>CM057343.1:357732849-358932849 GCA_030015575.1 Agapanthus africanus
ACATTATACAATCACAGATATAATCAAATTAGCAAACATTATAAAATTTCGATCGAGCAAACACTTTTAGATTCTACTCCAATACTTCTCTGTGCACCTGAGATCTTAGCAGAAAATAAAACATCCCAGAAACATCACTGTTAATACCTAGGAGTTACTGAAGAAATTGGGGCTGACTCGGCCCCAACTCGGCCGCGGATCCGCGGCGGATCGCATGGATCCGCCGCGGTTCCGTGGTGAGTTTGCCGAGTCATGTGTCCAAATTTCTTCAGTAGCCCTAATATTCTCTGCTTGTAATTCTGCAGGTCCCTGAAAAATTTTTAAGGCCTGTTTTAAATTCGACAGAAACTGTGATAAATCGACGATGTTTCCGGTTCTTTTTGCGTTCGAAATTCTTACGACTTTGCTAATGAGTTAATTATTGTTTAGTGAGGCCCTGATACCACTGTAAGTCGATGTACAATACCCCACGACTTGCGGGGAGGCGGAATAATGAAAAACAATCTTGTTTTAAGCGTAAACATCGACTAACCGAGAATCTTTGCATAAACAATAACTAACAAGAAACCATAGAAGAGTTAACTACTATGATAAGTGATTATACCTATAGAACCGAGTCTTTCGTCTTGTCATTCTCCACGTCCTCTCCGGCCTTCTCTATGTAGTAGAAGATCCACCCGAGTGCTTTACTACAAGCTTCACCTCAAACTAGAGGTAACTAGGTTTCTTAAAGTGCTAATCCAAGTAACCTAGGTGATATAGAGTATGTTTAAGGATTAAGTAGTCTATTCTAATCCTTGGTCTCAACACATGAGAGGGGAGGATTAGGGTTTGAAGAGAGAGAGCTTGAGGAGAGAGAAAGTGAGCAAGAGAAGTGAATGAGATAATGATCTATCATAATATATATCAAGCATTATCATTTATCCAATAAAAGAAAAAAAAAGGATTTACAACCATGCTTGATAAATATCAAAGGGTGATTCATCTCCATGAGTCATTAAGTATTTATGATGCTTTAATGACATGGATGAATCACTCATATGACTCACTAATCTCATTTAATGCATATGCCACCTTAACCCCCAAGTCACCATCTTCTAGAAGCTTCTCGCGTAATTACGAGAACACCCCTCATATCCGTGAAAACACGGAAAAACTTTAGACTGTATAAATCCAATAACCGGATACTAGAAACTGGCTTAAACCAAAGACGGCTAGTAAAAACTGTCCGGATTCGTACGTGCGTAAACACATGTATGCGTCCGAACCCTTGTCGTAAAACCATACGACCTCTATATCGTTTCGCCTAAAGTAGGGAAACTCTCTGTGTGGGACTCTAGAGACTCGACTACTACGCTGGAAGTGGGTTTAACCACAGACCGCAAGCGGCACTAGCTGTACGTAACGGTCCCCAGGTAGATGTCGATAAGAAGGCCGATGAGGAAACCCATCCGAACTCCTACTGAGTCTGATGTGACAATCTCCGTATAGTCCGGTCTGTTCGTCTAAGACTATCGCATATCGGGCCTAGGGGGCGGCAAGCGTCAGTCCCCATAATAGTGGTATAAGTCGTGTCGGAGCGAAGCCCATTACACCCTGAGAAACTACTGGAACCTACCAGTAAATCTCGCTTGCCCTGGCCAGGGACTTTGCGTAATGACTCTCTGACACAGCGTGATATCAACCCCCAATACTGGGAGAGACGAATCCTGTCTAACCGCCACTTCCTCCAAGTGCTAGGGACTGCACCCAACTGCTACCTGTTTGCACGATTTCTTTGAGCCGTGGTAGGGTAGCAATCTAAGAATAGTGGGACACACTCGAGGCGAAGTAGCAGTGTCAAGTCTGCGGACTATGCTGTACTCATGTCACCTGGGAACTGTTAACTGACGACTGGTATAAAACCAACCAACAGTTCCCTGTGAGTCCTGTCCGGTGTACTAGTAACCTAACGAGCACCTGCATACTATCTCCAGTACGACGTACTGACGGCTGTGGGACAGACCATCTCCCCAACTGGGATGAGAAGCGTACACACTAGTCTACTCCGGAGTATCGATGCCCTGTCTCGATAATCCTACGACTAGGGACCTGAATAAGGATGTGCTTGTAGACTACCCAGCCCCCACTAGTGTGACTGCCATCACAACGCTGGTAGTCAAGCAAGATCCTAAGAGCTCTATCAATACGTATACTCACATATTAAGATAGAAAAACCAAGTAGCATACTACCATATTTAGCAAGACTGTTATATACATGTGAATATCCCAAGCTTCCATTAAGTAATATAGAAACTAGTATGATACAATAATGGCCCCTAGGGCATATACACTAACAGGGTGCCCAAGTTACCGGATTCCGTGAAGTGCTGGGTGGTCCATTCACGTTGCTGAAGGGGGCTGCCTCGCTTCAGGTTTTGGCGGATAACTTGCCGCGCCCGTAGGGGTCTAGGATTTCATTGCACAGGCTATCCACACGACCAGGGGAACGTCTGGTTTCAGTAGCAGCTCTATGAAACCCAGGGATCCCAGATATCTTTATTGTTCTATGCTGCTTATTACATTTCTTTGATGTTGCATTTTATCACGCCTTGAGCGAATATTATATATTGATATATATACTAGTAGATGTTGTATATGTTTTGCATCTGCGCTAGACCAGTCCCCGCTCTGTCATTAGTTAAGTAACCTAACGGGTGATGATGGGACCCAGTGGCGAATGCGGATGGCGAATACGTACGTCATTATTTTCGTTCTTTATTGGTGTGATCAATTGATGGCACTGCGTTGATTCGGATAAATGCAAGGTAAACAAACCTTTCTGATGTTGTTGGAACAATTTTTCAAAAAGCTGTTATTGCAAGGGCGTTCTCTTTTGTTTTGCACAGTGGTATTCGGTTATGAATATCCGGCACCTCAGTCGACGAGGCAAGGGCCGAGATCCCTTCACCGGAGTGACCCCTTGGATAGAAGTTTGCGTCAGGGCAATAACTTCACTATAGCCGATTACTTTTTCTTTGCATCATGGTATTCAGTTGGAATATCCTGCACCTCATTCTACGGGGAAAGAGCCGAGATCCCTTCACCAGGAGTGACCTCTTTAGCAAAGGTTTTCTCCACTATATTTTTAAAAGCTATCCGGTTCCTTCAACGATATCAAGTTCATTACGTTAAAGGTTTTTAGCCAGAAACCATTCGTAGCCCTCCGTCATTTCAGACGGGTAGCACGTAGTATTCTTTCTATGTTTGTTGGCCTTAGTCAAGGCATAGTGTATGGTAGCTGCTTGTTACCTTTCTGTTGCATAGATAGATGCGTTGTTTTGGGACAGTCGTATAGCCTTGTTGGCCCTAGTCAAGGGCTTGTACAGGTGGGTTCAAATTAACCTGGACAATGACGGATAGAACTTGACATGTGACTTATGATTTGTTGGCCTTAGTCAAGGTCATAAGAGCATGGGGCAAAAATCACATCGGGAGTTTCTAAAGAAACTGAAACTTGCCAGATATGCGCATACCTTCTGGAGTGTGATAACGTGAGCGGATTCCATCACGTTATCATGCGACGATAGTTGGATCCCGATTCCCACTGATGAGTTGGTTTACTCCTCGAGTGATCCCGACTAATTCTTCTTTCAGGTTTGGGGAAGAATTTGACGGTACGGTGGGAGGTTTCCTGATTAGATAAATTGGTAACCATTCTGATCTAAGTTAGAGTGCACGCGGAGTGTTTCTTTTCTCTCTCTCTTTGGCAGCGACCATGACCCGACCCTTGACTATGACTCAGTGACCAAAATTAACCGAACCTTCTTAAACACTGGCTTTTGGATTGTCAGAGTTGCAAAACCTCATTTCTGCTCCTACTTTTACCCTTTTCTCCAGGACACCCCGTATTACTACGAACATCCACTTCCATTGGATAAAACCATCGTATGGTTATATACAACTCGAAGGAATTTATTCGAGGATGGTTTCCGGTTCTGGAGAAAACGAATAGGACTATGCAGTTGTCTTTTCTTTTTACCTTCTCTCAGGTTGCGAGTACTCCTTGGTTTAGGAGATAGTACACCTATTACGCAAATTGGATAGTCTTCTTCCAAACCTTAGGCTGGTGCCGAATGGTAGGGAATGAAGAAAACCAATTAGCATAACGATGGTGTACAGAAGGTATTAAGTAAAGACATATCAAGGGATTAGTAAGAGGGCAAAGTAAATTGCGACTGCTATTCACGACCAAACCAAGTATTTTTTCGCCAATCCTAAATCACCTTTGTATTTCTCCAGGACACTCCGTATCACTACGAAGATCCACAGTTTATTGGATACTCCATCGTTTGGTTATATACGAACTCGAAAGGAACTTGTTCCAGTTCGGGGATGGATTCTGGTTCAGGAGAAATAAGAATAAGGTTTCATTCAGATGTCTTTTATCCTCACCTTCTCTCAGGTTGCGAGTGCTCCTAGGATTAGGACAATACACCCATTATGCTTATTGGATAGTCTTCTTCCAAACCATAGGCTGGTGCCGAACAGTAGGAAAGGAAGAAAACCATTTAGCCTAAGAGGGTGTACAGAAGGTAATGACTAAAGACATATAAAGGGATTTGGAGAGATGGCAAACAATTATACGGTTATAGTTGTGAATCTGGATAATGGATACTAGGAATACCCAGATACCCCTACAAAACATTTCAATGTTTCAATTTCACTGTGTACTGTTAAAAGAAAACTGATTTCCCAATTAGACACTTGCTCCAGGGTATGTATTTTCCAGGTATGATTCTCTCATCTGTATGGTTTTACAGATGATGAGTGGGTGTAAGTTATTGGGAATTAGGTGATCATCCTCATTATATCGGAATTCGTTGTAATTGGTGATATTTGAGGAAATCGCCTGGGTTGTTTGTCGGACGACAAATATTTGGTTTTGAATATCCATTGTTATGCACCAATTTCAAATTGATATATATGTACGTCTATTTTTATAGAGTGAGATATACCTTTTTGAAATTATGTATATGACATTTACCTATATCAGTGGATGGTTAGGTAAGGAGCATTGAACAGCGGTGTAATTCTTCTTAACCATAAGTACAGTTTTCAACCTACGACACACAGTGAATGAGTCACTAGACTCAGGGGACTTATACAGAGTATTGTATATTGTTTAGTATCCATTAGGACAGAGGGGTTGGTCTTCGTACTATATTCGGTTTACTTATGACGTCTCTAGTTCTTAGACAAGTGTTTCATAGAAATACAGGGTCCAAGTTTTGAGAAGTTATAGGTATATGAGTAAAGTAGAGAACAAGGTATTGCAAGTATCGGGATTCTTCAAGGTGATCGAAGATGTAGATACTTGTGTGTGGTATTCAGTTAATAGTAATGATTAAGAGAACTTGCTTCTCTTTCAGGTTACTCATAATTGGAAGCATTCCTAAGTTAAGTAACGCTGATCGGCCTCCTTCCATTTAGTTGACATGCACTGGAGACAGCTGCATGATTTGAATCTGGTTCAATTAAATCAGTGCCTCTGTTTCCATATTGGATATAGAACAGTTCATATCTTGACATTGTTAAGGTACGAGGAGTTGTCCAGCTTATGCTTAAAACCAGACTCTGGATAACTCAAGGCACGTTTCTGTAATGGCTGTTTGTGGGTTAACCCAGGCTATGACGAGGGTTGACTTTCTACCATCTGGAAGATCAATAGTGATATTGTTCTTAACTCCCCACAGTTTTAACAAAAATGGATTTTTTCAGAAAACGGTAGTGGGAGTATGGTAGAACTGGAAGTGATTCAGGAACCGCAAACAATTACTGAAAGTTTGATAGGAACCTAAAGATTTAATCTGGTTTGACATTCCATTAGCCACTTCGCAGATATGGTGGGTAACCTCAGGCACCCGAGAGGTACTCCGGTAGCCTCAAGGACGGTGACAGGGAGGTTCTTGTATACCCAGACTTTCCATTGCTGTTGTTCCGGACTGTGAGACCCGGCAGGAGGATGAGTATAGCGTCGTTCTAAACTAGCTTTAGAAGTGTACGTCTATATGACTCTGCCAGAGGGTTGTCATGGTCAGTGGGAGCAGCGGAAGCATGGTGGACAGGTGGCTTATGTCTATTTATAGACTAAAGCAGATATAGCGGAGATAGATTATCTATTTCTGATGTGACAGTCATAGGTTTGATTTCATCAGAATAGGGGATGGATCTGTTAAGAAGGTAGTAGGGTGTGATGTCCTGGTATTTGGATGACACACACAGAGTAGGAAGTGATATTCCTATACTACGATCGGTTATACTTTGGTTGTCACACAGTGGTTTCTCCACACGGGACTTGGATGTAATATAAAGACATTCTGGTCACTATATCTGTAGATCTAGATTTGGGTGGTTTCCCAATCAGGGTACTTAGACAGCATTCTACGAGTTTTTAGAATGGACGACTCTTGGCACGGTTGTATACCTGCAGGTGATGGAGTCACCCTCTCTAAAGGAGTCTTACAGACTAAAGGGGAAAGGGATGTGCATGATTGGCAGATCACTTGCTTAGGCAATTGAGTCAATCATGAGATGTCAAGTACCACACCAGATGTTGTTTTTGAAGTAGGTGCAATAAGTTGATAATTGATCTGATCCTGGAGAAACATTCGGAAGAAGTTTTAGAATATAAGTGGATGTTCTAGGGATATGATAACATCAGCCTCTTCCAGGAGACGGTTATCATTCCAGGCTTCCAAGGTGACCTGGATGACAGAGAGACTGTCAGAGTTATAGTTTTCCTTCTGACGAGGGGCGGTAGTTTGGAAAGGTGGTCCAGGCGGATACTGAGGGAGGCATGGCGCAGGATACTGATTAAATTCAGTTGACGATACAGTCTAAGAAGTTTGGATTTTGAGTTTATTTATGAGCTAGGTCCCATCAGATATCCAGACACATTCTAAGACAGGTATTGCTCATTTCGCGAGATGGGCTTCTCCGCGAACTTGAGATAAAGAGAGACATAGAAAGAAACATCACAGCGGATCCACTCACTGAGGCTATGCCTCGAACGCAATAGTTTCGCAAACGAGCTTTATGAGACTGACTAGTAGGGGAGTTGGGTGTTCGGTATCACACGGGCTGTGAGTATGCGACATCGCAATAATTAGCCTTGAGTGCAAGTGGGAGATTGCTGGAGATAGTGCCCTCAGAGTCAATTATTGGATCACAGGCACGTGATTGCAATGATTGAGGGAGGACCTGTCCCGGTAGGACAGCCTTACTCAAGATGATAGTATGCTATCTAGTTTATCTTTATCATCGTGTACTGTTTTAGGTGACCTTACAGGTCGCTATTACACGTTGATAGAGGCCCTAAGATTCTTGCTTGACTGCCAGCAGTATGAGGGCGATCATATACGTGGATGCTGGGGTCTATAAGCACATCCTTAAAAGGTCCCTAGTCGTAGGAGTTTCGAGACAGGGCATCGATACTCCAGAGTAGACTAGTGTATACAGTCGAGACCCGGACAAGGGGCGGTGGCCGGTCTCACAAGCCACTGGTGTCAGTTGGTTCACCTAAGATGTATACAGGTGCTCATTGGGTTATGAGTACACCGGACAGTAGTCGCCGGGAACCTGCTAGTTGGGATTATACCAGACGTCAGATAGCAGTTCCCTGGTGACATGTGTACAGGTTAGTTCATCGACCTGAGATCGTCATTTGTCTCATGTGAGTTCCCACTGTGCTTTGATTACTACCTTACCACGCTCAAAGGAGACGTGCAAACAGGTTTTAGTTGGGTACAGTCCCGAGTCACATGGAGGCAGTGAGCGGATCTGCAGGGGTTCGTCTCTCCCGGTATTGGGGGTGAGGTCGCACTGTGTCTAGGAGAGCCATTACATGAAGTCCTTGGCCAAGGAAGGAGATTTACTGGTAGGTATTCCAGTAGTATCTCAGGGTGTTCCGGGCTACACTCCGACATGACTTGTACCGCTTTTGTGGGTCTGACTTTTACCAACCCCCTAGGCCAGTCATGCGATGCTCATAGACGAACGGACCGGACTGTACGGATATTGTCGCTGACAGGCTCAGTAGGGTGTCAGCATGAGTTCGCTCATAGACGTCCCTTTTGGTCAATACCTGGTAGCCCGTTACGTATAGGCTAATACCTCGGACGTGCTAGTGGTTAAATCCACAACTAAAGTATTGACGAGTATTTAGAGTCCCCCACAGACCGTTTTCTCAAGTTTCGGGCGAAACGCTGTAGAGGCCGTATGGAGATATGGCAGGGTTCGATCTTATCCGTGCGGTATTGCAAGGATCATGATCAGACAAATAATACTAGCGGGCTTTGGTTTAAGCCAGATTCTAGTATTGTACTGTGTAGATTTTGTCTCATTGCATTCGTATTCAGTGGGAATACAAGTGCGGGTATGTATATACAGTTGCGGGGTTTTCCTGTAATTTATTACGGGATCAGTTTTCTGAAGTTGCCAATTTGCATTCCGTTTCGGCCAGTTTTCCTTTATTCCTTCACGGCCGGATTTTTCTGATGGAGGGGCTAATTTGCAATTGTGCAAATTAGTATTTGTAGAGGGGGGTCATTTGGAAATTGAGGCTTCATGATGGTTCTACCATTATGAGATTCTTTTTCCATCCATTCATTTGCATTTATGATGATGGATTTTGATGAGAGTTGATTTGGAAATGGATGTGACACATATACCTCTTTATCATTCCATTTTTCTCCACTTGCTTGAGAATTAATTTTTTCTCCACCATTCTTTGAGAGGGCCGGCCACTTGGGAGAGGAGAGGGGATTTATTTTGGTGGTGGAAAAATTTTCATCTCACATTCTATGCTTGCTACAAAAATTCCTCGCATTACTCCAAAGTTCTTTTCTCTTCTCCATCATCAAAGGCAACTACACCCCATTGAGACAAAGTGATTCTACACTAGCCTACAGCATTTCTTGGGCACGTCGGCTCGCCAACTTCATGCCCGAGTTGCCTCGGTCCAGAGGTGGGAGCCCGTAAAAGAACCCGGCGATGTGGTGCCCGTTCCGACGAGGAGCCGAAGACCGGAGATTCCGCGAGGAGATCGGAGTGGAGGCCGAAGACCGAAGGACACGGATCGCTTGGTATAGCACTCTACCCTTTCTCGTATTTGCTAGAGTTAGGTTAATGGCCCGATCTAGGATTTTAGTGCGCGGTGGTGCCGGTTTCCAGTTTTTAGAAAAGTTTTGTTTCCGTATTCCGGCGTCGGTTTGACGGCCGGGGCGCCGCCGTACACTTACAGCATCGATACTCCAGAGCAAACTAGTGTGTATGCTTCTCATCCCAGCAGGGGAGATGGTCTGTCCCACAGCCATTAGTACGTCATACTGGAGATAGTATGCAGGTGCTCATTAGGTTATTAGTACACCGGACAGGACTCGTCGGGAACTGCTGGTTGGTAATATACCTATCGTCAGGTAGCAGTTCCCAGGTGACATGAGTACAGCTTAATCCGTCGACTTGACACTGCCACCTCACCTCGAGTGTGTTCCCACTGTACTTTGATTACTACCCTACCACGGCTCAAAAGAGTCGTGCAAACAGGTAGTAGTTGGGTGCAGTCCCGAAGCACTTGGAGGCAGTGGCGGTTAGATAGGATTCGTCTCTCCCGGTATCGAGGGTTGATGTCGCGCTATGTTGGAGAGCCATTACGCAAAGTCCCTGACCAGGGCAAGCGAGATTTACTGGTAGGTACTCCAGTAGTTTCTCAGGGCGTAATGGGCTACACTCCGACACGACTTATACCGCTATTAGGGGTCTGACGTTTTACCGCCCACTAGGCTCGATATGCGATACTCTTAGACGAACAGACCGGACTGTATCAGAGATTGTGATAGATAGGCTCAGTTGGAGTTCGGATGAGTTATTCTCATCGGCCTTCTCATCGACATATACCTGGGGGTCGTTACGTACAGCTAGTGCCGCTTGCGACCTGTGGTTAAACCCGCTGCCAGCGTTGTGTCGAGTCTTTAGAGTCCCACACAGAGGGTTTCCCTGCATCAGACAAAAGATGTAGAGGTTGTATGGTTTTACGACAGGGTTCGGTCACGTGCGTGTACTTGTACGTGCATGATGATTCGGACGGACAATACTAGCAGGTTTTGGTTTAAGCCGGATCCTAGTATTGTACTGATAGATTATTTTCGTCTTTTTGTATCCGCATTTTTCGGAATACGGATATGGGTACGTATGTACGGAGGAGGGGCATTTTTGTAAATTGGTCAAGATGCTTCTAGAAGGTGACATGTCATATTGTTTTTATTCATTTTGGTTTAAATGAAAATGCATTATGACATAGGAGAATAAGGTGGAAATTGCATGAAGATGGACATAGCTTCACATGACACATGGTGACTTTTTAGCCCATGACTCTTTTTTTGTTACTTGAACCATATATGTGATAATTGATATTGATTTATCATATGAATTATCAATATGGTTCGGTTGAAAAAAAGGTAGAAAGCTAACTCCATTCTTCATTCTCTTTCCTCACTAGCTTTTTCTCCAAGATCACCTTCTTCCTCAAAGCTCTAGTGAACTCATGTGTTGAGTGATCTAGGGTAAGAATAGATATTACAATCCATCAACACATCTCTACATCTCCTACGACATCATGAGTAGCGATCTTGATGCCCTAGTTGCCTCTGTTGAGGTAGGAGTTCGATGCACATCTCCTCGGGTGGATCATCATGGATTTGAGGAGTCCGATGAGGGAGTGGCGATCTAAATGATCCACGGAGTCAACAACCAGAAGAAGGACAGTGAGGAATGAAGACCCGAAGGACTGGAATCGTGAGGTATAAACTTATGTACTTTAAGTTAACCTCACTTTTAGTTTGCTAGTTAGGGTTTAGCACCGATCCTGAAGTCCAAGTCCGTGCCGCGATGTTTTGAAAATTGTTTTTCACCTATTCCGCCTCCCCGCGATCCCGCGGGGTGCGCGACATGGACTTACTGTGGTATCAGAGCCTACTAAACCCAAACTAGTTCGTTAGCAAGCTTTAGAACTTCGATCGTCGGAAAAACCGGAAAACAAAACACCGAAAACCCTACATTCTGTCGATTTTTAAAAGTACTGTAAAATTATTTCAGGTGTACTAAAAATACGTGCAAGGTTTTCTAAGATGGCTGAAGAAAAATGGTCCCCTGAATTGCCAAGAGGACCGCGGAACCGCGGCGGATCTGACCGATCCACCGCGGAGTCGCGGCCGAGTCAAGGCCGATTCAGGCCATTCTTCTTCTGTTATTTCTTTATTTGGGTGTTTAGTTCTCTGGAATATTTGGTTTCTATCCAGTATGTTTCTGAATGCTGGTTTGCATTTGGGGTGGTTACGGAAAATGTTTTTCGATCGAAATTCTAATTGTACTTGGCTAACTGGTTCTTCTGTAATGTTTATATGTGTTTTAAACTTCATCTAATTGCTATATGTCTGTTAGTTTGAAGTTGCACATATTTGTTGGTTTGTGTATATGAACTTGTTGGATCGTTAATGATGAATAGCCGGGAATGTGAGATGTGCGTTTTTTTATCTTTGATTCATGTAAATTGTAAAATTGATGTAATATTATTTTGTGGGGCACATCCGGGTTGAGGTTGTAGCCACTGTTGTATTATTTTCTTTTTACTGTTTTCTGCTCCCAGGATAGACCCATGGTGGGGTACACAAACTACCGGGTTCTTTGAAGTGCCGAGTGACCTACTCACTTTGTTGAGGGAGGTTGCATCACTTCTGGAATTTGGCAGGTAGTTTGTGTAAGCCCGCGGCGGCGCCCCGGCCGTCGATCCGACGCCAAAATGCGGAAGCGAAAAACTTTAAATTTGCAAACTAGCAAACCGGCACAACCCCGCACTTTTCACCCGGATCGGGCCATTAACCTAGCTACTAGCAAACTAGAAAAGAGTAGAGAAGCCATACCAAGCGATCCGTGTCCTTCGGTCTTCGTCTCCACTCCGATCTCCCGCGGAATCTCCGTCCGTCAACTTCTCGTCGGAAAGGGCACCACGTAGCCGGAATCTTTTACGGGCTCCCACTTCTTGACCGAGGCAACTCGGGCGCGAAGTTGGCTAGCCGACGCGTCCAAGGGATGCGGTAGACTAGTGTAGAATACTATGTCTCTTTTGGGGTTATCAAGTTGCCTTGATGATGGTGGAGGTGGAGAATGAAAAATGAAGGAGAGAAGTTTTGAATTTTAGCAAGCATAGAAGCATCAAAATGAGATGGATCAATCCCACACAAATAAACCACTCCCCTTCTTGAACAGTGGCCGGCCCATCAATTTCCAAGTGGGGAAAAAAGGAATAATTGTCACAACCAATTTCAAATCTCATCATAACAAAGCACCATCATATGAAAAGCAATGAGTTGATTAAAAAGGAATCTCATTATGAAAGAACACTCATGATGCCTCACATATGCATGAAAGCCCTCATCAAATAAGTTAATTGCAAACTTGCAATTAACCCCCTTCCACCAAAAAGTCCGGCCGTGAAAGAATAAAAGAAAACCGGCCGGAACGGAATGCAAACTGGCAACTTCAGAAAACTGATCCCGTAATAAATTACAGGAAAACCCCACTACTGCAAATACATGCCCGCATTTGTATTCCCACTGAACACAAATGCAAAGAGACAAAATCTACACTGTCAAATACTAGGATCCGGCTTAAGCCAAAGCCGGCTAGTAAAACCCGTCCGATCACGATCCGTGCAATACCGCACGTATCTGATCGAACCCTGCCATATCTCCATACGGCCTCTACAGCGTTTCGCCCGAAACCTGAGTAACTGTGTGTGTGGTGGACTCTAAAGACTCGTCAATACTATGGCTGTGGATTTAACCATTAGCACGTCAGAGGTATAAGCCAATACGTAACGGGCTACCAGGTATTGACCAAAAGGGACGTCGATGAGCGAACTCATCCTGACACCCTACTGAGCCTGTCAGTGACAATATCCGTACAGTCCGGTCCGTTCGTCTATGAGTATCGCATGGCGGGCCTAGGGGGTTGGTAAAAGTCAGACCCCCAAAAGCGGTACAAGTCGTGTCGGAGTGTAGCCCAGAACACCCTGAGATACTACTGGAATACCTACCAGCAAATCTCCTGCCTTGGCCAAGGACTTTTCATGTTCTGGCTCTCCTAGACACAGCGCGACCTCACCCCCAATACCGGGAGAGACGAACCCCTGCAGATCCGCTCACTGCCTCCATGTGGCTCGGGACTGTACCCAACTAAAACCTGTTTGCACGACTCCTTTGAGCCGTGGTAGGGTAGTAATCAAAGCACAGTGGGAACTCACACGAGACAAATGACGATCTCAGGTCGATGAACTAACCTGTACACATGTCACCTGGGAACTGCTATCTGACGTCTGGTATAATCCCAACTAGCAGATTCCCGGCGAGTCCTGTCCGGTGTACTCATAACCCAATGAGCACCTGTATACATCTTAGGTGAACCAATTGACACCAGTGGCTTGTGAGACCGGCCACCGCCCCTCGTCGGGGTCTCGACTGTATACACTAGTCTACTCTGGAGTATCGATGCCCTGTCTCGAAACTCCCACGACTAGGGACCTTTTAAGGATGTGCTTATAGACTCCAGCTCTCACTTATATGATCGCCCTCATACTGCTGGTAGTCAAGCAAGAATCCTAGGGGCTCTATCAAAATGTAATAGCGACTCATAAGGTCACCTAAAGCAGTACACGATGATAAAGACAAACCAGATAGCATACTATCATCTTGAGTAAGACTGTCCTACCAGGATAGGTCCTCCCTCAATCATTGCAATCACGTGCATGTGATCCAATAATTGACTCTGAGGGCACTATCTCCAACAATCTCCCACTTGCACTCAAGGCTAATTATTGCGATGTCGCATACTCACAGCCTGTGTGATACCGAACACCCAACTCCTCTACTAGTCAGTCTTACAAAGCTCGTTTGCGAAACTATTGCGTTCGAGGAATAGCCTCAGTGAGTGGATCCGCTCTGATGTTTCTTTCTATGTCTCTCTATATCTCAAGTTCGCGGAGAAAGCCATCTCCCGAAATGAGCAATACCTGTCTTAGAATGTCTGGATGTCTGATGGGACCTAGCTCATAAATGAACTCCAAATCCAAACTTCTTAGACTGTATCGTCAACTGAACTTAATCAGTATCCTGCGCCATGCCTTCCCTCAGTATCCACCTGGACCAACTGTCCAAAATACTGCCCCTCGTCAGAGGGAAAACTATAACTCTGACAGCCACTCTGCCATCCAGGTCACCTTGGAAGCCTGGAATGATAACCGTCTCCTAAAAGAGGCTGCCGTTATCAATTCCCTAGAACATCAACTTATGTTCTAAAACTGCTTCCGATTGTTTTTCCAGGATTGGATCAATATCAACTTATTGCACCTACTGCAAGAACAACATCTGGTGTGGTACTTGACATCTCATGATTGACTCAATTGCCTAAGCAAGTGATCTGTCAATCATGCATATCCCTCTCCCCTTTAGTCTACAAGACACCTTTAGAGAGGGTGAATCCATTACCTGCAGGTACACCACCATGCCAGGAGTCGTCCATTCTAAGTACTCTTAGAATGCGGTCAAAGTGCCCAGATTGGGAAATCACCCAAATCTAGATCTAAAACCATAGATCTAGTAACCAGAATGTCTGATATAATATCCAAGTCCTATGTAGAGAAACTACTGTGTGACAACCAAAGTATAACCGATCGTAGTATAGGAATATCACTTCCTACTCGGTGTATGTCATCAAATACCAGGACATCACACCCTACTACCTTCTCAACAGATCCATCCCCTATTCTGATGAAGTCAAACCTATGACTGTCACATCAGAAATAGATGATCTATCTCCGCTGTATCTGCTTTAGTCTATAAATAGACATAAGCCTGATGTCCACCAATGCTTCCGCTGCTCCCACTGACTACGACAACCCTCTGGCAGAGTCATATAGACGTACACTTCTAAAGCTAGTTTAGAACGACGCTATACTTATCCTCCTGCCGGGTCTCACAGTCTGGAGCAACAGCAATGGAAAATCTAGGTAAACAGGAACCTCCCTGCCACCGTCCTTGAGTATACCGAAGTACCTCTCGAGTGCCTGAGGTTACCCACCAATTCTGCGGAGTGGCCAATGGAATGTCAAACCAGATTGAATCTTTAGGTTCTTATCAAATCTTCAGTAATCGTTTGCGGTTCTGGAATCACTTGCAGTTCTACCATACTCCCACTACTGTTTTCTGAAAAAATCCATTTTTAATAAAACTGTGGTGAGTCAAGAACAATATCACTATTGATCTTCCAGATGGTAGAAAGTCAACCCTCGTCATAGCCTGGGTCAACCCACAAACAGCCATTACAGAAACGTGCCTTGAGTTATCCGGAGTCTGGTTTTAAGCATAAGCCGGACAACTCCCCGTACCTTAACAAAGTCAAGATATGAACTGTTCTATATCCAATATAGAAACAGAGGCACTGATTTAATTAGAACCAGATTCAAATCATGCAGCTGTCTCCAGTGCATGTCAACTAAATGGAAGGAGGCCGATCAGCGTTACTCAACTTAGGAATGCTTCCAATTATGAGTAACCTGAAAGAGAAGCAAGTTCTCTTAACCATTACTATCAACTGAATACCATACACAAGTATCTACATCTTCGACCACCTTGAAGAATCCCGATACTTGCAATACCTGGTTCTCTACTTTATTCATATACCTATAACTTCTCAAAATTTGGACCCTGTGTTTCTACGAAACAGTTGTCTAAAAACTAGAGAAGTCATAAGTAAACCGAATATAGTACGAGGACCAACCCCTCTGTCCTAATGGATACTGGACAACATACAATACTCTGTATAAGTCCCTTGAGTCAAATGACTCATTCACTGTGTGTCGTAGGTCGAAAACTGTACTTATGGTTAAGAAGAGTTACACCGCTGTTCAATGCTCCTTACCTAACCATCCACTGATATAGGTAAATGTAATGGACATAATTTCAAAAGGTATATCTCACTCTATGAAAATAGACGTACAGATATATCAATTTAAAATTGGTGCATAACAACGGATATTCAAAACCAAATATTTGCCGACCGGCAAACAGCCCAGGTGACTTCCTCAAATATCACCAATTACAACGAATCCTGATATAATGAGGATGATCACCCAATTCCCAACAACTTACTCCCACTCATCATCTGTAAAACTATACAAATGTGAGAATCCTACCTGGTAAATACATACCCTGGAGCAAGTGTATAATTGGGAAATCAGTTTTCTTTTAACAGTACACAGTGAAACTGAAACATTGAAATGTTTCGATGGGGTATCCTGGTATTCCTAGTAATGCCTCTTCCATTATCCAGATTCACAACTGTAACCGTATAATTCTTTGCCGCTTCTCTAAATCCCTTTATATGTCTTTAGTCATTACCTTCTGTACACCCCTTTAGGCCAAATGGTTTTCTTCCTTCCCTACCGTTCGGCACCAGCCTATGGTTTGGAAGAAGACTATCCAATAAGCGTAATGGGTGTACTGTCCCAGTCCTAGGAACACTCGCAATGCGAGAGAAGGTGAAGATAAAAGACAACCGAATAAACCTTAGAAATAGGTAATTTAGGATTGGCGAAGAAATACTTGGTTTGGTCGTGAATAGCAGTCGCAATTTACTTTGCCCTCTTACTAATCCCTTGCTTTGTCTTAACTTAATACCTTCTGTACACCGTTTAGGCTAATTGGCTTTCTTCATTCCCTACCGGTCGGCACCAGCCTAAGGTTTGGAAGAAGACTATCCAATTTGCGTAATAGGTGTACTATCTCCTAAGCCAAGGAGTACTCGCAATCTGAGAGAGAAGGTAAAAGGAAAAGACAACTGAATAGTCCTATTCGTTTTCTCCAGAACCGGAAACCATCCTCGAATTCCTTCGAGTTCGTATATAACCATACGATGGTTTTGTCCAATGGAAGTGGACGTTCGTAGTAATACGGGGTGTCCTGGAGAAAAGGGTAAAAGTAGGAGTGGCAATGAGGTTTGTAACTCTGACAATCCAAAAGCCAGTGTTAAGAAGGTTCGGTCAACTTGGTCACTGAGTCATAGTCTAGGGTCGGGTCAATGGTCGCTGCCAAAGAGAGAGAGAAAAGAAACACTCAGCGTGCACTCTAACCTAGATCAGAATGGTTATCACTTTATCTAATCTGGAAACCTCCCACTGTAACGTCAAATTCCTCCCCAAACCTGAAAGAAGAATTAGCCGGGATCACCCGAGGAGTAAACCAACTCATCAGTGGGAATCGGGATCCAACCATCATCGCATGATAACGTGACGGAATCCGCTCACGCTATCACACTCCAGAAGGTATGCGCATATCTGGCAAGTTTCAGTTCTTTTGAAACTCCCGATTTGGATTTTTACCCCATGCTCTTATGACCTTGACTTTGGCCAACATATCATAAGTCACATGTCAAGTTATACCCGTCATTCTCCTGGTTAATTTGAACCCACTCGTACATACCCTTGACTTTGGCCAAAATAGTAGTACGACTGTCCCAAACCAACGCATCTATCTATGCTGCATATGAATACCCAACAGCTACCAAACACTGTGCCTTGACTTTGGCCAACATACACAACTTGAATACTATTGACTATCCATATGAAATGACGGAGGGCTACGAATTGTTTCTAGCGAAAACCTTTAACGTAATGAACTTGATATCGTTGAAGGAACGGATAGCTTTTTAGAAAAATATAGTGACGAAAACCTTCGCTAAAGAGGTCACTCCCGGTGAAGGGATCTCGGCTCTTTCCCCGTAGAATGAGGTGCAGGATATTCCAACTGAATACCACGATGCAAAGCAAAAGTAATCGGCTACAGTGAATTTATTGCCCTGACGCAAACTTCTGTCCAAGGGGTCACTCCCGGTGAAGGGATCTCGGCCCTTGCCTCGTCGACTGAGGAGCAGGATATTCCATCTGAATACCACTGTGCAAAACAAAAGAGAACGTCCTTGCAATAACAGCTTTTTAAAAAGTGTTCCAACAACATCAGAATAGGTTTGTTTATCTTGCATTGAACCGAATCAACGCAGTCCCATCAATTGATCACACCACAAAGAACGAAAATATACTGACGTACGTATATGCCATCCGCATTCGCCACTGGGTCCCGTCATCACCCGTTAGGTTAGCTAACTAACGACAGAGCGGGGACTGGACTAGCGCGGATGCAAAATATATACAACATCTACTAGTATATATATAATATATAATTTTCGCTCAAGGCGTGATCAAATGCAACAACACAGAAATGTATAGCAGCACAGATCAATACAGATATCTGGGATCCCCGGGTTTCACAGAGCCGCTACTGAAACCCGACGTTCCCCTGGTCGTGTGGATAGCCTGTGCAATGAAATCCTAGACCCCTATGGGCGCGGCAAGTTACCCGCCAAAACCTGAAGCGAGGCAGCCCCTTTCGGCAATGCGAATAAACCACCCAACACTTCACGGAATCCGGTAACTTGGGCACCCCTCCTGGGTCAATCCTATACCCCCTACGAGTGCGGCGAATAGCCCTGCAATTCTAGAGTGAAGCCCCTCCGTCTCAATGCCATGAGATGCGGGCTCGTTGCCCTCTAGAACCTGGTTATCCGTGCACTCCTCCTTGGGGTAATCCTAGCACAGAAAGTAAAATATACATACAACGGGTACATCGACCGCAACATGGTCGTGCCCCAAAAGAATAATACAAACTGGCAGTGACGGCAGTCCACATATCGGACGCTCGTCCCGCAATATCAAATGTACATATAAAACAAAACTGTACTAGTATTGCATCCAGGCTATCCCCCACGACCGATCCGCAACATCACAGCACAACACAGAACATCAACGTGAATGTCGCGTTCGCAAATCCGTCTAACCGGGCTATAGCAGTTAGACTGGATTTACCGATCGAGTGACATTCACGGTCGCAGATATAATGTAAATACTATGAACTAGCATGTTTAAAATATCCGATCGAACAAATATATCGAAGTGGGCCCCAAGCAGTACTGTAGCACTTACAGAAAATATGGGCCCAAATAATAATATCCCAAAACCCCTAGTTCCAAGTCTAAGACAATCTGGAAAATTTTGGTGAGCTGATCTGTTCAAATCGCGGCAGAACCGCGGCCCAAGCATGGGTTTGGCCGCGGTTCCGCGGCGGTATGGAGTGATCACGCGACCAAAATTTCACACAATTCTTAGATTTTCATGCAATGTATTCTGAAACAACCTGAAAAATTTTTGGAGCAAAAAATATTTCGACAGAAACACGATGCATGGAAAATACGGTTTTTGGGGATTTTTGTTCGATCGAGTTCTAAACATACTAGAGCAAGCTAGGCATGGTTAATGGCGTGGCTCTGATACCAATGTAAGCCTGCGGCGGCGCCCCGGCCGTCGATCCGACGCCAAAATGCGAAAGCGAAAAACTTTAAATTTGCAAACTAGCAAACCGGCACCACCACGCACTTTTCACCCGGATCGGGCCATTAACCTAGCTACTAGCAAACTAGAAAAGAGTAGAGAAGCCTGTTGGTGTATATGCCCTAGAGGCCATTACTGTATCATACTAGTATGTATATTACTTGATGGAAGCTTGGGATATTCACAGTTGTACAGACAATCTTGCTCAATATAGTAGTATGCTACTTGGTTTGCCTCTGCTTTAATGTGTACATGTGTGTTTATTTATTATATCACCTATACGCATTAGTAGAGCCCTTAGGATCTTTGCTTGATTACCGGCGTTGTGATGGCGATCACACTCGTGGGGGCTGGGTAATCTACAAGCACATCCTTATACACGTCCCTGGTCGTGGGAGTATCGAGATAGGGCATCGATGCTCCGGAGTAGACTAGCGTATGCGCTTCTCATCCCAGCACGGGAGACGGTCTGTCCCACAGCCGTCAGTACGTCGTACTTGAGATAGTATGCGGGTGCTCGTTGGGTTACGAGTACACTGGACAGGACTCGTCGGGAACTGATGGTTGGTATTATACCTATCGTCAGTTATCAGTTCCCAGGTGACATGAGTACAGCTTAGTCCGCTGACTTGACACTGTCACTTCGCCTCGAGTGTGTTCCCACTGTTCTTTGATTACTACCCTACCACGGCTCTACTGAGTCGTGCAAACAGGTAGTAGTTGGGAGCAGTCCCGAAGCACTTGGAGGCAGTGACGGTTAGACAGGATTCGTCTCTCCCGGTATTGGGGGTTGACATCGCGCTGTGTCTAGGAGAGCCATTACACAAGTAGTCCCTGGCCAGGGCAAGCGAGATGTACTGGTAGGTTCCAGTGTTATCTCAGGGTGTATTGGGCTTCACTCCGACACGACTTGTACCGCTATTAGGGGACTGACGTTTACCGCCCCCCTAGGCCCGCCATGCGATGTATCAGACGAACAGACCGGACTGTACGGAGATTGTCACATACAGACTCAGTAGGAGTTCGGATGGGTTTACCTCATCGGCCTTCTTATCGACATCTACCTGGGGACCGTTACGTACAGCTAGTGCCGCTTGCGGTCTGTGGTTAAACCCACTGCCAGCGTAGAGTCGAGTCTTTAGAGTCCCACACAGAGAGTTTCCCTGCACTGAGCGAAACGTGTAGAGGCCGTATGGTTTTTCGGCAGGGCTGCGATCACTTACGTACACTTGTGTGCGTATGATGTTCGGGCAGGCAGTACTAGTGGGCTTTGGTTTAAGCCAGATCCTAGTATTGCACGGATGGATCTGTTTTGTCTTCTGCGCATCCGCATTCTACGGAATACGGATGCAGGTGTGTATGCACAGTTTTCTGGAGCGATGAAGGAGGAGGTGCCTCATTAGGGTTTTGGCAGTTGGTTCGGCCAAAACCACTATGTGGCAGGCTCATTAGGGTTTTGACAGTTGATTCGGTCAAAACCATTTTGAGGCGGACTCATTAGGGTTTCGACAGTTCATTTGGTCAAAACCATAAATGAGCCGGGGACATTATTTACTAATCCTTTCATTGATAATTTTGTTATGGCTAATTACATTGACCATTTGACCATCTTGACTTTGTTGACTCTTTGACCAAAGTTGACTTGGACCTTCTTAGAAGATCTAAAGTATTCTTTGGTTTTCTTTTTATTAAGTTATGATAATGGTCATGTCATTTGTAGCCATCACCTTTATCTTGATTGGATTTGTAATGATAATGTTTTGTGCATTATTGCAACCATGGTTAGCTTTTCTCTTGGTTAAGCTTTTCATTTGCTCATTCTCATTCTCTCTCTTGAAATGAGAAGCTCCATGGTTGCTAGAAAATCTCCTCCTTCTTCCTCCTCTTGATTTCTCCTTTGATCTCATGTGTTGAGAGAAAAAGGATTCTACTTGACAAACACATCCATACATCCTCTCTACACAACCTAGGGCTTCTAGATTAGCAATCTCCTTGCCCTAGTTACCTCGGCTTGAGGTGAGGCTCGGTGTACATCTCTCGGGTGGATCGTCTTCGACTCAAGGAGGCCGCGGAGGTGACCGAAGTCCGGATCAACCATTGAGCAAGCAATGAGAAGAACAACAAGAAGATAAGAACATCAAAGAAGAACCACAACTAGAAGTGAAGGAGTTCAAGTTGAGGTATAACCACTTTGCATAGTAGTTAACTCTTCTTTGCAAGTATGCTAGTTTAGTTTAGCAAAGATCCGGCTTTTACGGTCCATGTTACAAAGTTTAGAAAAATTTTGATTTACCGTTTCCGCAACCCCGAAAGTACCGGGAGAGGTAACGTGGACCTAACAAAGCCATACCAAGCGATCCGTGTCCTTCGGTCTTCGTCTCCACTCCGATCTCCCGCGGAATCTCCGTCCGTCAACTTCTCGTCGGAAAGGGCACCACGTAGCCGGAATCTTTTACGGGCTCCTACCTCTTGACCGAGGCAACTCGGGCGCGAAGTTGGCTAGCCGACGCGTCCAAGGGATGCGGTAGACTAGTGTAGAATACTATATCTCTTTTGGGGTTATCAAGTTGCCTTGATGATGGTGGAGGTGGAGAATGAAAAATGAAGGAGAGAAGTTTTGAATTTTAGCAAGCATAGAAGCATCAAAATGAGATGGATCAATCCCACACAAATAAACCACTCCCCTTCTTGAACAGTGGCCGGCCCATCAATTTCCAAGTGGGGAAAAAAGGAATAATTGTCACAACCAATTTCAAATCTCATCATAACAAAGCACCATCATATGAAAAGCAATGAGTTGATTAAAAAGGAATCTCATCATGAAAGAACACTCATGATGCCTCACATATGCATGAAAGCCCTCATCAAATAAGTTAATTGCAAACTTGCAATTAACCCCCTTCCACCAAAAAGTCCTGCCGTGAAAGAATAAAAGAAAACCGGCCGGAACGGAATGCAAACTGGCAACTTCAGAAAACTGATCCCGTAATAAATTACAGGAAAACCCCACTACTGCAAATACATGCCCGCATTTGTATTCCCACTGAACACAAATGCAAAGAGACAAAATCTACACTGTCAAATACTAGGATCCGGCTTAAGCCAAAGCCGGCTAGTAAAACCCGTCCGATCACGATCCGTGCAATACCGCACGTATCTGATCGAACCCTGCCATATCTCCATACGGCCTCTACAGCGTTTCGCCCGAAACCTGAGTAACTGTGTGTGTGGTGGACTCTAAAGACTCGTCAATACTATGGCTGTGGATTTAACCATTAGCACGTCAGAGGTATAAGCCAATACGTGACGGGCTACCAGGTATTGACCAAAAGGGACGTCGATGAGCGAACTCATCCTGACACCCTACTGAGCCTGTCAGTGACAATATCCGTACAGTCCGGTCCGTTTGTCTATGAGCATCGCATGGCGGGCCTAGGGGGTTGGTAAAAGTCAGACCCCCAAAAGCGGTACAAGTCGTGTCGGAGTGTAGCCCAGAACACCCTGAGATACTACTGGAATACCTACCAGCAAATCTCCGGCCTTAGCCAAGGACTTTTCATGTTCTGGCTCTCCTAGACACAGCGCGACCTCACCCCTAATACCGGGAGAGACGAACCCCTGCAGATCCGCTCACTGCCTCCATGTGGCTCGGGACTGTACCCAACTAAAACCTGTTTGCACGACTCCTTTGAGCCGTGGTAGGGTAGTAATCAAAGCACAGTGGGAACTTACACGAGACAAATGACGATCTCAGGTCGATGAACTAACCTGTACACATGTCACCTGGGAACTGCTATCTGACGTCTGGTATAATCCTAACTAGCAGGTTCCCGGCGAGTCCTGTCCTGTGTACTCATAACCCAATGAGCACCTGTATACATCTTAGGTGAACCAACTGACACCAGTGGCTTGTGAGACCGGCCACCGCCCCTCGTCGGGGTCTCGACTGTATACACTACTCTACTCTGGAGTATCGATGCCCTGTCTCGAAACTCCCACGACTAGGGACCTTTTAAGGATGTGCTTATAGACTCCAGCTCTCACTTATATGATCGCCTTCATACTGCTGGTAGTCAAGCAAGAATCATAGGGGCTCTATCAACATGTAATAGCGACTCATAAGGTCACCTAAAGCAGTACACGATGATAAAGACAAACCAGATAGCATACTATCATCTTGAGTAAGTCTGTCCTACCGGGATAGGTCCTCCCTCAATCATTGCAATCACGTGCCTGTGATCCAATAATTGACTCTGAGGGCACTATCTCCAATAGTTTGCCGTACCCGTAGGGGTCTGGGGTGGAGTTTGGCTATTCATCACGACCGTGGAATCCGTCTTTCGTTACAGGATTAAACGAAATGCGATATTCCTAGCATATCCAATATGTTCATCTGTGACTGGAATGTCTATTATTGCATCAGACGAATGTTATTATTATATATGGTTTATAATAGACGCTATTTATGTTTTGCATCCACGCTAGTCCAGCCCCCGCTCTGGCGTTAGTTAAGTAACCTAACAGTGTAAGACGGGGCCCAGTGGCAAATCGGATGGCATAAGTAGACGTTGCATTTTCGTCTTTTTCTATGATGATAGGTGTAATTGATGGGACGCATTATATTAATGCAAAGCAAACAAACCAAAGCTGAATCGTTGGAACAAATTTTAAATACCACTCGGTTATTTTAAAACAGCAAAATTTTAAATGCGGAGCTTAAACCACTCCTTTTTAAAGCTATCAAGTTCCTTCGATTATATCAAGTTCACTACGTTCACGGTTTTACCAAAACCATTCGTAGCCCTCCATCATTTCATATGAATAGTCAATAGTATTCAAGCTATGTTTGTTGGCCAAAGTCAAGGCATAGTGATTGGTAGCTGCTGGATATTCATATGAAGCATAGATAGATGCGTTGGTTTGGGACATTCGTACTGCTTTGTTGGCCAAAGTCAAGGGTATGTACGGGTGGGTTCAAATTAACCTGGAGAATGATGGATAGAACTTGACATGTGACTTATGATTTATTGGCCAAAGTTAAGGTCATAAGAGCATGGGGCAAAAATCCACATCGGGAGTTTCTAAAGAAACTGAAACTTGCTAGTACTGCATACCATTTGGAGTGTGATAATTTTGGTAGGATTCCTTCAGCTTTATCACACAATAATATTTGGATCCGGATCCTACTAGGAGTATATGCTACTCCTCGGGAGATCTTTTCACTATCACAATCAATGCTATAAACCAAGTAGGTGTCTAGAACGGTGTTAGCGGGGCTACGCCTCCAGGGAAAAGAGGTTATGTAATTAAGGAACTTCGCGAAAGCGTTGGAAAATCTCCCTCGAAGTACCAACACCAGCCTGGCTGAAAAGTTAAGCAAGTATTGTAGGGTGAGATTAATCCTGACTAATTCCTCTTTTATGGTTTGAGGAGGGATTCGGGAAACAGTGGGAGCCATCCTGTTTAGATAAATTAAAAACCAATTTAAACTTGCAAGAGCATCATGCTAAGTGTATTCTTCTCTTTCTCCTAATTGCAGCAACCAGGTGACAAGATTAGGTTACAGTTAAATAATAACATGACTGAGTTTTACTATAAAACTGGCAAAGGTTTGTGCAGATGTCCATTACCTATGACAAACTGGACCACCTCATTACTACTCACGCCACTGCTGTCCCAGGTCCAGTTTCCAATGTCACGGATGATATCCGTAAGACAAAAGGAAAAGACTGTGTGAATGCCAAGTGCCTCGTGTTGCCCTCGGTAGACAGTGAAAACCAGAGGGAACACGAGAAGGTAGACATTGTTTCTATCTTCCTCCATAATAAAATTTTATATGGAGAGCAATCTCGTATCGCAAGATATGAGACCTCGAAGGAATTGCTTCAAGCGAGGTTGGCTGTCGGATCATCTGTAGGGGACCACGTCCATACAATGATTAGCTGTATTGAACAGCTCACGGACCTGGAGACCACGTTGGAGAACAAGTCAAGTGATGACTTGCTTCTACAGTCCCTACCTTCTACTTACGTCCAGGGGAAGAAAGTTATACTTCTACTTGTGGGCACCCTGAAGGAAACCAGGGAGACCCCGCTCTGCTTATTGGGGAATATTCCTCTTCTAGATCCAAGATAAAACCAAGGATAAGAAGAAGAAGGCCTCCACTAAGCCGATAGGCAGTGTCTGTAAAGTAGAAGAAATGGGAAGGGCAAAAGTTTCAAGGCTAATGGTAGTAAAGGAGGGATGTTCCTATCGTCACGGGAAAAGGCATTGGCAGAAGGGATGCAGGGCTTGGAAAGCCAGAATCCAGGATCCGAAGCATGTTGTGGCTTCGGCTTCGGGTGTATTAAGTGTTTGAAAACAGTCTGTCAATTAACTCTACTTCCTGGGTACATGATACCAGATCAGGATCTGATTCTTCACAGACTTTAAGAAATCGTCGAGTTATCAGGGCTAGTGATATGACTCTCTGAGGTGCTAATGGAATGAGCAAAGATGCTGTATCCGTAGAGGAATATCATCTAGAATTAACAAATGAGCAGTTATTGATTCTACGTAACTATTTATATGTACCTAGTCAAGCTTGTAAATTTCATATCTGTATCTTTACATTATAAAGAAGGATATGATTTACATATGTAAGTGATGTAATCCACATCCACCTAAATCAAAGTATTGATTGGGTCAGGTACATTAGATAACAGTATGTACGTATTAGATCAAGCTCATGTTTTTCAAACGTCCAAAACACACTTATAAGAAAGTTTCCAGAATCAAATAGGAATTTCTTATGGCATTATAGACAGGGTCACATCATTGAAACAAGGTTGACGTAGTTACATGTAGAGAATATTTGAATCCGTTTGAATATCAGTCTTATGTAACTAGTCAATCATGTCTCATAGGAAAAATGACAAAGACTCTGTTCACTGGACACGGAGTAAGGGCGATCGAGCTCTTAGGACTCATACACAGCATTGTGTAGGTCCAATGTCTATATATGCACGAAGTGGTTATTCTTATTTTCATTACTTTTTCGTGTCATTTCTCTGGGTTAGGACATGTCTTCGTATTGAAGTATAAATCCAAGGCTTTTGAGAAATTCCGGGAATACAAGAATGAAGAGGAAAAACAAACAGGCACAAGTATCAACTCACTGAGATCTGATCAAGGTAGTGATACTTAATTTCCAAGTTCCTGGATTACCTAAAAAGAGAAAAGAAATCTCTCTCAGCTTACTCCTCCATACACATCACAACTTTATGGTATATCGGAGAGACGGAACACAACCCTATTGGATATGGTTCGTTCTATAATGAGTAACACTGAGTTATCGTCATCCTTCTGAAGTTATGCACTAGGATTAGCTACATATCTTTTTGAAAAAGGTTCATACTAAGACTGTGCCTACCACACCATATCAGATATGGATTAGGAAGAAACCCTATCTTCAGTACTTGAAGATTTAGGGATGTCCAGCGTTTGTAAAAAGCAGTATATGGACAAGTTCGAGGAACACTCAGTACTGTTTAAGTTTGTGGGATACCCAAAAGACTCCAGGGGGTATTTTTTCTATTTTCGCGGAGGAACAAAAGATTGTTGTTTCTCATAATGCCCACTTTTTGGAAAATTAATCTTTTTAAAACAAAAGGTGGGAGCGCAATAGAACTGGAAGAAATTCCAGAACCACAAACTATTACTGAAAGTAAGGCAGAACCAGAAGTTTCAAAAGAATCGGACATACTTACGCCACTCCGAGGAAGTAGTAGGCAGTCTCATCCGCCCGAGAGAAATTGAGGTTTTCTCATAGACGGGGATAGAGAGGATAGCATCATTGACAATGATGTGGCAACTAGCTTCTAGTTTACCATTTAGAGCAGAGACTCAGTAAAATGGCTAGATGCAAAATGGACCAAAATGGAGTCCATATACACCAACAAAGTATAAACTTTGAACTTTGCTCCAGAAGGGGTAAGACCCATAGGCTGCAAATGGATCTTCAGAAAGAAGATTGGTGTAAATGGACAGGTTAAAACCTATAAGGCTAGACTAGTTGTAAAGGGTTCTTTCCATCAAAGACCTGGTTTGGACTATGATGAAACCTTTTTCTTCAGTGGCTATGCTCAAATCCATTCGGATCCTTCTTGACATTGTTGTCTTCCATGATTGTAAGTTCTGGCAAGTGAACGTATAAATGGTTTTTCCAGTATTTGGAAGAGTGCATCTATAGGGTTCAGCCAAAGGGTTTTCAATCAGAGTGGGAGCAGCAGGTAAGTGTGCAAGATGCTTAATGTCTATGGACTAAAGCAGGCATCGCGGAGTTGGAACATCTATTTTGATGAAACGGTCAAAGAATTCAACTTTATCAAAAATCCGGATGAACCATACATCTATAGTAAGATTGTAGGGAGAACTGAGGGATTCCTCGTTAAGAACGAGGATGACATTCTCTTAATAGGATATGGCATTCCTATACTACTATCAGTCAAAGGAGTCTTGTCACAGAAGTTCTCCATGAGAAACCTGGGTGATACCAACTACATTCTGGGGATCCAGATCTATTGTAATAGATCAGAGTGGATAGTAGGACTTTTCAATGTCAAGGTACACCAATGTCATACTGAAAATATTTGAGTATGAAAGATTCTAAAGCACGGTAGTCTACCGTCTTGTCACGGAATCACCTTCTCCAAAGAGATGTCTACCAAGACTGATTTGGAAAGGGCTCGCATATCGATTATACCCTATGCTACTGCGGTAGGCTCTATAACATATGCGATGTTGTATACCAGACCAGATGTTGCTTACACAGCGAAAGCATGGTAAGCCAGTATCAGTCAAACCCAGGGGAGAAGTACTGGGAAGCAGTATTGAACATTCTCAACTTCCTGAAAAGGACTAAGGAGATGTTCATGGTGTACAGCAGTTTGGACCTCCAGATCGAGGCCTTTGC
Source organism: Agapanthus africanus (assembly GCA_030015575.1). Classification (NCBI taxonomy): domain Eukaryota; kingdom Viridiplantae; phylum Streptophyta; class Magnoliopsida; order Asparagales; family Amaryllidaceae; genus Agapanthus; species Agapanthus africanus. The sequence continues at coordinate 357,761,334 of CM057343.1, forward strand.
TGACTCCAGCTTCCAGAGTGATAAGAATGACTCCAAATCCATATCGAGTTATAGCTTTATCCTCAGTAGAGGGACGGTCTGTTGAAAGAGCTCCAAGCAAAACACCGTTGCTGACTTAACAATGGAAACGGAGTAGATCGCTGCTTGTGACCCGCAAAAGAGACAGTCTGGATAAGGAAGGTCTTAATTGAAATTCAGGTGGTTCTTTCCATTGTTGCTCCTATACTTTTGTATTGCGACAACAATCGGCGCTATAGCTTTAGGGAAAGAACCCAAGTCCCATCAGTGATCCAGACACATCTTAAGGCGGTAACACCTGATCAAGGAGATAACTTTTCTCCAGGAGATCGAGGTAAGGAGAGTAGATACGAAGAACAACACTGTAGATCCACTCACCAGGACCATCTCTCAGACAATGTTCGAGAGGCTATTTGAGACCTTCGGTTTGCAATATGCCAGTATATGGCCTTAGTGCAAGTGGGAGATTGTTAGTGTATATGCCCTAGAGGCCATTATTGTATCATACCGGTTTGTATATTACTTAATGGAAGCTTGGGATATTCACAGTTGTATTGACAATCTTGCTCAAAATGGTAGTATGCTACCTGGTTTGTTTCTACTTCAATATGTGCATGTGTTTCTTTTAACATATAGCTTATACATATTAGTAGAGCCCTTAAGATCATTGCTTGATTACCAGCGTTGTGATGGCAGTCACACTAGTGGGGGCAGGGTAGTCTGTAAGCACATCCTTATACAGGTCCCTAGTCGTAGGATTATCGAGATAGGGCATCGATACTCCAGAGTAGACTAGTGTGTACGCTTCTCATCCCAGCAGGGGAGATGGTCTGTCCCACAGCTATTAGTACGCCGTACTGGAGATAGTATGCAGGTGCTCATTAGGTTATGAGTACACCGAACAAGACTCGTTGGGAACTCCTGGTTGGTAATATACCTATCGTCAAGTAGCAGTTCCCAGGTGACATGAGTACAGCTTAGTCCGTCGACTTGATACTGCCACTTCGCCTCGAGTGTATTCCCACACTACTTTGATTACTACCCTACCACGGCTCAAAGGAGTCATGCAAACAGGTAGTAGTTGGGTGCAGTCCCGAAGCACTTGGAGGCAGTGGCGGTTAGATAGGATTCGTCTCTCCCGGTATTGGGGGTTGATGTCGCGTTGTGTTAGAGAGCCATTACACAAAGTCCCTGGCCAGGGCAAGCGAGATTTACTGGTAGGTACTCCAGTAATTTCTCAGGGTGTAATGGGCTACACTCCGACACGACTTATACCTCTATTAGGGGTCTGACGTTTTACCGCCCCCCCAGGCCCGATATGCGATACTCTTAGACGAACAAATCGGAGTGTATCAGAGATTGTCACAGATAGGCTCAGTTGGATTTCGGATGAGTTATTCTCATCGGCCTTCTCATCGAAATATACCTGGGGGTCGTTACGTACAGCTAGTGTCGCTTGCGACCTGTGGTTAAACCCACTGCCAGCGTAGTGTCGAGTCTTTAGAGTCTCACACAGAGGGTTTCCCTGCATCAGACAAAAGATGTAGAGGTCGAATGGTTTTACGACAGGGTTCGGTCACATGCGTGTACTTGTACGCGCATGATGATTCGGACGGACGATACTAGCGGGCTTTGGTTTAAGCCGGATCCTAGTATTGTACTGATAGATTATTTTCGTCTTTTTGTATCCGCATTTTTCGGAATACGGATACGGGTACGTATGAACAGACGAGGGGCATTTTTGTAAATTGGTCAAAGATGCTTCTAGAAGGTGACATGTCATATTGTTTTTATTCATTTTGGTTTAAATGAAAATGCATTCTGACATAGGAGAATGAGGTGGAAATTGCATGAAGATGGACATAGCTTCACATGACACATGGTGACTTTTTAGCCCATGACTCTTTTTTTGTTACTTGAATCATATATGTGATAATTGATATTGATTTATCATATGAATTATCAATATGGTTCAGTTGAAAAAAAGGTGGAAAGCCCATGACTCTTTCCTCACTAGCTTTTTCTCCAAGGTCACCTTCTTCCTCAAAGATCTAGTGAACTCATGTGTTGAGTGATCTAGGGCAAGCATAGATATTACAATCCATCCACACATCTCTACATCTCCTACGACATCATGAGTAGCGACCTTGATGCTCTAGTTTCCTTCGTTGAGGTAGGAGTTCGATGCACATCTCCTCGGGTGGATCATCATGGATTTGAGGAGACCGATGAGGGAGCGGCGATCTAAATGATCCACGTAGTCAACAACCAGAAGAAGGACAGCGAGGAATGAAGACCCGAAGGACCGGAATCGTGAGGTATAAACTTCTGTACTTTAAGATAACCTCACTTTTAGTTTGCTAGTTATGGTTTAGCACCGATCCTGGAGTCCAAGTCCATGCCGCAATCTTTTGAAAATTGTTTTTCACGTATTCCGCGGCCCGCGATCCCGCGGGGTGCGCGACATGGACTTACAGCTCGATCTCTGGAAGGTCCGAATCACCTGACGACATTCAAAGAAGAAGAGAGAGAATGCCGTCAGCGAACAAATCGCTCGGTAAGCCCCAAAGAATAGAGAGTGTGTGTGTGTGTAGCTTTTAAAGTTGTATTATTTTGTTATACTGTTGTATTTAGTGTTAACGTTGTTGTTTGTAGCTTGGTACAGAAGGATGCCAGTGTATACGAGAGGAGTCTCACTTGCCCTGAAGACTAAGGTATCAAGAACTCAAGGAACCGTTCATGCCACGATACAACAGCAAAGGAATACAGGTTAGGTGTCTTATAGTTGCAGTCTTGTGCCACTTCTAACACCTTCCGTACCAATCTACCCCTTAAACCCTGCGATATCTTGATTGTATTGTTTGTATTGTATTTCAACTTGTATTGTATTGTAATATAGATTGTATAATTGGATGACTTGCCGAAACCATGATATCAGTAAATGGATGTAACTGGAGAATCATGTAAATGAAAGTATATCCATGACTCGGTTCGGTCAATACAAATTGAATAGATTGAATATATGGATTCATGGATTCATATTGAATTGTAGTATTGTAGATTGCACTTGAATTATATTCAAGTCAGATTATAATAATGAGACTCAGTCTGAGTCAGAACAATTAGAAAAGAAATTGAATCCTGAATTAGGTTTTGATGTTATCGGTAACTGCTGCACATGGGCGGCGGGATTTGTATCTTTTTCAAAGACGATTATCGTGTTGATAACATCGTTTATTGAGTTGTCTACCGTAAATAGGCAAGCACCCACTTCTCCGGCTCCCTGAGGCTCAAGAGATTGGTCCCGCTTAAACCTATGTTTACTAGGATCTTAGGCTAATTTATAGAACTTGAGGGGGTTTTATGTAAAAATAATTTTTGTATACTTTTCAAAATACACCCCAAGTATTTAATTATCGTTTTTAGAGTTGTCATAGATGTAGATTTTATATTTGTGATATTTCTCGTGAAAATAACCTAATTTCATAATATAGGGTATTTAATTGTAATATTAAACTTGTATGGAATTTCATGGTATAATCATTGATTGAAAGAATTAAAGTTTACCGCAATCAAGACGGTGTCGCTATGCAGCCAGCCGGTTGAGCACGGGTCGATCCACAAGGAGATGGTTGTGTTTCCTCTCTTGTTTTAGACGAGTCAATAAAGAATTTGTGTATGTTCGAGACTATCCTATGTGTAATATTTGCAAGTATAAAGTTGTTAAGAAAAAGATACGAGATTATAAGCTACAGAAATCCGTACTCAAAACCTTTGAGCCGAATCTTGACCAATTGAAGCTAAGCAATCGGCAACAACGTGGATTAGGGGATTTAAGCGCGGTATTCGTGGAATACGGCTTATTTACCCTTGTCCCTCCGTTCTAGTCTCTTGCTTTCGCCTCCGGCCAAACCGAACGCAACCGGTCGCGGTTAGGAATCACCGTTACCTTGTCAGGGTACGGTGCCTAACGGAGCGCTTGCGTATGGTTTGGGCGGAGTTCAATGGAAGATACGGGAAAAGGAAATGGGCAAAGAAAATCTTTAACTTATAATATCGTATTTCTTCTTAACAATAATAATTATTACAACATTCACAAAATGGACAAAAGAGAGCAAAAGAAAAGAAAAGATTACAAGAAATTAAGTGCATGAATTAAATTGCAAGAAAGTAAAGACAAGAATGAAAAATGCAAGTAATAAATTATAAGAACCATAGAACTCAAAACAAACATGGGATCAATAGCCAACCCTTAAACTTGCAAGCTCAATCAAGAGGTTGCAAGATCAAGGGAAGGGTAGAGAACGCATGTGAATTGAAGCGCTAAGGCGAGAACGAAATGACACAACCCCTTGAGACCAATGACCAAAACTTAAACTTGCAAGCTCACTTAAGAGGTTGCAAGATCAAGTTAAGGTAGAGAGCTCAAGGGGGAAGCTAAACAAAAAGAATAATACAAAAACCTTCATCTTTATTCACATCCACAAAAAGCTCTCACTACAATTCATGGAAGAGGAATGAAGAAGAAGAAGAAAAAGAACTAAAACTACAAAAGAAAGAGGAACAAAAGAATGCTCCTTTTGCTTGGCTCAGATCTGCTGTATTTATAGGCAGAGGGTTGAAGATCTAGGGCAAGAATCTGCCACTATATGAAGTCCCCAAAATACCCCCAAAACACGACAAAGTGAGGACCCCACATGGCCGCGGATCCGCCGCCAATACCTCCTATTGGCCGCGGATCCGCGGCCCTATGATGGATTCAGCGCATCGTACTTGGTGGCTTTCCCTGGTTCTGTGTGTCCTTCAGTGTGGCATATGTGTTTTCTGAAAATACCTCCACATTTCTTCCAGAATTTCTGTTGAGGAAAGGTGGACTTTTGTGGATGCTTTTGTCATGATTGCCTCGAGCTCCGCGTAGATTTCTTGGAACTTGTTGTTGCCATTGAGCCTTGTGCATGAAGGTGACATTGATTTGACATTTTGTCTTCCTAAACTGGTATCTGGCAACATACGGATGACGAGCGGAGACCGTGTTTTCTCAGTGGTTGGCAGGAACCCGGATTTTGTCGTGTTTTCCATGAATTTCACCGTTTTAGAACCGAGAACCTGTATCCTGCAAATATGTAACAAACACGGATTAAAAGCACCTACCTATAAACAACCGAGCGTAAGAATGGGCGGTATAAAATGCAGTATTCTGTGATGAACAAATACCCCCAAACTTAACTTTTGCTCGTCCCGAGCAAAACCAATTATTCACAAAAATAAAATCCTAACCGCACTTTCGCAGGGAACGCGATTGCACTGAGCGCGTGCAACAAGCCGTTAAACCTCTAGGTGTCCCTAGTAGGAGGAGTGTTGTCTCCTGAGGGTTTTCAGCGGATACTACCCACAAAATCCGGTCAAGTTGGTTTTGTACAATAACTAAGATTCAAACCCTAAAGTTTTTGTTTCAGAAAATAACAATTCTATAATCCTAAGTCTAGACTATCGAACCTTTATTTTTCACACCTCGCTTCTTATTTAACTACAGATTTTATATGTCTTTACGTGCAGTGCAATTAGTGTCGTTAAGTTCCAGAAGGATCGATTAAAGTCATCATGTCGCACAATAAAGCCCAAATAACAATTTTAAAAGGATCACATAAGTTTTATAAAGAGTTCAGCATTTTTCAAGTTTCGTTTTCCAGTAAGGTTTCAACTTCAGAATTTCTATCTTCCTTAACAGGAAACTAAGTCGTATTTTTCACTCCACCTTTTTCTTGTTTTCATTTCATACACACCTCTGTGAACGTGCAATAGTCTTTATCATAGAATAAAACCTTCATATCTCCGTTAAATTTTTTTTATAAAAGCCTGTCTTTTATCAAGATTATTCTCACACAAAGAACCGTTAGGAATTTTAACTCGGAGAGAACACTTGCTTGACTTTGTTTTAAACTGGACTTTCTAGGCTTCTTAGCGAGCTTTGGGCCAATGCACCCAAACCAGTTGGTTTTAGGGCATTAGGTGTAGAAACACCCCAGCGGACTTAATTACTCAAGTTACCTAGGTCCAAAAACAAAAGACAGTTTGACGTGAAAATCAGATGATTTAATACGAACGGAGATATAACCGGCAGTTCAATTATTTTTTTTGGATAAAAGACGTGTTTAGTGGGTTTGGTGTGTAATCATTCCAATCAAGTTTCCGATGGGTTATTTTTCAGACTTAGCTCCAATTACGGCATCAATAACATTCCTTCATATTCGCTTTACTTCATAAACTATTCTTGACATTACTTATTTCAGAACAAACCTATTTGATCCTCAGAAAATCATTTATCTGTTTAAAAGTTTAAACATGAAAGACTTGTCATCTAATTCCCAAAATTCACGATACGTGTAGTGTGATGTAAAGACGTATATCAGCTATAGTTAACTTCAAAGGAGAGTTATCTTTCAGGTTTTCAAAATCTAAACATAAGATTTAGTTATTCCTATTTTTTCAAACAAAAACCGTCGAATGTTGAATCAGAGTTCTTCCACAATCTAACTTGACAAAATTTTTTTTATATTTTTAGAAAATTTTCAGATTTTTATGGATTTTATGGATTTAATATGCAGATGCAAAATATACATATGAATGCGAAGGAAGAAAGCTTACCGAGCACACCCCCAAACTTAAACTTGACAGTGCCCTCACTGTCAGGCTATACCAAGAGGGTTAAAATTGCCGGCGCTTCCTAGAAACAAATTATATACAAAGCAAAAAGGAAAACAAAAATATATACAAAAAAGTGTCCCCCCCAAACTTAAGTAAAACAGTGTTTCCACTGTTACGCGTTGAAAATCAGGATTTAGGGGGGAAAGAACGGTATCAAGCTATACAAGGCCTTACACAGGCCAAAAGTGAGCACCAACCATTCAAAGATTTTATCGCTATAATGTACAGGTTGGTGGAAGAAGGCGTAGAGAAAAGAGAAGGACAATACGCGAGACCGTATGCGAAGAGAAGCGGGATACGGTCTCGGTATATGAGAGGAAGAAGAATGGCGGAAGGGAAAAAGAAGTGGAATACGAACTTGAGGGTGCAAATGGAGTAAATAGATTAGCACAATTTGTGATGACCGATGTGTGAAAAGCGATTGTGCTAATATATTTACCCGTCGAGAAATGGGGTCAAATCCCTCAAGGTTCGTGAGAAACCATGGGTACGCCGAACCTGGTAAACCAGACATAGTAAATGAAAGTGAGACGGGTTCTTGCAAGGTCGGAACGATGGAAAGGATGGAGGGAAGTGGTTGAGGAAGGGTATCGGTTAAAGGTTCTGGAGGGTGTACACAGTCAGTGAAAGGAACAGGATGAATTGGAAAATCCGACTCATCATCTAGAACTGTTTCATCCTCAAAAATATCCTCAAAATTTTCCTCAAAGTTAAGCTCATCCATGCATATTTCATCAAAGTCCAGACGCATATGGGGTTCGGGAAAAACATTTAATGACTCGGGATGATGAATTGGAGAGAGAAACTCAGTCAAATCTACAGGTTCATCATCCAAAATATTCCCAGCGTCAATATCCTCAATTAAGTGAAAATCAAAATTCTCTGACACCTCATCAAAAGCATGGATTTTAATCAATTCAGGTTCTAGAGTGGAGGTGTAGAGGTCAAAAGGATTGGGTATGGTTTCACTCAAAGGGGACCCTTCACAATTGGGTAAATCAAACACTACAAAGTCGCACAACTCATTAATCATTCGATCTTCAATTGATAAATCATGTGGGATACTTGATAAACTTTCAAAACAGGAGTTGTGGGATTCAATTTGGGATGGGTAGGTTTGATTTGGAAGGGGGTACATCTCACTCTCTCCACTCAAATTCACAGCCTGTCCTACCGCTTCTTCATACATTGGAAAATTTGGAGCTAGTTGAAAACTAGCTACCGGGTCACTAGGTTGTATGAGAGCGGCCATGGACGCATTCAACTCCATCATCTGTTGGCTTGACGCTACCCTAAAGTCTTCCAACGACTGTTCCAGACTAGACAAGGGTTGTGAAGGGGGTTCAGTAAAAGATTCAAAGTTGTTTGGATACTGAAAACTCCCAACTGGCAGTTCTGATGCAATGTCTAGGGAAGGTGCAAAAGTAGGGTAGGATTGGTAGGAATTGAATGGTTGGACAGGAGCAGGATCAACATTTGGATAGGAAGGTGAATGGAATTGTTGATCCCAAGAATTTGAAGTGGTGAAAGGAGTGAAAGATCGGCTACGGGATTGTTCAATACGTTCAGCGATGGACAAAGGACGACTTGCAAAAAGGGTATCAACATAAGCGGGTGCGGGAGGTTGAAAAGGTTGATACGAAGTGGAATGAGGAGTGCAAGTGTTTGTCCTAGACGCTGCTATGCGATCTTTCAGTGAAACTTTGGGCATGGAGGGGTCGTTCGATGTTCGGCCAAAGCAAGAACCGTAAGAAGTAATGTCTGGTTGTGGGTACCAAAGTTCGGCAAGAGTTTTTCGAGGTGGGGTACCCATGATATGAAGAGAGAGAAAGAAAGGTAGAGAAAAGGAAGGGAAAAAGAATGTGATTTTTTTTTTTTTGAATATTAACAAAAGAATAAAATATACACAAAAAAGAATATTGACAAAAACAATCACGACACAAAAATACCACATACCTAATCGTTCTAGGGTTCACCTAGGTCAACTAGACCTGCTCCAGAACTTGATTGTCGAAGTAAAACTGTGTCGAGAAACAGGCTCAAGATACACTGATCACGAGGCCAGGTAAGTGCAGAGATAAGGGGAGGTTTTCCAACGCTTTCGCGAAGTTCCTTAATTCAATAACCCTTTCTCTTTTGGCGGTTTCGCCGTTAACACTTTCCTAGACACCCCGTAAACAATATACCGTTAAGAAAGGTTCTAAATACAGTTAACTTCTCCTAGTGAGCGCGAAGTCCTTAAGGCTTAAAGTCTAGTTTCTTTTAAATTTTGTGCGGGTAAACGTTATGCTCAAGTTCGTGATTTGTGGGCCACGGAAAAGGTGATGAAATCCTTTACCGTATATTGTGGGGTTCGCTTGCCCTTAAGTCCGTATTAATGTATGCAATGCGCAATTCAAAAAATTCTATAAAGAATCAAACAATCGTTTTTTAGTTTAAGCGCGGCGCTGCAACAAATACGGGTTAGTCAATTTTTAGCGTTTGCTAGCGAACTTGCAAAGAATTCTGCAAAGAATAGTATATTGGATGCGTCGGATTTGAGAAGAAGGTGTTAGTAAAGTACGTACCGTTAAGTTTTGGGTTAGGAAACCCCCGTTGAATCAAATCCGGTAAGCTTGAAAAGTTCGCTTGCGCGGGTCAAACTACCCGGATCTTTGGCACTGTACTTCGTAATCACCTTAACTTTGAACGTACACTTTGCTCCCCACAATCGCAGTTTGCAAATCTGCAAAAATCTGCACTCTTGCCTACAAAAATGATCAAAAAAAAAACAAAAAGATTTTTTTTTTAATATATATACAAAAAGAATATTAACCCGAATAACAAGAAAGAAAATACGCTACCGTCTCCCCGGCAACGGCGCCATTTGATTGAAAGAATTAAAGTTTACCGCAATCAAGACGGTGTCGCTATGCAGCTAGCCGGTTGAGCACGGGTCGATCCACAGGGAGATGGTTGTGTTTCCTCTCTTGTTTTAGACGAGTCAATAAAGAATTTGTGTATGTTCGAGACTATCCTATGTGTAATATTTGCAAGTATAAAGTTGTTAAGAAAAAGATACGAGATTATAAGCTACAGAAATCCGTACTCAAAACCTTTGAGCCGAATCTTGACCAATTGAAGCTAAGCAATCGGCAACAACGTGGATTAGGGGATTTAAGCGCGGTATTCGTGGAATACGGCTTATTTACCCTTGTCCTTCCGTTCTAGTCTCTTGCTTTCGTCTCCGGCCAAACCGAACGCAACCGGTCGCGGTTAGGAATCACCGTTACCTTGTCAGGGTACGGTGCCTAACGGAGCGCTTGCGTATGGTTTGGGCGGAGTTCAATGGAAGATACGGGAAAAGGAAATGGGCAAAGAAAATCTTTAACTTATAATATCGTATTTCTTCTTAACAATAATAATTATTACAACATTCACAAAATGGACAAAAGAGAGCAAAAGAAAAGAAAAGATTACAAGAAATTAAGTGCATGAATTAAATTGCAAGAAAGTAAAGACAAGAATGAAAAATGCAAGTAATAAATTATAAGAACCATAGAACTCAAAACAAGCATGGGATCAATAGCCAACCCTTAAACTTGCAAGCTCAATCAAGAGGTTGCAAGATCAAGGGAAGGGTAGAGAACGCATGTGAATTGAAGCGCTAAGGCGAGAACGAAATGACACAACCCCTTGAGACCAATGACCAAAACTTAAACTTGCAAGCTCACTTAAGAGGTTGCAAGATCAAGTTAAGGTAGAGAGCTCAAGGGGGAAGCTAAACAAAAAGAATAATACAAAAACCTTCATCTTTATTCACATCCACAAAAAGCTCTCACTACAATTCATGGAAGAGGAATGAAGAAGAAGAAGAAAAAGAACTAAAACTACAAAAGAAAGAGGAACAAAAGAATGCTCCTTTTGCTTGGCTCAGATCTGCTGTATTTATAGGCAGAGGGTTGAAGATCTAGGGCAAGAATCTGCCACTATATGAAGTCCCCAAAATACCCCCAAAACACGACAAAGTGAGGACCCCACATGGCCGCGGATCCGCCGCCAATACCCCCTATTGGCCGCGGATCCGCGGCCCTATGATGGATTCAGGGCATCGTACTTGGTGGCTTTCCTTGGTTCTGTGTGTCCTTCAGTGTGGCATATGTGTTTTCTGAAAATACCTCCACATTTCTTCCAGAATTTCTGTTGAGGAAAGGTGGACTTTTATGGATGCTTTTGTCATGATTGCCTCGAGCTCCGCATAGATTTCTTGGAACTTGTTGTTGCCATTGAGCCTTGTGCATGAAGGTGACATTGATTTGACATTTTGTCTTCCTAAACTGGTATCTGGCAACATACGGATGACGAGCGGAGACCGTGTTTTCTCAGTGGTTGGCAGGAACCCGGATTTTGTCGTGTTTTCCATGAATTTCACCGTTTTAGAACCGAGAACCTGTATCCTGCAAATATGTAACAAACACGGATTAAAAGCACCTACCTATAAACAACCGAGCGTAAGAATGGGCGGTATAAAATGCAGTATTCTGTGATGAACAATCATGTAAAGTGATTCTTTTGATTAGGAAAAGTTAGAATATTTATATTATCACAAAAATAGATAGTTTGGTGATACATACATACATACATACATACATATATATATATATAATTTTAATTTATTATATTTCTAGAAATCTCATTTTCTTAAGATATTTGTATTTTAAATCTCTCGAGACCGAATGCTACTTGCGGAGATCTGCATCTCGCACTACTAAGCCCGAAGATGTACGATAATCCGCACCATCCCGAACGGGTTCCCCAAAATGGGTTGTAGCGGCGCTTTGCAAAGATTTGTGTAAAATACATAATCTTGTAGAAAACGGTCTTAATAGTAAATGGTATTTTTATATGTAAAGTTTCGTGTTCCCGTATTCTATGTTCCCGAAAGGTATTGTGCTATGTTGCATATGAGTGTTGTGAGGAGGTAGGTCATTACCTCGTGATCTAATTAAAGGTATAGCAAACTATGATGTTTATTGTCAAAACTGAACTATATGGTATTTTAGTGAAAAAGTACGATAAAAATTACAATATGAAATATTTTGTTATGAAACTTGTTCAACATATTTTTTTAGTGATTAATAGTCAAGATGTAAGAGTTTTGTATGGTTGTGTTATGGAAAATTGAACTTTACAAAGAAAACCGAATCGGAAGTCGGATTTAACTCCGCTTCCGTCGGGTTTTAGTAAATAACGTTTTAAGAATAGATTAGAGAAGAGAGAGGTGGGACTTACTGGCTTAGAGGTTAAAGAAGAGGGAGAGGAAGACGTAGGATTTGCCGGTGCGTCGTTTCGTCGCCGGAAGTTCCTAGAGTCGTCGTCGGAAGATCGTCGGAGTTTCGCCCTTCGCTAACTCCACTTGCACACAAAATTTCTAGAGAGTTTTCTTGAGAGTTTGGATAGAATTTTGAGTGAGGGGGTGTGTTTAGAGGTGTTATTTATAGGGTAAAACTAGGGTTAGGATAGGTGAAAGGTTGTATTAAAAATGTATTAAAAATTGTATTAAAAATATGGTTTAATGGGATTTTAAAGAGCTCTGGAAATGTGCAGGAAATTTAAAGTGTACAGGGGAGTTAAGAAGACCAAGAGGCACAAGTTTCATGTTGACGACTCGGCGATCTGGCCGAGTCGGGCCAGGGTCGGTTGCCATGGGTCCGCCGTCGAGTCGTCTATCCCCTGGTCCAGTTTGTTTTTAGTGTGACGTGGGGTTTTACGGGTTTAGCATGTGTAGACTCTTGATATTCAATAAATTTAAAAGAAAACAATATTAAAAATAATGTGGGTTGATATGAACTCTGGTGCTTTGGTTCATCAGTGTAAGGTCTTACCAATGAGCTACAAGCTCCTTCTTGCTATTAAAAAGCAAAACAATCTTATAACTTGTGCTCAGGCAAAAGTACCCCTTTCTGTATTTTTTGAAAAAATTGTACAGGAAGTTTAGGGTTGTTACATTCTACCCTCCTTATAAAAATTCCGTCCTCGAAATTTGCAAAAAGAGAGTGTAACGGTTTCAAGAAAAGTTTGGTGACTGAAATTCTGATAGTGTATGAAAAATATGTGAAGGAACTAAAGAATGCGAAGGTTTTGGTAAGATTGTAAAAGAGATAAGGGAATTTTATGTTAGAACAGATTCAAAGTATATGATTCAAAGAATATGAAATTTTAAGATTCAAGGAATAGGAATTGTAAAGAATGTTTTAGTTGCTGGTTCTTATGTTATATTGCTTAGGTTGTTCACGCAGAACAGAACTGCATGGTAGGGTTTCATACAGCTCTGACCTGCATGGGCCACAAACAAAACCTGTCACGCCCTGCTTCCCGGTGTACAGCGAAGGGGGCGTGACGAGGCCGCTACGTATCTAAGCAATAAAAAAGAAAAGTACACAAGAGACAAATGTAATGAAACAACAACTTTATTTATTAACATTCTTTTACAGTACAATGCATGGAAAAGTAAATACATCTGAATGAAAGCAATGCCTAAACAATGGCATAACAGAAATGAAAAGTACTGAAATGATATGTGTACAAGTGTAACTACAGCTCGGGATCTTCAATAAACTGGTCCAAGTCTTCAGTGCTAGGCTCGATCTCTGGAAGGTCTGAATCACCAGACGACATTCAAAGAAGAAGAGAGAGAATGTCGTCAGCGAACAAATCGCTCGGTAAGCCCCTAAGAATAGAGAGAGAGTGTGTAGCTTTTAAAGTTATATTATTTTGTTATACTGTTGTATTTAGTGTTAACGCTGTTGTTTGTAGCTTGGTACAGAAGGATGCCAGTGTATACGAGAGGAGTCTCACTTGCCCCGGAGACTAAGGTATCAGGAACTTAAGGAACCGTTCATGCCACGATACAACAGCGAAGGAATACAGGTTAGGTGTCTTATGGGTGCAGTCTCGTGCCACTTCTAACACCTTCCATACCAATCTACCCTTTAAACCCCGCGATATCTTGATTGTATTGTTTGTATTGTATTGCAACTTGTATTGTCTTGTAATATAGATTGTATAATTGGATGACTTGCCGAAACCATGATATCAGTAAATGGATGTAACTGGAGAATCATGGATGTAACTGGAGAATCATGTAAATGGAAGTTTATCCATGGTTCGGTTCAATCAATACAGATTGAATAGATTGAATATATGAATTCATGGATTCATATTGAAATGTAATATTGTAGATTGTACTTGAATCATATTCAAGTCAGATTATAATAATGAGACTCAGTCTGAGTCAAAACAATTAGAAAAGAAATTGAATCCTGAATTAGGTTTTGATGTTATCGGTAACCGCTGCACATGGGCGGCAGGATTTGTGTCTTTCTCAAAGACGATTACCGTGTTGATAACACCATTTGTTAAGTTGTCTACATTAAATAGTCAAGCACCCACTTCTCCGGCTCCCTGAGGCTCAAGAGATTGGTCCCGCTTAAACTTATGTTTACTAGGGTCCTTAGGGTAATTTATAGAACTTGAGGGGGTTTTATGTAAAAATAATTTTTGTATACTTTTCAAAATACACACCAAGTATTTAATTATCAGCTTTAAAGTTATTATAAATGTATATTTTATATTTGTTATATTTCTAGTGAAAATTACCTAATTTCATAATATAGTGTATTTAATTGTAATATTGAACTTGTATGGAATTTCATGGTATTGTCATGTAAAGTGATTCTTTTGATTTGGAAAAGTTGGAATATTTATATTATCACAAAAAAATATATTTTGGTGATATATATATATATATATATATATATATAATTTTAATTTATTATATTTCTAGAAATCTCATTTTCTTAAGATATTTGTATTTTAAATCTCTCGAGACCGAATATTCCTTGCGGAGGTCTGCATCTCGCACTACTAAGCCCGAGGATGTACGATAATCCACACCATCCCGAACGGGTACCCCAAAATGGGTTGTAGTGGCGTTTTGCAAAGATTTGTGAAAAATACATAATCTTATAGAAAACGGTTTTAATAGTAAATGGTATTTATATGTAAAGTTTCGTGTTTCCGTATTCTATGTTCCCGAAAGGTATTGTGCTATGTTGCATATGAGTGTTGTGAGGAGGTAGGTCATTACCTCGTGATCTAATTAAAGGTATAGAAAGAACTATGATGTTTAATGTCAAAACTGAACTATACGGTATTTTAGTGAAAAAGTACGATAAAAATTACAATATGAAATATTTTGTTATGAAACTTGTTCAACATGTTTTGTTAGTGATTAATAGTCAAGATGTAAGAGTTTTGTATGGTTGTGTTAAGGAAAATTGAACTTTACAAAGAAAACCGAATCGGAAGCCGGATTTAACTCCACTTCCGTCGAGTTTTAGTAAAAGAATTTTTAAGAATAGATTAGGGAAGAGAGAGGTGGGACTTACTGGCTTAGAGGTTATAGAAGAGGGAGAGGAAGACATAGGATTTGCCGGTGCGTCGTTTCGCCGCCGGAAGCTCCTAGAGTCGTCGTCGGATAATCGTCGGAGTTTCGTCCTTCGCTAACTCCATTTGCACACAAAATTTCTTGAGAGTTTTCTTGAGAGTTTGGACAGAATTATGAGTGAGGGCGTGTGTTTTAGGATGGTATTAATAGGGTAAAACTAGGGTTATGATAGGTGAAAGGTTGTATTAAAAATGTATTAAAATTGTATTAAAAATATGATTTAATAGGATTTTAAAGAGTTCTGGAAATGTGCAGGAAATTTAAAGTGTACAGGGGAGTTAAGAAGACCAAGAGGCACAAGTTTCATGTTGATGACTCGGCGATCCGACCGAGTCGGGCCGGGGTCGGTTGCCGTGGGTCCGCCGTCGAGTCGTCTACCCCCTAGTCCAGTTTGTTTTTAGTGTGACATGGGGTTTTACGGGTTCAGCACGTGTAGACTCTTGATATTCAAAAAATTTAAAAGAAAACAGTATTAAAAATAATGTTGGTTGATTTGAACTCTGGTGCTTTGGTTCAGCAGTGCAAGGTCTTACCAATGAGCTACAAGCTCCTTCATGCTATTAAAAAGCAAAACAATCTTATAACTTGTGCTCAGGAAAAAGTACCCCTTTCTGTATTTTTTGAAAAAATTGTACAGAAAGTTGTACAAGAAGTTTAGGGTTGTTACATTCTACCCTCCTTATAAAAATTTCTTCCTCGAAATTTGTAAAATGAGAGTGTAACAGTTTCAAGAAAAGTTTGGTGACTGAAATTCTGATAGTGTATGAAAAATATGTGAAGGAACTAAAGAATGCGAAGGTTTTGGTAAGATTGTAAAAGAGGTAAGGGAATTTTAGGTTAGGACATATTCAAAGTATATGATTCAAAGAATATGAAATTGTAAGATTCAAGGAATAGAAATTGTAAAGAATGTTTTAGTTGCTGATTCTTGTGTTATATTGCTTAGGTTGTTCATGCAGAACAGAACTGCATGGTAAGGTTCCATACAGCTCTGACCTGCATGGGCCACAAACAAAATCAGTCATGCCCCGCTTCCCGGTGTTCAGCGAAGGGAGCGCGACGAGGCCGCTACGTATTTACTCTAAAGTAAATACGCTAAGCGTATCTAAGCAATATAAAAGAAAAGTACACAAGAGACAAATGTAATGAAACAACAACTTTATTTATTAACATTCTTTTACAGTACAATGCATGGAAAAGTAAATACATCTGAATGAACGAAATGCCTAAACAATGGCATAACAGAAATGAAAAGTACTGAAATGAAATGTGTACAAGTGTAACTACAGCTCGGGATCTTTAATAAACAGGTTCAAGTCTTCAGTGCTAGGCTCGATCTCTGGAAGGTCTGAATCACCTGACGACATTCAAAGAAGAAGAGAGAGAATGTCGTCAGCGAACAAATCGCTCGGTAAGTCCCAAAGAATAGAGAGAGAGAGAGTGTGTGTGTGTAGCTTTTAAAGTTATATTATTTTGTTATACTGTTATATTTAGTGTTAACGCTGTTGTTTGTAGCTTGGTACAGAAGGATGCCGGTGTATACGAGAGGAGTCTCACTTGCCTCGGAGACTAAGGTATCAGGAACTCAAGGAACCATTCATGCCACGGTACAACAACAAAGGAATACAGGTTAGGTGTCTTATGGTTGCAGTCTCGTGCCACTTCTAACACCTTCCGTACCAATCTACCCCTTAAACCCCGCGATATTTTGATTGTATTGTTTGTATTGTATTGCAACTTGTATTGTCTTGTAATATAGATTGAATAATTGGATAACTTGCCTAAACCATGATATCAGTATATGGATGTAACTGGAGAATCATGGATGTAACTGGAGAATCATGTAAATGGAAGTATATCCATGGTTCGGTTCAGTCAATACAGATTGAATAGATTGAATATATGAATTCATGGATTCATATTGAACAGTAGTATTATAGATTGTACTTGAATCATATTCAAGTCAGATTATAATAATGAGACTCAGTCTGAGTCAGAACAATTAGAAAAGAAATTGAATCCTGAATTAGGTTTTGATGTTATCGGTAACCGCTGCAAATGGGCGGCAGGATTTGTGTCTTTTCAAAGACGATTACCGTGTTGATAACACCATTTGTTAAGTTATTCTACCTTAACTAGGCAAGCACCCACTTCTCCGGCTCCTTGAGGCTCAAGAGATTGGTCCCACTTAAACCTATGTTTACTAGGGTCCTTAGGGTAATTTATAGAACTTGAGGGGGTTTTATGTAAAAATAATTTTTGTATACTTTTCAAAATACACCCCAAGTATTTAATTATCGTCTTTAGAGTTATCATAGATGTAGATTTTATATTTGTGATATTTCTAGTGAAAATAACCTAATTTCATAATATAGGGTATTTAATTGTAATATTGAACTTGTATGGAATTTCACGGTATTATCATGTAAAGTGATTCTTTTGATTTGGAAAAGTTGGAATATTTATATTATCACAAAAATATATATTTTGGTGATACATACATACATACATATATATATATATATATATATATATATATATATATATAAAATAATTTTAATTTATTATATTTTTAGAAATCTCATTTTCTTATGATATTTGTATTTTAAATCTCTCGAGACCGAATGCTCCTTGCGGAGGTCTGCATCTCGCACTACTAAGCCCGAGGATGTGCGATAATCCGTACCATCTCGAACGAGTTCCCCAAAATGGGTTGTAGCGGCGCTTTGCAAAGATTTGTGTAAAATACATAATTTTATAGAAAACGGTTTTAATAGTAAATGGTATTTATATGTAAAGTTTCGTGTTCCCGTATTCTATGTTCCCGAAAGGTATTGTGCTATGTTGCATATGAGTGTTGTGAGGAGGTAGGTCATTACCTCGTGATCAAATTAAAGGTATAGCAAGAACTATGATGTTTAATATCAAAACTGAACTATATGGTATTTTAGTGAAAAAGTACGATAAAAATTACAATATGAAATATTTTGTTATGAAACTTGTTCAACATGTTTTGTTAGTGATTAATAGTCAAGACTTAAGAGTTTTGTATGGTTGTGTTAAGGAAAATTTAACTTTACAAATAAAACCGAATCGGAAGTCGGACTCCGCTTCCGTTGGGTTTTAGTAAAAAACGTTTTAAGAATAGATTAGAGAAGAGAGAGGTGGGACTTACTGGCTTAGAGGTTAGAGAGGAGGGAGAGGAAGATGTAGGATTTGCCGGTGCGTCGTTTCGTCGCCGGAAGCTCCTAGAGTCGTCGTCGGAAGATCGTCGGAGTTTCGCCCTTCGCTAACTCCACTTGCACACAAAATTTCTATAGAGTTTTCTTAAGAGTTTGGACAGAATTGTGAGTGAGGAGGGTGTGTTTAGGGGTGGTATTTATTGGGTAAAACTAGGGTTAGGGTAGGTGAAAGGTTGTATTAAAAATGTATTAAAAATTGTATTAAAAATATGGTTTAATGGGATTTTAAAGAGCTCTGGAAATGTGCAGGAAATTTAAAGTGTACAGGGGAGTTAAGAAGACCAAGAGGTACAGGTTTCATGTTGACGACTTGGCGATCCGGCCGAGTTCGGCCGGCGGCGGCGGCCGAGTCGGCCGATACGCCGGCCGAGTTGGGCCGAGTCGGGCCGGGGTCGGTTGCCGTGGGTCCGCCGTCGAGTCGTCTACCCCCTGGTCCAGTTTGTTTTTAGCGTGACGTGGGGTTTTACGGGTTTAGCACGTGTAGACTCTTGATATTCAAAAAATTTAAAAGAAAAATATATTAAAAATAATGTGGTGGTGGGATTTGAACTCTGGTGCTTTGGTTCAGCAGTGCAGGGTCTTACCAATGAGCTACAAGCTCCTTCTCGCTATTAAAAAGAAAACCAATCTTATAACTTTTGCTCAGGCAAAAGTATCCCTTTTCTGTATTTTATGAAAAATTTGTACAGAAAGTTGTACAGGAAGTTTAGGGTTGTTACAGTACTGTTGAGTTTTCAGTGTCCCACACAATTGCTTTCCCTGGTTCAGGAGAAACAATGTAAAGGCTGTATGGTTATATGTGCAGGGTTTCGATCATATACGTGTACTAGCTACACTGATTTTTGTTCAGACGGATAATACTAGCGGGCTTAGGATTAAGCCGCATTATTGAATCAAGTATTGATTTAATGATGATCTAGTATTATATGATTGGATTATTTTATCTCTTGGTATTCGTATTTTTTGTAGTACGAATACATACATGTATATACGGTGGGGGTATTCTTGTATTTACACTTGAATGCTTCTAGAAGAAGACACCTCATTTAATGTTAATCTATTTGTTGCAAATAGATAATGAGGTGGGGGGATGAGGTGTATTAAAGCATGGTTTGAAGCATGGCCACTTGTTTTATTCATTCATTTGTAATAAATATTCAAGCATGGTTGATATTTTTATAGACAATAAAATGCTTGATAGTTTTACACTTAGCCATTCTTCACTTCATTCTACACTTGCCATTCTCTTTCCTCCTTTGAGCTCTTCTTCTTCTTCTTCAAACCCTAACCCTCTTATGAGTTAAGAAATCATGGGTCTATGAGATAAAAAAATCCAATAAACATTCTATACATCCACTAAAGCACTTAGATTAGCAAACTAGATGCTTTAGTTACCTCACTTTTGAGGTTGGAGCTTGAACTATAGATTCTCGGGTGGATCGCCTACGACGCGAGGAGGTCGACGACCAAGCTTGATCTCAATAAACGAGGAGCTTATGAAAGGGATTAAGAAGACCAGAAGGACTTGAGCACATTGGTATAAATCTCTTCATTGTAGATTAGAACCTATGTAAGTTTTGTTATCTAGGGCCTATGGTAGTTCTTGGAGTAATAGTCGATGTTGCCAGGTTTAAAATTGTTTTTTATAAATTCCGCCTCTCTACAAACCTTGTGGAGTATGCAATATCGACTTACATAGTATCAGAGCCACTTCATAAGGCTTAGATAGCTCATAGCGATGTTAGAAATCCGTCGTTTTTGTCGCGCTCGAACTACCGACAAAAACAATCCCTAAAATTGAAGTTTTAACTTGTTTGCTCACCCTGCGGGCTCACGGTTTGAACCGAGAAGTTGCGGGGTGAAGCTTGGGCACCCTGGGGAAACCCCGGAGGGGTCGAAGGTCGGACCCACCCCCCAAGACCACTACAAGGTGGCCTTAGGGGGTGGTGACCCGAGAGCACCCCATAAGGGTGCTCTCGGGTCTGCCTCCCCTTTGAGGCAACCTCATGGTGGCCTCTGGTGCTTAGTACCCCCCTTAGGCCCCTAAATAGATAGTTAGTTTTTTACTCTTCACTTCCGTGAAGATTCAGGCGGGGTTCGAGTTCGTTTCGACTCTCGGATTGGCTTAAAACGAATTTTTAGGGACTTTAGTGGACAAAATTTTAAAGTCTTAGAAAATTGGTATTGTTCACAAATTGTGCACGGAGTTATAACGTTGTCGATTTCTTTACCTTCTTTTGCGATTCGTATATGTGTTCTTAAACGTCTTCTAATCGCTATACGTTGATTAAAAGGGGTTGCACATAGTTTATGATGTTCTGTTGGTAATGGATTGATGGATCGTCGTGTGAATGCCTGGTGTGAATTTAGATGTGAGATGTGAATGATTTTGTAATTCATGTAACAATTGATGTATATTCTTTTATTGGGGCGCATCCGGGTTGAGGATGTAGTCACCGGCTGTATATTATATTTTCCATTTCCACATCTAGGATAGACCCCCGGAGGAGTGCACAAGCTACCGGGTTCTAGGATTTAGTGGGTGGCCATCTCGAGGAGTCGAGACCCGGGTCACCCAATTCTAGGATTGGCGGGTAGCTTTCCGCACTCATAGGGGTATAGGATTATTCACACTCGGCTATTCTCACGACCGTGGAGGACTGTGTTTCATAGATGGCTCAATAAAATGCAAACGTTCTAGTTGATCCATTTTTCCATTCTCTATGATATTTATATTTGCCTATGATGCTTATTGTTCATACTAGAATATTGCATTTAATACTGCCCATTCTTTTACTTGTTTGTTTCTAGGCAGGTGCTTTTAATCCGTGTTTGCTATATATTTACATGTTACAGGTTCCCAGTCCAAAATAACACAAATCATACAAAATCTCTACAGTTATGCCAAAATCCAGAATATCTGCCACTGACAGATAAAATCCGGGTTCCGGTCATCCGCATATTTCTAGTGCCGCTTATCGGTTCAAGAAACAAGACAAATAACAGTGGTCATTCGTGTCTCGGACAAGCACAAAGCACGAGAGGGGCAGCACAAGATTCAATGGGTGCGCGGAGCTCGAGGGAGATAAAGGTCAAATGAATTAAAAGTGAAGCCATTTGTGACTGTTGCAAATCTGAAGAAATATTGGAAGCATTTTGCAATTTAGGACCTGTCAAACACAAGAAAAAAGAAACACAAGAAACATCACAAAAACGACAACATAACTCCCCCAAAGAGCCGCGGAACCGCGGCCAAAGTGGCACTTATGCGGCGGTTCCGCGACCGAGTCAACTCGGCTTCAGATAGGATTTTGGGGGTAGTTCTGTAACTTTGTCTGGGCTCAGAATTTGGCCCTAGGATTTCAACTCTCCACCTATAAATCCTCCAGTTTTGAGACATTGTAAGAATGCTTCTTTTTAGTTAGATTTTAGTGTAGTTTGGTTTGTTTTGCTTCTTCATCTTCATCTTTCCTCCATGAAATTATAGTGAGAGCTCTTGAGTGGAAGATCAATGAAGATGAGGGTTATTTTTATTATCTTATATCTTTAATTTTTTGGTATTGTAATTTCATTTCTTGTCTTGTAATTTTAATTCCTACTCTAACTTTTATTTATTGCTCTTTTTCTTTTCTTCTTAACCGTATTTTCAAGCCATGATACTCTACGGAGTCCCTTGCTTATGTGAGGGCCCAAGTAGTTGGCTTGCTACCATTTTGTAAAACCGTATTTTCCTTTTTTTCTTTACTTCCTCCTTGTTTTGTTTTTATTTTCATTTAAATGTGTGAATAATTTCCACACTTGTTAGGAGCTAAGGAAGTTTAGTATGAGGGACAGAAAAATCCCTTGTGATTCTCTTCGCCAAACATTCTAAAACGAACCTTGACAAAACAAACGCAACCCCCTCACTTAGGCGCGCTATACGTGACATATAGCCGCGACCTAAGTCGAGAAGTCCGTTGGGCACACTACAACATGACATGTAGTTGTGACATAATCGGATACATCGTTGTGGGTGTTTGGCCTAGGGTTGGAAATAGGCGCACGTAGCAAACGGGCATGGGGCACTAGGAATGGATTTAGTATTGGAAAGCTTGCTTAAACTCGCAAATCTCATTCTTATGTCCTCCTAATCCTCGCTACGTTCGATTATCCCAACATCGTTTTAAGAATGGCAAAAGACAAGTACAAGACTAATCCTAACTCTACTAACCAACCTTAACCCTAACAAGCTAACTTGAATATAAATACGAACACTTAGGATAGAATTGAACATAAACTTATACATTCTTAATTAACTCGTCTAAGACAAGAACGGACATACAACCATCTCCCTGTGGATCGACCCGTACTCAACCGGCTAGCTGCAAAGTGACACCGTCTTGATTGCTGTAAGTAGAGAACAGAGTAGAACGCATATAATAAAACGTATCGCGTCTCCGCTCGATAATCAAATGGCGTCGTTGCCGGGGAGACGATAAAGTATTTTATTTCTTTTCATTCGGGTTAATATTCTTTTTGTGTGTGTGTGTATATATATATATATAAATAAATATAACAAAAAACCTTTTTTTGTTATTTTTTTGATAGTTTTTGTGTGCAAGTGTGCAAACTATCTGGAGCAAGTACTTTAATCAAATCAAGAAACAGATCATTTCATTTTGGAGTTGAGAACAAGAGGAGTGCAGGGACCAAAGTTGGAGACCCAAGTCCACATTTTGACCGCGGAACCGCGGTCAAAGCTTGGATTTCGCGGCGGTTCCGTGGTTCTATTGTGGCTTCTGAACTCCAATTTTTTTCCACCTCTTTTCTTTACTCTAAACCCCTCTGTAAACTCCACTGAACTGTATTTTATGCAAGTTTCTTTGCACAGATTGCGCCGCCGCCAATAAGTTTTTTTGTTGTTTTACATTTTGTTTGTTTATACGCTTTGCATATAATAATATAGACATTAAGGGGCTTGAACACCAATTAAGATTGGGTGAGGATTTCATCACCCTTCTGAAGACCCCACAAATCACAAATGCTTACGCATTATCTTGAGTTAATAAAAAATATCTAGACCAAACCTATAAGGACTTGTCACGCTCATTTAGGACAAGTGAAGTGTTGGATATGTATGCCCTAGAGGCCATTATTGTATAGTACTAGTTTGTATATTACATTTTGGAAGCTTGGGATATATACATGGATTGACGACAGTCTTGCTCGATATTGTAGTATACTACTTGGTTTGTATCTATCTTAATATGTGTATATGTTTCTTTTAACATATCGCTAATACATATTGATGGAGCCCTTAGGATCTTTGCTTGACTACCGGCGTTATGATGGCGATCACATTAGTGGGGGCTGGGTAGTCTACAAGCACATCCTAATACAGGTCCCTAGTCATAGGATTATCGAGACAGGGTATCGATACTTCAGAGTAGACTGGTGCATACGCTTCTCATCCCAGCAGGGGAGATGGTCTGTCCCACAGCCATCAGTACGTCGTACTGGAGATAGTATGTAGATGCTCGTTAGGTTATGAGTACACTGGACAGGACTCGTCGGGAACTGTTGGTTGGTATTATACCTATCGTCAGTTAGCAGTTCCCAGGTGACATGAGTACAACTTAGTCCGTTGACTTGAAACTGCTACTTCGCCTCAAGTGTGTTCCCACTGTTCTTTGATTGCTACCCTACCACGGCTCTATTGAGTCGTGCAAACAGGTAATAGTTGGGTACAGTCCCGAAGCACTTGGAGGCAGTGGCGGTTAGAAAGGATTCGTCTCTTCCGGTATTGGGGGTTGATATCGCGTTGTGTCTAGCAGAGCCATTACACAAAGTCCCTGGCCAGGGCAAGTGAGATTTACTGATAGGTGTTCCAGTAGTTTCTCAGGGTGTTCTGGGCTACACTCCGACACGACTTATACCGCTATTAGGGGTCTGACGTTTACCACCCCCTAGGCCCGATATGCGATACTCTTAGATGAACAGACCGGACTGTACAGAGATTGTCACAGATAGGCTCAGTAGGAGTTCGGATGGGTTTTACTCATCAGCCTTCTTATCGACAGATACCTAGGCAGCCGTTACGCACAGCTAGTGCCGCTGACGTGCTTGTGGTTAAACCCACTGCCAGAGTACTGTCGAGTCTTTAGAGTCCCACACAGAGGGTTGTTCACCTTTGGGCGAAACGATGTAGAGGTCGTATGGTTTTACGACAGGGTTCGTTCACATACGCGTACTTGTGCCTGTTTGGTGTTTGGGCAGTTGATACTAGAGGGATTTGGTTTAAGCCAGATCCTAGTATTTGATTTTGGGTTGGTTCAGTCTCATTGTATTCGTGTTCTTCGGAACACGGATGCGGGTATATGTATACGGTTGACACAGACAAAGAAGGAGACACCTCATTAGGGTTTTGACCATTGACTTGATTAAAACCATAATGAGATGAAGAAAATTGATTACTAATTTTAATTAGAGATAATTGTGTCATGGTCATTTAGTTTGACCATTTGACTTGTTGACCATTGTTGACTTAGATATTTTTGTTAAGTAAAAGATATTTTTCTTAACATTAATGGTGACATGATAATGGTCAAATCAAATGAACCATCATAATTTTTCTAATTAAAATTATTATTCTTTTATCCTAATATGAGAGCTATCTCTTCATTATTCATAGACATTCTCTCTCATAGCTCTCTCTCCTTCATCCTCTCTCTCAAGCCCCCATCTCTCATGTGTTGAGAACCAAGGGCCATTGAGACCAAGCCACTAAAATCCCTCTCTACTCACTCTAGGGTTCTTAGTCTAGCACACCAAGCACCCTAGTTACTTCATTGTTGAGGTTGGAGCTCAAGGTAGAGGCCTTCGGGTGGATCTTCTTTGACGTAGAGAAGCCGGTGAGGAGGAGCCATCTACAACCACTCCAAGGAGCTCACAACAAGGAGAAGCACCACAAGAAGAGAAGGAGTTCAAGCTTGAGGTATAAATTTCTATCATAGTAGATAGAACTCCTTTGTGCTAACTAGGTTTATGGCAAAGATCCGATTTAGGGTTTATTTTTAGCGCCAAGTTTTGTATCGTAGTAAAAAATTTGTTCCGCATTTGGCCACGGAAGTTGGTCGGGGCGCTAGTGTAACCCTTCATGGTATCAAAGACACACCATTAACCCTTTCTAGCCTGTTCTAACATGTTTAAAATATCGATCGAACGAAATTTCCAAAACCGCAATTCCAAATTTCAAGTTTCTGCCGAATTTTTAAACTGGTCTAAAAATTATTTTGGGTATGTCAGAAAATCGAGCAGTTTTTTTTAAGACTCTGGAAGAAATTTGGTCGACTGAACCTACAATACTGCCGCGGAACCTCCGCACAACCCTTGTGTTGGCCGCGGTTCCGCCGCCGTTTTGGAGCAACAGTGTACCATTTTCTTCTTGGTGTCTTTCATGTGGAATTGTGGTTTCTGGAATATTTTGTTTGGGCCCAGATTTGTTAGAGTACTGGATTTGTGCTTGGGGCCCACTTCGGGAAGTTTTGTCGATCGAAATTTTAAATATGTTAGTTCACAGTACATTCACTTTTATCTGCGACCGTGAATGTCACTCGATCGGTAAAACTCGTCTGATTGCTATATGGTCTTTTAGACGGGTTTTGCGAACGTGACATCCGCGTTGATGTTTTATGCTTGTGCTGTGATTGTGGTTGGATAGTCATGATGGATAGCATGTAGTGCAATGTTAGTGGTACAGTTTATATTCACTTGTACATTTGTTATTGCGGGGCGAGCGTCCGACATGTGGACTGCCGTCTTTGCCGGGTTGTATATTTTTTTGGGGCACGACCGGGTTGAGGTCGATGTCACATTTGTACATACTATTTTATTTTTCTGTACTAGGATTACCCCGCGGTGGAGTGCACGAATAGCCGGGTTCTAGAAGGCAACAAGCCCGCATCTCATGGCATTGAGACGGAAGGGGCTTCATTCTAGAATTGGCAGGCTATTCTTCGCACTCGTAGGGGGTATAGTATGACCCACGGAGGGGCACCCAAGTTACCGGATTCTGTGAAGTGCTGGGTGGCCCATTCACTTTGTTGAAGGGGGCTGCCTCACTTCTGGGATTGACAGGTAACTTGCCGCGCTCGTAGGGGTCCAGGTTTTCATTGTACAGGCTATCCACACGACAGAGAACGTCGGGTTTTATTTGCGGCTCAAATGAAACCCGGGGCTCCAAGATTATCCACCATTCTGTATTGTTGGCTGAGGTTCTGTGATGTTGATTATTATCATGCCTGGGACAAATGTTGTTTATACTTATATATATATATATATATATATATATATATATATACTCGTAGATGTTGTATATGTTTTGCACCCGCGCTAGTCCAGCCCCCGCTCTGTCGTTAGTTAAGTAACTTAACGGGTGATGAAGGGGCCCAGTGGAGAATGCGGATGGCATATACGTACATCATATTTTCGTTCTTTTCTGGTGTGATAGGTTATATTGATGGGATCGCATTAATTTTTATTAATGCAAGAAAATAAACCTAAAAGATGTTGTTGGAACCAAGTTTTGAAAACTGACATTACAGACGTTCTCTTTTGCTTTGCACAGTGGTATTCGGTTATGAATATCCAGCACCTCATTCGACGAGGTAAGGGCCGAGATCCCTTCATCGGGAGTGACCCCTTGAGTAAAAGTTTGAGTCAACGTAATAACTTCACTATAGTCGATTATTTTTGCTTTGCATCATGGTATTCAGTTTGGAATATCCTGCACCTCATTCGACGAGGAAATAGCCGAGATCCCTTCACAGGGAGTGACCTCTTTAGCAAATGTTTTCGCCACTATATATTTAAAAACCACTCAGGTTCTTTCAACGATATCAAGTTCATTACGTTGACGGGTTTTTCGCCAAAAACCCAGCCGTAGCCCTCCGTCGTTTCAGATAATTAATACTTAGTATTCGTGTTGTGTTTGTTGATTATTCGTCAAGGCACAGTGAACGGTAGCTAAGTAATGATTCTCTGTTGCACTGATAGATGCGATTTGTTAGGACGGTCGCATGATTTTGTTGATTATTCGTCAAGGATCATGCGGGTGGGTCTAATGCAATCCTGGATAACGACTGGTTGAACTTGACTAGGACCTTTTTTGATTTGTTGATTATCCGTCAAGGTCACTTGGGTCCTAGGGGCAAAAACCACATCGGGAGTTTCAAATAT
This sequence comes from Agapanthus africanus, assembly GCA_030015575.1. Lineage (NCBI taxonomy): Eukaryota > Viridiplantae > Streptophyta > Magnoliopsida > Asparagales > Amaryllidaceae > Agapanthus > Agapanthus africanus. The sequence continues at coordinate 357,789,003 of CM057343.1, forward strand.
ACAGGAAACTTACAGATTTAGCATACCTTCTGGAGTGTAGTGACTAGAGTGGATTCCATCTAGGTCATTACACAATGATAGTTGGATCCCGATCCCACTGATGAGTTGGATTACTCTCGGGAGATTATTTCACTTAACAATCAATGCTATAAACCAAGTAGGTGTCTAGAACGGTGTTAGCGGGGATACGCCTCCAGGGAAAAGAGGTTATATAATTAAGGAACTTCGCGAAAGCGTTGGAAAACCTCCCTCGAAGTACTAACACTAGCCTGGCTGAAAGGTTAAGCAAGTATTGTGACGTGTGATTAAATCCTGACTAGTTCTTCTTTTAGGGTTTTGAAGAAGAATTTGAGGAAACAGTGGGAGCCATCCTGGTTAGATAAATTATAACCAATCTAATCTTGAAAGAGTGCAAGCTGAGTGTTTCTTTTCTCTCTTTCCAGGTAGCAACCAATTTACGCCTTAATCAAGATAATAAGATGTATCGCTTGACCGATCCGAATTCTTATTCGGAGCTGGGGAACGTCGGTTCGGCTCTAACTTACGACAACAGTCATAAGTATGAGCAAGGGAAAGAAGATTGCATGGATTCTAAGGAGAACCAAGTGAAGAAGAAGCATACTATTGCATCTACTTCAGGTGTTCTTGTAGTTGAGAACTGCTTTTCGGTCAGTCCTACCTCCTGGGTACTAGATACCGGATCAGGATCTCATATCTATAATTTATTGCAGGGACTGAGAAAAAGTAGGATCGTTGGACCTGGTGATATGTCCCTCAGGATAGGGAATGGAGCATAAGTTAATGCTGCAGCCGTCGGTGAATATCACCTAGTGTTGCCAAATGACAATACTATGATTTTGAACAATTACTACTATGTACCTTTCATGGTTTGCAACATCATATCAGTTTCTTTACTTGATAAAGATGGATATAACTTTATTCTTGATAGAAATATCATGAACATTTACCTTGATAAGGTACTGGTTGCAGAAGGTACACTGTGTAATAGTATCTATGTTCTAAATAAGAATACAGTTCTCAATGTACAAAACACACGCAAGAGGAAGAGTTCATATACGAACGAATCCTACTTGTGGCATTGTAGACTTGGTCATATCGGAGAGAAAGACTAAGTAAGTTACATAAAAATGGACTCTTGAATACGTTCGAATTTTCATCTTATGAAACTTGTCAGTCTTGTCTCAAAGGAAAGATGACCATATCTCCGTTTACCGGATATGGAGAAAGAGCAGCAGAGCTCTTGGGACTCATACACAGTGATGTGTGGTCCGATGTCTACACATGCAAGGGGTGGGTTCTCGTACTTCATCACATTCACTGGCGATCTCTCTAGATTCGGATATGTGTATCTTATGAAACACAAATCAGAAGCTTTTGAGAAATTCAAAGAATTTCGAAACGAAGTAGAGAACCAAATTGGCAAAAGTATCAAGATCCTCCAATCGGATAGAGGAGGGGAGTATTTAAGCACGGAATTCCTAGATTACTTAAATGAGAATGGAATTCTCTCTCAGCTTACTCCTCCATATACACCACAACACAATGGTGTATCGGAGCGGAGGAATCATACCCTATTGGATATGGTTTGTTCCATGATGAGTAGTGCTGAGTTGCCTCTTTCATTCTGGGGACATGCGCTTCAGACAGCGGCATACCTTTTGAATCAAGTTCCGTCCAAATCTGTGCCTAAAACTCCGTATGAAATATGGAGTAGTAAGAAATCATGTCTTAAATTTATTAAGATATGGGGTTGTCCAGCCTATGTGAAAACATAGAAACTGGACAAGCTTCAGGCACGTTCAGTTCTATGTAAATTTGTGGGATATCATAACGATTCACTAGGATATCTGTTCTACCACACTGAGGAACAGAAGGTGTTTGTATCTCGCCATGCTACCTTTTTAGAAAGAGAGTTTCTTGCAAAAGAAACTAGTGGGAGTACGGTAGAACTGGGAGAAATCCATGAACCACAAAATGTAACTGAAGATTTGGAGGAACCACTAGATTCAATAACCCCAGACGAACCTCAGCCACTCCGCAGATCTGGTAGGATTTCTCATCCGCTCGAGAGATACTACGGTTTTCTCATAGACGGGGATCAAAAGGATTGCATCTTGGGAGAAGATGATCCTACCAGTTTCAGGCAGGCCATTATCAGTAGGGACTCTGATAAGTGGTTGGATACTATGCGATCCGAAATGGAGTCCACGTACACCAATAAAGTGTAGACCTTGGATATTGCTCCACCTGGGGTAAAACCCGTTGGATGCAAATGGATCTATAAAAAGAAACATGGTGTAGATGGGCAGGTGGAAACCTATAAGGGTAGACTCGTTGCAAAAGGTTTTCGTCAAAGACCTGGTGTGGACTATGACGAAACTTTTTCTCCAGTGGCTATGCTCAAATCCATTCGTATCCTACTTGCCATTGCTGCTTTCCATGACTATGAGATCTAGCAGATGGACGTAAAAACGTCTTTTCTAAATGGCGGTTTGGAAGAGTGCGTTTATATGGATCAGCCAGAAGGTTTTGTAGACAGTGGGAGCAGCGGGAAGGTGTGCAAGTTGCTTAAATCCATTTATGGATTAAAGCAGGCATCGCAGAGCTGGAACGTCTGTTATGATGAAACGGTCAAGGAATTTGACTTCATCAAGAACGAGGATGAGCCTTATATCTATAAGAAGATTGTAGGACGAACTGTCGTATTCCTAGTCTTGTACGTGGATGACATTCTTTTGATAGGAAATGATATTCCTATACTACAATCGGTCAAACTATTCTTGTCACAACGGTTCTCTATGAAAGACCTGGGTAATGCCTCGTGCATTCTGGGGATCAAGATCTACAGAGATAGATCCAAGAGATTACAGGGACTTTCGCGGTCCAGGTACATAGAGACCGTACTAAAGAGATTTAGTATGGAAGATTCCAAGCGCGGTAATATACCCGTATTGCACGGAATCACCCTCTCCAAGAAAATGTCTCCCAAGACTGACAAGGACAGGGTTCGCATGAGCACTATACCCTACGCTTCGGCGGTAGGATCTATAATGTATGTGATGCTATGTAAAAGACCAGATGTAGCTTAGGCGTTAAGCGTGGTGAGCCGGTATCAGTCAGACCTCGGTGAGAAACACTGGACAGCAGTGAAGAACATTCTCAAGTACCTGAGATGGACTAAAGAGATGTTCCTGGTTTACGGTAATGGAGACCTCAGGGTCGAGTCATTTACCGATTCAATCTTCCAGAGTGACAAGGACGACAACAAGTATGTCTCAGGTTTTGTGTTTACCCTCAACGGAGGGGCGGTGTGTTGGAGGAGTTCCAAACAGAACACCATCGCAGACTGGACGATGGAGGCTGAATACATTGCTGTAAGCGATGTCGCAAAAGAGGCGGTCTGGATGAAGAAGTTCATTAGTGAATTTCAGGTAGTTCCGTCCATTGTTGACCCAATACCTTTGTATTACGATAACAATGGGGTTATAGCTTTAGCAAAGGAACCACGGTCCCATCAGAAATCCAGACACATCTTAAGGCGGTATCACCTGATCAGGGAGATCATTGATCGCCAGGAGATCGAGGTACGGAGAGTGGACACTAAAGATAACACGGCGGATCCATTCACAAAGGCCTTCCCTCAAGCACAGTTCGAGCGACTTTTTGAGCTATTGGGTATGCGGTATGCCTGCAGCTGGCCTTAGTGCAGACGTTGGGTATGCGGTACACCAATTACTAGCCTTTAGTGAAAGTGGGAGATTGTTGGATATGTATGCCCTAGAGGCCATTATTGTATAGTACTAGTTTGTATATTGCATTTTGGAAGCGTGGGATATATACATAGATTGACGACAGTCTTGCTCGATACTGTAGTATGCTACTTGGTTTGTATCTATCTTAATATGTGTATATGTTTCTTTTAACATATCACTAATACATATTGATGGATCCCTTAGGATCTTTGCTTGACTATCGGCGTTGTGATGGCGATCACACTAGTAGGGGCTAGGTAGTCTACAAGCATATCCTAATACAGGTCCCTAGTCGTAGGATTATCGAGACAGGGCATCGATACTCCAGAGTAGACTGGTGTATACGCTTCTCATCCCAGCAGGGGAGATGGTCTGTCCCACAGCCATCAGTACGTCGTACTGGAGATAGTATGCAAGTGCTCGTTAGGTTGCGAGTACACTGGACAGGACACATCGGGAACTGTTGGGTTGTATTATACCTATCATCAGTTAGCAGTTCCCAGGTGACATGAGTACAGCTTAGTCCGTTGACTTGACACTGCTACTTCGCCTCAAGTGTGTTCCCAATTTTCTTTGATTACTACCCTACCACGACTCTATTGAGTCGTGAAAAGCCCTAAAGCACTTGGAGGCAGTGGCGGTTAGACAGGATTCGTCTCTCCCGATATTAGGGGTTGATATCGCGCTGTGTCTAGGAGAGCCATTACACAAAGTCCCTGGCCAGGGCAAGTAAGATTTACTGGTAGGTGTTCCAGTAGTTTCTCAGGGTGTTCTGGGCTACACTCCGACACGACTTATACCGCTATTAGGGGTCTGACGTTTACCACCCCCTAGGCCCGATATGCGATACTCTTAGACGAACAGACCGGACTGTACGGAGATTGTCACAGATAGGCTCAGTAGGAGTTCGGATGGGTTTTACTCATCGGCCTTCTTATCTACAGATACCTGGTTAGCCGTTACGCACAGCTAGTGCCGCTGACGTGCTTCTGGTTAAACCCACTGCCAGAGTACTGTCGAGTCTTTAGAGTCCCACACAGAGGGTTGTTCACCTTTGGACGAAACGATGTAGAGGTCGTATGGTTTTACGACAGGGTTCGTTCATATACGTGTACTTGTGCGTGTTTTGTGTTTGGGCAGTTGATACTAGTGGGCTTTGGTTTAAGCCGGATCCTAGTATTTGATTTTGGGTTGGTTCAGTCTCATTGTATTTGTGATCTTCGAAACACGGATGCGGGTATATGTATACAGTTGACACAGACAAAGAAGGAGACACCTTATTAGGGTTTTGACCATTGACTTAATTAAAACCATAATGAGATTAAAGAAATTGATTACTAATTTTAATTAGAGATAACTGTGTCATGGTTATTTAGTTTGACCATTTGACTTGTTGACCAATGGTGATATAGATATTTTTGTTAAGCAAAAGATATTTTGCTTAGCATTAATGGTGACATGATAATGGTCAAATCAAATGAACCATCATAATTTTTCTAATTAAAATTATTATTCTTTTATCCTAATATGAGAGCTATCTCTTCATTATTCATAGAGATTCTCTCTCATAGATCTCTCTCCTTCATCCTCTCTCTCAAACCCTCATCTCTTATGTGTTGAGAACCAAGGGCCATTGAGACCAAGCCACTAAAATCCCTTTCTACTCACTCTAGAGGTCTTAGTCTAGCACACCAAGCACCCTAGTTACTTCATTGTTGAGGTTGGAGCTCAAGGTAGAGGCCTTCGGGTGGATCTTCTTTGACGTAGAGAAGCCGGTGAGGAGGAGCCATCTACAACCACTCCAAGGAGCTCACAACAAGGAGAATCACCACAAGAAGAGAAGGAGTTCAAGCTTGAGGTATAAATTTCTATCATAGTAGATAGAGCTCTTTTGTGCTAACTAGGTTTATGGTAAAGATCTGATTTAGGGTTTATTCTAGCGCCAAGTTTTGTATCGTAGCAAAAATTTTGTTCTGTATTTGGCCACGGAAGTTGGCCGGGGCGCTAGTGTAGCCCTTTATGAAGGTTGCGGGGAATCGGTCGTTTATCTAAACTTGACTTTGTGATGCCTAGGCTAGACAGTTGAGGAGGTAATTTTAAAAGGCCCGTCTCACTGTGATTCGTGAGTGGAACCCTCCTTACCTCACTTGTGCTTACCTGGCCATAATTGGCAGTGAAGAGGCGATTCGAGAATTATCTTGCAACTTGTCGCTTAGAAGTCTAGGAGCGGTCTAGTTGGACTTTAAAGACTCTAGCTCTAGGTGATTGTTTGTGCATGTTGTGATTGTGCTTGTGCTTATGTAAAGTTTAGTCTCATAATTCCGTATTCTTTCAAAAACCAAACAAACTATTTCAAAAACAAAAAAAAACAAAAAAATCAAAAATTTATAAAAATTCAACCGCTTTCCTCCCTACCTACCTTTTCATAACATGGGTACCCCAAAACGACTAACTCTTGCTGAACTTTGGTACCCGCAACCAGACATTTCTTCATATGGTTCTTGCTTTGGTTGAACTTCGAACGATCCATCCATGCCCAAAATTTCGTTTAGAGATCGGATAGATGCGTCTAGGACAAACAATTGGACTCCGCAATCCACTTCATATCAACCGTTTCAACCTCCCCCACCCTCTTACGTTGATACCCCTTTTGAGAGTGATATTCCGACTCCAAAACCCATGTCCATTGCCAACAGAATCGAACAATCTCGTAGCCGATCTTTCACTCCTTTCACCAGTTCGAATTCTTTTGATCAACAATTCCAATCACCTTCTTATCAGAATGTTGATCCTACTCCTGTCCAACCATTCAATTCCTATCAATCCTACCCGACTTTTACACATTCCCTAGACATTGCTTCTGAACACCATTTTGGGAGTTTCACGTATCCAGACAACTTTGAAGCTTTTACTGAAACCCCCTCACAACCCATGTCTAGTCTTGAATAGTCATTGGAAGAATTTCGGGTAGCGTCGTGCCAACAGATGATAGATTTGAATGCGTCCATGGCCGCCCTCATACAACCTAACTACCCGGTAACTAGTTTCCAATTAGCTCCGAATTTCCCAATGTATGATGAGGCGATTGGACAGTTTGCGAATTTGCACGGTGAGAGTGAGCAGTACACCCATCCAAATTAAACCCACCCGTTGCAAATTGAATTCCACAACTCCGGTTTCGAAAGTCTATCGAGTGTCCCATATGAATCACTAATTGAAGATAGAACGTTTGATGAGTTGTGCGACCCTATAGTGTTTGATTTACCCGATCGTGAAGGCTCCATTTCAAGTGAAACCAATCTCAATCCTTTTGATCTCTACACCTCCACTCTAGAACCTGAATTGATTGAAATCCATGCTTTTGATGAGGTGTTTGAGAAATTTGATTTTCATTTGATTGAGGATATCGACGCTATGAATATTTTGGATGATGAACCTACAGTTTTAGATGAGTTTTTCTCACCAATTCACCATGTCCTTTAACTTCCATGTGGGCATCATCCTGAACCATTAATTGTTTTTCTCGAACTCCATATGCATCTGGAAATTGTTGATGATGAATGAATGGATAAGCTAAATTTTGAGGGTAGTATTGAGGATAAACGGTTTTATTAGATGAATCGAAGTTTCCAATTCATCATGTCCCTTTCATTGACTATGTACACCCTCCGGAACGTTTAACCGATACTCGATCACTTCCCTTCATCCTTTCCATCATTCCCACTTCACAAGCCACCGTATCACCTACATTTCTTATGTCTGGTTCACCAAGTTTGCTCTACCCATGTTTTCTCACGAATCATGAGAGGTTTGACCCCATTTCTCAACGGGTTGATAGATTGGTACAATCTTTATTTACACATCGGTCATTACAAATTGTACTAATTTATTCACTCCATTTCTACCCTCAAGTTCATATTCCATTTATTTCTCCCATCCACCATTCTTCTCCTCCACCGAGACCGTACTTCGCTTCCATCCCCACACAGTCTCGTGTATTCTCCATTTCTTTGCTTTCCGCATTCTTTCACCAATCTGAACATTATAGCGATAAAATTTTTGAATGTTTGGTGCTAACTTTTGGCCTGTGTAAGGCCTTGTATAGATTGATACTGTTCTCTCCCCCCTAACTCTGAACTTTGAAACAGTGGCAATACTGTTTTTTTTAAGTTTGGGGGGACCTTTTTGTGTATATATATTTTGGTTTGCTTTTTGTTTTGTAAAAAAAAAAAAGAAAAAAAGAAAAAAAAACAGGGAAGCGCCGATAATTTTGACCCTCTTGGTGTAGCCTGAGTGAGGGCACTGTTAAGTTTAAGTTTAGGGGTGTGTTTGGTAAGCTTTCTACCTTCGCATTCATGTGTATATTTTGCATTTGCATACTTATTTAAAAACCGAAAAAAATCGAAAAAATTTCCAAAAATATAAAAACTTTGTCGTCAAGTTAACTAGTAAGGTAACTTAGATTTTTATTCCGAAAATTTAGTTGATATGTTAGGAATAACTAAATCCTAGCTTAGGAATTGAAAACCCTAAAAATAACTCTCCTTCTGTTTAACCTTGGTAAATATACATCCTTGCAGTTTTTTTAAAAGTAGGTAATCTTGAGTTCAGTTCTTGAGTTAAGTCGAGATGAAAGGAAAGTATTGAAAGCTTTATTGAAGGGTAAGTCTGAAAAATAGTTCCTATTCTTGGGTCCAAATTCAGAAAGTATATACCCTGTAAAACACACTTACACGCACCTTGAAACTTGGGATAGTAGAGGATACCTAGAAATACTCTTGCCTGAGAACCTAGTATGAATGAAAAAACAGTATTTAAAGCTAACCACCAAAAGAACATCATTGAAAAATATATCCGATCTTGAAAAAGAAAAAGAAAGATAAAGAGAATAAATTACAAGACCTGGAAACTGCTATTTACGCTTTAAGCTCACACATTCAGTAATCGGCCGTTAGTGCCTCAAGAAACATTAATAGTCACATGAAAAGTGTATGAGCAGATCCGTCCATCATTAATGAAAAGAAGTAGTATTAGGTATTAGGGCAAGGATACTATAACTTGAATTGAATTCTTGAGTGTATGGGTGAAAAATTTACACACACGTGGGGGTATACGATCGATATTTGGAGGAAAGATAGGAATAAAGAATAAGACTTATGTTTTCCGTAAATTTGATTAAAAAAAATCCCGATTGGAGACCACGCTTTAGAAGAAAAACTTAGGAGAAACTGAGATCTTTCTAAACTGTAAAAACGTATATGATCTTGGGTTGAATAAATAGGAGGCATGAAACACAAGGGTTGAATATTTCTGACTTAGGATGATAGAATTTCTAACTTAGATACTAAACTGTAGGAGTAGAATCGACGTTAACTTATGAAACTAGCTTGACGGGATTTTATAGGTAGTATCCGCTGAAAACCCTCAAGAGACAACACTCTTCCTACTAGGGATACCTACAGGTTTAAACGGCTTATTGCACAAGCTCAATGCAATTGCGTTCCCTTCTAAAGTGAGATTAGGACTTTTTTTTAATAATTGGTTTTGCTCGGGACGAGCAAAAGTTAAGTTTGGGGGTATTTGTTCATACCAGAATATTGCATTTAATACTACCCATTCTTATACTCGTTTGTTTATAGGCATGTGCTTTTAATCCGTGTTTGCTACATATTTACAGCTTACAAGTTCCCAGTGCAAAATAACGCAAATCATACAAAATCTCCACAGTTACGCCAAAATCCAGAATATCTTCCACTGATAGATAAAATTCGGGTTCCGGTCATCCGCATCCGTCCAGTGCCTCTTACCAGTTCAAGAGACAAGACAAATAACAGTGGACATTCGTGTCTCGGACAAGCATAAAGCACGAGAGGTGAAGCACAAGATTCAATGGGTGCGGGGAGCTCGAGTGAGATAAAGGTCAAATGAATTAAAAGTGAAGCCATTTAGGACTGTTGCAAATCTGAAGAAATATTGGAAGCATTTTGCAATTTACGACCTGTCAAACACAAGAAAAAAGAAACACAAGAAACATCACAAAAACGACAACATAACTCCCCCAAAGAGCCGCGGAACCGCGGCCAAAGTGGCACTTATGCGGCGGTTCCGCGACCGAGTCAACTCGGCATCAGATAGGATTTTGGGGGTAGTTTTGTATCTTCGTCTGGGCTCAGAATTTGGCCCTAGGATTTCAGCTCTCCGGTTATAAATACTCCAGTTTTGAGCCATTGTAGGAATGCTTATTTTTAGTTAGATTTTAGTGTAGTTTAGTTTGTTTTTCTTCTTCATCTTCATCTTTCCTCCATGAAATTATAGTGAGAGCTCTTGAGTGGAAGATCAATGAAGATGAGGGTTATTTTTATTATCTTGTATCTTTAATTTTCTTGTATTGTAATTTCATTTCTTATCTTGTAATTTTAATTCCTAGTCTAACTTTTATTTATTGTTGTTAAGTAGTTGTTATTTCTTGCTCTTTCTCATTTCTTCTTAACCGTATTTTCAAGCCACGATACTCTACGGAGTCCCTTGCTTAGGTGAGGGTCCAAATAGTTAGCTTGCTACCATTTTGTAAAACCGTATTTTCCTTTTTTTTCTTTTCTTCCTCCTCGTTTTGTTTTTATTTTCATTTAAATGTGTGAATAATTTCCACACTTTTTAGAGGCTAAGGAAGGTTAGTATGAGAGATGGAAAAATGAATCTAGACCAAACAAACGCAACCCCCTCACTTAGGAGCGCTATACGTGACATATAGCCGTGACCTAAGTCGAGAAGTCCTTTGGGCACACTACAACGTGACATGTAGTTGTGACTTAATTGGATACATGGTTGCGAGTGTTTGGCCTAGAGTTGGAAATAAGCGCACGTACCGGATGGACAAGGGGCACTAGAAATGGATTTAGCGTTGGAAAGCTTGCTTAAACTCGCAAATCACATTCCTATGTCCTCCTAATCCCCGCTACGTTCGATTATCCCAACATCGTTATAAGAATGGCAAAAGACAAGTACAAGACTAATCCTAACTCTACTAACCAACCTTAACCCTAACAAGCTTACTTGAATATTGTAACGTTTTAGAAATCGTTTAGGCGAAATTTCCGATAATAGGTAAAATAATTTCTGTTTTCCGTAAAAACCAAGATGTGATCATTTTTCAATATAGACTTAATTGCACCTAGTTTAACTACGAAATTGCTAGTAAGCGGTATTTATTTAGTCGCTTATAATTATTAGTTCACTTAAATATTTTTCCATAATTAAAATATTATTATAAGCTTTTAATTATACACTTAATTAGTGGTAATTACAAATTGGAATGAGTTAAATATACAAGTGTGAACCATGCCAACTTAATTACAAGTTTATACATTGTTTTCTTCCTATCAAAATATCTTAAGAGTTCTAGATTTTTCTAGGGTTAAAAGAAAATTAGAAAAGAAAATGATTTAGAGGTAGATTGATGTGAGGTGCATTAGTTAAGCTTTAATGGTTATCTTAATCTAGATATTTCCATACACTTGCATTAAACCCCCCCCCTCCCCTCCTCTTCTCTCTTGGCCGAGCCTCCCCCTTGGCAGCCCCAAATCTCCCCCCACTTCATTCCACTTCAAAATTCTTCAAAAAAGCTTCAAAATTCAACAAAAAATCCCACAAACTCTAAAACAAATCCTTAACCATTATTCACTAGCCTAATCTAGTTTGGATCAAGAAGAAAGTTAGCATTTTGGAGGCTATTTTGGGAGTCAATTTGCAAGTTTGATATCAAGTTGTGAGATATAAAATCCTAACCCTAAGCTTTAGTTGGTGTTTAAATACTTTCATCTAGCTTATTAGGTGTTTAAATATGGTTTTAATTAGCAAGTTTAGAAGTTCAAGAGAGGGTTTTGAAGATCAAGTTAGGGTTTTGATTATTAATTATGGTTATTTGTGTAGTTTAATATGTTTAGACATGGAAAATCTAACCTATTGGTGAAATTGTAAATTGTTATTTTCCAAATTGTCCAAGCTAAGCTTGATTGCAAAATAACTTTTACTAAGTCTAAAATGGGTGAGATTAAAATTTAGGTAAGGGTTTGTGTGGCTTAATTAAGCTATTATGTGATGATTGTGGCCACTAGATTTGTGCTAAAATGGTTAAAAGATGCTTACTAGGTTTTCGGTAAAATTAGACGTGGGTTTTAATTGACGTTGTGATGATATATATATTGACTTCTACGATATATATTGTGTTGTGAATGGGCGATCGGTACGATCGTGTTCTAGGCTTGGTGGTTGTGTCGCTTAGCGACCTTAGCTAAGGTTGTGGCGATGTCGTACGCGTTTTGAGCACTAAGTGCACAATGTGTATATCCTGTGGACGTTATCCTTGCGTTTCTTTGTTTTTGTGTCGGCACAGGATATTTAGCCTTATGAGTTGTGTTTGTGAAATTTTAGGATCGCAAGCAGGGACTTCGGACGCTACGAAGAAAGGGAAGCAGGTGGCTGGATTTACCTAGCTCGAGATCATCGATGAGTAGATTTAACATCTACGGGGAAATCGCCCGTATGGCTTTATGCGTCAGGGCTAGATATGATATTATAGCCGCATGTTTATACGCATATGATTTGATTGTGAATGAGCATCATTGCATATTATTACTTGTTGTGCCTTGACTTAGTAACTATTGGACACCGCACCATTACTGACGGTTCATGTTGCACGAGCACTAAATGGTATGCTACACACACACCGTTGGTAATTGCCATGACACGCACAACACATACCATTCTATAGCTACACATATACCTATATGGTATTGTATCATTATTGACATGTATATACACATACCCTGTTATAGCTACACATATACCTATATGGTATTGTATCATTATTGACATGTATATACACATACCCTGTTATAGCTACACATATACCTATGTGGTATTGTATCATTATTGACATGTATATACACATACACCTATGTGGTGCCATATCATTATTGACATGTATATACACATACCCTGTTACAGCTACATATACACCTATGTGGTGTCATATCATTATTTGACATGTATACACACATACCTTGCTATAGCTACACATATACCTATATAGTATTGTATCATTAATGGCATGTATATACACGTACCTTGCTATAGCTATATATATACTTATATGGTATTGTATCATTATTGACATGTATATACGCATGCCTTTCTATAGCTACATATACCCCTTTGTGGTATTGTATTGTCATTGACATTGAGACGTTGATTATTATGCTATTGCGCATATGACGTTTACCGCCCCCCTAGGCCCGCCATGCGATACTCTTAGAAGAACAGACCGGACTGTACGGAGATTGTCACAATCAGGCTCAGTAGGAGTTCGGATGGGTTCTCCTCATCAGTCTTCTAATCGGCATCTACCTGGGGACCGTTACGTACAGCTAGTACCGCTTGCGGCCTGTGGTTAAACCCACTGCCACAGTAGTGTCGAGTTTTTAGAGTCCCACACAGAGGGCTATTCGCCATTGGGCAAAACTGAGTGGAGGTCGCATGTTTTTACGACAGGGTTCGTTCATATCCGTGCACTTGTGAACGTTTGGTGTCTGGGCAGTTATTACTAGCGGGCTTTGGTTTAAGCCAGATCCTAGTATACGTTTTGCGATTGGTTTTATCTCATTGTATTCTTGTTCCTCGGAACACGGGTGCGGGTGTGTATGCACAGTTGACAGAGGCAGAGGCAGAGGATTCTCATTAAGGTTGTTGACCGTTGACTTTTTCTAAACCTTAATGAGAATAAGAAATATGATTAATAATATTAATTAAGGATTTATGTGCCATGGTTGAGTTGAACATTTGATTTTTGTTCACTTGTTGACTTTGTTGACCGGTTGACCATTGTGGACTTGTTGACCATCATCATTTCATTTCAATGATGCTTCTTATTCTTTGCAAAATACATTAAATGCATGAAATGATAATGGTCATTGAAACTAACCATCACAATTCTTAATTATTATTATTATCATCATTATTCTTACTTTTGTGAGCATGGTTGTAAATTAATTCTCTCATTCTCACTTACTCATTCTTTCTCATCCAAAGTTCATCCTCTTCCTCTCTCTCAAAGCTCTCATGTCTCATGTGTTGAGAAGCATGAGCTATTGAGATAAAACCTTCAAAACTCCTCTCTACTCACTCTAGAGTTCTAGGTTTAGCAAGCCAAGCACTTTAGTTACCTCTAGGTTGAGGTTGGAGCTCAAGGTAGAAGCTTTCGGGTGGATCCTTCTTCGACAAAGAAAAGACTACGAGGTGGAGCGGTTCAAACCACTACAAGAAGCAAGAAGAGAAGGAGTTCAAGACCTTGGTATAACCCTCTAACCGAGTAGTTAAATTCATAGTTAGTTTGCTAGTTTTTTTGTTTAGCAAAGATCCTCTTTTCTAGTCCATGTTGCCTTGTGTCAAAAAATCGTTTTTTACCGTTTCCGCCTCCCCGTAAGAAAAGTGGTGGGCAACGTGGACTTACAGTGGTATCAGAGCCTAGCTAAACAACAACTATCATGTTAGCAAAGTATTTAGAATTTCGATCCGAGAAAAAATCGCAAAACACATCCGAAAACTGAACTTTCTGCCGATTTTTAAACTGCTCCAAAAATAATTCCACATATCTTAAAAATCGGCTCAGGGTTTTCTTAAAACATGCAGCAAAAATGAGCCGCTGACTCGGTCAACTCACCGCGTAACCGCGGCGAAACCATGCGTTTCGCCGTGGATCCACGGCCGAGTTGACTCGGCCGCAACTCGGGTTTGCTGCAGTGTGTTCAGTGTTCTGTTTTGGGATTTTTAAAGTATTTTGTTTCTGCCCAGATTTTCCAGAGAACAAAGTTTTGTTTGGGGTAGTTACAAATCCGTATTTTTGATCGAAGTTCTGTAGACTTTAGCAAATGGGTTATATTTGTGATGTGATATATGCACTGAACGTCAACTAATCGCTATACGTCGATTAGTGGGGGTTGTGCATATCTGTGATCTGTAATGTTGTTGGATTGTGTATATGAACTCGTTGGATTGTCGCGGATGAATAGCCGGGGGTTGTGAGATGAGAGTTTTCTTTATCTTTCATTTGATGTAATATGTAAATTGATATAATATTATTTTATGGCCGCACATCCGGGATGAGGTTGTAGCCGCCATTGTATATTATTTCTTTTACTGTTTTTGCTCCTAGGATAGACCCAAGGTGGGGTGCACAAACTACCGGGTACCTCGAAGTGCCAAGTGGCCTACTCACATTGTTGAGGGAGGTTGCTTCACTTCGGGTACTTGGCGGGTAGTTTGCCACACCCGTAGGGGTCGAGTGTGGGGTTTGGCTATTCATCGCGACCGTGTAATCCGTTTTTCGTTGCAGGCTCGAATGAAACGCGGATTTCTAGTATATCCAATATGTTCATCTGTGATCTGGAATGGCTATCATTGCATCTGACGAATGTATATATCTATATATGATATCTAGTAGGCGTTGCTTATGTTTTGCATCCGCGCCAGTCCAGCCCCCGCTCTATCGTTAGTTAAGTAACCTAACGGGTAATGACGGGGCCCCGTGGCGAATGCGGATGGCATAAGCGTATGTCATATTTTCTTTGTTTTCTGCAATGGTAGGATTAATTGATGGGACGCATTAAATTAATGCAAGAAAATAAACCAAAGTAAATTCGTTGGAACAATTTCAAAACCACTCGGTTTCTTTTCAAATCAAAACAACTTTTAAACGTGGTGCTTAAACCATTCCTTTTAAAAGCTATCGCGTTCCTTCGATTATATCAAGTTCACTACGTTCACGGTTTTGCCAAAACCATTCGTAGCCTTCCGTCATTTCATATGGATAGTCAATAGTATTCAAGCTGTGTTTGTTGGGCAAAGTCAAGGCATTGTGATTGGTAGCTATTGAATATTCATATGTAGCATAGATAGATGCGTTGGTTTAGGATAGTCGTACTGCCTTGTTGGCCAAAGTCAAGGGTAGGTACGGGTGGGTTCAAATTAACCTGGAAAATGACGGGTAGAACTTGACGTGTGACTTATGATTTCTTGGCCAAAGTCAAGGTCATAAGAGCATGGGGCAAAAATCCACATCGGGAGTTTCTAAAGAAACTGAAACTTGCTAGTGCTGCATACCATTTGGAGTGTGATGATTCTGGTAGGATTCCTTCAGTTTTATCACACGATGATATTTGGATCCCGATCCTACTGTGAGTATATGCTACTCCTCAGGAACTTTCTCACTTAACGATCAATGCTATAAACCAAGTAGGTGTCTAGAAAGGTGTTAGCGGGGCTACGCCCATAGGGAAAAGAGGTTATTTAATTAAGGAACTTCGCGAAAGCGTTGGAAAATCTCCCTCGAAGTATCAACACTGGCCTTGCTGAACGGTTAAGCAAGAATTGTACGGTGAGATTGATCCCGACTAATTCTTCTTTTTTGGTTTGAGGAAAGATTCGAGAAACAGTGGGAACCATTCTGTTTAGACAAACTAAAAACCACTCTAAACTTGCATGAGCATCATGCTATAGTGTTTCTTCTCTCTCTCTCCTAATTGCAGCGACCAAACATCATGACCGGACTTAAGTTACTACTAGAAAAAAATATACTGACAGGGCCAAACTACAAAGATTGGCTCAGGAATGTCAAAATGGCAATCACTTATGACAAGTTGGGGTATCTTCTTACCACCAAAGCTCCCCCTGTCCCAGGACCTCAATCTAGCGTCGCAGATAAGGAAATCCGTAAGACCTGGGAGATTGATTGCGTGAGGGCCAAGTGCATCGTGCTTGCCTCTATGGACAATGAACATCAGAGGAGGCACGAGGATATGGACCTAGAATCCATATTTCTTCATATAAAAGATTTGTATGGAGAGCAATACCGTATCGCCAGATACGAAGTCTCGAAAAAGTTATTTTCGGCGAGATTGGTCGTCGGGTCATCTGCAGCGGAACACGTGCTTCAGATGATTTGCTACATTGAAGAGCTCGCGGACCTCGGGACCACGTTAGAGAACGAGCTCTACACTGACTTGATTCTCCAGTCTCTTCCTTCCACTTACACCCAGTTTATCTTGAACTTCAACATGCAAGGAAAGGAAGTTGAACTTCCGGAACTCCTTAACATGTTGAGGAGTGCAGAGGGCACCCTGAAGAAAGTAAGGGAAACACCCGCTTTGTCAGTTGGAGGACCTTCTTCTTCTAGGTCCAAGGCGAAAGCCAAAGGAAAGAAGAAGAAAGCCCCACCAAACCAAGGGACGGTGTTAGTAAAGTGGAAGCCAAGGGAAAGGCAAAAATGGCAAAGGTAGCGGGACAGCTTGTGGGGAAAGAAGAGTGCTTTTATTGTCATAAGAAAGGACACTGGAAGAAAGATTGCAGGGCTTGGAAGGCCAAGAACCAGGACCCGATGCAAGTTGTGGCTGCGGCTTCAGGTGTGTATGTTATTGAAAACTATCTATCAGTAAACTCTACTTCCTGGGTATTGGATACCGGATCAGGATCTCATATCTGTAATTCTTTGTAGGCACTGAGAAAGCGTAGGGTTTTGAAGGCAGGTGATATGACCCTCAGAGTTGCAAACAGAGCTGGCATGGATGCTGAGTCCGTGGGGGGCTATCACTTGGGATTGTCAGATGGACATGTTTTGGTTTTGCATGATTGTTATTTTCTACCCAGTGCGACTTGTAATATCATATCTGTATCTTTAATGTCTAAAAAAGGTTATGATTTTGCATTTGTAAACAATGTTGTAAACATTCACCTTAATCATGTTCTGATTAGGTCGGGTACATTAAGCAACGGTATATACGTATTAAACCAACCACAGATTTTCAATGTCCAGAATACACACAAAAGAAAGTCTCCAGAAATAAATAATGCTTTCTTATGGCATTGTAGACTGGGTCACATCAATGAGAGAAGGTTGACTAAGTTACATAAAGAAGGATATTTGGATTCGTTCAAATATCAATCATATGCAACTTGTCAATCATGTCTCAAAGGAAAGATGACAAAGACTCCGTTTACTGGACATGGTGTAAGAGCGAGTGAGCTCTTGGGACTCATACACAGCGATATATGCGGTCCAATGTCTACACATGCGCGAAGTGGTTATTCTTACTTCATTACTTTTACGGATGATTTTTCAAGGTACGGATATGTCTTCTTGATGAAACATAAATCTGAAGCCTTCGAAAAATTCCAGGAATACAAGAATGAAGTAGAAAAACAAACAGGCAAAAGTATCAAGACACTGAGATCTGATCGAGGTGGTGAATACTTGAGTGCCGAGTTCCTGGATTACTTAAAAGAGAATGGAATTCTCTCTCAACTTACTCCTCAATACACCCCACAACATAATGGTGTATTGGAGAGACGGAACCGAACCCTATTGGATATGGTACGTTCCATGATGAGTAACGCTGAGTTGCCGCGATCATTCTGGGGATATGCACTAGAATCAGCTGCATACCTTTTGAATCGAGTTCCAACTAAGACAGTGCCTACCACACCATATCAGATGTGGAGTGGGAAGAAACCCTATCTTAAGCACATTAAGACATGGGGATGACCAGCTTTTGTCAAAGAGCAGCATGCGGACAAACTCGAGGCACGCTCAGTACAGTGTAAGTTTGTGGGATATCCAAAGAACTCCAAGGGATATTTTTTCTATTGCGCAGAGGAACAAAAGGTTTTTGTTTCTCGTCATGCCTGCTTCTTGGAAACTGAATTTTTAGAAAATCAGATAAGTGGGAGAGCAATAGAACTGGAAGAAATTCCAGAACCACAAGCTATTACTGAAAGCTTAGTAGAACCAGAGGGTTCGAAAGAACACGACATTCCTGTGCCGCTCTGCAGAAGTAGTAGGCAGTCTCATCCGCCCGAGAGATACTATGGTTTTCTCATAGACAGGGATAGAGAGAATTGCATCATTGATAATGATGATCCAACTAGCTTCCAACAGGCCATTCAGAGCGCTGACTCGGTAAAATGGCTGGATGCATTGCGGACCAAAATAGAGTCCATGTACACCAACAAAGTATGGACTTTGGACGTTGCTCCAGAAGGGGTAAAACCCGTAGGCTGCAAATGGATCTTCAAAAGGAAGATTGGTGTAGATGGACAGGTTGAGACCTATAAGGCTAGACTTGTTGCAAAGGGTTTCCGTCAAAGACCTGGTTTGCACTATGACGAAACCTTTTCTCCAGTGGCTATGCTCAAATCCATTCGGATCCTTCTTGCCATTGCTTCCTTCCACGATTATGAGATTTGGCAGATGGACGTAAAGACCGCTTTTCTAAATGGAAATTTAGAGGAGTGTGTCTATATGGACCAGCCAGAGGGTTTCATTCAGAGTGGGAGCAGCGGGAAGGTGTGCAAGTTGCTTAAGTCTATTTATGGACTGAAGCAGGCATCGCGAAGTTGGAACATCTGTTTTGATGAGACGGTCAAAGAATTTGGCTTTATCAAAAATCCAGATGAACCATGCATCTATAGTAAAATTGTAGCACGAACTGTCGTATTCCTCGTTTTATACGTGGATGACATTCTCTTGATAGGAAATGACATTCCTATGCTACAATCTGTCAAAGGGTTCTTGTCACACAGGTTCTCCATGAAAGACCTGGGTGATGCTTCTTACATTCTGGGGATCAGGATCCATCATGATAGGTCCAAGATGATATTAGGACTTTTACAATCCAGGTACATCGACACCATACTGAAAAGATTCAGTATGGAAGATTCCAAGCACGGTAATTTACCGGCTTGTCACGGGATCACCCTCTCCAAAGAGATGTCTCCCAAGACTGATTTGGAAAGGGATCGCATGTCTATTATACCCTACGCATCTGCAGTAGGCTCTATAATGTATGCGATGTTGTGTACCAGACCAGATGTAGCTCATGTACTGAGTGTAGTAAGCCGATATCAGTCAAAACCTGGGGAGAAGCACTGGATAGCGGTAAAGAACATTTTCAAGTACCTGAGAAGGACTAAGGAGATGTTCTTAGTGTATGGAGGAAAAGACCTCCAGATTGAGTCCTTTGCTGACTCCAGCTTCCAGAGTGACAAGGATGACTCCAAGTCCATGTCGGGTTATGTCTTTACCCTCAATGGAGGGGCGGTGTGTTGGAAGAGTTCTAAACAAGAAACCGTTGCTGACTCGACGATGGAAGCGGAATATATCGCTGCATTTGATGCCGCAAAAGAAGCCGTCTGGATGAGGAAGTTCTTGAAAGAACTTCAGGTGGTTCCGTCCATTGTTGATCCAATACCTCTGTATTGTGACAACAACGGGGCTATAGCTTTAGCGAAGGAACCCAGGTCCTATCAGAAGTCCAGACACATCTTGAGGCGGTATCACCTGATTAGGGAGATCGTGGATCGCCGGAAGATCGAGATTCGGAGGGTTGCTACAGAAGATAACACTGCAGATCCATTCATAAAGGCCTTACCCCAGACTCTGTTCGAGCAGCTGATCGAGATGATAGGTCTTCGATACGCCAGTATATGGCCTTAGTGCAAGTGGGAGATTGTTAGTGTATATGCCCTAGAGGCCATTACTGTATCATACTAGTTTGTATATTACTTAATAGAAGCTTGGGATATTCACAGTTGTATAAACAATCTTGCTCGAAATAGTAGTATGCTACTTGGTTTGTTTCTACTTTAATGTGTGCATGTGTTTCTTTTAGCATATCGCCTATACACATTAGTGGAGCCCTTAGGATCTTTGCTTGATTACCAGCGTTGTGATGGCAGTCACACTAGTGGGGGCTGGGTAATCTACAAGCACATCCTTATACAGGTCCCTAGTCGTAGGATTATCGATACAGGGCATCGATACTCCAGAATAGACTAGTGTATACCTTCTCAACCCAGGAGGGGAGATGGTCTGTCCCACAGCCATCAGTACGTCGTACTGGAGATAGTATGCAGGTGCTCGTTAGGTTACGAGTACACTGGATAGGACTCGCTGGGAACTGTTGGTTTGGTAGTATACCTATCGTCAGTTATCAGTTCCCAGGTGACATGAGTACAGCATAGTCCGTTGACTTGACACTGTCACTTCGCCTCGAGTGTGTTCCCACTGTTCTTAGATTACTACCCTACCACGGCTCAAATGAGTCGTGCAAACAGGTAGTAGTTGGGTGCAGTCTCGAAGCACTTGGAGGCAATGACGGTTAGACAGGATTCGTCTCTCCCAGTATTGGGGGTTGATATCGCGCTGTGTCTAGGAAAACCATTACACAAAGTCCCTGGCCAGGGCAAGCGAGATATACTAGTAGCGTTTCCAGTGTTATCTCAGGGTGTTCTGGGCTACACTCCGACATGACTTGTACCGCTATTAGGGGACTGACGTTTACCTCCCCCTAGGCCCGCCATGCGATACTCTTAGACGAACAGACCGGACTGTACGGAGATTGTCACATTCAGGCTCAGTAGGAGTTCGGATGGGTTCACCTCATCATTCTTCTTACCGGCATCTACCTGGGGACCGTTACGTACAGCTAGTACCGCTTGCGGCCTGTGGTTAAACCCACTGCCAGCGTAGTGTCGAGTCTTTAGAGTCCCACACAGAGGGCTATTCGCCTTTGGGCAAAACTGAGTGGAGGTCGCATGTTTTTGCGACAGGGTTCGTTCACATCCGCACACTTGTGCACGTTTGGTGTCCGGGCCGTTATTACTAGCGGGCTTTGGTTTAAGCCAGATCCTAGTATATGTTTTGGGATTGGTTTTATCTCATTGTATTCGTGTTCCTCAGAACACGGGTGCAGGTGTGTATGCACAGTTGACAGAGGCAGAGGCAGAGGATTCTCATTAGGGTTGTTGACCGTTGACTTTTTCTAAACCCTAATGAGAATAAGAATTATGATTAATAATATTAATTAAGGATTTATGTGCCATGGTTGAGTTGAACATTTGACTTTGTTGACCGGTTGACCATTGTGGACTTGTTGACCATCATCATTTCATTTCAATGATGCTTCTTGTTCTTTGCAAAATGCATTAAATGCATGAAATGATAATGGTCATTGAAACTAACCATCACAATTCTTAATTATTATTATTATCATCATTATTCTTACTTTTGTGAGCATGGTTGTAAATTAATTCTCTCATTCTCACTTGCTCATTCTCTCTCATCCAAAGCTCATCCTCTTCCTCCCTCTCAATGCTCTCATGTCTCATGTGTTGAGAAGCATGAGCTATTGAGTTAAAACCTTCAAAACTCCTCTCTACTCACTCTAGAGTTCTAGGTTTAGCAAGCCAAGCACTTTAGTTACCTCTAGGTTGAGGTTGGAGCTCAAGGTAGAAGCTTTCGGGTGGATCCTTCTTCGATAAAGAGAAGACTACGAGGTGGAGCGGTTCAAACCACTACAAGGAGCAAGAAGAGAAGGAGTTCAAGACCTAGGTATAACCCTCTAACCGAGTAGTTAAACTCATAGTTAGTTTGCTAGGTTTTTTGTTTAGCAAAGATCCTCTTTTCTAGTCCATGTTGCCTTGTGTCAAAAAATCATTTTTTACCGTTTCCGCCTCCCCGTAAGAACCGGGGTGGGCAACGTGGACTTACATTACTATGCTAGAGGCTGGTATGCAGGATTTACGCTAGATGATGGGATCGTTAGTTGAGACCAGTCGAGTGCAGAGACAGGAGGTTGACCCACCTGTTACGGGGACCGCGATGGTGCTTACTGTTCCGGCAGTCGCAGCTACAGCTACGGAGGTTATCACCGTATTACTATCTGAGTTCATGAGGCTGAAGCCTCCGGTCTTCACCGGAACCGATACAACTGAGGATCCGCAGTCGTTTATTGATCGGATGGCTAGGATCTGTCGTTCGCTGAGATGTTCCGACGCGAGATAGGTAGGGTTCGTGAGTTTTCGTCTGGAGGGTCTTGCCCAGACCTGGTGCGAGTCTTTAAAGAGGGGAAGAGCCATAGATCTTTCTCCTAGGACCTGGGCTGAGTTCGTGACGGTGTTTCTTGCCCGTTTTCTTCCGCAGAGCGTCAGGGATGCTCGAGATCGCAGTTTTGAGTCGTTACGCCAGACTCCGGGTATTACGATGGCAGAGTACGATGTTCAGTTTACCCAGCTATCTATGTATACTCCATATTTGGTGGACACTGAGGAGATGCGGATCAAGAGATTTGTTCGAGGCCTGATTACCCAGTTGTTCCTCGCTATCTGCTCCCAGCATTTTGATACATATGCAGCAGCAGTGGACGCAGCCTTATTGGTAGAGGAGCGCATTTCTGAGAGTTCGGTCGTTCCGGGACCGAAGAGGGTTCGTACTAATTTATCGGCACAGAGGAAGTTTTGCAGAGGCCGCGATGGATTCGCTATGGGACGTGCGGGTAGACGGAGCGTGAGACGGGGCCAGAGATATAGTTTATACCCACAAGGTCAGCAGTCGTCGCCTGGATGTTTTGGGTGTGGCAGTCCCCATCACCGCATCAGAAATTGCACTGAGATACGCCAGAGGGAGGCAGCGGTTCCACATGTTACCTCACCACCTTCACCTCAGAGAGTGTTGCCTCTTATGCCTATTGTTGCTCCGCGTCAGACTCATGCGCAGAGAGGTCGTTGTCGCGGAGGTTTTGTTCATAGAGGACGAGGTGGCTGAGTCGGAGGACAGCCAGTTGCCGGTAGAGGACAGGCTCGAGTGTTTGCTCTGACTCATCAGGACACGCAGGCGTCCAATGCAGTGGTTTCAGGTACTCTTTCTGTATGTTCCTTCGATGCATACGTTTTGTTTGATCCGGGGTCTACGCACTCGTATGTTTCTACACACTTCGTGCCGAGGTTGGGCCGAGAGTCGTGTTTGCTAGATCAGCCACTTGTCGTGACTACTCCTGTTGGCGAGTCGTTTGTTGCGCGACACGTGTTTCGGTCGTGTGCCGTTCGTATTGGAGATAGAGATTCGTCCGTCGACTTGATCCTTCTTGAGATGTTGGACTTCGACGTTCTCCTGGGCATGGACTGGTTAGCTACTTGCTATGCGTCTGTGGACTGCTGCGAGAAGACAGTCAGGTTTTGTTTTCCCGGCGAGTCAGTTCTTGTTGTGCAGGGGGACCTTAGTGCCTCCCCTTACAGTTTGATTTCATCCCTTCCCGCTAGTCGGCTTTCGAGGAGGGGATGTCGGGGATTCTTGGCTTTCATACGAGATACTGGAGCCACAATAGATTCGTTGGGCCAGGTTACTATCATGAGAGAGTTTCCCGACGTTTTTCCCAATGAGTTACCTGGATTGCCTCAAGAGCGTGAGATTGATTTTTGCATTGATTTGATCCCCGGCACGGGGCCTATTTCTATACCGCCTTACCGGATGACCCCGACGGAGCTTAAGGATCAGCTGCAAAAGTTGCTTGATAGGGGACTTGTACGTCCGAGTGTTTCTCCTTGGGGAGCTTCTGTTCTGTTCGTCAAGAAGAAGGACGGCAGTTTGAGGTTCTGCATTGATTATCGTCAATTGAAACGAGTTACGGTGCGGAATAGGTATCATTTAACTCGCATTGACGATTTGTTTGATCAGCTACAGGGTGCGGGACATTTTTCTAAGAATAATTTGTGATCAGGTTATCACCAGTTGCGGGTTCGAAATGATGACATTCCGAAGACTGCTTTTCGTACGCGCTACGGGCATTATGAGTTTTTGGTGATGTCGTTCAGACTCACCAATGCCCCAGCAGCGTTCATGGATTTGATGAACCGGATTTTCAGGTCGTTCCTCGACCAGTTTATTATTGTGTTTATTGATGAAATTCCGGTTTATTCCAAGAGTCGAGAGGAGCATGAGCAGCACTTGAGGATTGCTTGGCAGACATCGAGAGAGCACCAGCTATTTGCTAAATTCTCGAAGTGTGCCTTCTGGTTTGATAGTGTTGACTTCCTGGGTCATGTGGTTACGGGAGACGGTATTCGTGTAGACCCGAGGAGGATCGAGGCCGTACAGCTTTGGCCCAGACCTATATCAGTGACAGAGATCCGCAACTTTTTGGTCTTAGCCGGTTATTACCGCCGTTTCGTGCAGGACTTCTCGAGTATCGCTGCATCGCTGACTGGACTGACCAGGAAGGGGGTTCCTTTTCTTTGGACTGAGCAATGCGGGAAGGGTTTTCAGTAGTTGAAGACTCGGTTGACAACTGCACCAGTTTTATCCTTACCTTCTGGATCGGGCGGCTATGTCGTTTACTGTGATGCTTCTCGAGTGGGGCTCGGTTGTGTATTGATGCAGCATGATAGAGTTATCTCTTACGCTTCTCGGCAGCTGAAGAAGCACGAGCAGAATTATCCCTCTCACGATCTTTAGATGGTCGCGGTGGTCTTTGTGCTTAAGATTTGGGGACACTACTTATATGGGGAGTCATGTCAGATTTTCATGGACCACAAGAGCTTGAAGTACATCTTCCAGCAGCGGGACCTGAATTTGAGACAGCGTCGTTGGATGGAGGTCATGAAGGATAATGATTGTGAGATCCTTTATCACCCGAACAAGGCGAATGTAGTAGCCGATGCTTTGAGTCGTAGGCCCGGGGGTAGCTTATCCCAGTTGAGCGCAGTTCATAGACAGTCTTCTGCAGATTGGCAAATCTTGTGCTATAGTAGAGTACAGTTTGAGTTCACTTCCACTGGGGGACAGCTTACTCACGTCCGCGCCCGTCCACTTCTACTTGATCGTATTCGTGAGGCGCATCCCGCCGATGCCCGTTTTTTGGAGATTCTTGAGCTTGTTCGGCAGGGTAGAGATTCGGTGTTCTTGATTGATGACTAGGGCATGCTACGTTTCAGGACTCGTTTGTGTGTACCTGATACCGAGGGGTTGAGACGCGAGATCCTAGAGCAGGCACATCAGTCAACTTTTAGTGTTCAGCCAGGTTCCACCAATATGTATCGTGACTTGATAGATATCTACTGGTGGGCAGGGATGAAGTGTGATGTTTCGGATTTTGTTTCGAGCTGCCTGACTGTCAGCAAGTCAAGGCTGAGCATCAGAGACCGGCTGGAGAGTTGCAGCCTTTACCCATTCCGGAGTGGAAATGGGAACAGATCTCCATGGATTTTGTTGTGGGTCTACCCAGGTCCAGTCGAGGGTATGACTCCATTTGGGTGATTATTGACCGGTTGACGAAAGCAGCTCACTTCCTTCCAGTAAAGACCACTTTCGGTTATGCTCAGTATACTCAGTTGTACATTGATGAGGTTGTGCGTTTGCACGGCATTCCCATATGCATCGTATCCGACAGGGGCACCCAGTTCACTAGCCGTCTTTGGCAGAAGCTTCAGGAAGCCTTGGGTACCCGCTTGAGTTTTAGCACCGCTTTCCATCCGCAGACCGATGGTCAGTCGGAGTGAACTATACAGACTCTGGAGGATATGCTTCGTGCGTGCGTGCTTGATTTTGGGGGCAGTTAGGATCGTCACTTCCCGTTGATAGAGTTCTCCTACAATAACAGTTATCAGGAGATGATTCAGATGGCGCCTTTTGAGGCTTTGTATGGGAGAAAGTGTCGATCACGAGTCTGTTGGACCGAACTCAGCGAGAGCAGGATTTTGGGACCCCAGCTAGTTTAAGAGACTGCGGAGAAGATCCGGTTGATTCAGGATAGGATGAGAGCGGCCCAGTGTAGACAGAAGTCTTATGCCGACCGTCGTCGTCGCAGGTTCGAGCTCACAGTGGGGGATCATGTATTCCTACGGATTTCTCCGATTAAGGGCGTAATGAGATTTGGGAAGAAAGGGAAACTCAGTCCCAGATTTGTAGGTCCTTTTGAGATCCTTGAGCGAGTTGGTACTGTTGCCTATCGTTTGGCACTTCAGCCCAGTTTCTAGACGTTCACCCCGTATTCCATGTGTCGATGCTTCGTAAGTACCTTCATGACCCTTCTCACATGATTCAGCACCAGACCGTTCAGTTAGAGCACGATCTTTCGTTCACCGAGCAGCCGGTAGTCATATTGGATCGGCAGGTGAAGAAACTTCGGTCAAAGGTCTTGCCATCTGTGAAGGTTCTTTGGCGTAGCCCGAATAGTGAAGAGGTCACTTGGGAAGCCGAGAGTGAGATGCGGAAGAAATTCCCTCATCTCTTTGAAGGTACGCATAGTAAGAATTTTAAATTCGGGGACAGAATTTCTTTAAGGGGGGAAGTTGTAACGTTTTAGAAATCGTTTAGGCAAATTTTCCGATAATAGGTAAAATAATTTGTTTTTTCCGTAAAAACCAAGATGTGATCATTTTTCAATATAGACTTAATTGCACCTAGTTTAACTAGGAAATTGCTACTATGCGGTATTTATTTAGTCGCTTATAATTATTAGTTTACTTAAATATTTTTCCTTAATTAAAATATTATTATAAGCTTTTAATTATACACTTAGTTAGTGGTAATTACAAATTGGAATGGGTTAAATATACAAGTGTGAACTATGCCAACTTAATTACAAGTTTATACATTGTTTTCTTTTTCTCAAAATATCTTAAGAGTTCCAGATTTTTCTAGAGTTAAAAGAATATTAGAAAAGAAAATGATTTAGCGTTAGATTGATGTGAGGTGCATTAATTAAGCTTTAATGGTTATCTTAATCTAGATATTTCCATACACTTGCACTAAACCCCCCTCCTCTTGTCTCTTGGCCGAGCCTCCCCTTGGCAGCCCCAAATTTTCCCCCCACTTCATTCCACTTCAAAATTCTTCAAAAAAGGTTCAAAAATCAACAAAAAATCCCACAAACTCTAAAACAAATCCTTACCCATTATTCATTAGCCTAATCTAGCTTGGATCAAGAAGAAAGTTAGCATTTTGGAGGCTATTTTGGGAGTCAATTTGCAAGTTTGATATCAAGTTGTGAGGTATAAAATCCTAACCCTAAGCTTTAGTTGGTGTTTAAATACTTTAATCTAGCTTATTAGGTGTTAAAATATGGTTTTAATTAGCAAGTTTAGAAATTCAAGAGAGGTTTTTGAAGATCAAGTTAGGGTTTTGATTATTAGTTATGGTTATTTGTGTAGTTTACTATGTTTAGACATGGAAAATCTAACCTAATGGTGAAATTGTAAATTTTTATTTTCCAAATTTTCCAAGCTAAGCTTGATTGCAAACTAACTTTTACTAAGTCTAAAATGGATGAGATTAAAATTTAGGTAAGGGTTTGTGTGGCTTAATTAAGCTATTATGTGATGATTGTGGCCACTAGATTTGTTCAAACATCTAGATTTGTGCTAAA
Organism: Agapanthus africanus; assembly: GCA_030015575.1. Lineage (NCBI taxonomy): Eukaryota > Viridiplantae > Streptophyta > Magnoliopsida > Asparagales > Amaryllidaceae > Agapanthus > Agapanthus africanus. The sequence goes on from CM057343.1 coordinate 357,817,024, forward strand.
ATGGTTAAAAGATACTTACTAGGTTTTCGGTAAAATTAGACGTGGGTTTTAATTGACGTTGTGATGATATATATATTGACTTCTACGATATATATTGTGTTGTTAATGCGCGATCGGTACGATCGGGTTCTAGGCTTGGTGGTTGTGTCGCTTAGCGACCTTAGCTAAGCTTGTGGCGATGTCGTACACGTTTTCTGCACATTGTGTATATCTTGTGGGCGTTATCCTTGTGTTTCGTTGTCTTTGTGTCAGCGCAGAATATTTAGCCTTATGTGTTGTGTTTGTGAAATTTTAGGATCGCAAGCGGGGACTTCAGACGCTGCGAAGAAAGGGAAGCAGGTGGTTGGATTTACCAAACTTGAGATCATCGGTGAGTAGATTTAACATCTATGGGGAAATGGCCCGTATGGCGTTATGCGTCAGGGCTAGATATGATATTATAGCCGCATGTTTATACGCATATGAGTTGATTGTGCATGAGCATCATTGCATATTATTACTTGTTGTGCCTTGACTTGGTACCTATTGGACACCGCACCATAACTGACGGTTCATGTTGCATGAGCACTAAATGGTATGCTACACACACACCGTTGGTAATTTCCATGACACGCACAACACATACCTTGCTATAGCTACACATATACATATATGGTTTTGTATCATTATTGACATGTATATACACATACCCTGTTATAGCTACACATATACATATATAGTATTGTATCATTATTGACATGTATATACACATACCCTGTTATATCTACACATATACTTATATGGTATTGTATCATTATTGACATGCATATACACATACCCTGTTATAGCTACACATACACCTATATGGTGTCATATCATTATTGACATGTATATACACATACCCTGTTACAACTACACACACACCTATGTGGTGTCATATCATTATTTGACATGTATACACACATACATTGTTATAGCTATACATATACCTATATGGTATTGTATCATTATTGACATGTATATACACATACCTTGCTATAGCAACACATATACCTATATGGTATTGTATCATTATTGACATGTATATACGCATACCTTGCTATAGCTATATATACCCCCATGTGGTATTGTATTGTCATTGACATTGAGACGTTGATTATTGTGCTATTGCGCATATGAAATGCATCATACATACATACTTACAGGTATACGTACATACCTTGCTATAGCTACATGTACACCTTTATATAATGTTGCATTTGATTTTGGAGGAATTGGGAACCGCATGATATATTAAGACTGGATTCATTTAAAAGAGCGGTTTTCCCTTAATATGCTCATACTACTGTTTAATGTTGCATACATCAGATTTCATGGATTTACGCATTGAGATATGGATTTCATGTGATTTATGGATTTGAGAACCGTGGGGATATTTCAAGAAATTATGTAATGTTTTGAAAACCCGGTTTCTCTTGATATGATATTTCGATGCGTCCACCAAGAGTTTTCTCAGTTCTGAGACTTGTGTTAGATACCCGATTCGAGGAGCAGTAGGCACCGTCTGCGGGTACATGGTGGACCTGGTGAGATACCCCGGGGCAAGAAGACTCGTATAGAAAGGCGGTGACACCGGGATTTTTCCACGATGATGATTCATTGATGATGTTATGTTTTATCCTATACTCAGCATTTATTTGATATGCATTGCTTCATATATTTGTAGTACCTGATGGAGTACCTTGATCATGATTGTTGCATATCCATATTGCCATATTTATGCTATCAGATTGCATGTTATAGATTATCGTTGTTCGTGCATACCTGCAATTATCGGTATGATGTTACTTACTATTCATGAGTTGGCAACTTACCCTCGTTGTGCCATAGTGTTTTGCAGGTCTGACCCTCAGAGTAGTCGCGGCAGGGCTTCATATTGTATCTTTTTCTGCGGATACCGCTACGGTTGGCTTTGAGCCTTTGCTATAGGTGGGTTCGCGGTTATCCGTTTATGTACATTGTATATCTCTTATTGTAATTAGTACTCTCCATCTACCACTTCATGTATTGACTTAGAGACGAGTTGTGAGGACGATATTGTATTATTTTGTGACTTTAGGTGTCGTGCTCGTGTGAGCCGGCCTTTGTTATGTAGTTTCACCTCTTATGCTGTTTTTCATTTATATCGTCTATTTCTTCGCTACAGCGTCGTATATATGCTTGTGGTGGTTGTTTCCGCCGTTGGGCGTGATTTGCTCCTGTTTGGGGATGCTTTATTTATATTTTATGTTGTACCTGTTTCGGGGCTAGTTTTCACAAAGGAGGTGCTGCCGAAATTTTTAAGAAAGTAAACTTAAGTTTAAAGATTTTTACTTGAGATTCCCAAATGTTTTAACAATGTTTTCATCACTTATTCCTTTTGATGGTTTATATTACTGAGTTTTCGGCTTACTTAAATTCCGTACGCCTGTTGACGTCACGTGGTTTAAGTGCCGATCACGTGCCTAAATTTGGGTCGTGACAAATATAAATACGAACACTTATGATAGAATTGAACATAAACTTATACATTCTTAATTAACTCGTCTAAGACAAGAATGGACATTCGACCATCTCCCTGTGGATCGATCTGTGCTCAACCGGCTAGCTGCAAATTGACACCGTCTTGATTGCGGTAAGTAGAGAACAGAGTAGAACGCATATCATAAAACGTATCGCATTTCTGCTCATCAATCACTTATCATGCCTGTGATGGATATATATATATATATATATATATATGTTATATATGTTTTGCATCCACGCTAGTCCAGTCCTCGCTCTGCCGTTAGTTAAGTAACCTAACGGTGCTTGACAGGGCCCCGTGGTGAATGCGGGTGGCATACACGTACATTCTATTTTCGTTCTTTTTCTTGTGTGATAAGGTTAATTGATGGGACCGCATTAATCTCAATTAATGCAAGGCAACAAACCTAAAATTTGACGTCGTTGGAATAATTGTAAAACCACTCGGTTTTCTTCAAAAACAACTTTTAAAAGCGAAGCCTAAACCACTCCTTTTCAAAAGATATTCGGTTCCTTTGACTATATCAAGTTTATTTTGTTCACGGATTTCGCCAAAACCAGCTATAGCCCTCCGTCATTTCAGATAGGTGTCAACTAGTATTCATGCTATGTGTTTTGACCTTCGCCAAGGTATAGTGTTTGGTAGCTAACAGGTGCTTATCTGTAGCATAGATAGATACATTAATATAGGACAGGCGTACAGCTGTTTTGGCCTTCATCAAGAGCTTATATGAATGGGTCTAGATTAATCTGGATAATGATGGGCTGAACTTGACTTGCGACTTATGATTTTTTGACCTTTGTCAAGGTTATAAGCGCTTGGGGCAAAAACCACTTTGGGAGTTTCAAACATACAGGAAACTTGCTAGTGTTGCATACATTCTGGAGCATGGTAGTTTTGGTAGGATTCCTTCAAAATTATCACACAATGATAGTTGGGTCCAGATCCTATTATGAGTATCAGCTACTCTTCGGGAGAGTTTTTCACTTTGCAATTAGCTAATCAAGTAAGTGTCTAGAAAGGTGTTAATAGGGCTACGCCTCTGGGAAAAACAGGTTATTTAATTAGGTCCTTGCAAAAGCACGGGAGACCTTCTTCCAAAGTACCAACACTGGCCTGGATGAAAGATAAGCGAACTTGTAGTGTGCGATTAATCCCGACTAATTCTTTTTTTAAGGTTTGAAGGAGAATTTGAGGAAATAGTGGAAGCCATCATGTTTAGATAAACTAATTGTTGGACATAGTTCCCTCAAGAAAATTATTGTAATTGCAGGCACGCGATTATGATAATTGAGGGAGGACCTATACAGATAGAACAATCTTACTCGAGATGATAGTATGCTATCTGATTTGTCTTTATCATTGATGTGTACACATTTTACTTGTTATTACGTGTCACTGATACATAATGATGAAACCCGTAGGATTCTTGCTTGACTACGAGCATTATGATGGCAATCATATACGTGAGAGCTAAGTAATCGATAAGCGCATCCTTAAATGTCCTTAGTCATGTGAGTATAAAGATTGGGCATCAATATTCCGGAGTAGACTGGTGTATACGTTTCGAGACCCCAACAAAAGGCAGTGGCCGGTCTCACAAGACATTGGTGTTTTGTCACCTAAGATAGTATACGGGTGCTCACTGTTAGTTGTATATATGCCCTAGAGGATATTGTTGTACATATAATGTATATTATAGTGGATGCTTGGATATATAGAGAGAGGACTTTCTTGCTCGATATGATAGTATGCTATCTGGTTTCACTTTGTCTAAATATGTTGACTTGTATTGGTTTACTGTCTTACTCTCACATGTTGATAAAGCCCTTGGGATATGTACTCGACTACTAGGACTATGATGAGATCATACTAGTGGGGCCATTGTAGTCAACGAGTACATCTTATAACTGTTCCTAGTCGAGGGTGTATCGAGACAGGGCATCGATTACCAGAGTAGACTAGCGTATACGCATCTTGACCCATATGATGGGCGATGGATGATCCCATATCCATCGGTGTTTGACATCAAAGATGGTGTACGGGTGCTCAGTAGAGACTGGGTACACTGAACGGACTCGCCGAGAACTCCTAGATGGTATATACCAATCTTCAGATAGCAGTTCTCCGGTGACACTGGTACAGGTTAGTCTGTAGACCCGAGATCGTCATAGAGTCTTGTGTGATTCCCACTGTGCTTTGATTTCCACCTTACCACGTCCAAGAGGGCGTGCAAAATGGTGGCTTTTGGGTACAGTCCCGAATGACATGGAGGTAATGAGCGATAGGAGGGGTTTCGTCTCTCCCGGTATTAGGGGTTGATGTTGCGCTGTGTTCGATTGTCTATAACTGGAAGTCCCTGGCCAGGGATGTTATGGAGATTTACTGGTAAGAGTTATCAGTAGTTTCTCGACCTGTTATGAGCCTCACATCGACACGACTTATCGGTTACTGGGGTCTGACGTTTACCACCCGTAGACTGGATATGCGGCATATGAGACGAAGAGACCGGACTGTACGGTAGTGTTACTGATTGGATTCACGGGTGTTTTGACAACTTTGCTGGTTTTCTTCCGATCGCTCAATACACGGGTGGCCGTTACGTTTAGCTGACCGCTTGCGGCTTGTGGGTGTTTGATATGATCATCACCCACTGCCGGCGTATTGACAAGTCTTAGAGTCCCATATGGGAGTTTCCTAGCTCAGGCGAAACGATGTGGTGTGCATATGAGATATGCGTGGGGACCCGATTGAATGCGAGTGCGTGATACCGTATGTTAATCGGGCGTTTTTCTATTGGTCGGGTCGTATGTGATATGACCGGATTGTTAAATCAAATGTTGATTTAACATTAGACTTTTAGTTTTATTCTTTATTTAAAACCCTTTTCCTTAAAGAAGATGTATGCATGTATGTATGCACATGTTGATGTGCATGGACACATACATGCATAGTGTCATGGTTGATGATACAACATTGGTGGCAATATAAGACTTACATGGTTCAATATATATATATATATATATATATACACACACACACACACACACACACACATACATATACATATATTTTTATTTGGAAAATAAAAGGCAAATGGAAATTAAATCATTAATAATTTTTTCCACACACTTCTTTGCTTTGACCTTGGTTAAACCCTTGGTTTAGTTTCCATTTGGACTTTAACCCAAATAGAAAATATCTAGATATTTTTTGAACCATGGTTTGTAATGACAAATAGAAAATATATATACTATCTTTTCTATTTTTCATTTAGCTTTATCATTATCTTTTTGACAAAAGCTTTTGCCATCATCTTCTTCTTCCTCCATGCTCTCTTGAGTTTTCTCTTGAGTGAGGGTGATAAAAAGAAAGGGTTTTGATTAGAGAATACAAACCAACTCATCATTCTACACACATCTAGCCCATTTTTGTAAGGTGTTTTGCTACACTTCATCATGGATCAAGTAAAGCAAGAAGATTTGGGCAAAGGGACTTCGGGTGGATCATCGTGGACTTGGAAGGTTGCTAGTGATCCGTTCCAAACACTCAAAGGTCCAAGGAATCACCAAAAAGAGACTACAAAGGTTGTAATCTCTACTTTTAGTGATAGATAGTTTTTTGTATGTGATACAAACTTTGTTACCCTAATAATTCTAGTTAAGATTCATGGATTTTTTGCTTTGCACCTCTCTAAATTTTAAAGTGGCATGAATGATGCTACCAAACCCTAGACTAGGTGCAAGGGAAACCCAACAGTGGTATCAGAGCCAAGCTAGAATTTTAGACACGGTATTAGAACTATTATGAAAACGAAATCGACTCCGAAAATACGATATTACGAAACCCTAATCTTGCTCTCTGTAAATTTTTTAAAAAGTCGTCTAAAAATTTTTTAAACAACTACAGAAGACTATTTGAGACAAACTAAGAACACAGGGGAAATACGGAGGGGAGTGCTCGGATTTTGGCCAAGCACGAGGCCCCCAAAACCGAGCAGGCCGGCCCCCTAAGCTCCAATCCCCCCGTATTGCTCCAGTGCTCTGTTGTCTTCTATTTGGGTTTTCTAGTATTGTTTGCTTAGCCCAATTTTTCATGTGATGATTGTTTTGACCTGGGGCTATTTCGTAGTGTTTCATGGTCTTATAATCTAACACTGTATTGGTAACCTTGACAATGTTTAGCAGTTCGAACGAACTTCAAAACCCTACTTTTTGGCCCCGCTGAAATTTCCAAGGGTTGTAATTTTCCTAAGTTAACTTTATATTCAATAGTCGCGCAAGTATCCTATAGACCCTCTAGAAAAACATAATAACCTTAACTCGATTCTATACCCACGGAACCGCGATGGAACCTTCGGGTTTGCCGTAGTTCCGTGGTGTCATAGGTGAGGCGTTGGTTAACTCCTTCTATGGCTGGACCATAGACACGGTGGCACGGTTTTTGAGTGTTTTGACTTTGCTCAAGTGTTGAGCTTACGGGGGTAATTTGTGAGTGTATGTTGATTCGATCAAAACGTTAAACATTGTCTTGATATATATGTAATGTGATACAATATGTGGAATTCATAAAGTTAGGCATGAAATCCGCAATATGTGATATTTCGGGTTTACGATATCTAAGGTGATTTTGGATTCCAAATATTGTTGTTTTTCACTTTCTTTTCTGCGACCATAAGCGTAATATGTGGTGTATCGCCGGCTTCGTTGCTATACATCAACGACAATCGAGATACACATACTTGTTTACGTTGATGATATGAGTTATTATGTGTTGCTGTAATATGTTATATTGGATCGTCATGTTTCTGAATAGCCAGGGGTTTTATGTGAGATGAGGGTTTTTATTTTCATTCATGTAAAATTCAATGTATGTAATATTCTTTTATTGGGGCACTTTCGGGTTGAGGATGATGTCACCATTGTATATTATTTACTTTTCCGCATTAGGATAGACCCAAGGAGGGGAGCACAAGTAACCGGGTTCTAGGGTCCAGTGGGAGGCCATCTCGAGGAGTCGAGACCGGGTCTCCTAACCCTAGAATTGGTAGGGTTGTGTTAGTTGTATGTATGCCCTAGAGGCCAGTATTGTACAGATGTTGTATATTATATTGGATGCTTGGACATATATAGAGATGACTTTCTTGCTCGATATGATAGTATGCTATCTGGTTGCTCTTTATCTTAACATGTATACTAGTCTCTTTATACTGTCTTATAGTTACATGTTGGTAAAGCCCTTAGGATTTGTACTTGACTACCTGGACTATGATGCAGATCATACTAGTGGGGACATGGTAGTCCATAAGTGCATCCTTCAAGGTCCCTAGTCGTGGGTGTATCGAGACGGGGCATCGATATACCAGAGTAGACTAGCGTATACGCTTCTCGACCCATGTGATGGGCGATGGATGATCCTATATCCATTGATGTTTGACATCAGAGATGGTATACGGGTGCTCAGTGGAGACTGAGTACACTGGACGGACTCACCGAGAACTCCCAGATGGTATTATACCTCACGTCAGATGGCAGTTCTCAGGTGACACTTGTACAGGTTAGTCTGTAGACCCGAGATCGTCATAGAGTCTTGTGTGATTCCCACTGTGCTTTGATCTCCACCTTACCACGTCCATAAGGGCGTGCAAAACGGTGGTCTTTGGGCACAGTCCCGAGTCACATGGAGGCAATGAGCGATAGGAGGGGTTTCGTCTCTCCCGGTATTGGGGGTTGATGTTGCGCAGTGCTCGATTGGCCGTAGCAGGGAAGTCCCTGGCCAGGGCTGATCAGAGATTTGCTGGTAAGTGTTACCAGTAGTTTCTCGACCCGTTATGAGCCTCACATCGGCACGACTTATCGGTTATTGGGGTCTGACGTATACCACCCCTAGACTTGATATGCGACGTATCAGACGAACAGACCGGACTGTACGGTAAGTGTTACTGGTTGGATTCACAGGAGTGTGAGCAGGCTAGCTCGTCGATCTTCTGATCGCTCAATACCCGGATGGCCGTTACGTTTGGCAGACCGCTTGCGGCTTGTGGGTGCTTGATATGATCATCATCTGCTACCGGCATATTGACGAGTCTTTAGAGTCCTACACAGAGGTTTCCTGGCTCAAGCGAAACGAAATAGGAGCGCATATGAGATATGTGCAGGACCGAGAATAATGTGTGTATGTGATACCGCATTTCATTCTCGCGATAAATGTTTCGATTGGTTATATTCGATATGACCTAGTTATCGAATCATTGATTCGATAAATCGATACATTGAATACTAGTCGGTTATGTGCGACATGAACGGATCATTGAATCAAATGTTGATTTAATGATTCAATGTATAATTATATATTTGATATATTACTTTGCATTAACTAGTATTGGTTCACTTTATATGGATTTTCTCACTTGATGTGCAAGTTGTATATGTGATATATTTTCGTGCACATTCTTGTATCATGTTTGATGATACTTGATCATTTTGTTAAGTGTATAGGATTAAACCATGATTAATATGATAATTAGGGTTTTGCATATCCATTTATTTATTTATTTGTTTATTTATTTATTTGGAAATGATTATGATAAGAATGGTGGCTTTCTTTGTCTTTTAGTTGAAGCTTCATGAAGCTTTGACTTCTTAACCATTCTTGTCATCATGCTTAACCCTAACCCATCCATTAACCATGGTCTATTCTCTACACTTAACCCTAGTTGGAATTATGATAAGTATTCCTTTTTCTTTTCATTTTAAAAAGACTTATCATATTTCTAGCTCATCTTCTTCTTCATCTTCAAGTTTGAAACCTTGAGGCCATCAATGGCAACTTGAGCTTGAGAGTGAGAAATCCAATTCTAAAGAGAACCCACCTCCTATTTCTTCATCCTCTACCTCTTGCCAAGTAGTAGAGTGTGTTTCCTTCACAAGTTTCATCACTTTGTGAAGTAGGGAGCTTGATCTAGCGATGCCTCGACGTAGATCATCTTCGGCATCGTCGTCGATGACCAAGCCCGTTCATTCTCCGATGAAGCCGACGCTAGAGCCCGGAGTTCGACTTGGACAGCGAGGAGCTTTCGTTGCGGAGCCGTGGAGGTGGATATCCGGATCTACAAAGGTTGTAATTTCCAGATTCTAGTAGTTAAGTGTTAACTAGTTTCCTTTTCGTCTAGATTTCTAGCAACGATCCGTTTACTAGGGTTTCTTGGCACCATATTTTTTGTAAAATGGCATGGTTGATGCCTTGTAAGACCTCTACTGTGTGCCTAGGAACCCTACAGTGGTATCAGAGCCTAGCTAGAGACTTAGGCGAAGTCTAGACGGAGTTTGAAACCCGGACGAACCGAAAACCCAACCCCGAAATAGCTCTCTGGAAATTTTTCGAATTTGTGGTTTTTTGTCAATTAAAAATGCTTAAAAAATTCAGCAATAAAATCTAAGAATTACTGCGCAAAACGTTTCCTGTGAACAGTACAATGTGCGGCGGAACCGCGGCAGAAGCTAGGCTTCTGCGGCGGTTCCGCGGCTAAATAGTGACGTCAGCCCTTGGTTTTTGCACAGTAATTCCTGATTAATTGTTCTGAGTTTTCTGGGAATTTTAATTTGACTCCAGGTTTGAGTATTCCTGGGTTGTGTAGGGAATCAACGATTCGATCGGATTATCGAACTTTGTCTATGTGTTTTCCGGATAATTTTTTGAATATGTTAAAAAGTTCGACCGGATATAAATACCCAATCTTTCCCCTGCCAAAAATATCCAAGTGTTGGATTATTGTGTGGTTTAAGGACGTTCTGAGTAGTGCAAGTAACGCGATGGTCCCTCTAGAAGACAACAAACCATAACTCGATTATGTGACCGTCTTGAACTGCCCTTTGAACCTTCGGGTTTGGGGCAGTACGGCGTGCCACATGTGAGGCGTTGGCTTGACCCTTCTATGGCTGGACCGTTGGTACTGAGGCATGAAACGAATGTCTTTGAACCTATTTCATGTGTTGGATGGTTTCGGGAAAACTTGGGTGTTTGAATGTTCGATCGGAAAGTTTAATATATTCTATTTATCTGGAATGGGATACAATAATTGGAATTCACAAACAGTTATGTGATAACTGAATGAATGATATAAATCTAGCGGTTTAGTTTCATTTGATATTGAAAAGAGTTTTCGATAATGAGACTAAAATGCAGGATTTATAATAATTAGGCATGTGATGTCTAGTATTTCATTTGATTAGGCATGTGATGTCTAAAGCAGTTGCGGATTCCAATTGTTGTAGTTTTACACTTTCTTTTCTGTGACCGTAAGTGTAGTATGTTCATATCGCCGGTTTCGTTGCTATATGTCAACGACAATTGGGGTATGCATACTTACTTACGTTGATGACATGTGATGTTATGTGTTGCTGGATATGTTATATTGGATCGTCGTGTTTGAATAGCTGGGGGGTTTTATGTGAGATGAGTGTTTTTCATTTTCATTCATGTAAAAACTTGTATGTAATATTCTTTTAATTTGGGGCACTTCCAGGTAGCGGAAGTTGTCACCCTTTGTATATTATTTACTTTTCCGCATTAGGATAGACCCAAGGAGGGGAGCATAAGTAACCGGGTTCTGGGGTCCAGTGGGAGACCAACTCGAGGAGTCGAGTCCGGGTCTCCTAACCCTAGAATTGGCAGGGTTGCTTGCCGCTCTCGTAGGGGTCTAGGGGTGTGGGATTGGCTATTCATCACGACCGTGGAATCCGTGTTTTATACTGGCTCGTATTGAAAACACGGACGTCCTAGTATATCCAATATTTCATATGTTGATTCTGCTGCGATATCTGTGTTGTGATTCTGTGATGGATATAGTATATAGTATATATGATATATTATATAGACGTTACTTATGTTTTACACCCGCGCTAGCCCTGCCCTGCTCTGTCGTTAGTTACCTAACCTAACGGTGCACGAGGGGACATCGAGGCGAATGCGGATGGCATAAGTGTACGTCATATCTATCTGTGATGTTTAGGTATTTAAATGATGGGACTTCATTAATGTGATTAATGAAAGATAAGAAACCTAAGATGTTGTGGAATCGAATTTTAAAATAAAACAGGTAGCTACAGTTCTTGCTTTGCATAGCGGTATATATGATATACCCTGCACCTTATTCGATGAGGAAAGGACCGAGATCCCTTCACCGGGAGTGACTCCTTTAGCAGTAACTGGCAGATGCTACACACTCGGTTTGGCTTTGATTGCTTTTAAGAGTTTTTGCTTTGCACAGTGATATATATGATATATCCCGCACCTCATTCGACGAGGAAAGGGCCGACGATCCCTTCACCGGGAGTGACCCCTTTAGCAAAACTGGAAAAGCCTCAAAATCACTCCATTTTAAAACTTCATTTGATTCTACAACGATATCAAGTTCATTACGCTCATGGTTTTATGAAAACCTGCGTAGCCCTCCGTCATTTCAGATAAGTACTACTTAGTATTCGTGCTACGGTAGTTTGGCATTCGTCAAGGCGTAGTGTACGGTAGCTAACTAGTATTTATCTGCTTATGCATATGATGCAGATTGGATTAGGGTATTCGTACGGCGTTGTTTGGCATTCGTCAAGGGTCGTGCGGGTGGGTTTAATTCAATCAAGAAATGTACGGGTTGAACTTGACTAGTGGACTATGGGTTGTTTGGCATTCGTCAAGGTCATAGAACACTAGGGGTAAAATATTGTCGGGAATTTCAAGTGTTGAAATTTGCAATGAGATTGCATACCTTCTATGAGATAGTTGGATCCCGATACCCGCTGCGAGTAAGAGTTACTCCTGGGAGAGTTTTACACATTACAATTAGCCGATCAAGTAGGTGTCTAGAAAGGTGTTAACGAGGTTACGCCTCTGGGAAAACGAGGTTTACATTAATTAGGTTCGTGCGAAAGCACGGGGGACCTCCCTCAAAGTACCGACACTGGCCTGGCTAAAAGATTGGCGAACTTGTAGTGTGTAATTAATCCCGGTTAGTCTTTCCTTTTAGGGTTTGAAGGAAGATTTGATGAAAACAGTGGGAGCCATCCTGATTAGATAAGATAATAACTAATCTGATCTTGCACGAGCATACGCTAAAGTGTTTTCTTCTCTCTCTCTCCAGGTAGCGACCATTTCATGCCTTAATCAAGATAATAATATGGATGTATTGACCGAACCCGCATGTTATACTGTGCAGGGGAACGTTGAACCCGTTCTATCTTATAAGTGTTATAAGAATGAACAGGAAACAGGAGAATATCTGGATTCTCACACCGCCCAAACGGAGAACATGCATGTTGATGCATCATCTTCGGGTGTGTTTTTCATTGCGAACTGTTTCTCAGTTCACCCTACGTCCTGGGTATTAGATACCGGATCCGGATCCCACATATGTAAGATGTTACATGGGCTGCGAAAAGGTAGAGAACTGGGAAAAGGTGATCATTCCGTTCAAGTAGGGAACGGTGCAAATGTTGCAGCCAAAGCAGTTGGCGAATATCACCTTGTATTACCAAGTGGTGATACAATAATACTGAATGAGTGCTATTATATACCAAACATGATGTGCAACATTATATCAGTTTCTTTATTGAGTAAAGAAGGATATAATTTTGTAGTAAAGGAAAATGTTATGAACATATTCCTAGATCAAAAGTTGATTGCATCAGGCTCGCTACATAATGGCATATTCATTCTAAATCAAAATACAGTCCTCAATATACAAAACACACACAAGAGGAAGAGTTCAGAAATGAACGAATCCTTCTTGTGGCATTGTAGACTTGGTCACATCAATGCGACACGACTAGCTAAGTTGCATAAGGATGGGTATTTAAATCCGTTTGAATTTTCATCTTATGACACTTGCCAGTCATGTCTCAAAGGCAAGATGACCAAAACTCCGTTTACGGGACACGGAGAAAGAGTTACCGAACTCTTGGGACTAATACATAGTGATGTATGCGGTCCCATGTCTACACATGCTAGGGATGGTTCTTCATACTTCATTACATTCACTGACGATCTCTCAAGATACGGGCATGTGTTCCTATTGAAACACAAGTCTGAAGCTTTTGAGAAATTCAGAGAATATAAGCACGAAGTAGAGAACCAAACGGGAAAAAGTTTTAAGATCCTTCGATCTGATCGAAGAGGAGAATACTTGAGCAATGAGTTCCAAGATTATCTAAAAGAGAATGGGATTCTCTCTCAGCTTACTCCACCTTATACACCACAGCACAACGGTGTATCGGAACGAAGGAATCGCACCCTATTAGATATGGTGCGTTCAATGATGAGTACAGCTGAGTTACCTATTTCCTTCTGGGGGTATGCGCTTGAGACAGCCATACACCTATTGAATATGGTTCCTACCAAATCAGTGCCTACCACTTCATATGAGATATGGAAAGGGAAGAGACCATCTCTTAAGTATGTTAAGATATGGGGTTTTCCAGCCTATGTCAAAAGACAAAATCCGGACAAACTCGAGGCAAGATCTGTCTTATGTAAGTTTGTAGGATATCCCAAAAATTCACAAGGGTATATCTTCTACCACCCCGAGGAACAAAAGGTGTTTGTTTCTCGACATGCCACTTTCTTAGAAAAAGGTTTTCTTATGAAACAGATTAGTGGCATTGAGGTAGAACTGGAAGAGGTTCCAGCAACACAAACTGTAACAGAAGACTTGGTAGAACCAGAGGATTTAGTAGAACCCGACGAACCCCAGCCTCTCCGCTGATCTAGTAGGGTTTCTCGTCCACCTGAGAGATACTACGGTTTTCTCATTGACGGTGGAAGCGAGGATTGCATCATGGAGGATGATGACCCAACTAGTTTCGAGCAGGCCATCACGAGTAGGGACTCAGTGAAATGGCTGGATGCTATGAGGTCCGAGATGGAATCCATGTACACCAACAAAGTATGGACTTTGGAAGTTGCTCCTGAAGGGGTAAAACCCATTGGGAGTAAGTGGATCTTCAAGAGGAAACTTGGTGTAGATGGGAAAGTGGAGACTTTCAAAGCTAGACTTGTAGCAAAGGGTTTTCGTCAAAGACCAGGTGTGGACTATGACGAAACCTTTTCTCTAGTGGCTATGCTTAAATCCATCCGGATCATGCTTGCCATTGCTGCCTTTCATGACTACGAAATCTGGCAAATGGATGTTAAGACCGCCTTTCTAAATGGTGATTTAGAAGAGTGCGTGTACATGACTCAGCCAGAGGGCTTCGTAGACAGTGGGAGCAGCGGGAAGGTATGCAAGCTGCTTAAATCCATTTATGGATTAAAGCAAGCATCGCGGAGTTGGAACATCTGCTTTGATGTCGTTATCAAAGAGTTTGATTTCGTCAAAAATCCAGATGAACCTTGTATCTACAAGAAGGTGGCAGAGAGTAAGGTTGTCTTCCTCGTATTGTACGTGGACGACATACTCTTGATAGGAAATGATATTCCTATGCTGCAAGCGGTCAAGCTCTTCTTATCACAAAGATTCTCAATGAAAGATCTTAGTGATGCCTCCTGCATATTGGGAATTAGGATCTATAGAGATAGATCCAAAAGGAGTTTGGGATTGTCCCAATCCAGGTACATTGACACCATACTAAAGAAGTTTAGTATGGAAGAGTCCAAGCGTGGGAACTTGCCCACGATCTCTGGAGTCACTCTCTCCAAAGAGATGTCTCCCAAGACTGATTTGGAGAGAGCTCGCATGCAAGGAATACCCTATGCTTCGGCAGTAGGCTCTATCATGTATGTGATGCTATGTACTAGACCCGATGTTGCATACTCACTAAGTATAGTGAGCAGGTATCAAGCTGATCCTGGAGAGAGTCACTGGACAGCTGTGAAGAGCATTCTCAAGTACTTGCGAAGGACTAGAGATATGTTCTTGGTGTATGGTAACGGAGAACTCCAAGTGGAGTCCTTTACCGATTCGAGCTTCCAGAGTGATAAGGACGACTCTAAGTCGCAGTCGGGCTTTGTCTTTACCCTTTACGGAGGGGCGGTTAGCTGGAAGAGTTCCAAGCAGGAAACCGTGGCAGACTCGACGATGGAGGCTGAATACATCGCTGCCAACGATGCTGCCAAAGAGGTTGTCTGGATCAAGAAGTTCATTACTGAACTTGGAGTGGTTCCATCCATTGAGCGTCCAGTACCTTTGTATTGCGATAACAATGGAGCGGTGGCTTTGGCCAAGGAACCCAGGTCCCATCAGTGGTCCAGGCATATTCTGAGGCGGTATCACCTGATCCGGGAGATAGTTGATCGCCGGGAGATCGAGGTCAGGAGAGTTGACACGAAGAACAACACGGCGGATCCACTCACGAAGGCCATTCCCCAGACACAGTTTGAGAGACTCTTCGGGATGCTCGGTATGCGATACTACAGCAGTTGGCCCTAGTGCAAGTGGGAGATTGTTAGTTGTATGTATGTCCTAGAGGCCAGTATTGTACAGATGTTGTATATTATATTGGATGCTTGGACATATATAGAGATGACTTTCTTGCTCGATATGATAGTATGCTATCTGGTTGCTCTTTATCTTAACATGTATACTAGTCTCTTTATACTGTCTTATAGTTACATGTTGGTAAAGCCCTTAGGATTTGTACTTGACTACCTGGACTATGATGCAGATCATACTAGTGGGGACATGGTAGTCCATAAGTGCATCCTTCAAGGTCCCTAGTCGTGGGTGTATCGAGACGGGGCATCGATATACCAGAGTAGACTAGCGTATACGCTTCTCGACCCATGTGATGGGCGATGGATGATCCCATATCCATTGATGTTTGACATCAGAGATGGTATACGGGTGCTCAGTGGAGACTGAGTACACTGGACGGACTCACCGAGAACTCCCAGATGGTATTATACCTCACGTCAGATGGCAGTTCTCAGGTGACACTTGTACAGGTTAGTCTGTAGACCGGAGATCGTCATAGAGTCTTGTGTGATTCCCACTGTGCTTTGATCTCCACCTTACCACGTCCATGAGGGCGTGCAAAACGGTGGTCTTTGGGCACAGTCCCGAGTCACATGGAGGCAATGAGCGATAGGAGGGGTTTCGTCTCTCCCGGTATTGGGGGTTGATGTTGCGCAGTGCTCGATTGGCCGTAGCAGGGAAGTCCCTGGCCAGGGCTGATCAGAGATTTGCTGGTAAGTGTTACCGGTAGTTTCTCGACCCGTTATGAGCCTCACATCGGCACGACTTATCGGTTATTGGGGTCTGACGTATACCACCCCTAGACTTGATATGCGACGTATCAGACGAACAGACCGGACTGTACGGTAAGTGTTACTGGTTGGATTCACAGGAGTGTGAGCGGGCTAGCTCGTCGATCTTCTGATCGCTCAATACCCGGATGGCCATTACGTTTAGCAGACCGCTTGCGGCTTGTGGGTGCTTGATATGATCATCATCTGCTACCGGCGTATTGACGAGTCTTTAGAGTCCTACACAGAGGTTTCCTGGCTCAAGCGAAACGAAATAGGAGCGCATATGAGATATGTGCAGGACCGAGAATAATGTGTGTATGTGATACCACATTTCATTCTCGCGATAAATGTTTCGATTGGTTATATTCGATATGACCTAGTTTTCGATAAATCGATACATTGAATACTAGTCGGTTATGTGCGACATGACCGGATCATTGAATCAAATGTTGATTTAATGATTCAATGTATAATTATATATTTGATATATTACTTTGCATTAACTAGTATTGGTTCACTTTATATGGATTTTCTCACTTGATGTGCAAGTTGTATATGTGATATATTTTCGTGCACATTCTTGTATCATGTTTGATGATACTTGATCATTTTGTTAAGTGTATAGGATTAAACCATGATTAATATGATAATTAGGGTTTTGCATATCCATTTATTTATTTATTTATTTATTTATTTATTTGGAAATGATTATGATAAGAATGGTGGCTTTCTTTGTCTTTTAGTTGAAGCTTCATGAAGCTTTGACTTCTTAACCATTCTTGTCATCATGCTTAACCCTAACCCATCCATTAACCATGGTCTATTCTCTACACTTAACCCTAGTTGGAATTATGATAAGTATTCCTTTTTCTTTTCATTTTAAAAAGACTTATCATATTTCTAGCTCATCTTCTTCTTCATCTTCAAGTTTGAAACCTTGAGGCCATCAATGGCAACTTGAGCTTGAGAGTGAGAAATCCAATTCTAAAGAGAACCCACCTCCTATTTCTTCATCCTCTACCTCTTGCCAAGTAGTAGAGTGTGTTTCCTTCACAAGTTTCATCACTTTGTGAAGTAGGGAGCTTGATCTAGCGATGCCTCGACGTAGATCATCTTCGGCATCGTCGTCGATGACCAAGCCCGTTCATTCTCCGATGAAGCCGACGCTAGAGCCCGGAGTTCGACTTGGACAGGGAGGAGCTTTCGTTGCGGAGCCGTGGAGGTGGATATCCGGATCTACAAAGGTTGTAATTTCCAGATTCTAGTAGTTAAGTGTTAACTAGTTTCCTTTTCGTCTAGATTTCTAGCAACGATCCGTTTACTAGGGTTTCTCGGCATCATATTTTTTGTAAAATGGCATGGTTGATGCCTTGTGAGACCTCTACTGTGTGCCTAGGAACCCTACAGGTTGCTTACCGCTCTCGTAGGGGTCTAGCGATGTGGGTTTGGCTATTCATCGAGACCGTGGAATCCGTGTTTTATACAGGCTCGAAATAAAACACGGACCTCTTAATATATCCAATATTTCATATATTTCTTCTGCTGCTGATATACTATGATGTGATCATATTATATGCGTGAGACAAATGCTTTATTATTGTATATATGATATATATAATAAACGTTGCTTATGTTTTACACCCGCGCTAGTCCCGTCCCGGTATCCCGTTAGTTAAGTAACCTAACGGTGCATAACGGAACATTGAGGCGAATGCGGATAGCATAAGCGTACGTTGTATTTTCGTTTCTTCTGTGATGCTTAGGAAGCATAAATGATGGGATTTATTAATGAGATTAATAAAAGATAAGAAACCTAAAAGATGTTGTAGAATCAAATTTATAAAAGGGTAGCTACAGTTTTTGCTTTGCATAGTGGTATATGTGATATACCCTGCACCTTATTCGATAAGGAAAGAGCCGAGATCCCTTCACCGGGAGTGACCTCTTTAGCAAAACTGGCAGATGCTACAAACTCACGGTTTAGTTTTTGATTGCTTCTATAGTTCTTGCTTTGCACAGCGGTATTTATGAAATATCCTGCACCTTATTCGATAAAGAAAGAGCCGAGATCCCTTCACCGGGAGTGACCTCTTCAGCGAAACTAGAAAACCCTCAAAACCACTCCTTTTCAAAATCACTTGTTTCGACAACGATATCAAGTTCATTACGCAATAGGTTTTCTGAAAAACCTGCGGAGCCCTCCGTCATTTCAGATAAGTATTATTTAGTATTCGTGCTACGGTAGTTTAGCCTCCGTCAAGGCGTGGTGTATGGTAGCTAATTAGTACTTATCTGTAGCATGAGATGCGATTGGATTAGGGTATTCGTACGTCGTAGTTTGGCCTACGTCAAGGGTCGTGCGGGTGGGTCTAATTAAATCGAGAAATGAACGGGTTGAACTTGACTAGCGCCCTATGGGTAGTTTGGCCTCCTTCAAGGTCATAGGACGCTGGGGGTAAAAGCATTGTCGGGAATTTCAAGTGTTGAAATTTGCAATGAGATTTCATACCTTCTATGTGATAGTTGGATCCCGATACCCACTGTGAGTAAGAGTTACTCCTAGGAGAATTTTACACATGACAATTAGCCGATCAAGTAGGTGTCTAGAAAGGTGTTAACGGGGTTATGCCTCCGGGAAAACGAGTTTTATTCTAATTAGATCCGTGCGAAAGCACGGGGAACCTCCCTCAAAGTACCAACACTAGCCTGGCTGAAAGATTGGCGAACTTGTAAAGTGTAATTAATCCCGGCTAGTCTTACCTTTTAGGGTTTGAAGGAAGATTTGATGAAAACAGTGGGAGCCATCCTAATTAGATAAGATAATAACCAATCTAATTTTGCAAGAGCATACGCTAAAGTGTTTTCTTCTCTCTCTTTCCAGGTAGCGACCATGTCAGGCCTTAATCAAGATAATAATATGGATGTATTGACCGAACCCGCTTATTATACTAAGCAGGAGAACGTTCGTCCCGCTCCAACATATAATTTTTATAAGAAAAAGCAGGAATTAGGAGAATATCCGGATTCTCACGCCGCCCAAATGAAGAATAAGCATGATAATGCATCTTCTTCAGGTGTGTTAGTTATCGAGAACTGTTTCTCAGTTCAGTCTACATCCTGGGTATTAGATACTGGATCGGGGTCCCATATATGTAATATGTTACACGGGCTACGGAAAGGTAGGGAACTGGGAGAGGGTGATCATTCCGTAAGAGTAGGGAATGATGCAAATGTTGCAGCTAAAGCAGTTGGCGAATATCACCTTGTGTTACCAAATGGTAATACATTGATTCTGAACGAATGCTATTACATTCCGACCCTGATATGCAATCTTATATTAGTTTCTTTATTAAGTAAAGAGGGATATAATTTTGTAATACAGGATAATGTTATGAACATCTTCCTGAATCAAAAGTTGATTGGATCAGGCTCGTTAAATAATGACATATACGTTCTCAATCAAAATACAGTACTTAATGTGCAAAACACTCACAAGAGGAAGAGTTCAGGAATGAACGAATCCTTCTTGTGGCATTGTAGACTAGGTCATATCAATGCGACACGACTGGCTAAGTTGCATAAGGATGGATATTTGAATCCGTTCGAATTTTCATCTTATGATACTTGCCAGTCATGTCTCAAAGGCAAGATGACCAAAACTCTGTTTAGTGGATACGGAGAAAGAGCTACGGAACTCTTGGGACTGATACATAGTGATGTATGTGGTCCCATGTCTACACATGCCAGGGATGGTTCAACGTACTTCATTACAGTCACTGACGATCTCTCAAGATACGGACATGTGTTCCTGTTGAAATACAAGTCTGAAGCTTTTGAGAAATTCAGAGAATATAAGAACGAAGTAGAGAACCAAATGGGTAAAAGTATTAAAATCCTTCGATCTGATCGAGGAAAAGAATACTTAAGCAATGAGTTCCAGGATTATCTAAAAGAGAATAGGATTCTCTCTCAGCTTACTCCATCGTATACACCACAACAAAACGGTGTATCGGAACGGAGGAATCGATCCCTATTAGATATGGTGCGCTCTATGATGAGCACCGCTGAGTTACCTATTTCCTTTTGGGGTTATGCGCTTGAAGCAGCAGCATACCTATTGAATCAGGTTCCATCAAAATCTGTACTTACCTGTAACGTTTTAGAAATCGTTTTGCGAATTTTTCCGTTTTAGGGCAAAATTGTCGGTATTTTTCGTTTTAACCCGATTTCGATAAAACTTTCGTAGAAACTTACCGGCACCTTTTTTAGAAAGCTTGTGCATGAACTTTGGGCGTACATGGGAGGTTTTGGTTCAGATAGAATTTTTTCCAAATAAAATATTATTTTAGCCGGTAAAATATGCACGTAAATCGATAAATTTCTTCTAAATGAAAATTCTTGGAAATTTTCACTACATTATTTTAGAAGCTTCTTCTCAAATATCTAGATTTTTTTTATGCAAAAGGTTTTGAATTTTTAAAGAAAAGAAAAGAAAAGGTGGCATTTGCATTTATTAGCATTAATTAGTGTTTTTAGCTAGAAAATTCCACACTTCACCAAATTCCCCCCATTCTTCCCTTGGCCGGCCCTTCCCTTCCCCTTGCCGTCCTCCATCATTTCCACCCCTTTTCAACTCATTTTGCATCAAAAAAATCATAAAAAATCCAAATTAATTCATACAAATTCAAATATATTCATTTTCCTTCATTCTTGAACTCAAAGCAATCTTGGATCTTCATTCAAAACATCATTTTGGAGGAAAAGATGATGAGTTTGGTTTCTTGGTTTTGGTCTTTTGTGGAGGTATAAAACGCTAACCCTAATCCTTTTTGTTGTTTCTAAATCTCTAATTAGTATATTAATTGTTTATTTAAGCTTTTAATTTCATGTTTGAAATTCAAGACTTGGTTTTTATGATAATCTAGTTAGGGTAAAGCTTGATTAAGTGTTTAATATTATTTAAAGTGTTAATTTGTGATTAGGAAAAGAATCCTAGTAGAAAATGATAATTATTGCTAATGAATATTTTGTTTAATTATGCAATTTTGCTTACTAGGTTTTTGCTAAAATTTAATTAGCAAGTGTTAAAAATTTAGAAATGGTTTAAATAGCTTAGTTAAGCTATTATAAGGTGTTTGTAATCGCTAGATATGCGTTAGCTTGAAACTAGTGCGAAATATTGCGATAAGTTGCTTACTAGGTTTCGGGGTTTTTCCGACGTGGGCTCGATTGGTCGTTGCGAGGTTATATCTATTATATTCCTCGCATTTAGTTGTGTTGTGTTGCGCGATTGGGAGATCGGAATCTAAACTTGGTGTTTCATAGTTTAGCGACTCTAGTTAGGGTTTTTGGCCGATGTCGTGCGCGATAGATGCACTAAGTGCGCAGTACAATTTTCAGGGCGTTATTCTTGCGTTTCGATGTCTTTTCGTCGATGTAGGATATTTGCTTATGTGATGTGTTTGTGAAATTTTAGGTTCGCAAGCGGGGACTTCGGACGCTATGACAAGGGAAAACAGGTGGTAGGCTTCAATTAGGCAGGAGCGTTGGTATGTAGATTTAACATCTACAGGGGAATCGCCCGCATGGCGTTATGCGTCTGGGCTAGAGATGTTAATACTTGTCGCATATTCTATGTCATATTTAGAATTGTGCATTTACCCAATTACTTAGATATTGTTGTGCTTGGACTAGTAACCTTAGGACACTGCACATATTATTGACGATTCATTTTGCACGAGCATTGATTGTATGCCACACACACCGTCAATAATTGCCATGTTACGCACAACCCACTTATAGATATGATATTGCTTGGTTAGGGACATTGGGACTTTGATTCATATTTCTTATCGCATATGACATATAGCATACTTGTACATCCACATGCTTACACATATGCCTTCATATACTTACATGCTAGATACCTGTATACCTATAGGGTATTGTGCCATTAGTGTTAGGTACATACACACCTTATGACATAGCTAGAGGTATACCTTACACACATACTTCACTTATTCCCAGGGGGTATACTATATCATTATTTTTAGGTAGATACATATACCTTGCTATACCTTTATGTTTACACACATATCTGGTTATAGCTACATGTTTACCTTTACTTGATATTATTTAGAATTGGATAAAATAGGAACCGCATGATATTTTATATTAACTTGTTGCGGTTAATTAGCGGCTTTCCCTTTATATGCTTTCATTACAGTTTTATGTTGCATATATTATATTCATGGATTTTCGCATTGAGATATGGATTTTTCATGATATTTTCTGGATTTGGGGACCGTGGGAGTTCATGAAATTATGCATTATTTGAAAAACCCGGTTTCCCTTGATGTGATATTTCAGCAGCCACCATGAGATTTATCGGTTCGGATATATATATACCCTACGCGATACATGGTGGGGCCCGGAGGTACCCCGAGGCAAGAATGAGGTCATGGTGCTAGACGATGAGTTACAGAGGAACCATACCATCCGGTGACATTACCAATGATTCGGCGGTAATCATGGGGATACCGTTGGGAATCATGTACGTATAGATACGTGGAAAGACGAGGGTCAGAGCTAGGCACTCGTGCTTTTCGGATAGCGTGTGATACGTACCTATCAGGGTGCCAGTCTTGGTGACAGCACCTGATAGATCAGTATTTCTGTGTCAATGCTTGACACATTGTTTTCATGATATTCCTTTTTACTTCTTGTATATATAACAGTGGGTTAGGACGCTGTTATATATGCCCTTACACCAATATTAGTGGAATGGGACTCTAATATATGTGTATTGACATTTTTATTTCTTTGTATATATAACAGTAGGTTAGGACGCTGTTATATGTGTCCTTACACCAATATTAGTGGAATGGGACGCTAATATATGTGTATTGACATTAATTTATATACATCATCATATTAATTCATGCAAATATATTTAGGGTGTTAGAATTTTACTTGATATTGGATTTGGGATATAGGGGATTTATTGAGATTTGATACAGGATATGTATGAGATTGCTGATTTGTACATTCAGGATATATGAGATTTATTCGATATTGTACATTCAGGATTTGTGAAACTTATATGATATGAGAGCCAATTTGGGGGATGATTTGAGGAATTGGAATTTGGATTTGTCTTGATGGATTGTGATCCTACCACGATATCAGGATTCCGTGGAATTGACATGTTTCATTCCATACTCTACATTTATTGTTTATGCACTGTTTCTTGTATTAGTAGTACCTGTTAGTGTACCTTTCATGACTGTTGCATATATACATTTTCATATCATTATTGCATGATTATTGCATACCGATTGTCATATTATTATTGCTTCATGTATTAGTTATACCTGCTAGTGTACTTTCATGATTATTGCATTCATATGACCTTTTATTGCTATTAATTACATATGTTAGAATCGCGCTGTACGTACATACTTGCGATTACATGCATATGTTATTTACTATTCATGAGTTGGCAACTCACCCCCGTTGTGCCACAGGGTTTTGCAGGTTGTTTTCCCCAGAGTAGTCGAGGCAAGCTATTTATCTATCTTATCATGTTTTGCTGCGGATACCGCATCAGCTCACAGTGTGCAGTTTGCTTAGGTGGGTTTTGTGGTTATTCGTTGTTTATTGTATATTCGTTGTATCCATGTACTCTCCATCTACCATTATCTTGTATGACTTAGAGACTTGATGTGTGGACGATATTGTATATTTTGGGGACTTGGATGTCTTTTATGCAGTTTTACTTATATCGTCTTTTATTTCTTCGCTACGGCGTCGTATATCTGTTGTGGTGGTTGTTTCCCGCCGTTGGGCGTGGATTTGCTCCCGTTGGGGATGCTTTACTTTATATTTATATTGTACCCATTTTTGGGGTTGGTTTTTACAAAGAAGGTGCTGCCAAAATTTTCAAGAAAGAAAATTGGACTTAAAGAATTTATACTTGAGATTTTCAAAGGTTTAAACAATGTTTCTTATCTTTTCTTGTCTTTTAATGGTTTAGATTTCTGGGTTTTGGCTTTCTTTTACTGCGTTACGCCTGTAGACGTTGCGTAGTATTAGGGCCGTCACGTGCCAATTTCGGGTCGTGACACAGTTGGTATCAATGCGCTAGGTTTTACCTTTCGGAGTGTAGGATGACCTTGGTATGATGGAGTAGGTAGCTTAAGCAGAGTAACATAGTGTGTGTATGTCCGCGGCATACTCACGATGCGGTACTCCTCCTAAAGTGACCTAAGTACTAATTGCTTGAAATTCCTTCCTTGATGATACATATCCTTGTGATTCGATTTCCGTGTTCATATCGAATCTGATTTCCATTTATAGCCTTTGCCGCCGATGACTATGGGGACTCAGAGTGATGCGGCGAGGGCCGAGGTCAGGATTGACTCGGGTAGGACGAGGACTGACCAGGATGGCACGCACGTTGCACAGGAGCAGACGGATCCGCCTTCGACAGATAGTATCGCTAGGCTTGTGGCAGAGATGCGGGACATGCGTAAGATGATGAGTTCATTGGTTGAGGTCATTCGAGCACAGCGATAGGAGGTTGTTCCCCCTGTTACCCAGTTGTTCTTTGCGATCCGCACACAGCATGGTGTTACTTACACAGCACCAGTGGATGCAGCCATAGTTTACAAGGAACGTCTTCCAGAGGCTTTGGGAGTTCCGGAACAGTAGAGCACTCATACCGGTATACCATCCCAGAGACAGAGGTGTAGTCGTCGAGACAGATTTCGTGCACGTCGCGGGAGTAGCAGAGGCTTGGGACGAGGAGTCGGTTAGCTAGATCAGGCGTCCGTTGTGTTAATTTCTGTCAGCGATTCTTTTGTTGCACGACACGTATTTCAGTCGTGTGCCAATCGGATTGGAGATAGAGTTTTGGCCATCATTGTGAAGTTGGATTTGTTGTTCTCCTGGGCACGAACTGGTTAGCCACGTGCTAGAAATCTGTGGACTACCGCGAGAAAATAGTCATGTTTGTTTTCCCGGCAAGTCAGTTCTTGTTGTGGGGGGGACAGTGGTGCCGCCCATCACAGCTTGAATTCAGCCTTTTTCGCTAGTCGGCTTTTGAGGAGAGGATGTCGAGGATTGTTGGTTTTCATTCGTGATACCGGAACCAGTGAGTTGTTAGACCGGGTTCCTTTCGTGCGAGAGTTTTTCGACGTTGTTCCAGATGAGCCGGCGGAGCTTATGGAGCTTGAGAATCAGCTGCAGAGTTGTTTTGTTGGGGGACTTGTTCGTCCAAGTGTTTCACTTTGGGGAGCTCCTATTCTGTTCGCCAGGCGAAGGGCGGCAGTTTGAGGTTTTATATTGATTGATCGTCAATTGAACCGGCTTACGGTGCGGATAGGTATCCCTTACCTTGCATTGACGATTTCTTCGATCAGCTCCAGAGCGTGAGACATTTTCTAAGTTTGTTTGGGATCAGGTCATCATTGTTGCGGGTTCGGAGTGATGACATTCGGAAGGCTGCCTTGTGCGTGCTACGGGCTTTGTGTGTTTTTGTGGTGTCATTGGACTCACCAATGCCCTAGCAGCATTCGTGGATGTGATGAACCGGATTTCTTCAGGCCGTTTCTCGACCAGTTTATTGTTGTGTCATTGATGACATTCTGGTCTATTCCAATGTGTCGTGAGGAACAGGAACAGCACTTAATTTGATTTGCAGACATTGGGAGAGCCCCAGCTTTTTGCTAAATTCTCAGAGTGTTCCTTCAGGCTTGTTTTTGTTGACTCCTAGGTCTTGTAGTTATGGGAGACGGTTTCGTATAGTCCCGAGGGAGATCGAGGCCGTACAGTTTTGGCCCATACTTATATCAGGGACAGAGGTCCGCGGATTTTTGGGCTTAGCAGGTTTTTACCGCCGTTTCGTGCAGGATTGCTTGTGTATCGCTGCACCGTTGACTCGACTGACCAGAAAAGAGGTGCTTTCTTTGGACTGAGGCATGCGTGCGGAGTTTTCAGCAGTTTAAGACTCGGTTGACAACTGCACCAGTTCTTTCTTTGCTTTCTGGTACGGGCGACTTTGTTGTTTTACTGTAATGTTTCGCGAGTGAGGCTCGATTGTGTACTAAGGTGAGACTATAGAGTTATCGCTTTTACTTCCCAACATCTGGAGGAAGTACGAGCAGGATATCCCACTCAAGATCTGGAGATGGCCGCGGTGGTTTTGCGTTGGAGATTTGGAGACACTACTTGTTCGAGAGTTGTGTCAGAATTTCATGGACCACCAGAGCTTAATATACATCTTCCTGTAGCGGGTGTAGATTGTTGAGACAGTCTTCTGCAGATTTACAGTTCTTGTGCGATCTTTGAGTATAGCTTAAGTTCGCCTCTACTGAGGGGACAGCTTGCTCATGTCCGCGCCCGACCACTATTCCTTAATCGCTTTCGTGAGGCACTGCCCGCCGATGATCGTTCGTCAAAGGTTCTTGAGCATACTTGGCTGGGTAATGATTCGGAGTCCTTGATTTATGACAAGGGTGTGCTAAGTTTAGGGACGCGTTTGTGTACCTGATACTATTGGGTAGAAACATGAAATCCTAGAGCAGGCACATCTGTTAACTCTCTATACTCATTCAAGTTCCACCAGCATTTGACGTGACTTGTGAGATAGTTACAGGTGGGCAGGGATGTAAAGAGAAGTTTCGGATTTCGTTTCGAGGTGTCTGTCTTGTTGTGTGTTAAGGTTGAGCATCTGAGATCGGCTAGAGAGTTGCAACCTTTAACCGTTCCGGAGTGGGAATGGGAGCAGGTCTCCATGAATATTCGTTGTGGCGTCTGCCCAGGTTTAGTCTGGGTGTGACTCCATTCGGATGCTAGTGGTCCGGTTATACTCGAGTTGCTTAGTTGTCCTTGGTTAAGTTTGTGCGTTGCACGGAGTTTCTTTATGGGTCGTATCCAAATAGGGCACCCTATTCGCTTGCCGTTTTGGGCAGGAACTTCAGGAAGCCTTGGGTACTGGTTGAGCTTTAGCTCTATTTTTCCATCCGCAGGATGATGGTTTTGTGAGAGCGGGCTATACCGACTCTGGAGGATATGCTTGTGCGTACGTATTAATTATTGTCGGTAGTTGGGATCATCACTTGCCATTGTTAGGATTCTCCTTCGATAGCTGTTATCAGGAGGCACTCTAATTGGCAACCTTTGAGTTTTGTTTGTTAGGTGGTGTCGATCTCCAGTCTGTTTTTTTTCTGACTCTACGAGATTAGGATTTTTAGGTCCCCAGCTAGTCTAAAGACTTCGGAAATGATCCATTTGGTTCAGGACAG
Organism: Agapanthus africanus; assembly: GCA_030015575.1. NCBI lineage: Eukaryota > Viridiplantae > Streptophyta > Magnoliopsida > Asparagales > Amaryllidaceae > Agapanthus > Agapanthus africanus. Next base: position 357,845,110 of record CM057343.1, read on the forward strand.
GATGATGACAGCACATTGTATACAAAGGTGTAATGTTTCAGAAATCGTTTTGCGAATTTTTCCGTTTTAGGGCAAAATTGTCGGTATTTTCCGTTTTAACCCGATTTCGATCAAACGTCCGTAGAAACTTGTCGGCACCTATTTTAGCTAAAATAAAGATTGTGCGCGAACTTTGGGGGTATTTGGAAGGTTTTGGTTCGGATAGAATTTTTCCCAAATAAAATATTATTTTAAGCAGTATTTTGTGCACGTAAATCGGGAATTTTTTTCTCTTATGAATAAATTATTTTTGTCAGTAGAAAACTTTTAAAAAATTCTTTTTAAATATCTAGATATCTTTTGGAGTGCAAAAGGTTTTATTTTAAAAAGAAAAGAAAATGTGTAAAGGTAGCAAAGTGCATTTATTAGCATTTATTACTCTTTTTCCTAGCAATTTCTTCACAAAAAATTCACAAAATACCCCCTCAGTTCCCTTGGCCGGCCCTTCCCTTCCCCTTGCTGCCCTCCATCATTTCCATCCATTTTCAACTCATTTTGCATCAAATAAATCATGAAAAATCCAAATTAATTCATAGAAACTCAAATATATTCATTTTCCTTCATTCTTGAACTCAAAGCTAGCTTAGATCTTCATTCAAAACATCATTTCGGAGAAAAAGATGGTGAGTTTGTTTTCTTGGTTTTGATCTTTTGTGGAGGTATAAAACCCTAACCCTAATCCTTTTTGTTGTTTCTAAATTTCTAATTAGCATATTAATTGTTTATTTAAGCTTTTAATTTCATGTTTGAAATTCAAGACTTGATTTTTATGATAATCTAGTTAGGGTAAAACTTGATTTATGTGTTTAATATTTTAGTGAAGTGTTAATTTGTGATTAGGAAAAACTTGATCTAGTAGAAAATGATAATTATTGCTAATGAATACTTTTTTTAATTATGCAATTTTGCTTAATAGGTTTTTGCTAAAATTTAATTAGCAAGTGTTAAAAATTTAGAAATGGTTTAGATAGCTTAGTTAAGCTATTATAAGGTGTTTGTAATCTCTAGATATGCGTTAGCTTGAAACTAGTGCGAAATATTGCGATAAGCTGCTTACTAGATTTCGGGGTTTTTCCGACGTGGGTTCGATTGGTCGTTGCGAGGTTATATCTATTTTATTCCTCGTAATTGTTTGTGTTGTGTTGCGCGATTGGGACGATCGGGGTCTAGACTTGGTGTTTTGTAGTTTAGCGACCCCAGTTAGGGTTTATGGCCGATGTCGTGCGCGATAGATGCGCTAAGCGCGCAGTGTAATTTTCCGGGCGTTTTCATCGCGTTTCGTTGCCTTTTCGTCATTGTAGGATTTTTGCTTATGTGATGTGTTTGTGAAATTTTAGGTTCGCAAGCGGGGACTTCGGGCGCTACGACAAGGGGAAAACAGGTGGTAGGCTTCACTTAGCCAGGAGCGTTGGTGAATAGATTTAACATCTACAGGGGAATCGCCCGCATGACGTTTTGCGTCTGGGCTAGAGATATTATTTCTGTCGCATATTCTATGTCATATTTAGAATTGCGCATTTACCCTATTACTTAGATATTGTTGTGCTTGGACTAGTATCCTTAGGACACTGCACATATTAATGACGATTCATGTTGCACAAGCACTGATTGTATGCTACACACACCGTCAATAATTGCCATGTCACGCACAACCCACTTATAAATATGATATTGCTTGGTTAGGGACATTGAGACTTTGATTCATATTTCTTTACGCATTAACTTATAGCATACATGTATACCTACATGCTTACATATGTGCTCTGACATACTTACATGCTAGTTACATGTATACCTATAGAGTATTGTACCATTAGTGATAGGTATATGCACACTTTATGACATACTTACAGGTATACCTTGCACACCTATTTCACTTATACCCAGGAGGTATACTACATCATTACTTATAGGTAGATATATATATCTTGCTATACCTTTATGTTTTCACACACATCTGGTTATAGCTACATGTTCACCTTTACCTGATGTTATTTTAGAATTGGAGAAAATTAGGAACCGCATGATATTTATATTAACTTGTTGCAGTTAATTAGCGGCTTTTCCTTTATATGCTCACATTTCCGTTTATGTTGCGTATATTATATTCATGGATTTTCGCAATGAGATATGGATTTTTCATGATGTTTTCTGGATTTGGGAACCGTGGGAGTTCATGAAATTATACATTATTTGAAAAACCCGATTTCCCTTGATATGATATTTCAGCATCCACTATGAGAATTATCGATTCTGATTATATACTCCATACGAGGAGTGGTGCCGTATGAGGGTACATGGTGGGGCCCGGTACGGTTCCCCTGGGCAAGATGATCGACGGTCCATGCCGATTGAGCCTGGAAGGTGGGCAAGTACCTACCGGTGACATTACCAATGACTCGGCGGTTATCATGTGGATACCGACGGGAGACATGTACGTATAGATACGTCGAGAGCCGAGGGTCAGAGCTAGGCACTCGTGCTTTCGGGATAGCGTATGATACGTACCTATCAGGGGGCCAGTCATGGGGACAGGACCTGATAGATCAGCATTTCTGTGTCGATGCTTAACACATTGTTTTCATGATATTTCTTTTTACTCCTTTGTATATATAATAGGGGGTTAGGCCGCTGTTATATATGCCCTTACACCAATATTAGTGGAATGGGACGCTAATATATGTGTATTGACATTAATTTATATACATCATCATATTTATTCATGCAAATATACCTAGAATGTAAATGACTCATTGACATTGGATTTAGGACATTTGAGAATTCATTTGATATTGATTACAGGATATATATGAGATTGCTGATGTTGTACATTCGGGGTATACGAGATATACTTGATATTGTACATACGGGATATGTGAGATCTACTTGATGTGTACATTAAGGATATGTGAGACTTACTTAATATGATAGCCAAATTGGGGGTTGATTTGAGGAAATTGGGATTTGGATTGTCTTGATGGATTTTGATCCTACCACGATGTCAGGTTTCCGTGAAAATGACATGTTTCATTCCATACTCTACATTTACTGTTTATGCACTGCTCCATGCATTAGTGTACCTGTTAGAGTACCTTCCATGACTGTTGCATTTACATACCTTTATTCATATCATTTTTTCATTGATTAGTAGTAACGATATAGTACCTTACATGATTTTACATACAGATTGTCATATTATTATTCCTTCATGTATAAATTGTACCTGCTAGTGTACTTTTTTCATGATTTTTGCATTACATATAACCATTCATTGCTTAGATGCTTATGTTAGATTCGCGCTGTACGTGCATACTCGCGATTACCTGCATATGTTATTTACTATTCACGAGTAGGCAACTCACCCCCGTTGTGCCACAGTGTTTGCAGGTGTTCCTCAGGATAGTCAGAGGCAGGCTATTATCACACATCTTATCATCTTTTGCTCCGGATACCGCATCAGCTCATAGTGTGCAGTTTGCGTAGGTGGGTTTTGTGGTTATTCTTTGTATTGTATATTCGTTGTATCCCTGTACTCTCCATCTACTATTTTCATATTTACTTAGAGACTTGGTGAGGACGATGTTGTATTTTATGTTGTGACTTGTTGTCTTTTATACAGTTTCCTTTCTATCATCTTCTATTTCTTCGCTACGGCATCGTATATTTGTTGTGGTGGTTGTTTTCCGCCTTTTGGCGTGGATTTACTCCCGTTGGGGATGCTTTACTTTATATTTATGTTGTACCCATTTTTGGGGTTGGTTTTTATAAAGGAGGTGCTGCCGAAATTTTCAAGAAAGAAAATTGGACTTACAGAATTTATACTTGAGATTTCATTTTTTTTAAAGGTTTAAACAATGTTTCTTATCTTTTCTTGTCTTTTAATGGTTTAGATTTCTGGGTTTTGGCTTTCTTTTACTGCGTTACGCCTATAGGCGTTGCATAGTATTGGGGTCGTCAAGTGCCAATTTCGGGTCGTGACAAAATTGGTATCAGAGCGCTAGGTTTAACCTTTCGGAGTGTAGGATGACTTTGGTATGATGGAGTAAGTAGCTTAAGCAGAGTAACGTAGTGTGTGTATGTCTGCAGCATACTCACGTTGCAGTGCTTCGCCTAAAGTGACCTAAGTACAAATTGCTTGAAATTCCTTCCTTGATGATTCATATCCTTGTGATTCGATTTCCGTGTTCATATCAAATCCTATTTCTATTTATAGCCTTTGCCGCCGACGACTTTGGGGACTCAGAGAGGTGCAGCGAGGGCCGAGGTCAGAGTTGACTCGGGTGGGTCAAGGACTGACCAGGATGGCGCGCTCATTGCACAGGAGCAGACGGATCCGCCTTCGACGGATAGTATCGCTAGGCTTGTGGCAGAGATGCAGGACATGCGCCAGACTATGAGTTCATTGGTTGAGACCGTTCAAGCGCCGCGACAGGAGGTTGTCACCTCTGTTACTCAGTTGTTCCTTGCAATCAACATGCAGCATTCCGTCACCTACATAGCACCAGTGGATACAGCCCCAGTTGATGAGGCACGTATTCCAGAGACTTTGGGAGTTCCGGAACCGTGGAGGACTCGTACCGATGTACCAGCCTAGAGACAGAGGCTTAGTTGTCGAGACGGCTTTCGTGACCGTTGCGGGACTAGCAGAGGTTCGGGACGAGGGGATTCGTGTTAGCTAGATCAGCCGTTTGTTGTGTTAACTTCAGTCAGCGATTCTTTTATTGCGCGACACGTATTTCAGACGTATGCCAATCGGTTAGGAGATTCATCCGTCACTTGATCCTTCTAGAGATGTTGGATTTGACGTTCTCCTGGGCACGGACTGGTTAGTTACGTGTTAGGCGTCTGTGGACTGCCGCGAGGAAACAGTCAGGTTTGTTTTCCCGGCAAGTCAGTTCTTGTTGTGCAGGGGGACAGTAGTGCTGCCTTTCACAGCTCGAATTCAGCATTTTTCGCTAGTCGGATTTTGAGGAGAGGATGTCGAGGATTCTTGGCGTTCATTCATGATACCGGAGCCACAGTGGGTTTGTTGGACCGGGTTCTTATCGTGCGAGAGTTTTCTGACGTTGTTCCAGATGAGCCGGCGGAGCTTAGGGAGCTTAAGGATCAGCTGCAGAGTTGTTTGTTGGGGGGTTTGTGCGTCTGAGTGTTTCGCATTAGGGAGCTCCTATTTCTGTTCGTCAAGGAGGAAGACGGCAGTTTAGGTTGTGTATTGATGGATCGCTAATTGAACTGGCTTACGGTGCGGATAGGTATCCATTACCTCGCATTGACGATTTCTTCGATCAGCTCCAGAGTGCGAGACATTTTCTAAGTTTGTACGGGATCAGGTCATCATTGTTACGGGTTCGGAGTGATGACATTCCGAAGACTGCCTTGTGCGTGCTACGGGCTTTGTGTGTTTTGGTGGTGTCGTCGGACTCACCAATGCCATAGCAGCATTCGTAGATATGATGAACCAGATTTCTTCAGGCCGTTCCTCGACCAGTTATTCTTGTGTCACTGTGGACATTCTGGTCTTTTCTAATGTGTCGGGAGGAACAGGAGCAGCACTTGAGGATTTGTTTTGCAGACATTGGGAGAGCCCCAGCTGTTTGGTAGATTCTCGGAGTGTTCCTTCAGGCTTGTTTGTGTTGACTCCTAGGTCTTGTAGTTATGGGAGACAATTTCGTATGGTTCCGAGGGAGATCGAGACCGTACAGCTTTGGCCCAGACTGGTGTACAGACGGAGGTCCGTTGATTTTTGGGATTAGCAGGATTTTACCACCGTTTCATGCAGGATTGCTAGTGTAGTGCTGCACCGTTGACTGGACTGACCTGAAAAGAGGTTCTTTATCTTTGGACTGAGGCATGCGTGCGGAGTTTTCCAGCAGTTGGAGATTCGGTTGACAATTGCACCAGTTCTTTCTTGCTTTTTGGTTCGGGAGACTTTGTTGTTTTAACAGTGATGTTTCATGAGTAAGGTTCGATTGTGTACTGAGGTGACACTATAGAGTTATCGCTTTTGCTTCCCTACATTTGGAGGAAGTACGAGCAGGATATCCCACTCATGATCTGGAGATGGCCGCGGTGGTAGTGCGTTGGGGATTTAGAGACACTACTTGTTCGAGAGTCGTGTCAGATTTTCACGGACCACCAGAGCTTAAAGTGTAAGTCCATGTCACGCACCCCACGATCTTGCGGGGAGGCAGAATATATGAAAAACGATTATCAAAGCTTCGTAACACAGACTTGAGCGCATGAATCGTATCTAAACCGTTACTAGCAAACTACGAGAGGTTTAACTACTCGGATTCGAAGTTATACCTCACGTTACTTGTCCTCGGGTCTTCATCGCTATCCTCCACTCCTCGTAGGCTCCTTGGAACATCGGCACCTCAACGGCCTCCTCGAGTCAAAGACAATCCACCCGAGAGCTCCTACTCCAAGCTTGATCTCTAACTTGAGATAACTAGGTTGCTCAAAGTGCTAATCTAAGCTACTTAGGGGATATAGAGTGAGGTTATGGATTAATTAATCTATCTAATCCTTGATCTCAACACATGAGAGGGGAGGATTAGGGTTTCAAGAATGAGAGAGCTTGAGGAGAGAGAAGGTGATGATAAGAATGATATTGAAAAATGAACTCATTAGAATATAACAACCATAAAAATTTATCAAATAAATAATATAAATGATTAATCATCATGGTTGATACATTCACCTTGTGTGATTCATCACATGAGTCATAAGCTCAATAAATGAAGCATTAACTCTAAGGATGAATCACACAAATGAGTCATTAATCAATAAATGCTTATGCCACATTAACCCCCAAGTCACCAAGCTTCTAGAAGCTTCCCGGAAATTACGAGAACGCCCCTCCAATCCGTGAAAACACGGAAAAACTTTAGACTGTATAAATCCAATAACCTGATACTAGAATCTGGCTTAAACCAAAGCCGGCTAGTAAAAACTGTCCGAACGTCGTACGTGCGTTTAAACACGTATGCGTCCGAACACTTGTCGTAAAACCATACGACCTCTATATCGTTTCGCCTGGAGCAGGGAAACCCTCTGTGTGGGACTCTAAAGACTCGACACTACGCTAGCATTGGGTTCAACCACAGACTGCAAGCGGCACTAGCTGTACGTAACGGTCCCCAGGTAGATGTCGATAAGAAGGCCGATGAGGAAACCCATCCGAACTCCTACTGAGCCTGATGTGACAATCTCCGTACAGTCCGATCTGTTCGTCTAAGACTATCACATATCGAGCCTAGGGGGCGGCAAGCGTCAGTCCCCTAATAGCGGTATAAGTCGTGTCGGAGCGTAGCCCATCACACCCTGAGAAACTACTGGAACCTACCAGTAAATCTCGCTTGCCTTGGCCAGGGACTTTGCGTAATGGCTCTCTGAAACAGCGTGATATCAACTCCCAATACCGGGAGAGACGAATCCTGTCTAACCGCAACTGCCTCCAAGTGCTCGGGACTGCACCCAACTGCTACCTGTTTGCATGACTCCTTTGAGCCGTGATAGGGTTGCAATCTAAGAACAGTGGGACACACTCGAGGCGAAATAGCAATGTCAAGTCTGCGGACTATGCTGTACTCATGTCACCTGGGAACTGTTAACTGACGACGGGTATAATACCAACCAACAGTTCCCCTGCGAGTCCTGTCCGGTGTACCCGTAACCTAACGAGCACCTGTATACTATCTCCAGTACGACGTACTGATGGCTGTGGGACAGACTATCTCCCCAACTGGGATGAGAAGCGTACACACTAGTCTACTCCGGAATATCGATACCCTGTCTTGATAATCCTACGACTAGGGACAAGTATAGGATGTTGCTTATAGATTACCCAGCCCCCACTAGTGTGACTGCCATCACAATGCTGGTAATCAAGCAAAGATCCTGAGGGCTCTACTAATATGTATAAGTGATACGTTACAAGAAACATATGCACATATTAAAGTAGACAAAACCAAGTAGCATACTACCATGTTTAGCAAGACTTTCAATACAACTGTGAATATCCCAAGCTTCCATTAAGTAATATACATGCTAGTATGATACAATAATGGCCCCTAGGGCATATACACTAACAATCTCCCACTTGCACTAGGGCCATGAGCTGGCATATCGTAGACCTATCATCTCGAATAGCCTCTCGAACTGCGTCTGAGGAATGGCCTTTGTGAATGGATCAGCAATGTTATGCTCCATCTTTACTCTTTTCACCTCGATCTCCCGGCGATCTACGATCTCCCTGATCAGGTGATACCGCCTTAAGATGTGTCTGGACTTCTGATGGGACCTGGGTGCCTTCGCTAAAGCTATAGAGCCGTTGTTGTCACAATACAGAGGTATTGGATCAACACTGGTAGGAACCACCTGAAGTTCTGTGAGGAACTTCTTCATCCAGACAGCTTCTTTTGCGGCATCGCAAGCAGCTATGTACTCCGTTTCCATTGTTGAGTCAACAACGGTCTCCTGCTTGGAACTCTTTAAAAAGACCGCCCCTCCATTGAGGGTAAAGACATAACCCGACATGGATTTGGAGTCATCCTTATCACTCTGGAAGCCGGAGTCGGCAAAGGCCTCTATCTGGAGGTTTTTTCCGCCATACACCAAGAACATCTCCTTAGTCCTTCTCAGGTACTTGAGAATGTTCTTTACGGCTATCCAGTGCTTCTCACCTAGGTTTGCCTGATACCGGCTTACAACGCTCAATGCGTATGCTACATCTGGTCTGGTACATAACATCGCATACATTATAGAGCCTACTGCTGAAGCGTAGGGTATAATCGACATGCGATCCCTTTCCAAATCAGTCTTGGGAGACATCTCTTTGGAGAGGGTGATTCTGTGACAAGCCGGTAGGTTACCGCGCTTAGAATCATCCATACTAAATCTTTTCAATATGGTGTCTATGTACCTGGACTGCGAAAGTCCCAACATCCGTTTTGATCTATCACGATAGATCTGGATCCCCAGAATGTAGGTGTCATCACCCAGGTCTTTCATGGAGAATTTCTGTGACAAAAATCTTTTGACTGACTGTAACATAGGAATATCATTTCCTATTAGGATAATGTCATCCACGTACAAGACGAGGAATACTACAGCTCTCCTTACAATCTTTCTGTATATGCATGGTTCATCTGGATTTTTGATAAAGTCAAATTCTTTGACAGTATCATCAAAACAGATGTTCCAACTCCGAGATGCCTGCTTTAGTCCATAAATGGACTTAAGCAACTTGCATACTTTACCGCTGCTCCCACTCTGAATGAATCCCTCTGGCTGATCCATATAGACGCTCACTTCCAAATTTCCATTTAAAAAGGCCGTCTTTACGTCCATCTGCCAGATCTCATAATCGTGGATGGCAGCAATAGCAAGAAGGAGCCGAATGGATTTGAGCATAGCCACTGGAGAAAAGGTTTCGTCATAGTCCAAACCAGGCCTTTGACGGAAACCCTTTGCAACAAGTCTAGCCTTATAGGTTTCAACCTGTCTATCTACACCAATCTTCTTTCTGAAGATCCATTTGCATCCTACGGGTTTTACCCCATCTGGAGCAATGTCCAAAGTCCATACTTTGTTAGTGTACATGGACTCCATTTCGGTCCGCATTGCATCCAGCCATTTTACTAAGTCACCGCTCTGAATGGCTTGCTGGAAGCTAGTAGGCTCATCATAGTCAATAGTGCAATCCTCTCTATCCCCGTATATTAGAAAACCATAGTATCTCTTGGGCGGATGAGACTGCTACTACTCCTGCGGAGTGGCACTGGGATGTCCTGTTCTCCTGAACCTTTTGGTTCTTCCAAGCTTTCAGTAATAGTTTGTGGTTCTAGAATTTCTTCCAGTTCTACTACGCTCCCACTTGTTCCTTTTTCTAAAAACTGATGTTCCAGAAAGTGGGCATGACGAGAAACAAAAACCTTTTGTTCCTCTGTGTAATATAAAAAATACCCCTTGGAGTTCTTTGGGTATCACATAAACTTACACTGTACTGAGCGTGCCTCGAGCTTGTCCGCATGCTGCCTTTTTACAAAAGCTGGACATCCCCATGTCTTCAGGTACTGAAGATAGGGTTTCTTCCCACTCCACATCTGATATGGTGTGGTAGGCACAGTCTTGGTTGGAACTTTGTTCAAAAGATATGCAGCTGATTCTAGCGCATAACCCCAGAAAGATCGCGGTAACTCAGCCTTACTCATCATGGAACGAACCATATCCAATAGGGTTCGATTCCTCCTTTCTGATACACCATTGTGTTGTGGTGTGTATGGAGGAGTAAGCTGAGAGAGAATTCCATTCTCTTTTAAGTAACCCAGGAACTCGGCACTTAAGTATTCACCACCTCGATCAGATCTCAGTGTCTTGATACTTTTGCTTTTTTGGTTTTCCACTTCATTCTTGTATTCCTGGAATTTCTCAAAGGCCTCGGATTTATGTTTCATCAAGAAGACATGTCCATACCTAGATAAATCATCCGTAAAAGTAATGAAGTAGGAATAACCACCTCTCGCATGTGTAGACATTGGACCGCACACGTCACTGTGTATGAGTCCCAAGAGCTCACTTGCTCTTACTCCGTGTCCAGTAAACGGAGTCTTGGTCATCTTTCCTATGAGACAAGATTCACAAGTAGCATAAGATTGATATTCGAACGGATTCAAATATCCTTCTCTATGTAACTTAGTCAACCTTCTCTCATTGATGTGACCTAGTCTACAATGCCATAAGAAAGCCTGATTTAATTCCGGAGACTTTCTTTTAAGTGTGTTCTGGACATTGAAAACCTGAGCTTGACTCAATACGTATATGCCGTTATCTAATGTACCGGACCCAATCTAAACTTGATTTAGGTGGATGTGAACTACATCGCTTACGAATGTAAAATCATATCCCTCTTTTGAAAGTGAGGACACTGATATGATATTACAAGTCATACTAGGTACATACAAACAGTTACGTAGAATCAATATATGCCCACTTGTCAAACCTAGGCGATATTCTCCCACGGATTCAGCGTTCACAGTCATTCCATTTGCAACTGTGAGAGACCAATCACCTACCTTTATAACTCTACGGTTTCTCAAAGCATGTAATGAATTACAGATATGAGATCCTGCTCCGGTATCTAGTACCCAGGAAGTAGAGTTAATTGACAAACAGTTCTCAATTACAAACACACTTGAGGCCGAAGCCACAACATGCTTCTTATCCTGGCTACTGGCTTTTAAAGCCCTGCAATCCTTCTGACAATGCCCAATCCCATAACAATAGGAACGTCCCTCTTTTACTATTTCCAGTCCTGAAACTTTTGCCCTTCTCTCTCCTTCTACTTCCTTGGTTTCCTTCAGGGTAGAAGGAAGAGACTGTAGAATCAAGTCAGTATCTGACCTGTTCTCCAACGTGGTCTCCAGGTCCTTGAGCTCATCAATATAGCTAGTCATTGTAAGGACGTTGTCCCCTACAGACGACCTGAAAGCCAACCTCGCTTGAATTAATTCATTCGAGCTTTCATATCTTGTGATATGAGATTGCTCTCCATATAAATCTTTGTTATGGGAAAGATGGAAACTAAGTCCATCTTCTCGTGCTGCTTCTGGTATATACCATCAACTGAAGCCAACACGAGGCACTTGGCTTTCGCTTTATCCTTTTCCCTTGTCTTACGGATATTCATATCCGCGACATTGGAAACTGGACCTGGGACGGCGGGATCTTGAGTAGTAACAGGGTGGTCCAGCTTGTCATAAGCAATGGACATCTGGACAGACCTTTGCCTGTCATATAAGTCAGAATCAGTCAATTTTTTATCTAGATGTAACCTAGTCGTGGTCACAAAGTCGCTGCAATTAAGAGAGAGAGAAGAAAACACTTTTAGCATGATGCTCTTGCAAGTTTAGAGTGGTTTTTAATTTATCTAAATAGGATGGCTCCCACTGTTTCTCGAATCCTTCCTCAAACCATAAAAGAAGAATTAGCCAGGACTATTCTCACCATACAATACTTGCTTAACCGTTCAGCCAGGTCAGTGTCGATATTTCGAGGGAGGTTTTCCAACGCTTTCGCGAAGTTCCTTAATTAAAGAACCTCTTTTCTCTGGGGGCGTAACCCCGCTAACATCTTTCTAAGCACCTACTTGGTTTATAGCATTGATCGTTAAGTGACGAATCTCCTGATAAGTAGTATATACTCACAGTAGGAATGGGATCCAAAATATCATCGTATGATAATGTTGAAGGAATCCTACCAACATTCATCAAACTCCAAAATGGTATGCATCTCTCTGCAAATTTCAGTTTCTTTAGAAATTCCCGATGTGGATTTTTGCCCCATGCTCTTATGACCTTGACGAAGGCCAACATATCATAAGTCACATGTCAAGTTCTACCCGTCATTATCCAAGTTAATTTGAACCCACCCGTACATACCCTTGACGAAGGCCAAAATAGTAGTATGACTGTCCCAAACCAACGCATCTATCTATGCTACAGATAAATATTCAGCAGCTACCAATCACTATGCCTTGGCGAAGGTCAAAATACATAGCTTGAATACTACTGAATATTTAACTGAAATGACGGAGGGCTACGACTAGTTTTGGCAAACCATGAACGTAGTGAACTTGATATAATCGAAGGAACCTGATACTTTTTAAAAGGAGTGGTTAAAGCTCCGCAATTAAAAATTCTGATCTTTTAAAATAACCGAGTGGTTTCTTTTAAATTTGTTCCAACGATTTAACTTTGGTTTATTTTCTTTGCATTATAATAATGCGTCCCGTCATTTATCCTATCATTGCAGAAAACAATGAAAATACCACGTCCTTTTATGCCATCCGCATTCGCCACGGGGTCCCGTCATCACCCGTTAGGTTACTTAACTAACGACAGAGCGGGGGCTGGGCTAGCACGGGTGTAAAACATAAGTGACGTCTAATAGCTATCATATATAGATATTGTACATTCGTCAGACGCAATAATAAGCATTCCAGATCACAGATGAACTTTATTGGATATACAAGCAATCTGCGTTTGCTTTGAGCCTGCAACAAAAGACGGATTACACAGTTGTGATGAATAGCCATTACCCCACCCTAGACTCCTACGGGTACGGCAAATTACCCGCCAAGTACCCGAAGCGAAGCGGTCTCGCTCAACAACGTGAGTAGGCCACTAAACACTTCAAAGTACCCGGTAGTTTGTGCACCCCGCCTTGGGTCTATCCTAGGAGCAAAAACAGTAAAAATGAAATAATACAACGGTGGCTACAACCGCAACCTGGATGTGCCCCGCAAAAGAATATTACATCATATAACAATTACATTGAATGAATGAATATAAAACACATCTCAAACCCCGGCTAATCATCACAACATTCCAATGAAGTCCATATACACAAACAGTAAACATTACAGAAATGTGCAAGCCCCTGCCAACCAACATACTAGTAGTTAGGGGAGGTTTACGAACACATTAAACATTACAGATAAAAACCCGATTAGCAATTAATTTAGAACATCGATCGACTACCATTATCCGTGTCTACCCCTAAAAGCAAATCAGCACAGAAGTAACCTGGGCAGAAACAGAATATACAGGAAAACAAAAAACCAAAAAATATGAATTTCTGTGAAAATCCGAGTCAACTCGGAGTTGACTCAGCCGCGGATCCGCGACCAAAAGCACCATCTTGCCGCGGATCCTCGGCCATCTTGCCGAGTTAGAACATCATATTTTCCCAGATTTCTTATATTTCCCTGCTGTGAATTTTAAGGCATATCAAATATTTTTTTCGACATGTTTAAAATTAACAGAAACTGTTAGGGTTAGGTTTTCGTTTTTCGCGTTTTTCCGTCGATCGAAACTCTAATTAGTTGCTAACAAGCTAGTAATGGTTTAGTTAGCTCTGATACCACTGTAAGTCCATGTCACACTCTAACTAGTAACTACGAGAGGTTTAACTACTCGGATTCGAAGTTATACCCCATGTTACTTGTCCTACGGTTCTTCATCGCTATCCTCCACTCCTCGTAGGCTCCTTGGAACATCGGCACCTCAACGGCCTCCTCGAGTCAAAGACGATCCACCCGAGAGCTCCTACTCCAAGCTTGATCTCTAACTTGAGATAACTAGGTTGCTCAAAGTGCTAATCTAAGCTACCTAGGGGATATAGAGTGAGGTTATGGATTAATTAGTCTATCTAATCCTTGATCTCAACACATTAGAGGGGAGGATTAGTGTTTCAAGAATGAGAGAGCTTGAGGAGAGAGAAGGTGATGATAAGAATGATATTCAAAAATGAACTCATTAGAATATAACAACCATAACAATTTATCAAATAAATAAAATAAATGATTAATCATCATGGTTGATGCATTCCCCTCGTGTGATTCATCACATGAGTCATAATCTCAATAAATGAAGCATTAACTCTAAGGATGAATCACACAAATGAGTCATTAAGCAATAAATGCTTATGCCACCTTAACCCCCAAGTCACCATGCTTCTAGAAGCTTCCCGGAAATTATGAGAACGCCCCTCCAATCCGTGAAAACACGGAAAAACTTTAGACTGTATAAATCCAATAACCTGATACTAGAATCTGGCTTAAACCAAAGCCGGCTAATAAAAACTGTCCGAACGTCGTACGTGCATTTAAACACGTATGCGTCCGAACCCTTGTCGTAAAACCATACGACCTCTATATCGTTTCTCCTGGAGCAGGGAAACCCTCTGTGTGGGAATCTAAAGACCCGACACTACGCTGGTAGTGGGTTTAACCACAGACCGCAAGCGGCACTAGCTGTACGTAACGGTCCCCAGGTAGATGTCGATAAGAAGGCCGATGAGGAAACCCATCCGAACTCCTACTGAGCCTGATGTGACAATCTCTGTACAGTCCGGTCTGTTCGTCTAAGACTATCGCATAAAGAGCCTACGGGGCGGCAAGCGTCAGTCCCCTAATAGCGGTATAAGTCGTGTCGGAGCGTAGCCCATTACACCCTGAGAAACTACTGGAACCTACCAGTAAATCTCGCTTGCCCTGGCCAGGGACTTTGCGTAATGTCTCTCTGACACAGCGTGATATCAACTCCCAATACCGGGAGAGACGAATCCTGTCTAGCCGCCACTGCCTCTAAGTGCTCGGGACAGCACCCAACTACTACCTGTTTGCATGACTCCTTTGAGCCGTGGTAGGGTAGCAATCTAATAACAGTGGGACACACTCGAGGCGAAGTAGCAATGTCAAGTCTGCGGACTATGCTGTACTCATGTCACCTGAGAACTGTTAACTGACGACGGGTATAATACTAACCAACAGTTCCCCTGCGATTCATGTCCGATATACCCGTAACCTAACGAGCACCTGTATACTATCTCCAGTACGACGTACTGATGGCTGTAGGACAGACCATCTCCCCAACTGGGATGAGAAGTGTACACACTAGTCTACTCCAGAATATCGATGCCCTGTCTCGATAATCCTACGACTAGGGACAAGTATAGGATGTTGCTTATAGACTACCCAGCCCCTACTAGTGTGACTGCCATCACAACGCTGGTAATCAAGCAAAGATCCTGAGGGCTCTACTAATATGTATAAGTGATACGTTACAAGAAACATATGCACATATTAAAGTAAACAAAACCAAGTAGCATACTACCATGTTTAGCAAGACTGTCAATACAACTGTGAATATCCCAAGCTTCCATTAAGTAATATACATGCTAGTATGATACAATAATGGCCCCTAAGGCATATACACTAACATAAAGTACATCATCCTGCAGCGGGTTTTGATTGTTGAGACAGCGCCGTTGGATGGAACGTGTGGAAGATTGTGTTTGTGAGATCCTTTATTACTCTTGGCAAGACGATTGTGGTAGCTGATGCTGGAGTCGTAGGCCCGGGGTTAGTTTGTTCCAGTTGTGCACAGTCAGAGATAGTCTTCTGCAGATTTACAGTTCTTGTGCGACCATGGAGTACAGCTTAGGTTCGCCTCTACTGAGGGGACAGCTTGCTCATGTCCGCGCCCGACCACTTTTCCCTAATCGTTTTCGCGAGGCACTGCCCACCGATGCTCGTTCGTCAGAGATACTCGAGCATACTCGGCAGGGTAAAGATTCGGAGTCCTTGATTTGTGACTAGGGTGTGCTACATTTAAGGACGCGTTTGTGTGTACCTGGTGTTGATGGGTAGAGACGCGAAATCCTAGAGCGGGCGCATCTGTCCACTTTCTGTGTACATCCAAGTTCCACCAACAATTGACGTAACTGGTAAGATAGTTATGGGTGGGCAGGGGTGTAAAGAGCAGTTTCGGGTTTCGTTTCAAAGTGCATGTCTTGTTGTGAGCATAGGTTGAGCATTGAGACCGGCTGGAGAGTAGCAATCTTTAACCGTTCCGGAGAGGGAATGGGAGCAGATCTCCATGAATTTGCGTTGTGGCGTCTACCCATGTTTAGTCAGAGTGTGACTCCATTTGGGGTGTTTGTTGTCCGGTTATTCTCTGTTTGCTCAGTTGTTCTTTGTTAAGTTTGTGCGTTGCACGGAGTTCCTTCATAGGTCGTATCCAAATAAGGCACCCTGTTCGCTTACCGTCTAGGGCAGGAACTTCAGAAAGCCTTGGGTACTGGTTGAGCATTAGCTCCGTTTTTCCATCCGCAGGATTATGGTTTTGTGAGAGCGGGCTATACCGACTCTAGAGGTTATGGTTGTGCGTACGTGCTAATTGTTGTCGACAGTTGGGATCGTCACTTGCCATTGTTGGGGTTCTTCTTCGATAGCTGTTATCATGAGATACTCCAATTGGCAACCTTTTGGTTTTGTTTGTTAGGTGGTGTCGTTATCCAGTCTATTTTTATGACTCTGCGTAGTAGGATTTTTGGACCTCAGCTAGTCTAGAGACTTCGAAATTGGTCCAGTTGGTTCAGGTCAGGATGAGAGTAGCCCAGTGCAGACAGAGGTCTTATGCCGACCGTAGTAGTCGCAGACTTGAGTTCGTAGTGGGAGATCATGTATTCCTACGGGATTTTCCGATGAATGACCTGTTGAGTGTAGGAGATAGTGCCCTCAGAGTCAATTATTGGGTCACAGGCACGTGATTGCAATGATTGAGGGGAGGACCTATCCCGGTAGGACAGTCTTACTCGAGATGATAGTATGCTATCTGGTTTATCTTTATCATCGTGTACTGCTTTAGGTGACCTTACGAGTCGCTATTACACGTTGATAGAGCCCCTAGGATTCTTGCTTGACTTCCAGCAGTATGAGGGCGATCATATAAGTGGGAGCTGGGGTCTACAAGCACATCCTTAAAGGGTCCCTAGTCGTGGGAGATTCGAGACAGGGCATCGTTTCTCCAGAGTAGACTAGTGTATACAGTCGAGACCCCGACGAGGGGCGGTGGCCGGTCTCACAAGCCACTGGTGTCAGTTGGTTCACCTAAGATGTATACAGGTGCTCATTGGGTTATGAGTACACCGGACAGGACTCGCCGGGAACCTGCTAGTTGGGATTATACCAGACGTCAGATAGCAGTTCCCAGGTGACATGTGTACAGGTTAGTTCATCGACCTGGGATCGTCATTTGTCTCGTGTGAGTTCCCACTGTACTTTGATTACTACCCTACCATGGCTCAAAGGAGTCGTGCAAACAGGTTTTAGTTGGGTACAGTCCCGAGCCACATGGAGGCAGTGAGCGGATCTGCAGGGGTTCGTCTCTCCCGGTATTGGGGGTGAGGTCGTGCTGTGTCTAGGAGAGCCAGAACATGAAAAGTCCTTGGCCAAGGCAGGAGATTTGCTGGTAGGTATTCCAGTAGTATCTCAGGGTGTTCTGGGCTACACTCCGACACGACTTGTACCGCTTTTGGGGGTCTGACTTTTACCAACCCCCTAGGCCCGCCATGCGATGCTCATAAACGAACGGACCGGACTGTACGGATATTGTCACTGACAGGCTCAGTAGGGTGTCAGGATGAGTTCGCTCATCGACGTCCCTTTTGGTCAATACCTGGTGGCCCGTCACGTATTGGCTTATACCTCTGACGTGCTAGTGGTTAAATCCACAGCCATAGTATTGACGAGTCTTTAGAGTCCACCACACAGACAGTTACTCAAGTTTCGGGCGAAACGCTGTAGAGGCCGTATGGAGATATGGCAGGGTTCGATCAGATACGTGCGGTATTGCACGGATCGTGATCGGACGGTTTTTACTAGCCGGCTTTGGCTTAAGCCGGATACTAGTATTAGATAGTGTAGTTTTGTCTCTTTGCATTTGTGTTCAGTGCGAATACAAATGTGGGCATGTATTTGCAGTAGTGGGGTTTTCCTGTAATTTATTACGGGATCGGTTTTCTGAAGTTGCCAGTTTGTATTCCGTTCCGACCGGTTTTCTCTTTTTCCTTCCCGGTCGGACTTTTCGTTGGAGGGTGTTAATTGCAAGTTTGCAATTAACATTTTTGTGAGGGGTTTCTTTGCATGAGTGTGGATTATGATTTGACCATCATCATGAGATTCCTTTTCTTTCTCTTCTTATGCATTAATGAGAAAAGGGGTTGATTTGTTTTTGATTGGATTTGGATGTGAGATAAATTGATCTTATCTACACATATTGTTATGCTATTCTATTTTTCTCTCTCCATTCTTATTTTTTTTTGTGAGGGGCCGGCCACTAGAGAGAAAGAGAGAATGAGGGTTTCATTTTAGATGAGGAAATGTTTTCATCTCATTCATTCATGCTAGAAATTCCTCACATCACAAAAGGGTTAAAAGTTCATTCTTTTTCTTCCATCTATCCATGGCAACTTCATGAAACCCCAAGGAGACATAGCATTCTACACTATTCTATAGCAAGCCTTGGACGCGTCGGCTAGCCAACTTCGCGCCCGAGTTGCCTCGGTCAAGAGGCGGGAGCCCGTAAAAGATTCCGGCTACGTGGTGCCCCTTTCCGACGAGCGAGGAGGTGACGGAGATTCCGCGGGAGATCGGAGTGGAGACGAAGACCGAAGGACACGGATCGCTTGGTATAGCATCTCTACTCTTTTCTTTTTGCTAGCTAGCTAGGTTAATGGCCCGATCCGGGTGAAAAGTCCGCGGCGGTGCCGTTTTGCAAAGTTCGCAAAGTTTTTGTTTTCCGCGTTTCCGGCGTCGGGTCGACGGCCGGGGCGCCCCCGCGGGCTTACAATGGTATCAGAGCCACGCCGTTAACCTACCTAGCTTGCTCTAGTATGTTTAGTACTCGATCGAACAAAAACCCGAAAACCGTATTTTTTGTGCACATGTGTTCTCTGTTAAAATTTTTTGAGCTCCTAAAATTTTTCTGGTGATTGCAGAGACATGTACAACAAATTATAAGAATTCTGGGAAAATACGATCCACTGATTCCTCACTTCGACCGCGGAAGCGCGGCCAAACCCCTGGTTTGGCCGCGCTTGCGCGGCGGATAAGAGGAATCGTGGCACCATATTTTCCCAGTAAGCTTATGTGTTGAAAATAGGGTATTTGGGATATTTTCTTTGGGCCCACATTTTCTGTAAGTGCTACAGTAGTGTGTGGGGCCCACTTTGATAAATTTGTTCGATCGGATATTTTAAACATGCTAGTTCACAGTATTTACATTATATCTGCGACCGTGAATGTCACTTGATCGGTAAATCCCGTCTAACTGCTATAGCCCGGTTAGACGGATTTGCGAACGTGACTTTCACGTTGATGTTCTGTGATTGTACTGTGTTGTTGCGGATCGGTCGTGGGGGATAGCCTGGATGCAATGTTAGTACAGTTTTGTTTTATATGTACATTTGATATTGCGGGGCGAGCGTCCGACATGTGGACTGCCGTCACTGCCTGTTTGTACTATTCTTTTGGGGCACGACCTGGTTGCGGTCGATGTACCCGTTGTATGTATATTTTACTTTATGTACTAGGATTACCCCGTGGAGGGGTGCACGGATAGCCGGGTTCTAGAGGGCAACAAGCCCGCATCTCATGGCGTTGAGACGGAGGGGGCTTTACTCTAGAATTGGCGGGCTATTCGCCGCACTCGTAGGGGGTATAGGGTTGACCCAGGAGGGGTGCCCAAGTTACCGGATTCCGTGAAGTGCTGGGTGGTCCATTCACGTCGTTGAAGGGGGCTGCCTCGCTTCAGGTTTTGGCGGGTGACTTGCCGCGCCCGTAGGGGTCTAGGATTTTCATTGCACAGGCTATCCACACGACCAGGGGAACGTCGGGTTTCAGCGGCTCTGTGAAACCCGGGGATCCCAGATATCTGTATTGATCTGTGTTGCTATACATTTCTGTGTTGCTTTTATCACGCCTTGAGCGAAAATTATATATCATATATATTAGTAGATGTTGTATATGTTTTTCATCCGCGCTAGTCCAGTCCCCGCTCTGCCGTTAGTTAGCTAACCTAACGGGTGATGACGGGACCCAGTGGCGAATGCGGATGGCATATACGTACATCAGTATATTTTCGTTCTTTATTGGTGTGATCAATTGATGGGACTGCATTGATTCGGATCAATGCAAGTTAAACAAACCTATTCTGATGTTGTTGGAACACTTTTTCAAAAAGCTGTTATTGCAAGGGCGTTCTCTTTTGTTTTGCATCGTGGTATTCATTTGGAATATCCTGCTCCTCAGTCGACGAGGCAAGGGCCGAGATCCCTTCACCGGGAGTGACCCCTTGGACAGAAGTTTGCGTCAGGGCATTAACTTCACTATAGCCGATTGCTTTTGCTTTGCACCGTGGTATTCAGTTGGAATATCCTGCACCTCTTTCTACGGGGAAAGAGCCGAGATCCCTTCACCGGGAGTGACCTCTTTAGCAAAGGTTGTCGTCACTATATTTTTAAAAGCTATCCGTTCCTTCAACGATATCAAGTTCATTACGTTAAAGGTTTTCGCCAGAAACCATTCGTAGCCCTCCGTCGTTTCAGACGGGTAGCACGTAGTATTCATGCTATGTTTGTTGGCCTTCGTCAAGGCATAGTGTATGGTAGCTGCTTGTTGCCTTTCTGCAGCATAGATAGATGCGTTGGTTTGGGACAGTCGTATAGCCTTGTTGGCCTTCGTCAAGGGCTTGTGCGGGTGGGTTCAAATCAACCTGGAGAATGACGGGTAGAACTTGACATGTGACTTATGATTTGTTGGCCTTCGTCAAGGTCATAAGAGCATGGGGCAAAAATCCACATCGGGAGTTTCAAAAGTACTGAAACTTGCCAGATATGCGCATACCTTCTGGAGTGTGATAACGTGAGCGGATTCCGTCACGTTATCATGCGATGAGAGTTGGATCCCGATTCCCACTGATGAGTTGGTTTACTCCTCGGGCATTCCCGGCTAATTCTTCTTTCAGGTTTGGGGAAGAATTTGACGTTACAGTGGGAGGTTTCCAGATTAGATAAATTGGTAACCATTCTGATCTAGGTTAGAGTGCACGCTGAGTGTTTCTTTTCTCTCTCTCTCTGGCAGCGACCATTGACCCGACCCTAGACTATGACTCAGTGACCAAGTTGACCGAACTTTCTTAACACTGGCTTTTGGATTGTCAGAGTTGCAGACCTCTTTGCCACTCCTACTTTTACTCTTTTCTCCGGGACACCCCGTATTACTACGAACGTCCACTTCCATTGGACAAAACCATCGTATGGTTATATACGAACTCGAAGGACTTCGAGGATGGTTTCCGGTTCTGGAGAAAACGAATAGGACTATTCAGTTGTCTTTACCTTTTACCTTCTCTCAGGTTGCGAGTACTCCTTGGTTTAGGAGATAGTACACCTATTACGCAAATTGGATAGTCTTCTTCCAAACCTTAGGCTGGTGCCGAACGGTGGGGAATGAAGAAAGCCAATTAGCCTAAACGGTGTACAGAAGGTATTAAGTTCAGACAAAGCAAGGGATTAGTAAGAGGGCAAAGTAAATTGCGACTGCTATTCACGACCAAACCATGTACTTCTTTGTCAATCCTAAATCACCTATGAATTAAGTACATTCGGTTGTCTTTTATCCTCACCTTCTCTCGCGTTGCGAGTGCTCCTAGAATTAGGACAGTACACCCTTTATGCTTATTGGATAGTCTTCTTCCAAACCATAGGCTGGTGCCGAACGGTAGGGAAGGAAGAAAACCATTTGGCCTAAAGGGGTGTACAGAAGGTAATGACTAAAGACATATAAAGGGATTTGGAGAAATGGCAAAGAATTATACGGTTGTAGTTGTGAATCTGGATAATGGAAGAGGCATTACTAGGAATACCAGGATACCCTATCGAAACATTTCAATGTTTCAGTTTCACTGTGTACTGTTAAATGAAAACTGATTTCCCAATTAGGCACTTGCTCCAGGGTATGTATTTACCAGGTATGAGTCTCACATCTGTATGGTTTTACAGATGATGAGTGGGAGTAAGTTATTGGGAATTAGGTGACCCTCCTCATTATATCGGGATTCGTTGGAATTGGTGATATTTGAGGAAGCCACCTGGGTTGTTTGCCGGTCGGCAAATATTTGGTTTTGAATATCCGTTGTTATGCACCAATTTTAAATTGATATATCTGTACATCTATTTTTATAGAGTGAGACATATCTTTTTGAAATTATGTCTATGACATTTACCTATACCAGTGGATGGTTAGGTAAGGAGCATTGAACAGCGGTGTAATTCTTCTTAACCAAAAGTACAGTTTTTAACCTACGACACACAGTGAATAAGTCACTAGACTCAAGGGACTTATACAGAGTATTGTATATTGTCCAGTGTCCATTAGGACAGAGGGGTTGGTCCTCGTACTATATTCTGTTTACTTTTAACTTCTCTAGTTCTTAAACATGTGTTTCGTAGAAACACAGGGTCTAAGTTTTGAGAAGTTATAGGTATAAGAATAGAGTAGAGAACCAGGTATTTCAAGCATCGGGATTCTTTGAGATTATCGAAGATGTAGATACTTGAGTATGGTATTCAGATGATAGTAATGAAGACTTGCTTCTCTTTCAGGTTACTCATAATTGGAAGTACTCCTAAGTTGAGTAACGCTGATCGGCCTCTCTTCCATTTACTTGACATGCACTGGAGACAGCTGCATGATTTGAATCTGGTTCAATTAAATCAGTGCCTCTGGTTCTTGGATATAGAACAGTTCATATCTTGACATTGTTAAGATACGGGGAGTTGTCCGGCTTATGCTTAAAACCAGACACTGGACAACTCAAGGCACGTTTCAGTAGTGGCTGTTTGTGGGTTGACCCGGGCTATGACGAGGGTTGACTTTCTACCATCTGGAAGATCAATAGTGATATTGTTCTTGACTCGCCACAGTTTTATCAAAAATGGATTTTTTCAGAAAAACAGGAGTGGGAGTATGGTAGAACTGGAAGTGATTCCAGAACCACAAACGATTACTGAAGATTTCATAAGAACCTAAAGATTCAATCTGGTTTGACATTCCATTGGCCACTCCGCAGATATGGTGGGTAACCTCAGGCACCCGAGAGATACTTCGGTATACTCAAGGACGGTGGCAGGGAGGTTCTTGTTTACCCAGACTTGCCATTGCTGTTGTTCCAGGCTGCGAGACCCGGCGGGAGGATGAGTATAGCGTCGTTCTAAACTGGCTTTAGAAGTGCACGTCTATATGACTCTGCCAGAGGGTTGTCGTAGTCAGTGGGAGCAGCGGAAGCATTGGTGGATATCAGGCTTAAGTCTATTTATAGACTTAAGCAGATATAGCGGAGATAGATCATCTATTTCTGATGTAACAGTCAGAGGTTTGACTTCATCAGAATAAGAGGATGGATCTGTTAAGAAGGTAGTAGGGTGTGATGTCCTGGTGTTTGATGACATACACAGAGTAGGAAGTGATATTCCTATACTACGATCGGTTATACTTTGGTCGTCACACAGTAGTTTCTCCACAAAGGACTTGGACTTTATGTCTGACATACTGGTTACTAGATCTATGGTTTTAGATCTAGATTTGGGTGGTTTCCCAATCTGGGTACTTTGACCGCATTCTATGAGTATTTAGAATGGACGACTCCTGGCACGGTAGTATACCTGCAGATGATGGAGTCACCCTCTCTAAAGGTGTCTTACAGACTAAAGGGGAGAGGGATGCGCATGATTGACAGATCACTTGCTTAGGCAATTGAGTCAATCATGAGATGTCAAGTACCACACCAGATGTTGTTCTTGCAGTAGGTGCAATAAGTTGATATTGATCCAATCCTGGAGAAACAGTCGGAAGCAGTTTTAGAACATAAGTGAATGTTCTAGGGATATGATAACGGCAGTCTTCTTCGGGAGACAGTTATCATTCCAGGCTTCCAAGGTGACCTGGATGGCAGAGTGGCTGTCAGAGTTATAGTTTTTCCTCTAACGAGGGGCAGTATTTTGGACAGGTGGTCCAGGTGGAAACTGAGGGAAGGCATGGCGCAGGACACTGATTAAGTTCAGTTGTCGATACAGTCTAAGAAGTTTGGATTTGGAGTTCACTTATGAGCTACGTCCCATCAGACATCCAGACATTCTAGGACAGGTATTGCTCATTTCGGGAGATAGTTTTCTCTGCGAACATGAGATATAGAGAGACATAGAAAGAAACATCAAAGCGGATCCACTCACTGAGGCTATTCCTCGAACGCAATAGTCTCGCAAACGAGCTTTGTGAGACTGACTAGTAGAGGAGTTGGGTGTTCGGTATCACACGGGCTGTGAGTATGCGACATCGCAATAATTAGCCTCGAGTGCAAGTGGGAGATTGTAGGAGATAGTGCCCTCAGAGTCAATTATTGGGTCACAGGCACGTGATTGCAATGATTGAGGGGAGGACCTATCCCGGTAGGACAGTCTTACTCGAGATGATAGTATGCTATCTGGTTTATCTTTATCATCGTGTACTGCTTTAGGTGACCTTACGAGTCGCTATTACACGTTGATAGAGCCCCTAGGATTCTTGCTTGACTTCCAGCAGTATGAGGGCGATCATATAAGTGGGAGCTGGGGTCTACAAGCACATCCTTAAAGGGTCCCTAGTCGTGGGAGATTCGAGACAGGGCATCGTTTCTCCAGAGTAGACTAGTGTATACAGTCGAGACCCCGACGAGGGGCGGTGGCCGGTCTCACAAGCCACTGGTGTCAGTTGGTTCACCTAAGATGTATACAGGTGCTCATTGGGTTATGAGTACACCGGACAGGACTCGCCGGGAACCTGCTAGTTGGGATTATACCAGACGTCAGATAGCAGTTCCCAGGTGACATGTGTACAGGTTAGTTCATCGACCTGGGATCGTCATTTGTCTCGTGTGAGTTCCCACTGTACTTTGATTACTACCCTACCACGGCTCAAAGGAGTCGTGCAAACAGGTTTTAGTTGGGTACAGTCCCGAGCCACATGGAGGCAGTGAGCGGATCTGCAGGGGTTCGTCTCTCCCGGTATTGGGGGTGAGGTCGTGCTGTGTCTAGGAGAGCCAGAACATGAAAAGTCCTTGTCCAAGGCAGGAGATTTGCTGGTAGGTATTCCAGTAGTATCTCAGGGTGTTCTGGGCTACACTCCGACACGACTTGTACCGCTTTTGGGGGTCTGACTTTTACCAACCCCCTAGGCCCGCCATGCGATGCTCATAAACGAACGGACCGGACTGTACGGATATTGTCACTGACAGGCTCAGTAGAGTGTCAGGATGAGTTCGCTCATCGACGTCCCTTTTGGTCAATACCTGGTGGCCCGTCACGTATTGGCTTATACCTCTGACGTGCTAGTGGTTAAATCCACAGCCATAGTATTGACGAGTCTTTAGAGTCCACCACACAGACAGTTACTCAAGTTTCGGGCGAAACGCTGTAGAGGCCGTATGGAGATATGGCAGGGTTCGATCAGATACGTGCGGTATTGCACGGATCGTGATCGGACGGTTTTTACTAGCCGGCTTTGGCTTAAGCCGGATACTAGTATTAGATAGTGTAGTTTTGTCTCTTTGCATTTGTGTTCAGTGCGAATACAAATGTGGGCATGTATTTGCAGTAGTGGGGTTTTCCTGTAATTTATTACGGGATCGGTTTTCTGAAGTTGCCAGTTTGTATTCCGTTCCGACCGGTTTTCTCTTTTTCCTTCCCGGTCGGACTTTTCGTTGGAGGGTGTTAATTGCAAGTTTGCAATTAACATTTTTGTGAGGGGTTTCTTTGCATGAGTGTGGATTATGATTTGACCATCATCATGAGATTCCTTTTCTTTCTCTTCTTATGCATTAATGAGAAAAGGGGTTGATTTGTTTTTGATTGGATTTGGATGTGAGATAAATTGATCTTATCTACACATATTGTTATGCTATTCTATTTTTCTCTCTCCAATCTTATTTTTTTTTGTGAGGGGCCGGCCACTAGAGAGAAAGAGAGAATGAGGGTTTCATTTTAGATGAGGAAATGTTTTCATCTCATTCATTCATGCTAGAAATTCCTCACATCACAAAAGGGTTAAAAGTTCATTCTTTTTCTTCCATCTATCCATGGCAACTTCATGAAACCCCAAGGAGACATAGCATTCTACACTATTCTATAGCAAGCCTTGGACGCGTCGGCTAGCCAACTTCGCGCCCGAGTTGCCTCGGTCAAGAGGCGGGAGCCCGTAAAAGATTCCGGCTACGTGGTGCCCCTTTCCGACGAGCGAGGAGGTGACGGAGATTCCGCGGGAGATCGGAGTGGAGACGAAGACCGAAGGACACGGATCGCTTGGTATAGCATCTCTACTCTTTTCTTTTTGCTAGCTAGCTAGGTTAATGGCCCGATCCGGGTGAAAAGTCCGCGGCGGTGCCGTTTTGCAAAGTTCGCAAAGTTTTTGTTTTCCGCGTTTCCGGCGTCGGGTCGACGGCCGGGGCGCCCCCGCGGGCTTACATTGAGTTTGGGAAGTATCCCAGGATTGTAGGTCCTTTTGAATCCTTGAAGCGATTTGGTTCCGTTGCCTATAATTTGGCACTTCCGCCCAGATTTTGAGTATTCACCCCGTATTCCTTGTATCGATATTTCGCAATTACCTTCATGACCTTTTTCACATGATTCAGCATCAGACCAATTAGCTTGGACACGATCTTTCGTTCACCAGCAGCCGCTAGTTATAGTGGATCAGCAGGTGGAGGAACTTCGGTCAAGGGTCTTGCCGTCTGTGAGGGTTCTTTGGCGTAGCTGTATAGTGAGGTGATCACTTGGCAAACTGCGAGCGAGATTTGGGAGTTTTGTACACATCTTCTTGAAGGTACGCGTAGATGAATTTTAATTCGGGGACCGAATTTTTTTAAGGGGGGAAATTGTAACGTTTCAGAAATCGTTTTGCGAATTTTTCCGTTTTAGGGCAAAATTGTCGGTATTTTTCGTTTTAACCCGATTTCGATCAAACGTCCGTAGAAACTTGTCGGCACCTATTTTAGCTAAAATAAAGCTTGTGCGCGAACTTTGGGGGTATTTGGAAGATTTTGGTTTAGATAGAATTTTTCCCAAATAAAATATTATTTTAAGCGGTATTTTGTCTACGTAAATCGAGAAATTTTTTATCATGTGAATAAATTATTTTTGTCACTAGAAAACTTTTAGAAACTTCTTTTTAAATATCTAGATATTTTTTGGAGTGCAAAAGGTTTTATTTTAAAAAGAAAAGAAAATGTGTAAAGGTGCCAAAGTGCATTTATTAGCATTTATTACTCTTTTTCCTAGCAATTTCTTCACAAAAAATTCACAAAATACCCCCTCACTTCCCTTGGCCGGCCCTTCCCTTCCCCTTGCTGCCCTCCATCATTTTCACCCATTTTCAACTCATTTTGCATCAAATAAATCATGAAAAATCCAAATTAATTCATAGAAACTCAAATATATTCATTTTCCTTCATTCTTGAACTCAAAGATAGCTTAGATCTTCATTCAAAACATCATTTTGGAGGAAAAGATGATAAGTTTGGTTTCTTGGTTTTGATCTTTTGTGGAGGTATAAAACCCTAACCCTAATCCTTTTTGTTGTTTCTAAATTTCTAATTAGCATATTAATTGTTTATTTAAGCTTTTAATTTCATGTTTGAAATTCAAGACTTGATTTTTATGATAATCTAGTTAGGGTAAAACTTGATTTATGTGTTTAATGTTTTAGTGAAGTGTTAATTTGTGATTAGGAAAAGCTTGACCTAGTAAAAAATGATAATTATTGCTAATGAATACTTTGTTTAATTATGCAATTTTGCTTAATAGGTTTTTGCTAAAATTTAATTAGCAAGTGTTAAAAATTTAGAAATGGTTTAGATAGCTTAGTTAAGCTATTATAAGGTGTTTGTAATCGCTAGATATGCGTTAGCTTGAAACTAGTGCGAAATATTGCGATAAGCTGCTTACTAGGTTTCGGGGTTTTTCCGACGTGGGTTCGATTGGTCGTTGCGAGGTTATATCTATTTTATTCCTCGTAAATGTTTGTGTTGTGTTGCGCGATCAGGACGATCAGGGTCTAGACTTGGTGTTTTGTAGTTTAGCGACCCCAGTTAGGGTTTTCGGCCGATGTCGTGCGCGATAGATGCGCTAAGCGCGCAGTGTAATTTTCCGGGCGTTTTCATCGCGTTTCATTGTCTTTTCGTCATTGTAGGATTTTTGCTTATGTGATGTGTTTGTGAAATTTTAAGTTCGCAAGCGGGGACTTCGGGCGCTACGACAAGGGGAAAACAGGTGGTAGGCTTCATTTAGCCAGGAGCGTTGGTGAGTAGATTTAACATCTACAGGGGAATCGCCCGCATGGCGTTATGCGTCTGGGCTAGAGATGTTATTTCTGTTGCATATTCTATATCATATTTAGAATTGCGCATTTACCCTATTACTTAGATATTGTTGTGCTTGGACTAGTATCCTTAGGACAATGCACATATTATTGACGATTCATGTTGCACGAGCACTGATTGTATGCTACACACACCGTCAATAATTGGCATGTCACGCACAACCCACTTATAGATATAATATTGCTTGGTTAAGGACATTGAGACTTTTATTCATATTTCTTTACGCATTGACTTATAGCATACCTGTATACCTACATGCTTACATATATGCTCTGACATACTTACATGCTAGTTACCTGTATACCTATAGAGTATTGTACTATTAGTGATAGGTACATGCACACTTTATGACATAGCTACAGGTATACCTTGCACACCTATTTCACTTATACCCAGGGGGTATACTACATCATTACTTATAGGTAGAAACATATATCTTGCTATACTTTTATGTTTTCACATACATCTGGTTATAGCTACGTGTTTACCTTTACCTGATGTTATTTTAGAATTGGAGAAAATTAGGAACCGCATGATATTTATATTAACTTGTTGCGGTTAATTAGCGGCTTTTTCTTTATATGCTCACATTTCCGTTTTTGTTGCGTATATTAAATTCATGGATTTTCGCATTGAGATATGGAGTTTTCATGATGTTTTCTGGATTTGGGAACCGTGGGAGTTCATGAAATTATGCATTATTTGAAAAACCCGGTTTCCCTTGATATGATATTTCAGCATCCACCATGAGAATTATCGGTTCTGATTATATACTCCATACGAGGTGTGGTGCCGTATGAGGGTACATGGTGGGGCCCGGTACGGTTCCCCTCGGCAAGATGATCGACGGTCCATGCCGATTGAGCCTGGAAGGTGGGCAAGTACCTACCGGTGACATTACCAATGACTCGGCGGTTATTATGTGGATACCGACGGGAGTCATGTACGTATAGATACGTCGAGAGAAAAGGGTTAGAGCTAGGCACTCGTGCTTTCGGGATAGCGTATGATACGTACCTATCAAGGGGGAAGTCATGGCGACAGCACCTGATAGATCAGCATTTCTGTGTCGATGCTTGACACATTGGTTTCATGATATTTCTTTTTACTCCTTTGTATATATAACAGGGGATTAGGCCACTGTTATATATGCCCTTACACCAATATTAGTGGAATGGGACGCTAATATATGTGTATTGACATTAATTTATATACATCATCATATTTATTCATGCAAATATACCTAGAATATAAAGGACTCATTGACATTGGATTTAGGACATTTGAGAATTCATTTGATATTGATTACAGGATATATATGAGATTGCTGATGTTGTACATTCGGGGTATACAAGATATACTTGATATTGTACATACGGGATATGTGAGATCTACTTGATGTTGTACATTAAGGATATGTGAGATTTACTTGATATGATAGCCAAATTGGGGGCTGATTTGAGGAAATTGAGATTTGGATTGTCTTGATGGATTTTGATCCTACCACGATGTCAGGTTTCCGTGGAAATGACATGTTTCATTCCATACTCTACATTTACTGTTTATGCACTGCTCCATGCATTAGTGTACCGGTTAGAGTACCTTCCATGACTGTTGCATTTACATACCTTTATTCATATCATTTCTTCATGTAATAGTAGTACCGATATAGTACCTTACATGATTGTACATACAGATTGTCATATTATTATTGCTTCATGTATAAATTGTACCTGCTAGTGTACCTTTTTCATGATTTTTGCATTACATATGACCATTCATTGCTTAGATGCTTATGATAGATTCGCGATGTACGTGCATACTCGCGATTACCTGCATATGTTATTTACTATTCACGAGTTGGCAACTCACCCCCGTTGTGCCACAGTGTTTGCAGGTGTTCCTCTGGATAGTCAGAGGCAGGCTATTATCACACATCTTATCACCTTTTGCTACGGATACCGCATCAGCTCACAGTGTGCAGTTTGCTTAGATGGGTTTTATGGTTATTCGTTGTATTGTATATTCATTGTATCCCTGTAATCTCCATCTACTATTTTCTTATTGACTTAGAGACTGGGTGAGGACGATGTTGTGACTTGTTGTCTTTTATACAGTTTCCTTTCTATCGTCTTCTATTTACTCGCTACGGCGTCGTATATTTGTTGTGGTGGTTGTTTTCCTCCTTTGGGCATGGATTTGCTCCCGTTGGGTATGCTTTACTTTATATTTATGTTGTACTCATTTTTGGGGTTGATTTTTATAAAGGAGGTGCTGCCGAAATTTTCAAGAAAGAAAATTGGACTTAAAGAATTTATACTTGAGATTTCATTTTTTTTAAAAGTTTAAACAATGTTTCTTATCCTTTCTTGTCTTTTAATGGTTTAGATTTCTGTGTTTTG
Organism: Agapanthus africanus; assembly: GCA_030015575.1. Taxonomy (NCBI): domain Eukaryota; kingdom Viridiplantae; phylum Streptophyta; class Magnoliopsida; order Asparagales; family Amaryllidaceae; genus Agapanthus; species Agapanthus africanus. Next base: position 357,876,368 of record CM057343.1, read on the forward strand.
GCTTTGTTTTACTGCATTACGCCTGTAGACGTTGCGTAGTATTAGGGCCGTCACGTGCCAATTTCGGATTGTGACAAGAGGTCTTATGCCGATCGTTGTGGTCGCAGACTTGAGTTCGAAATGGAAGCTCAAGTATTCCTACGGATTTTTCCGATGAATGACGTGTTAAGTTTTGGGAAGCTTATCCCAGAATTGTAGGTCCTTTTAAGATCCTTAAAGAGAGTTAGTTCCGTTGCCTTTGATTTGGCACGTTCGTCCAGATTATTGAGTGTTCACCCCGTATTCCTTGTGTCGGTACTTTACAATTACCTTCATGATCTTTCTCACATGATTCGGCACCAGAACATTTGGCTTGGACGCGATCGTTTCGTTCACCGGCAGCCAATTGTGTTAATGGCTCGGCAGGTGGAGAAACTTCGGTCAATGGTCTTGCCATCTGTGAAGGGTTTTCTTGGACGTAGCCGTATAGTGAGGTGCTCACTTGGAAGGCTGCGAGCGAGATTTGGGTGTTTTGTAATCTTCTCTTTGAAGGTACGCTTAGTAAAAAATTTAAATTCGGGGACGAATTTTTATAAGGGGGAGATTGTAACGTTTTAGAAATCTTTTTGCGAATTTTTCCGTTTTAGGGCAAAATTGTCGGTATTTTTCGTTTTAACCCGATTTCGATAAAACTTCCGTAAAAACTTACCGGCACCTTTTTTAGCTAAAATAAAGCTTGTGCATGAATTTTGGGGGTATATGGGAGATTTTGGTTCAGATAGAATTTTTCCCAAATAAAATATTATTTTAGCCGGTAAAATATACACGTAAACCGAGAAATTTCTTCTAAATGAAAATTCTTGGAAATTTTCACTACATTATTTTAGAAGCTTCTTCTCAAATATCTAGATATTTTTTTTATGCAAAAGGTTTTGAATTTTTAAAGAAAAGAAAAGAAAAGGTGGCATTTGCATTTATTAGCATTAATTAGTGTTTTTAGCTAGAAAATTCCACAAACTTCACCAAAATTCCCCCCATTCTTCCCTTGGTCGGCCTTTCCCTTCCCCTTGCTGCCCTCCATCATTTCCACCCCTTTTCAACTCATTTTGCATCAAATAAATCATAAAAATTCCAAATTAATTCATACAAACTCAAATATATTCATTTTCCTTCATTCTTGAACTCAAAGCTAGCTTGGATCTTCATTCTAAACATCATTTTGGAGGAAAAGATGATGAGTTTGGTTTCTTGGTTTTGATCTTTTGTGGAGGTATAAAACCCTAACCATAATCCTTTTTGTTGTTTCTAAACCTCTAATTAGCATATTAATTGTTTATTTAAGCTTTTAATTTCATGTTTGAAATTCAAGACTTGATTTTTATGATAATCTAGTTAGGGTAAAGCTTGATTAAGTGTTTAATAATATTTAAAGTGTTAATTTGTGATTAGAAAAAGAAATCTAGTAGAAAATGATAATTATTGCTAATGAATACTTTGTTTAATTATGCAATTTTGCTTACTAGATTTTTGCTAAAATTTAATTAGCAAGTGTTAAAAAATTAGAAATGGTTTAGATAGCTTAGTTAAGCTATTATAAGGTGTTTGTAATCGCTAGATATGTGTTAGCTTGAAACTAGTGTGAAATATTGCGATAAGTTGCTTACTAGGTTTCGGAGTTTTTCCGACGTGGGCTCGGTTGGTCGTTGCGAGGTTATATCTATTATATTTCTCGCATTTAGTTGCGGTGTGTTACGCGATCGGGACGATCGGAGTCTAAACTTGGTGTTTCATAGTTTAGCGACCCCAGTTAGGGTTTTTGGCCGATGTCGTGCGCGATAGATGCGCTAAGTGCGCAGTACAATTTTCAGGGCGTTATTCTTGCGTTTCGATGTTTTTTCGTCGATGTAGGATATTTGCTTATGTGATGTGTTTGTGAAATTTTAGGTTCGCAAGCGGGGACTTCGGACGCTACGACAAGGGAAAACAAATGGTAGGCTTCACTTAGCCAGGAGCGTTGGTGAGTAGATTTAACATCTACAGGGGAATCGCCCGCATGGCGTTATGCGTCTGGGCTAGAGATGTTAATACTTGTCGCATATTCTATGTCATATTTAGAATTGCTCATTTACCCAATTACTTAGATATTGTTGTGCTTGGACTAGTAGTCTTAGGACACTGCACATATTATTGACGATTCATTTTGCACGAGCACTGATTGTATGCCACACACACCGTCAATAATTGCCATGTCACGCACAACCCACTTATAGATATGATATTGCTTGGTTAGGGACATTGGGACTTTGATTCATATTTCTTATCGCATATGACATATAGCATACCTGTACATCCGCATGCTTACACATATGCCTTCATATACTTACATGCTAGATACCTGTATACCTATAGGGTATTGTGCCATTAGTATTAGGTACATACACACCTTATGACATAGCTACAGGTATACCTTGCACACATACTTCACTTATACCCAGGGGGTATACTACATCATTATTTATAGGTAAATACATATAACTTGCTATACCTTTATGTTTACACACATATCTGGTTATAGCTACATGTTTGCCTTTACTTGATGTTATTTAGAATTGGAGAAAATAGGAACCACGTGATATTTTATATTAACTTGTTGCGGTTAATTAGCGGCTTTCCCTTTATATGCTTTCATTACAGTTTTATGTTGCATATATTATATTCATGAATTTTCGCATTGAGATATGGATTTTTCATGATGTTTTCTGGATTTGGGGACCGTAGGAGTTCATGAAATTATGCATTATTTGAAAAACCCGGTTTTCCTTGATATGATATTTCAGCAGCCACCATGAGATTTATCGGTTCGGATATATATATACCCCAAATGAGGAATGGAGGGGTCCGTATGCGGGTACATGGTAGGGCCCGAAGGTACCCCGAGGCAAGAATGAGGTCGTGGTGCTAGACGATGAGTTACAGAGGAACCATACCATCCGGTGACATTACCAATGACTCGGCGGTAATCATGGGGATACCGTTGGGAGTCATGTATGTATAGATACATGGAAAGACGAGGGTCAGAGATAGGCACTCGTGCTTTTCGGATAGCGTGTGATACGTACCTATCAGGGTGCCAGTCTTGGTGACAGCACCTGATAGATCAGTATTTCTGTATCGATGCTTGACGCATTGTTTTCATGATATTCCTTTTTACTTCTTGTATATATAACAGTGGGTTAGGACGCTGTTATATATGCCCTTACACCAATATTAGTGGAATGGGACGATAATATATGTGTATTGACATTTTTACTTCTTTGTATATATAACAGTGGGTTAGGACGCTGTTATATATGCCCTTACACCAATATTAGTGGAATGGGACGCTAATATATGTGTATTGACATTAATTTATATACATCATCTTATTAATTCATGCAAATATATTTAGGGTGTTAAAATTTTACTTGATATTGGATTTGGGATATAGGGGATTTATTGAGATTTGATACAGGATATGTATGAGATTGCTGATTTGTACATTCAGGACATATGAGATTTATTCGATATTGTACATTCAGGATTTGTGAGACTTATATGATATGAGAGCCAATTTGGGGGCTGATTTGAGGAATTGAAATTTGGATTTGTCTTGATGGATTATGATCCTACCACGATATCAGGATTCCGTGGAATTGACATGTTTCATTCCATACTCTACATTTATTGTTTATGCCATGTTTCTTGTATTAGTAGTACCTGTTAGTGTACCTTTCATGACTGTTGCATATATACATTTTCATATCATTATTGCTTGATTATTGCATACCGATTGTTATATTATTATTGCTTCATGTATTAGTTGTACCTGCTAGTATACTTTCATGATTATTGCATTCATATGACCTTTTATTGCTATTAATTACATATGTTAGATTCGCGCTGTACGTACATACTTGCGATTACCTGCATATGTTATTTACTATTCACGAGTTGGCAACTCACCCTCGTTGTGCCACATGGTTTTGCAGGTTGTTTTCCCCGGAGTAGTCGAGGCAAGCTATTTATCTATCTTATCATCTTTTTCTGCGGATACCGCATCAGCTCACAGTGTGCAGTTTGCTTAGGTGGGTTTTGTGGTTATTCGTTGTTTATTGTATATTCGTTGTATCCATGTACTCTTCATCAACCATTATCTTGTATGACTTAGAGACTTGATGTGAGGACGATATTGTATATTTTGGGGACTTGGATGTCTTTTATGCAGTTTTACTTATATCGTCTTTTATTTCTTCTCTACGGCGTCGTATATCTGCTGTGGTGGTTGTTTCCAGCCGTTGGGCTTGGATTTGCTCCCGTTGGGGATGCTTTACTTTATATTTATGTTGTACCCATTTTTGGGGTTGGTTTTTACAAAGAAGGTGCTGCCGAAATTTTCAAGAAAGAAAATTGGACTTAAAGAATTTATACTTGAGATTTTCAAAGGTTTAAACAATGTTTCTTATCTTTTCTTGTCTTTTAATGGTTTGGATTTCTGGGTTTTGGCTTTCTTTTACTGCGTTACGCCTGTAGACGTTGCGTAGTATTAGGGCCGTCACGTGCCAATTTCGGGTCGTGACAAAGTTGGTATCAAAGCGCTAGGTTTTACCTTTTGGAGTGTAGGATGACCTTGGTATGATGGAGTAGGTAGCTTAAGCAGAGTAACGTAGTGTGTGTATGTCCGCGGCATACTCACGATGCGGTACTCCGCCTAAAGTGACCTAATTACTAATTGCTTGAAATTCCTTCCTTGATGATACATATCCTTGTGATTCGATTTCCGTGTTCATATCGAATCTGATTTCCATTTACACCCTTTGCCGCCGATGACTATGGGGACTCAGAGTGATGCAGCGAGGGCCGAGGTCAGGATTGACTCGGGTAGGACGAGGACTGACCAGGATGGCACGCTCGTTGCACAGGAGTAGACGAATCCGCCTTCGACAGATAGTATCGCTAGGCTTGTGGCAGAGATGCGGGACATGCGTCAGACGATGAGTTCATTGGTTGAGGTCATTCAAGCGCAACGACAGGAGGTTGTTCCCCCTGTTACTCAGTTGTTCTTTGCGATCCGCACACAGCATGGTGTTACTTACACAGCACCAGTGGATGCAGCTATAGTTTACAAGGCACGTCTTCCAGAGGCTTTGGGAGTTCCGGAACAGTGGAGGACTCGTACCGGTATACCAGCCCAGAGACAGAGGCGTAGTCGTCGAGACAGATTTCTTGCACGTCGCGGGAGTAGCAGAGGCTTGGGATGAGGAGTCGGTTAGCTAGATCAGGCGTTCATTGTGTTAATTTCTGTCAGCGATTCTTTTGTTGCACGACACGTATTTCAGTCGTGTGCCAATCAGATAGGAGATAGAGTTTTGTTCGTCATTGTGATCCTTCTAGAGATGTTGGATTTGACGTTCTCCTGGGCATGAACTGGTTAGCCACGTGCTAGGCGTCTATGGACTACCGTGAGAAAACAGTCAGGTTTGTTTTCCCGGCACGTCAGTTCTTGTTGTATGGGGGGGACAGTGGTGCCGCCCATCACAGCTTGAATTCAGCCTTTTTCGCTAGTCGGCTTTTGAGGAGAGGATGTCGAGGATTCTTGGTTTTCATTCGTGATACCGGAACCACAGTGAGTTGTTAGACCGGGTTCCTTTCGTGCGAGAGTTTTTCGACGTTGTTCCAGATGAGCCGGCGGAGCTTAGGGAGCTTGAGGATCAGCTACAGAGTTGTTTTGTTGGGGGACTTGTTCGTCCAAGTGTTTCGCTTTGGGGAGCTCCTATTCTGTTCGTCAGGCGAAGGGCGGCAGTTTGAGGTTTTGTATTGATTGATCGTCAATTGAACTGGCTTACGGTGCGGATAGGTATCCCTTACCTCGCATTGACGATTTCTTCGATCAGCTCCAGAGAGCGAGACATTTTCTAAGTTTGTTTGGGATCAGGTCATCATTGTTGCGGGTTCGAAATGATGACATTCCGAAGACTGCCTTGTGCGTGCTACGGGCTTTGTGTGTTTTGGTGGTGTCATTGGACTCACCAATGCCCTAGCAGCATTCGTGGATGTGATGAACCGGATTTCTTCAGGCCGTTTCTCGACCAGTTTATTGTTGTGTCATTGATGACATTCTGGTCTATTCCAATGTGTCGTAAGGAACAGGAGCAGCACTTGAGGATTTGATTTGCAGATATTGGGAGAGCCCCAGCTGTTTGCTAAATTCTTAGAGTGTTCCTTCAGGCTTGTTTGTGTTGACTCCTAGGTCTTATAGTTACGGGAGACGGTTTCGTATAGCCCCGAGGGAGATCAAGGCCGTACAGTTTTAGCCCATACTTTTATCAGGGAGAGAGGTCCGCGGATTTTTTGGCTTAGCAGGTTTTTACCGCCGTTTCGTGCAGGATTGCTTGTGTATCGCTGCACCGTTGACTCGACTGACCGGAAAAGGGGTTCTTTCTTTAGACTGAGGCATGCGTGCGGAGTTTTCAGCAGTTCAAGACTCGGTTGACAACTGCACCAGTTCTTTCATTGCTTTCTGGTACGGGCGACTTTGTTATTTTACTGTAATGTTTCGCGAGTGGGGCTCGATTGTGTACTGAGGTGACACTATAGAGTTATCGCTTTTACTTCCCGACATCTGGAGGAAGTACGAGCAGGATATCCCACTCAAGATCTGGAGATAGCTGTGGTGGTTTTGCGTTGGAGATTTGGAGACACTATTTGTTCGAGAGTTGTGTCAGATTTTCACGAACCACCAGAGCTTAATATACATCTTCCTGCAGCGGATGTTGATTATTGAGACAGTCTTCTGCTGATTTACAGTTCTTGTGCGATCTTTGAGTATAGCTTAAGTTCGCCTCTACTGAGGGGACAACTTGCTCATGTCCGCGCCCGACCACTATTCCTTAATCGCTTTCGCGAGGCACTGCCCGCCGATGCTCGTTCGTCAAAGGTTCTTGAGCATACTTGGCTGGGTAATGATTCGGAGTCCTTGATTTGTGATAAGGGTGTGCTAAGTTTAGGGACACGTTTGTGTACCTGATGCTATTGGGTAGAGACATGAAATCCTAGAGTAGGCACATCTGTTAAGTCTCTGCACTCATTCAAGTTCCACCAGCATTTGACGTGACTTGTGAGATAGTTACGGGTGGGTAGGGATGTAAAGAGAAGTTTCGGATTTCGTTTCGAGGTGTCTGTCTTGTTGTGTGTTAAGGTTGAGAATCTGAGACCGGCTGGAGAGTTGCAACCTTTAACCGTTCCGGAGTGGGAATGGGAGCAGGTCTCCATGAATATTCGTTGTGGCGTCTACCCAGGTTTAGTCTGGGTGTGACTCCATTCGGATGCTAGTGGTCCGGTTATACTCAGGTTGCTCAGTTGTCCTTGGTTAAGTTTGTGCGTTACACGGAGTTCCTTTATGGGTCGTATCTAAATAGGGCACCCTATTCGCTTGCCGTTTTGGGCAGGAACTTCAGGAAGCCTTGAGTACTGGTTGAGCTTTAGCTCCGTTTTTCCATCCGCAGGATGATGGTTTTGTGAGAGCGGGCTATACCGACTCTGGAGGATATGCTTGTGCGTACATATTAATTATTGTCGGTAGTTGGGATCATCACTTGCCATTGTTAGGATTCTCCTTCAATAGCTGTTATCAGAAGGCACTCCAATTGGCAACCTTTGAGTTTTGTTTGTTAGGTGGTGTCGATCTCCAGTCTGTTTTTTTTCTAACTCTGCGAGATTAGGATTTTTGGAACCCCAGTTAGTCTAGAGACTTCGAAAATGATCCAGTTGGTTCAGGTCAGGATGATGACAGCCCAGTGCATGCAGAGGTGTAACGTTTCAGAAATCGTTTTGCGAATTTTTCCGTTTAAGGGCAAAATTGTCGGTATTTTCCGTTTTAACCCGATTTCGATCAAACGTCCGTAGAAACTTACCGGCACCTATTTTAGATAAAATAAAGCTTGTGCGCGAACTTTGGGGGTATTTGGAAGGTTTTGGTTCAGATAGAATTTTTCCCAAATAAAATATTATTTTAAGCGGTATTTTGTGCACGTAAATCAGGAAATTTTTTCTCTTGTGAATAAATTATTTTTGTCACTAGAAAACTTTTAGAAACTTTTTTTTAAATATCTAGATATTTTTTGGAGTGCAAAAGGTTTTATTTTAAAAAGAAAAGAAAATGTGTAAAGGTGGCAAAGTGCATTTATTAGCATTTATTACTCTTTTTCCAAGCAATTTCTTCACAAAATACCCCCACACTTCCCTTGGCCGGCCTTTCCCTTCCCCTTGCTTCCCTCCATCATTTCCACCCATTTTCAACTCATTTTGCATCAAATAAATCATGAAAAATCCAAATTAATTCATAGAAACTCAAATATATTCATTTTCCTTCATTCTTGAACTCAAAGCTAGCTTAGATCTTCATTCAAAACATTATTTTGGAGAAAAAGATGATGAGTTTGATTTCTTTGTTTTGATCTTTTGTGGTGGTATAAAACCCTAACCCTAATCCTTTTTGTTGTTTCTAAATTTCTAATTAGCATATTAATTGTTTATTTAAGCTTTTAATTTCATGTTTGAAATTCAAGACTTGATTTTTATGATAATGTAGTTAGGGTAAAACTTGATTTATGTGTTTAATGTTTTAGTGAAGTGTTAATTTGTGATTAGGAAAAGCTTGACCTATTAGAAAATGATAATTATTACTAATGAATACTTTGTTTAATTATGCAATTTTTCTTACTAGGTTTTTGCTAAAATTTAATTAGCAAGTGTTAAAAATTTAGAAATGGTTTAGATAGCTTAGTTAAGCTATTATAAGGTGTTTGTAATCGCTAGATATGCATTAGCTTGAAACTAGTGTGAAATATTGCGATAAGCTGCTTACTAGGTTTCGGGGTTTTTCCGACGTGGGTTCGATTGGTCGTTGCGGGGTTATATCTATTTTATTCCTCGTAATTGTTTGTGTTGTGTTGCGCGATCGGAACGATCGGGGTCTAGACTTGGTGTTTTGTAGTTTAGCGACCCCAGTTAGGGTTTTTGGCCGATGTCGTGCGCGATAGATGCGCTAAGCGCACAGCGTAATTTTCGGGGCGTTTTCATCGCGTTTCGTTGTCTTTTCGTCATTGTAGGATTTTGGCTCATGTGATGTGTTTGTGAAATTTTAGGTTCGCAAGCGGGGACTTCGGACGCTACGACAAGGGGAAAACAGGTGGTAGGCTTCACTTAGCCAGGAGCGTTGGTGAGTAGATTTAACATCTACAGGGGAATCGTCTGCATGGCGTTATGCGTCTGGACTAGAGATGTTATTTCTGTCGCATATTCTATGTCATATTTAGAATTGCACATTTACCCTATTACTTAGATATTGTTGTGCTTGGACTAGTATTCTTAGGACACTGCACATATTATTGACGATTCATGTTTTACGAGTACTGATTGTATACTATACACACCGTCAATAATTGCTATGTCACGCACAACCCACTTATAGATATGATATTCCTTGGTTAGGGACATTGAGACTTTGATTCATATTTCTTTACGCATTGACTTATAGCATACCTATATACCTACATGCTTACATATGTGCTCTGACATACTTACATGCTAGTTACATGTATACCTATAGAGTATTGTACCATTAGTGATAGGTACATGCACACTTTATGACATAGCTACAGGTATACCTTGCACACCTATTTCACTTATACCCAGAGGGTATACTACATCATTACTTATAGGTAGATACATATATCTTATTATACCTTTATGTTTTCACATACATCTGGTTATAGCTACATGTTTACCTTTACCTGATGTTATTTTAGAATTGGAGAAAATTAGGAACCGCATGATATTTATATTAACTTGTTGCAGTTAATTAGCGGCTTTTCCTTTATATGCTCACATTTCCGTTTATGTTGCGTATATTATATTCATGGATTTTCGCATTGAGATATGGATTTTTCATGATGTTTTCTGGATTTGGGAACCGTGGGAGTTCATGAAATTATGCATTATTTGAAAAACCCGGTTTCCCTTGATATGATATTTCAGCATCCACCATGAGAATTATTGGTTCTGATTATATACTCCATACGAGGAGTGGTGCCGTATGAGGGTACATGGTGGGGCCCGGTATGGTTCCCTTCGGCAAGATGATCGACGGTCCATGCCGATTGAGCCTGGAAGGTGGGCAAGTACCTACCGGTGACATTACCAATGACTCGGCGATTATCATGTGGATACCGACGGGAGTCATGTACGTATAGATACGTCAAGAGGCGAGGGTCAGAGCTAGGCACTCGTGCTTTCGGGATAGCGTATGATACGTACCTATCAGGGGGCCAATCATGGTGACAGCACCTGATAGATCCGCATTTCTGTATCGATGCTTGACACATTGGTTTCATGATATTTCTTTTTACTCCTTTGTATATATAACAGGGGATTAGGCCGCTGTTATATATGCCCTTACACCAATATTAGTGGAACGGGACGCTAATATATGTGTATTGACATTAATTTATATACATCATCATATTTATTCATGCAAATATACCTAGAATGTAAAGGACTCATTGACATTGGATTTAGGACATTTGAGAACTGATTTGATATTGATTACAGGATATATATGAGATTGCTGATGTTGTACATTCGGGGTATACAAGATATACTTGATATTGTACATACGGGATATGTGAGATCTACTTGATGTTGTACATTAAGGATATGTGAGACTTACTTGATATGATAACCAAATTGGGGGCTGATTTGAGGAAATTGGGATTTGGATTGTCTTGATGGATTTTGATCCTGCCACGATGTCAGGTTTCCGTAGAAATAACATGTTTCATTCCATACTCTACATTTACTGTTTATGCACTGCTCCATGCATTAGTGTACCTGTTAGAGTACCTTCCATGACTGTTGCATTTACATATGTTTATTCATATCATTTCTTTATGTTACATGATTTTACATACAGATTGTCATATTATTATTGCTTCATGTATAAATTGTACCTGCTAGTGTACTTTTTTCATGATTTTTGCATTACATATGACCATTCATTGCTTATATGCTTATGTTAGATTCGTGATGTACGTGCATACTCACGATTACCTGCAAATGTTATTTACTATTCACGAGTTGGCAACTCACCCCCGTTGTGCCACAGTGTTTGCAGGTGTTCTTCAGGATAGTCAGAGGCAGGCTATTATCACACATCTTATCACCTTTTGCTACGGATACCGCATCAGCTCACATTGTGCAGTTTCTGTAGGATTCCTAGGCACTCCCAAGAGGTCTCACAAGGCATCGAACATGCCATATTAAAATTTTAACGGTGCCGAGAAACCCGACTACGGATCGTTTGCTAGAAAACTAGGCGAAAAGATAACTAGTTAACACTTAACTAAGGGAATACGGAAATACAACCTTTGTAGATCCGGTGCTCTACCTCCATAGCTCCGCAACGAAGTCCTCTCCGCTGTCCAAATCAAATCCGGGCTCTAGCGTCGGCTTCGTCGGAGAATGGGCAAGTTAGGTCGTCGATGTCCATGCCGAAGATGATCTACGTCGAAGCATCGCTAAATCAAGCTCCGACTTCACCAAGTCCAAAAACTTGTGAAGAGAACACACTCTACTACTTGGCAAGAGGTAGAGGATGAAGAAATAGGAAGTGGGTAGACTTTAGATTTGGATTTCTCACTCATTTCCAACACTTGCCATTGATGGGGCAAGCTTTCTTCACTTGAAGAATGAAGAAGAAGAAGGAAAAATAGTTATGATAAGTTAATTAGAAAAAGAAAAGAATAATCAAAACTTATCATAACTAAACCATGGTCAAGTGTAGAGATTGAACTAGGGTTAAATCAAATGGTTAGGTTAAGCATGAGATAAGAATGGTGGACAAAGTCAAAGGTTCATGAATCTTCAACTACAAACAAAGAAAGCCACCATTCTTCTCATTTCTTTTTCCAAAAAGAAAATAAATAAATAAATAAATGAATAAATAGATATAAAAAACAAAACCCTAACCATTTGAATAACCATGGTTTAATCTTTACACAAACTCAAGTTAGCATGCATCATCAAACATGATACATACAAGTGCACAAAAACATATCGCATATGCAATGCGCACGAACCAAGTGAGAAAATCCGTCTAAAGTGAACCGATACTAGTTAATGCAAAGTAATATATCAAATATATAATTATACATTAAATCATTAAATCAACACTTGATTCAATGATCCGGTCATGTCGCACATAACCGACTGGTATCTATAGTAACAACTTATCGAATCAACACTTGAACCGATAACCCGGCTATATCGCATATAACCGATCAATGTCACATCGCGAGAATCGAATCCAGTATCACATACTGGTATTATTCTCGGTCCCGCACATATCTCATATGCGCTCCTATTTCGTTTCGCTTGAGCCAGGAAACCTCTGTGTAGGACTCTAAAGACTCGTCAATACGCCGGCAGCAGGTGATGATCATATCAAACACCCACAAGCCGCAAGCGGTCTGCTAAACGTAACGGCCACCCGGGTATTGAGCGATCTGAAGATCGACGAGCAAGCCCGCTCACACTCCAGTGAATCCGACCAGTAACACTACCGTACAGTCCGGTCTGATCGTCTGATATGTCGCATATCTCGCCTAGGGGTGGTAAACGTCAGACCCCAATAGCTCGATAAGTCGTGTCAATATGAGGTCTATAACTGTTCGAGAAACTACTGGTAACACTTACCAGTAAATCTCAGCAACCCTGGCCAGGGATTTCCTGTTATAGCCAATCGAACACAGCGCAACATCAACTCCCTATACCGGGAGAGACGAATCCCCTCCTATCGCTCATTTCCTCCATGTGACTCGGGACTGTACCCAAAAACCACCGTTTTGCACGCCCTCTTGGACGTGGTAAGATGGAAATCAAAGCACAGTGGGAACCACACAAGACTCTATGACGATCTCGGGTCAACAGACTACTCTGTACCAGTGTCACCAGAGAACTGCCATCTGACGTGAGGTATAATACCATCTGGGAGTTCTCGGCGAGTCCGTCCAGTGTACCCAGTCTCTACTGAGCACCCGTATATCATCTCTGATGTCAAACACCAATGGATATGGGATCATCCATCGCCCATCTGTATGGGTCGAGAAGGTATACGCTAGTCTACTCTGGTATATCGATGCCCCGTCTCGATACACCCTCGACTAGGGACTTTGAAGGATGTACTTATGGACTACCATGTCCCCACTAGTATGATCCGCATCATAGTCCAGGTAGTCAAGCACACACATCCTAAGGGCTTTACCAACATGTAACAGAGAGACAATCAGTATACACGTTAAGGTAAAGTTCAACCAGATAGCATACTATCATGTCGAGCAAGAAAGTCCTCCCTATATATGTCCCAGCATCCACTACACTATACATCCTATGTACAGTAATGGCCTCTAGGGCATACATATAACTAACAATCTCCCACTTGCACTAGGGCCATCTGATAGCAGTGGTTGCAGTATCTCATACTCAACCATCCCTTGAAAGTCTCTCTCTGGGAACAGGCCTTTGTGAGTGGATCCGCTGTGTTGTCCTCTGAATCTACTCTCCTAACCTCGATCTCCCTGGAGATTAACCATCTCCATGATCAAGTGATACTGCCTTAGAATATGTCTGGATCACTGATGGGACGGGCGTTCCTTGGCATAAGCCACAACTCCATTGTCACATAATGGAAGGAACATAGTTCATCTTATGAACCAATATACACCCAAACAGCCTCTTTGGTAGCATCTTAAGTAGCGATGTATCGTGCCTTTATCGTCTAGTATGTCACGGTATTTAGCTTGGAACTCTTCCAACATACCGTCCCTTTACTGAGGGTAAAGACAATGCCTGCGACTGACACTCAGTCGTCTTTATCACCCTGGAACCTTTCCAGTGATTCTCCCCAGGATCGGTTGATACCATCTCACTACAACTAGTGAGTATCCTAACATGCATTTAGATCTATCTCATAGATCCAAAACTCAGGATTTATGAGGTATCATTTTGATCCTATATGGAGAATCTTTGTGATAAACGGAGATTGATCGAGCGTAGCATAAGAAACTCCTTTCTTATCAAGAGTATGTCATCCACGTACTCTACGAGGATCACCACCATACTCCCTACTACCTTTTTGATTATACAAGGTTCATCTACCATTTTGATGATGTCAAACTCTTTGACTAATCCATCAAAACAGATGTTCCAACTCCGCGATGCCTGCTTTAATCTTATAAAGCATCTTGCACACGTTTCCGCTGCTCCCACTGTCTACGAAGCCCTCTGGCTGTGTACTTATAGACGCACTCTTCTAAAACATCATTTAGAAAAGCAGTCATGACACCCAACCACCAAATATCGCAGTCATGGTATGTAGCCGTGACAAGTAGGATCTGGATGAACTTAAGCATAGCTACTTGAAAAGGTTTCATCATTATCCACACCTGGTCAATGATGCAAACTTTTAACAAGTCTAGCTTTGAAAGTCTCAACTTTTCCATCTACACCAAGTAATCTTCTCAAGATATACTTGCTCCTGATGGGGATTTAACCCTTCAGATATAGCAACTAAAGTCCATACTTTGTTGGTGTATATGGATTTCATCTCAGATCACTAAGCATCCAGCCATTCTTACAGAGTCTCACTCCTGATGGCCAGCTCGAAACTAGTTGGGTCATCATCTCATGATGCAATCCTCGCTCCCACTGTCATAGAGAAACAGAAGTATCTCTCAGGTGGGTGAGGAACCCTACTAGATCGGCGGAGAGGCTGAGGTTCGTTGGTATCTATTGAATCCTTTGGTTCTACCAAATCATCTGCTATAGTTTGTATAGCTGGAACCTTTCCAGTTGTACATAACAGATCTTGCCTCGAGCTTGTCCGGATTTTGCTTTTAGACATAGGCCGGTCAACCCCAAATCTTAACTATCTTAAGAGATGGGCTCTTCCCTTTCCATATCACATATGAAGCGGTAGGCAACTGATTTGATTGGAACCCTATTCAATAGGTATGTAGCTTCTCAAGTGCATAACTCCCAAAAGGAAATAGGTAACTCAGTAGTACTCATCATAGAGCACACCATATCAAATAGGGTGCATCTGCTCCGCCCCGATATACCATCGTGCTATGGTGTATACGGAGGAGTAATGTTGAGAGAGAATCTCATTCTCCTTTAGAATAGTCCAGGATTTCCGTGCTCAAGTATTCTCCTCCTTGATCTCATCATAGGACATAATACTTATACCCGTATTAGTTCTCTACTTCTAACTTATATTCCGTGAATATCTCAAAAGGTTCGGACTTGTGTTTCAACAGGAACATAGGTCTGAATCTAAAGAGATCATCAGAGAACATAATGAAGTATAAAGAACCAGTCTTGGCATGTGTAGACAGGGGACCTACATACATCAACATGTATTATCCCAAGAGTTCACTAACTCTTTCTCTGTTTCCAATAAACAGAGCTAGTGTCATTTTATCTTTGTGACATGACTGGCGAGTTTCACAAGATGTAAGTTCAAACTAATTTAAATATGCATCTTTATGTAACTCTAGCCAGTCGGGTCGCATTGATCTGACCTAGTCTACAATACCTCAAGAAGGATTCGTTCAATTCTGAACTCTTCCTCTTGTGTGTGATCCGTATACTAAGAACTGTAGTTTGATTTAGAACATCAACGCTTTTAGATAACGTGCCTGAATCGATCAACTTTTGATATAGGAAATGTTCAAAACATTATCCAACAATACAAAATTTTATCATTTCTTTACTTAAAAAGAGACAGATATGATTTTGTATATCAGGTTCGGTATCTAATAACATTCGTTCAGAATCAATGTATCGGTAATACAGGGTGACAGTGACCGACAGACTTGGCTGCAACACTTGCCCCGTTTTCTGCCTCATGAAACTTATCACCCGTTCTCAGTTCTCTACCTATCCGTAGCCCTATGTAACAAATTACATATATGGGATCCTGATCTGGTATCACATACCCAGGACGTAAAGGATACTGAGAAACAGTTCTGTATAATGAACACACCCGAAGATGATGCATCAGCATGCACTCTCTTCGTTTGGGCGGCACGGGAAATCTGGTATTCCCCAATTTCCTGCTCTGTCTTATAACAATTATAAGTTGGAGCGGGACCAACGTTCCCCAGCTCAGTATAACAAGTGGGTTCGGTCAATAATCCGTATTATTATCTTGATTAAGGCGTGATATGGTCGCTACCTGGAGAGAGAGAGAAGAAAACACTCAGCGTGCGCTCTGTCAAGAATAGATTGGTTATAATTTTATCTAATCAGGATGGCTCCCACTGCTTTTTATCAAATCTTCCTTCAAACCCTAAAAGGAAAGACTAGCCGGGATTAATTACACACTACAAGTTCGCCAATCTTTCAGCCAGGCCAGTGTCGGTACTTTGAGGGAGGTCCCCCGTGCTTTCGCACGAACCTAATTAATGTAAACCTCGTTTTCCCAGAGGCGTAACCTCGTTGACACCTTTCTAGACACCTACTTGATCGGCTAATTGTAATGTATAAAACTCTCCCAGGAGTAACACTTACTCGCAGCGGGTATCGGGATCCAACTATCTCATAGAAGGTATGCAATCTCATTGCAAATTTCAACACTTGAAATTCCCGATAATATTTTGCCCCTAGCAGCTTATGACCTTGGCTAAGGTCAACAAATCATAAGTGCTAGCCAAGTTCAACCCGTCATTTCCCGATTGAATTAAACCCACCCGCACGACCCTTGGCTAAGGTCAACAAAGTCGCACGACTATCCTAACTCAATCGCATCATATGCTTATACAGATAAGCACTAATCAGCTACCGCACACTACGCCTTGGCTAAGGTCAACAAACGTAGCACGAATACTAACCAGTACTTATCTGAAATGACGGAGGGCTACAACGGGTTTTTCAGAAAACCCTTTGCGTAAAGAACTTGATATCGTTGTAGGATCGAATGAATTTTGAAATGGAGTGTTTTTGAGGCTTTTCTAGTTTTGCTAAAGGAGTCACTCCCGGTGAAGGGATCGTCGGTCCTTTCCTCGTCGAATGAGGTGCGGGATATATCACATATATCACTGTGCAAAGCAAAAACACTTAAAAGCAATCAAAAGACAAACCGAGTGTGTAGCATCTTCCAGTTATTGCTAAAGGAGTCACTCCCAGTGAAGGGATCTCGGTCCTTTCCTCATCGAATAAGGTGCAGGATATATCGCATATACCGCTGTGCAAAGCAAGAACTGTAGCTACCTGTTTTATTTTGAAATTCGATTCTACAACATCTTAGGTTTCTTTTATTTCATTAATCATATTAAGGAAGTCCCATCATTTAAGTACCTAAACATCACAGATAAATACGACGTACACTTATGCCATCCGCATTCGCCTCGATGTCCCCTCGTGCACCGTTAGGTTAGGTAACTAACGGCAGAGCGGGGCAGGGCTAGCGCGGGTGTAAAACATAAGTAACGCCTATATAATATATCATATATACTATATACTGTATCTATCACAGAACATCACATGATCTCATCACAGATATCGCAGCAGAAGAATCATATGAAATATTGGACATACTAGAACGTCCGTGTTTTCAATACGAGCCAGTATAAAACACGGATTCCACGGTCGCGATGAATAGCCAAACCCACACCCCTAGACCCCTACGAGAGCGGCAAGCAACCCTACCAATTCTGGAGTTAGGAGACCCGGACCCGACTCCTCGAGTTGGTCTCCCACTGGACTCCAGAACTCGGTTACTTGTGCTCCCCTCCTTGGGTCTATCCTAGTGCGGAAAAGTAAATAATATACAAACGGTGACTACTTCCGCAACCTGGAAGCACCCCAAATAAAAGAATATTACATACAAGTTTTTACATGAATGAAAATGAAAAACACTCATCTCACATAAAAACCCCCGGCTATTCAAACACGACGATCCAATATAACATATCCAGCAACACATAACATCACATGTCATCAACGTAAGTAAACATGCGCATCCCAATTGTCGTTGACATATAGCAACGAAACCAGCGATATCACATATTACACTTACGGTCACAGAAAAGAAAGTGTAAAACTACAACAGTTGGAATCCGCAACCACCTCAGACATCGCATGCCTGACCAAATGAATTACTTAGACATCGCATGCCTAACAATTATAAACCCCGCATTTTAGTCTCATTATCGAAAACTCTTTTCAATATCAAGTCGGGCAATTCAACAAGATTCCCGAAAAACTGATCGAATGCTCGTCGCAAACTTTAGTAGGCGGCAGCACCCCTGATACCGTCGACGAAGTGCACCAAGGCGGAACACCGCTACCGCGAGCACCCGAACGGATGCTTTCGGCGACGGGGTTCTCCTGCAGTCACTTGGTCGGGGCTATGGAGTGAAGCTGTCTATTAAGTTTACCCGGCGAGTATCCGCGTACGCTACGTGATTGCGACGGAGTTTTGATCACATCAAAATTCCGTGGCAACCGATCAAGTGAGACTAAACTGCTATGTTTATAACATTCATTCAGTTATCTCATAACTATTGTGAATTCCAATTATTGTATCCCATTCCAGATAAATAGAAAATGTTAAACTTTCCGATCGAACATTCTAACACCCAAGTTTTCCCGATACAGATCAACACATGAAACTAGTCTAACAACATTCAGTTCGTACCTCAGTACCAACGGTCCAGCCGTAGAAGGGTCAAGCCAACGCCTCACATGTGGCACGCCGTACTGCCCCAAACCCGAAGGTTCAAAGGGCAGTTCAAGACGGTCACATAATCGAGTTAAGGTTTGTTGTCTTCTAGAGGGACCATCGCGTTACTTGCACTACTTAGAACGTCGTTAAACTACGGAAAAATCCAATACTTGGAAATTTCCCGACAGGGGAAAAATTGGGTATTTATATCCGGTCGAACTTTTTAACATATTCTAAAATTTATCCGGAAAGCCAAATAGACAAAATTTGATACCCCGATCGAAACACCGAATCCCCAAAACAACTGCAGAAAATTCAACTCTTGAATAAGGATTAAAAATTCCCAGAAAATCCAACATAAAATAATAAGAGTTACTGTGCAGATCTTGGAGGATGACGTCATCACTTAGCCGCGGAACCGCCGCAGAAGCTGGGCTTCTGCCGCGGTTCCGCGCTCTGTTTGATGAATTATTCACCTGAGTTTGCACAGTAATTCTTATAATTATTTATGGAATTTTTTAGGCATTTTTAATACACAAAAATCCGCATTCTCGGAAAAAGTACAGAGAGCATATTTGTTTTGGGGTTCCGGGTTCGTTCGGACTTCGAATTTCGTCTGGACTTCGCCTAAGGCTCTAGCTAGGCTCTGATACCACTATAGGGTTCCCAGGCACTCCCAAGAGGTCTCACAAGGCATCGAACATGCCATATTAAAATTTTAACGGTGCCGAGAAACCCGACTACGGATCGTTTGCTAGAAAACTAGGCGAAAAGATAACTAGTTAACACTTAACTAAGGGAATACGGAAATACAACCTTTGTAGATCCGGTGCTCCACCTCCATAGCTCCGCAACGAAGTCCTCTCCGCTGTCCAAATCAAATCCGGGCTCTAGCGTCGGCTTCGTCGGAGAATGGGCAAGCTAGGTCGTCGATGTCCATGCCGAAGATGATCTACGTCGAAGCATCGCTAAATCAAGCTCCGACTTCACCAAGTCCAAAAACTTGTGAAGAGAACACACTCTACTACTTGGCAAGAGGTAGAGGATGAAGAAATAGGAAGTGGGTAGACTTTAGATTTGGATTTCTCACTCATTTCCAACACTTGCCATTGATGGGGCAAGCTTTCTTCACTTGAAGAATGAAGAAGAAGAAGGAAAAATAGTTATGATAAGTTAATTAGAAAAAGAAAAGAATAATCAAAACTTATCATAACTAAACCATGGTCAAGTATAGAGATTGAACTAGGGTTAAATCAAATGGTTAGGTTAAGCATGAGATAAGAATGGTGGACAAAGTCAAAGGTTCATGAATCTTCAACTACAAACAAAGAAAGCCACCATTCTTCTCATTTCTTTTTCCAAAAAGAAAATAAATAAATAAATGAATAAATAGATATAAAAAACAAAACCCTAACCATTTGAATAACCATGGTTTAATCTTTACACAAACTCAAGTTAGCATGCATCATCAAACATGATACATACAAGTGCACAAAAACATATCGCATATGCAATGCGCACGAACCAAGTGAGAAAATCCATCTAAAGTGAACCGATACTAGTTAATGCAAAGTAATATATCAAATATATAATTATACATTAAATCATTAAATCAACACTTGATTCAATGATCCGGTCATGTCGCACATAACCGACTGGTATCTATAGTAACAACTTATCGAATCAACACTTGATCCGATAACCCGGCTATATCGCATATAACCGATCAATGTCACATCACGAGAATCGAATCCAGTATCACATACTGGTATTATTCTCGGTTCCGCACATATCTCATATGCGCTCCTATTTCGTTTCGCTTGAGCCAGGAAACCTCTGTGTAGGACTCTAAAGACTCGTCAATACGCCGGCAGCAGGTGATGATCATATCAAACACCCACAAGCCGCAAGCGGTCTGCTAAACGTAAAGGCCACCCAGGTATTGAGCGATCTGAAGATCGACGAGCAAGCCCGCTCACACTCCAGTGAATCCAACCAGTAAAACTACCGTACAGTCCGGTCTGATCGTCTGATATGTCGCATATCTCGCCTAGGGGTGGTAAACGTCAGACCCCAATAGCTCGATAAGTCGTGTCAATATGAGGTCTATAACTGTTCGAGAAACTACTGGTAACACTTACCAGTAAATCTCAGCAACCCTGGCCAGGGATTTCCTGTTATAGCCAATCGAACACAGCGCAACATCAACTCCCTATACCGGGAGAGACGAATCCCCTCCTATCGCTCATTGCCTCCATGTGACTCGGGACTGTACCCAAAAACCACCGTTTTGCACGCCCTCTTGGACGTGGTAAGATGGAAATCAAAGCACAGTGGGAACCACACAAGACTCTATGACGATCTTGGGTCAACAGACTACTCTGTACCAGTGTCACCAGAGAACTGCCATCTGACGTGAGGTATAATACCATCTGGGAGTTCTCGGCGAGTCCGTCCAGTGTACCCAGTCTCTACTGAGCACCCGTATATCATCTCTGATGTCAAACACCAATGGATATGGGATCATCCATCGCCCATCTGTATGGGTCGAGAAGGTATACGCTAGTCTACTCTGGTATATCGATGCCCCGTCTCGATACACCCTCGACTAGGGACTTTGAAGGATGTACTTATGGACTACCATGTCCCCACTAGTATGATCCGCATCATAGTCCAGGTAGTCAAGCACACACATCCTAAGGGCTTTA
Organism: Agapanthus africanus; assembly: GCA_030015575.1. NCBI lineage: Eukaryota > Viridiplantae > Streptophyta > Magnoliopsida > Asparagales > Amaryllidaceae > Agapanthus > Agapanthus africanus. The sequence goes on from CM057343.1 coordinate 357,897,875, forward strand.
CCAACATGTAACAGAGAGACAATCAGTATACACGTTAAGGTAAAGTTCAACCAGATAGCATACTATCATGTCGAGCAAGAAAGTCCTCCCTATATATGTCCCAGCATCCACTACACTATACATCCTATGTACAGTAATGGCCTCTAGGGCATACATATAACTAACAGTTTCCTTAGGTGGGTTTTGTGGTTATTCGTTGTATTGTATATTCGTTGTATCCCTGTACTCTCCATCTACTATTTTCATATTGACTTAGAGACTTGGTGAGGACGGTGTTGTATTTTATGTTGTGACTTGTTGTCTTTTATACAGTTTCCTTTCTATCGTCTTCTATTTCTTCGCTACGGCTGTAAGTCCATGCTACCCTTCCCCGGTTTATACGGGGTTGCGGAATTGGTGTAAAACGATTTTTGCTAGGGTGGTAACATGGACTACAAATACGGATCTTTGTTAAACAATTTACCTAACAACCTAACTAGGAGTTGTTTACCTACTCGGTTAGGGGATTATACCTTTCTTGAACTCCTTCGTCTTCAACTCTTGTGGTGTACGGACCGGCCTCCCCTCGTCTCTTCTCACGCCGAAGATGGATCCACCCGAAAGCATGTACCTTTGGCTTCTTTTTCGAACTTTGAATAAACTAGAACACTTGGCTTGCTAGGCCTTGTGAACTAGGATGAGTAGAGGATTGTTTTGGTGTTTTTATCTCTAAGGCAATGAATCTCAACACATGAGAATGGTTTGCCTTGAGCAAGAAGGAGCAAGAGGAAGAGGGAGAGCTTGACCAAGTGATGGCAAGAGAGAGAAAAGAAATGAGAGAATGAGTGAGCCTTTTGCCATCCTTGCTCTCATTATCCAAAATCATCATCATAACAAGTAATGATAATTGAGTATATTGTAAAGGTTATTATCATGACAAATGACACTATCATTTCTTGCATTAAATGCAAATGGTGAACAAAACAAGCAAGCATAAGTCAATGCAACCAAATGATGGCCATTGTCATGATGGTGGTCAACAAGTCCAACCTAGTCAACCGGTCAACAAAAGTCAACAAGTCAACTAGGTCAACCTTTCAACCCTAACCATGTCACTATAATACTCAATTAATATTATTGTTAATCATGATGCTTAATCTCATTAGGGTTTAACAAAAGTCAACAGTCAGCAACCCTAATGAGAATCCTCTGCCTCTGTCTCTGTCAACTGTGCATACACACCCGTATCCGCGTTCCGGGGAACACGAATACAAACGAGATAAAACCAATCCCAAAACGTATACTAGGATCAGGCTTAAACCAAAGCCCACTAGTAATAACTGCCCGGTCACTAAACGTGCACAAGTGCGCGAATGTGACCGAACCCTGTCGCAAAACCTTGCGACCTGTCGCAAAACCATGCGATCTCTACTCTTTTGCCTAAAGGCGAATAGCTCTCTGTGTGGGACTCTAAATACTCGACACTACGCTGGCAGTGGGTTTAACCACAGACGGCAAGCGGCACTAGCTGTGCGTAACGGCCCCCAGGTAGATGCCGATAAAAAGACGGACGAGGTGAAACCTATCTGAACTCCTACTGAGCCTGAATGTGACAATCTCCGTACAGTCCGGTCTGTTCGTCTGATACATCGCATGGCGGGCCTAGGGGGGCGGTAAACGTCGGTCCCCTAATAGCGGTATAAGTCGTGTCGGAGTGTAGCCCAAAACACCCTGAGATAACACTGGTAACCTACCAGTATATCTCGCTTGCCCTGGCCAGGGACTACTTGTGTAATGGCTCTCCTATACACAGCGCGATGTCAACCCCCAATACCGGGAGAGATGAATCCTATCTAACCGTCACTGCCTCCAAGTGCTTCGGGACTGTACCTAACTACTACCTGTTTGCACGACTCCTTTGAGCCGTGGTAGGGTAGTAATCAAAGTACAGTGGGAACACAATCGAGGCGAAGTGACAGTGTCAAGTCAGCGGACTAAGCTGTACTCATGTCACCTAGGAACTGATAACTGACGATAGGTATAGTACCAACCAATCAGTTCCCGACGAGTTCTGTCCTGTGTACTCGTAACCTAACGAGCACCCGCATACTATCTCAAGTACGACGTACTGATGGCTGTGGGACAGACCGTCTCCCCTGCTGGGATGAGAAGCGCATACGCTAGTCTACTCCGAAGTATCGATGCCCTGTCTCGATAGTCCTACGACTAGGGACCTGTATAAGGATGTGCTTGTGGATTACCCAGCCCCCACGAGTGTGACTTCCATCATAACGCTGGTAATGAAGCAAAGATCCTAAGGGCTCTACTAATATGTATAAGCAATATGCTAAAAGAAACACATGCACATATTAAAGTAGAAACAAACCAAGTAGCATACTACCATTTTGAGCAAGATTGTCAATACAAGGTGAATATCCCAAGCTTCCATTAAGTAATATACAAACTAGTATGATACAGTAATGGCCTCTAGGGCATATACACTAACAATCTCCCACTTGCACTAAGAACATGTTCTGGCGTATCGAAGACCTATCATCTCGATCAGCCGCTCGAACTGAGTCTGGGGCAAAACCTTGGTGAATGGATCTGCAGTGTTATCTTCTGAAGCAACCCTCCGAACCTCGATCTCCTGGCGATCCACGATCTCCCTGATCAGGTGATACCGCTTCAAGATGTGTCTGGATTTCTGATGGGACCTGGGTTCCTTCGCTAAAGCTATAGCCCCGTTGTTGTCGCAATACAGAGGTATTGGATCAACAATGGACGGAACCACCTGAAGTTCTTTCAACAACTTCCTCATCCAGACGGCTTCTTTTACGGCATCAGCAGCAGCGATGTATTCCGCTTCCATCGTCGAGTCTGCAACGGTTTCCTGTTTGGAACTCTTTCAACCCACCGCCCCTCCATTAAGGGTAAAGACAAAACCCGACATGGACCTGGAATCATCCTTGTCACTCTGGAAGCTAGAGTCAGCGAAGGCCTCGATCTGGAGGTCCTTTCCGCCATACACCAAGAACATCTCCTTAGTCCTTCTCAGGTACTTGAGAATGTTCTTTACCGCTATCCAGTGCTTCTCCCCTGGGTCCGACTGATACCGGCTTACAACGATCGATGAGTATGCTACATCTGGTCTGGTACACAACATCGCATACATAATAGAGCCTACCGCAGATGCGTAGGGTATTGATGACATGCGAGCCCTTTCCAAATCAGTCTTGGGAGACATCTCTTTGGAGAGGGTGATTCCGTGACAAGCCGGCAGATTACCGCGCTTGGAATCTTCCGTACTGAATCGTATCAGTATGGTGTCGATGTCCCTTGACTGTGAAAGTCCCAACATTCTTTTGGATCTATCACGATAGATCTGGATCCCCAGAATGCAGTTGGCATCGCCCAGGTCCTTCATGGAGAACCTGTGTGACAAGAACCCTTTGACAGATTGTAGCATAGGAATGTCATTTCCTATTAAGAGAATGTCATCCACGTATAATACGAGGAATACAACAGTTCTCGCTACAAATCTACTATAGATGCATGGTTCATCTGGATTTTTGATAAAGCCAAATTCTTTGACTGTCTCATCAAAGCAGATGTTCCAACTCCGCGATGCCTGCTTTAGTCCATAGATGGACTTAAGCAACTTGCACACCTTTCCGCTGCTCCCACTCTGAATGAAACCCTCTGGCTGGTCCATATAGACACACTCCTCTAAATTTCCATTTAGAAAAGCGGTCTTTACGTCCATTTGCCAGATCTCATAATCGTGGAAGGTAGCAATGGCAAGAAGGATCCGAATGGATTTCAGCATAGCCACTGGAGAAAAGGTTTCGTCATAGTCCAAACCAGGTCTTTGACGAAAACCCTTTGCAACAAGTCTAGCCTTATAGGTCTCAACCTGTCCATCTACACTAATCTTCCTTTTGAAGATCCACTTGCATCCTATGGGTTTTACCCCATCTGGAGCAATGTCCAAAGTCCATACTTTGTTGGTGTACATGGACTCTATTTCGGTCCGCATTGCATCCAGCCATTTTACCGAGTCAACGTTCTGAACGGCCTGTTGGAAGCTAGTAGGCTCATTATAATCAATGATGCAGTCCTCTCTATCCCCGTCTATGAGAAAACCATAGTATCTCTCGGGCGGATGAGACTGCCTACCACTCTTATGGAGCGGCGTAGGAATGTCCTGTTCTTTTGAACCCTCTGGTTCTACTAAGCTCTCAGTAATAGCTCGTGGTTCTGGAATTTCTTCCAGTTCTACTGCGCTCCCACTTATCTGGTTTTCCAAAAACTCAGTTTCCAAGAAGCAGGCATGACGAGAAACAAAAACCTTTTGTTCCTCTTCGCAATAGAAGAAATATCCCTTGAAGGTCTTTGGATATCCCACGAACTTGCACTGTACTGAGCGTGCCTCGAGTTTGTCCGCATGCTGCTTTTTGACAAAAGCCGGACATCCCCATGTCTTAATGCGCTTAAGATAGGGTTTCTTCCCACACCACATCTGATATGGTGTGGTAGGCACAGTCTTAGTTGGAACTCGGTTCAAAAGATATGCGGCTGATTCTAGCGCATATCCCGAGAATGATCGCGGTAACTCAGCGTTACTCATCATGGAACGTACCATATCCAATAGGGTCCTGTTCCGTCTCTCCGATACACCGTTATGTTGCGGAGTATATGGAGGAGTAAGCTGAGAGAGAATACCATTCTCTTTTAGGTAATCCAGGAACTCGGCACTCAAGTATTCTCCATCTCGATCAGATCTCAGTGTCTTGATACTTTTGCCGGTTTGTTTTTCTACTTCATTCTTATATTCCTGGAACTTTCCAAAGGCTTCGGATTTATGTTTCATTAAGAAGACATATCCGTACCTTGAAAAGTCATCCGTAAAAGTAATGAAGTAAGAAAAACCGCTTCGCGCATGTGTAGACATTGGACCGCACACGTCGCTGTGTACGAGTCCCAAGAGCTAGCTCGCTCTTACTCCGTGTCCAGTGAACGGAGTCTTTGTCATCTTTCCTTTGAGACAGGATTGACAAGTTGCATATGATTGATATTGGAATGGATCCAAATATCCTTCTGTATGTAACTTAGTCAATCTTCTCTCATTGATGAGACCCAGTCTACAATGCCATAAGAAAGCCTGATTTATTTTCGGAGACTTTCTTTTGTGTGTATTCTGGACATTGAAAATCTGTGGTTGGTTTAATACGTATATACCATTGCTTAATGTACCTGACCCAATCAGAACTTGATTAAGGTGAATGTTCACAACATTACTTACAAATGCAAATTCATAACCTTCTTTAGATAATAAAGATACAGAAATGATATTACAAGTTGCATTGGGTACAAAATAGCAATTACGCAAAACCAAAACGTGTCCATCTGACAAGCCCAGGCGATAGTCCCCTACGGACTCAGCATCCATGCCAGCTCCGTTTGCAACTCTGAGGGTCATATCACCTGCCTTCAAAACCCTACGCTTTCTCGGTGCCTGCAAAGAATTACAGATATGAGATCCTGATCCGGTATCCAATATCCAGGAAGTAGAGTTTATTGAAAGACAATTTTCAATAACATACACACCTGAAGCTGAAGCCGCAACTTGCTTCAGATCCTGTGTTCTGGCCTTCCAAGCCCTGCAATCTTTCTTCCAGTGTCCCTTCTTATGACAATAGAAGCATTCTTCTTTTCCCATTAGCTGCCCCGCTATCTTTGTTGCCTTTGCTTTTCCCTTCGTATCCACTTTACTAACACCGACCCTTGGTTTGGCGAAGGCTTTCTTCTTCTTTCCCTTGGCTTTTTCCTTGGACTTAGAAGAGGAAGATCCTCCTATAAACAAAGTGAATGTTTCCCTACCTTTCTGTAGGGTGCCCTCTGCACTCCTCAGCATGTTGAGGAGCTCCGGAAGTTCAACTTCTTTTCCTTGTAAGTTGAAGTTCAGGATGAACTGGACGTAAGTGGAAGGAAGGGACTGGAGAATCAAGTCCGTATAGAGCTCGTTCTCTAACGTGGTCCCAAGGTCCGCGAGCTCCTCAATGAAGCCAATCATCTTAAACACGTGTTCCGCTACCGATGATCTGATGGCCAACCTTGCTGAAAATAGCTTCTTCGACACTTCGTATCTTGCGATACGAGATTGCTCTCCATACAGTTCTTTTGTATGGAGAAATATGGATTCGAGGTCCATATTCTCGTGCCTCCTCTGATGTTCATTGTCCATAGAGGCAAGCACGAGGCACTTGGCCTTCGCGCAATCGATCTCCCAAGTCTTACGGATTTCCCTATCCGCAACGCTGGAGGTGGGACCTAGGACAGGGGGAGCTTTGGTGGTAAGAAGATACCCCAGCTTGTCGTAAGTGATTGCCATTTTGACATTCCTGAGCCAATCTTTGCAGTTTGGCCCTGTCAGTATGTTTTTATCTAGATGTAACTTAAGTCCAGTCATGTCGATTGTGTAGGGTTCCTAGGCACACTAATGAAGTCTCACAAGTGATCAAGCATGGCTAATTCAAATTTTACAAGTGCCTACAAACCCTAATACGGATCGTTAACTAGATATATAGGCGATGCAAGCAAGTAAACGGAAATATAGCTAAAGGGAAGGGGCTACAACCTTTGTAGATCCGGTCCTCCACCTCCTAGGCTCCGCGATGAAGTCCCCTCGCTGTACAAATCGGATTCCGGACTCAAGCATCGGCTTCATCGGAGAAAAAGCGGGCTTGGTCGTCGGCTTCGATGCCGAAAATGATCTACGTCGAGGCATCACTAGATCAAGCTCCACCTTCACAAAACCATTAAAACTTGTGAAGGAAACACCCTATACTACTTGGCAAGAGGTAGAGGATGAAGAAATAGCAGGTGGGTTCACTTTAGAATTGGATTTCTCACTCAATTTCATCACTTGCCATTGGAGTAGCAAGCTTTTCTTCATGGAAGAAGAAGATGATGAAGAAGAAGAAGATGATGAATTATTTTAAAAAAGGAAATAAAATGAATACTTATCATGTATTCAACCATGGTTTAGTGTAGAGATTTAACCAAGGTTAGATGAATGGTTAGGGTTAGAGAAGAGACAAGAATGGTGGACTTGTTCAAAGCTTCAAGAAGCTTCAAAGAAAAAACAAACTAAGCCACCATTTCTTTTTCTCTTTATCTTTTCCAAAACAATAATAAATAGATAAATAAATAAGAGAAAAGAAACCCTAACCATTCACTAAACATGGTTTAATCTTTACACAAACCCAAATGAGCAAGTATCATCAAACATGATACAAACAAATGCACAAAAATATATCACATATACAATGTGCATTTCAAGTGAGAAAATCCTTTTAAAGTGAACCAATACTAGTTAATGCAAAGTAATATATCAAATATATAATTATACATTAAATCATTAAATCAACACTTGATTCAATGATCCGGTTATGTCGCATATAACCGGCTAGTATCCAATGTATCGACTTATCGAGTCAATCCTTGATTCGATAACTAGGTTATATCGCATACAACCATTCGACACATTCATCGCGAGAATGAAATACGGTATCACATACACGCATTATTCTCGGTCCCGCACATATCTCATATGCGCTCCTATTTCGTTTTGCTTGAGCCAGGAAACCTCTGTGTAGGACTCTAAAGACTCGTCAATACGCCGGCAGCAGATGATGATCATATCAAACACCCACAAGCCGCAAGCGGTCTGCTAAACGTAACGGCCACCCGGCTATTGAGCGATCAGAAGATCGACGAGCAAGCCCGCTCACACTCCTATGAATCCAACCAGTAACACTTACCGTACAGTCCGGTCTGTTCGTCTGATATGTCGCATATCTCGCGTAGGGGTGGTAAACGTCAGACCCCAGTAGCTCGATAAGTCATGCCGACGTGAAGTCCATGATATGTGTGAAACTACTGATAACACTTACCAGTAGGTCACTGCAACCCTGGCCAGGGATTTCTTGTTATGGCCAGTCGAGCATAGCGCAACATCAACCCCCAATACCGGGAGAGACGAATCCCCTCCTATCGCTCATTGCCTCCATGTGAATCGGGACTGTACCCAAAAACCACCTGTTTGAACGACTCAGTAGAGCCGTGGTAGGGTGGAAATCAAAGCACAGTGGGAGACACACAAGACTCTATGACGATCTCGGGTCAACAGACTAAGCTGTACCAGTGTCACCAGAGAACTGCCATCTGACGTGAGGTATAATACCATCTGGGAGTTCTCGGCGAGTCCGTTCAGTGTACCCAGTCTCCACTGAGCACCCGTATACCATCTCTGATGTCAAACACCAATGGATATGGGATTATCCATCGCCCATCACATGGGTCGAGAAGATATACGCTAGTCTACTCTGGAATATCGATGCCCCATCTCGATATTCCCACGACTAGGAACAATGAAGGATGTACTCATTGACTACTCAGGCCCCACTAGTATGATCTGCATCATAGTCCTGGAAGTTGAGTACACATCCTAAGGGCTTTATCAACATGTAACAGAGAGACAGTAAGTATACATGTTAAGATAAAGAGCAACCAGATAGCGTACTATCATGTCGAGCAAGAAAGTCCTACATATATATGTCCCAGCATCCACTACAATATACATCCAATGTACAGTAATGGCCTCTAGGGCATACATATAACTAACAATCTCCCACTCGCACTAGGGCCATCTGTAGCAGTAGTTGTAGTATCTAATACTCAACCATCCCCTAAAAGTCTCTCTTTGGGAAAAGGCCTTCGTGAGTGGATCCGCTGTGTTGTCCTCTGAGTCTACTCTCCTAATCTCGATCACCCTGGAGATCAACTATCTCTATGATCAGGTGATGCTGCCTCAGAATATGTCTGGGTCACTGATGGGACCAGGGTTCCTTGGCCAAAGCCATAGTTCCATTGTCACACAATGGTAGGAACCTAGTTCATCCTATGAACCAATATATACCCAAACTGCCTCTTTGGTAGTATCTTTAATAGCGATGTTACTAGCCTTTATCGTCTAGTTTGCCACGGTATCTAGCTTGGAACTTTTCCAACATACCGTCCCTTTACTGAGGGTAAAGACAATGCCTGTGACTGACATTCAGTCGTCTTTATCACCCTGGAACTCTTCCAGTGATTCTCCCCAGGATCGATTGATACTATCTCACTACATCTAGTGAGTATCCTAGCATCCAATTACATCTATCTCATAGACGAAAACACAGGATTTAGGAGGTATCACTTTGATCCTATATGGAAAATCATTGTGATAAGCGGAGATTGATCGAGCGTAGCATAGGAAACTCCTTCCCTAATAAGAGTATGTCATCCACGTACTCTACGAGGATCGTCACCATACTCCCTACTACCTTTTTGTTTATACAAGGTTCATCTACCATTTTGATGATGTCAACTTCTTTGACTAATCCATCAAAACAGATGTTCCAACTTCGCGATACCTGCTTTATCCTATAAAGCATCTTGCACACGTTTCCGCTGCTCCCACTGTCTACGAGGCCCTCTGGCTGTGTACTTATAGACGCACTCTTCTAAAACATCATTTAGAAAAGCAGTCATGACACTCAACCACCAGATATCGTAGTCATGGTATGTAGCCGTGACAAGTAGGATCTGGATGGACTTAAGCATAGGTACTGGAAAAGGTTTCATCATTATCCACGTCTGGTTGATGACGAAAACCTTTAACAACTCTAGCTTTGAAAGTCTCAACTTTTCCATCTACACCAAGTAATCTTCTCAAGATATACTTGCTCCTGATGGGGATTTAACCCTTCAGATATCGCAACCAAAGTCCATACTTTGTTGGCGTATATGGATTCCATCTCAGATTGCTAAGCATCCAGCCATTCTTACAGAGTCTCACTTTTGATGGCCAGCTCGAAACTAGTTGGGTCATCATCTCATGATGCATTCCTCGCTCCCACTGTCATCGAGAAACCGAAGTATCTCTCAAGCAGGTGAGGAACCCTGCTAGATCGGCGGAGAGGCTGAGGTTCGTCGGGAACTATTGAATCCTTTGGTTCTGTCAAATCATCAGCTGCAGTTTGTATAGCTGGAACATTTCCAGTTCTACATAACTGACCTTGCCTTGAGCTTGTCCCGATTTTGCATTTTAGACATAGGCTGGACAACCCCAAATCTTGACTTACTTAAGATATAGGCTCTTCCCATACCATATCTCATATGGAATGGTAGGCAGTGATCTGATTCGAACCTTAATTCAATAGGTATGCAGCTTCTCAAGCGCATAACACCCAAAAGGAAATAGGTAACTCAGTAATACTCATCATAGAGCACACCATATCTAATATTGTGCGATTGCTCCGCCCTGATACACCGTTGTGCTGTGGTGTATTCAGAGGAGTAATACGGAGAGAGAATCTCATTTTCTTTTAGAATAGTCCAGGAATGCCATGCACAAGTATTCTCCTCCTTGATCTTATCATAGGACATAATACTTATACCCGGTTGTTGGTTCTCTACTTTTAACTTATATTCTGTGAATATCTCAAAAGATTCGGACTTGTGTTTCAACAGGAACATATGTCAGAATCTTGAGAGATCATCAGAGAATGTAATGAAGTATAAAGAACCAGTCCTGGCATGTGTAGACAGGAGACCTTACATACATCATAATGTATCAGTCCCAAGAGTTCACTAACTCTTTCTCTGTTTCCAACAAACAGAGCTATGGTCATCTTATCTTTGTGACATGACTGGCAAGTTTCACAAGATGTAAATTCAAACTGATTTAAATATGCATCTAAAATGTAACTTCAGCCAGTCGGGTCGCATTGATATGACCTAGTCTACAATGCCTCAAGAATGATTCGTTCATTTCTGAACTCTTCCTCTTGTGTGTGTTCCGTATACTAGGAACTGTAGTTTGATTTAGAACATCAATGCTTTTAGATAACGTGCCTGAACCCGATCAACTTTTGATATAGGAAATGTTCAAAACATTATCCAACAATACAAAATTTTATCATTTCTTTACTTGTAAAGAGAGTGATATGATTTTGTATATCAGGTTCGGTATCTAATAACATTCGTTCAGAATCAATGTATTGGTAATACAGGGTGACAGTGACCAACAGACTTGGCTGCAACACTTGCCCCGTTTTCTGTCTCATGAAACTTATCACCCGTTCTCAGTTTTTCTACCCTTTTGTAGCCCTATGTAACAGATTACATATCTGGGATCCTGATCCGGTATCAAATACCCAGGATGCAGAGGATACTGAGAAACAGTTCTTTGTAACGAACACACCCGAAGATGATGCATCAGCATGCACTCTCTTCGTTTGGGCGGCACGGGAATCCTGGTATTCCCCTTATTTCCTGCTCTGTCTTATAACAATTATAAGTTGGAGCGGGACCAACGTTTCCCAGCTCAGTATAACAAGCGGGTTCGGTCAATACATCCATATTATTATTTTGATTAAGGCGTGATATGGTCGCTACCTGGAGAGAGAGAGAAGAAAACACTCAGCGTGCGCTCTTGCAAGATCAGACTGGTTATATATTTTATCTAATCAGGATGGCTCCCACTGTTTTTATCAAATCTTCCTTCAAACCTTAAAAGGAAAGACTAGCCGGGATTAATTACACTCTACAAGTTCGCCAATCTTTCAGCCAGGCAAGTGTCGGTACTTTGAGGGAGGTTCCCCGTGCTTTCGCACGGACCAAATTACAGTAAACCTCGTTTTCCCAGAGGCGTAACCCCGTTGACACCTTTCTAGACACCTACATGATCGGCTAATTGCAAAGTGCAAAACTCTCCCAGGAGTAACAATTACTCGCAGTGGGTATCGGGATCCAACTATCACATAGAAGGTATGCAATCTCATTGCAAGTTTCAACACTTGAAACTCCCGATAATGGTTTTTACCCCTAGCACCTATGACCTTGGCTAAGGTCAACAAATCATAGGTACTAGTCAAGTTCTACCCGTCATTTCGTGATTAATTAGACCCACCCACATGACCCTTGGCTAAGGTCAACAAAGCCACATGACTGTCCTAACTAATCGCATCATATGCTGTGTAGGAAGACATCACTTAGCTACCGCACACTACGCCTCGGCTATGGTCGACAAACGTAGCACGAATACTAAGTACTCTACTTCCTAAAATGACGGAGGGTTGCGAATGGTTTTTAAGGAAACCTTTAACGCTTTGAACTTGATCTCGTTGCGGAATCAAATGGTTTTTAAATGGAATGTTTTTGAGGCTTTTCTAGTTTTGCTAAAGGGGTCACTCCCGGTGAAGGGATCGTCGGCCCTTTCCTCGTCGAATGAGGTGCGGGATATATCATATATATCACTGTGCAAAGCGGAAACTATAGAAGCGATCAAAGACAAACCGAGGGTTGTAGCATCTGCCAGTTATTGCTAAAGGAGTCACTCCCGGTGAAGGGATCTCGGTCCTTTCCTCATCGAATAAGGTGCAGGATGTTCTATAATGAACACCGCGATGCAAAGCAAGAACTGTAGCTACCTGTTTTATTTTGAAATTTAATTCCACAACATCTTTTAGGTTTATTTTCTTTCATTAATCTCATTAATGAATATCCCATCATTTAAGTCCACCTAATCATCACAGATAAATACAACGTACGCTTATGCCATCCGCATTCGCCTCGATGTCTCGTCTGCACCGTTAGGTTAGGTAACTAACGGCAGAGCGGGGTAGCGCTAGCGCGGGTGTAAAACATAAGCAACGTTTATATAATATATCATATATACTATATATAATATCTGTCACAAAACATCACATGATCACATCACAGATAAATCACAGCAGAAGAAACATATGAAATATTGGATATACTAGGACGTCCGTGTTTTCAATACGAGCCAATATAAAACACGGATTCCACGGTCGTGATGAATAGCCAATCCCACACCCCTAGACCCCTACGAGAGCGGCAAGCAACCCTACCAATTCTAGGGTTAGGAGACCCGGACTCGACTTCTCGAGTTGGTCTCCCACTGGACCCCAGAACCCGGTTACTTGTGCTCCCCTCCTTGGGTCTATCCTAGTGTAGAAAAGTAAATAATATACAAAAAGGTGACATCTTCCGCAACCTGGAAGTGCCCCAATAAAAGAATATTACAAACAAGTTTTTACATGAATGAAAATGGAAAAACACTCATCTCACATAAAAACCCCCGGCTATTCAAACACGACGATCCAATATAACATATCCAGTAACACATAACATCACATGTCATCAACGTAAGTAAATATGCGCATCCCAATTGTCGTTGACATATACCAACGAAACCGGCGATATCACATATTACACTTACGGTCACAGAAAAGAAAGTGTAAAACTACAACAGTTGAAATCCGCAACCTCTTTAGACATCGCATGCCTAATCAAATGAATTCCTTAGACATCGCATGCCTAACAATTATAAATCCCGCATTTTAGTCTCAAAATCGAAAACACTTTTCAATATAAAAGTCGGGCAATTCAACAGGATTCCCGACATTCAGATCGAATGCTCGTCGCAAACTTTAGTAGGCGGCCGCACCCCCGATACCGTCGACGAAGTGCACTAAGGCGGAACACCGCTGCCGCGAGCACCCGAACGGATGCTTTCGGCGACGGGGTTCTCCTACAGTCACTTGGTCGGGGCAATGGAGTGAGGCTGTCTATTAAGTTTACCCGGCGAGTATCCGCGTACGCTACGTGATTGCGACGGACTTTTGATCACATCAAAATTCCGTGGCAACCGATCAAGTGAGACTAAACTACTAGATTTATAACATTCATTCAGTTATCTCATAACTACTTGTGAATTCCAAATGTTGTATCACATTCCGGATAAGACAGAAAATGTTAAACTTTCCGATCGAACAATCGAACACCCAAGTTTTCCCGATACAGTCCAACACGTGAAATAAGTCTAAAGATATTCAGTTCGTGCCTCAGTACCAACGGTCCAGCCGTAGAAGGGTCAAGCCAACGCCTCACATGTGGCACGCCGTACCGCCCCAAACCCGAAGGTTCAAAGGGCAGTTCAAGACGGTCGCATAATCGAGTTAAGGTTTGTTGTCTTCTAGAGGGACCATCGCGTTACTTGCACTACTTAGAACATCTTTAAACCTCGGAAAAATCCAACACTTGGAAATTTTCCGGCAGGGGAAAAATTGGGTATCTACATCCGGTCGAACTTTTTAACATATTCAAAAATTACCCGGAAAGCCACAAAGACAAAGTTAGACAATCCGATCGAAACACCGAGTCCCCAATACAACCCAGAAAATTCAACTCTTGAATAAATATTAAAAAATCCCAGAAAATCCAACACCAGAAAATAGGAATTACTGTGCAAGATTTATTGGGTAATGGGACAATATGGCCGCGGAACCGCGGCAGAAGCCATGCTTCTGCCGCTGTTCCGCGGCGGTTTAGATGAGTTAGGTCTTCGTTTTGCACCATAATTCTTAGGTCTTCCTGCTGAATTTTTTAGGAATTTTTAATCTGGAAAAAACCCATTTTTTCAAAAAAGTCCAGAGAGCAAATTACGATTAGCGTTTCGGGACAATCGGACTTCTAACTCCGTCTACGCATCGCCTAAGACTCTAGCTAGGCTCTGATACCACTGTAGGGTTCCTAGACACACTAATGAAGTCTCACAAGTGATCAAGCATGGCTAATTCAAATTTTACAAGTGTCTACAAACCCTAATACGGATCGTTAACTAGATATATAGGCGATGCAAGCAAGTAAACGGAAATATAGCTAAAGGGAAGGGGCTACAACCTTTGTAGATCCGGTCCTCCACCTCTTAGGCTCCGCGATGAAGTCCCCTCGCTGTCCAAATCGGTTTCCGGACTCAAGCATCGGCTTCATCGGAGAAAAAGCGGGCTTGGTCGTCGGCTTCGATGCCGAAGATGATCTACGTCGAGGCATCACTAGATCAAGCTCCACCTTCACAAAGCCATGAAAACTTATGAAGGAAACACCCTATACTACTTGGCAAGAGGTAGAGGATGAAGAAATAGGAGGTGGGTTCACTTTAGAATTGGATTTCTCACTCAATTTCATCACTTGCCATTGGAGTAGCAAGCTTTTCTTCATGGAAGAAGAAGATGAAGAAGAAGAAGAAGATGATGAATTATTTTAAAAAAGGAAATAAAATGAATACTTATCATGTATTCAACCATGGTTTAGTGTAGAGATTTAACCAAGGTTAGATGAATGGTTAGGGTTAGAGAAGAGACAAGAATGGTGGACTTGTTCAAAGCTTCAAGAAGCTTCAAAGAAAAAACAAACTAAGCCACCATTTCTTTTTCTCTTTATCTTTTCCAAAACAATAATAAATAGATAAATAAATAAGAGAAAATAAACCCTAACCATTCACTAAACATGGATTAATCTTTACACAAACCCAAATGAGCAAGTATCATCAAACATGATACAAACAAATGCACAAAAATATATCACATATACAATGTGCATTTCAAGTGAGAAAATCCTTTTAAAGTGAACCAATACTAGTTAATGCAAAGTAATATATCAAATATATAATTATACATTAAATCATTAAATCAACACTTGATTCAATGATCCGGTTATGTCGCATATAACCGGCTAGTATCCAATGTATCGACTTATCGAGTCAATCCTTGATTCGATAACTAGGTTATATCGGATACAACCATTCGACACATTCATCGCGAGAATGAAATACGGTATCACATACACGCATTATTCTCGGTCCCGCATATATCTCATATGCGCTCCTATTTCGTTTCGCTTGAGCCAGGAAACCTCTATGTAGGACTCTAAAGACCCGTCAATACGCCGGCAGCAGATGATGATCATATCAAACACCCACAAGCCGCAAGCGGTCTGCTAAATGTAACGGCCACCCGGCTATTGAGCGATCAGAAGATCGACGAGCAAGCCTGCTCACACTCCTGTGAATCCAACCAGTAACACTTACCGTACAGTCCGGTCTGTTCGTCTGATATGTCGCATATCTCGCCTAGGGGTGGTAAACGTCAGACCCCAGTAGCTCGATAAGTCATGCCGACGTGAAGTCCATGACATGTGTGAAACTACTGATAACACTTACCAGTAGGTCACTGCAACCCTGGCCAGGGATTTCCTGTTATGGCCAGTCGAGCATAGCGCAACATCAACCCCCAATATCGGAAGAGACGAATCCCCTCCTATCGCTCATTGCCTCCATGTGAATCGGGACTGTACCCAAAAACCACCTGTTTGCACGACTCAGTAGAGCCGTGGTAGGGTGGAAATCAAAGCACAGTGGGAGACACACAAGACTCTATGACGATCTCGGGTCAACAGACTAAGCTGTACCAGTGTCACCAGAGAACTGCCATCTGACGTGAGGTATAATACCATCTGGGAGTTCTCGGCGAGTCCGTTCAGTGTACCCAGTCTCCACTGAGCACCCGTATACCATCTCTGATGTCAAACACCAATGGATATGGGATTATCCATCGCCCATCACATGGGTCGAGAAGATATACGCTAGTCTACTCTGGAATATCGATGCCCCGTCTCGATATTCCCACGACTAGGAACAATGAAGGATGTACTCATTGACTACTCAGGCCCCACTAGTATGATCTGCATCATAGTCCTGGAAGTCGAGTACACATCCTAAGGGCTTTATCAACATGTAACAGAGAGACAGTAAGTATACATGTTAAGATAAACAGCAACCAGATAGCGTACTATCATGTCGAGCAAGAAAGTCCTACATATATATGTCCCAGCATCCACTACAATATACATCCAATGTACAGTAATGGCCTCTAAGGCATACATATAACTAACAGATTGGTCGCTGCAATTAGAAGAAAGAGAAGAAACACTCAGCATGATGCTTTTGTAAGTTTAGAGTGGTTTTTAGTTTGTCTAAACAGGATGGCTCCCACTGTATCTCAAATTCCTCCTTAAACCAAAAAGGGAGAATTAGTCGGAATCAATCTCACCGTACAATACTTGCTTAACCGTTCAGCCAGGCTAGTGTCGGTACTTCGAGGGAGGTTTTCCAACGCTTTCGCGAAGTTCCTTAATTAAATAACCTCATTTCCCTGGGGGTGTAGCCCCGCTAACACCTTTCTAGACACCTACTTGGTTTATAGCATTGATCGTTAAGTGAGAAATTTTCCGAGGAGTAGCATATACTCACGGTAGGATCGGGATCCAAATATCATCGCGTGACAAAACTGAAGGAATCCTACCAGAATCATCACACTCCAAATGGTATGCAACGCTAGCAAGTTTCAGTACTTATGAAACTCCCGATGTGGATTTTTTCCCCATGCTCTTATGACCTTGACTTTGGCCAACAAATCATAAGTCACATATCAAGTTCTACCCATCATTCTCCAGGTTAATTTGAACCCACCCGTACCTACCCTTGACTTTGGCCAACAAGGCAGTACGACTGTCCCAAACCAACGCATCTATCTATGCTGCACATGAATACCCAATAGCTACCAATCACTATGCCTTGACTTTGGCCAACAAACATAGCTTGAATACTATTGACTATTCATGTGAAACGACGGAGGGCTACGAATGGTTTTGGCAAAACCGTGAACGTAGTGAACTTGATATAATCGATAGAACGAGATAGCTTTTAAAAGGAGTGGCTCAAGCTCCGCATTTAAAAGTTGGTTTTTTTTTAAAAGAACCGAGTGGTTTTGAAAGTGTTCCAACGACTTTACTTTGGTTTATTTTCTTGCATTAGTTCTTTTAATGCGTCCCATCATTTAATCCTACCATTGCAGAAAACAACCAAAATATGACGTACGCTTATGCCATTCGCATTCGCCACGGGGCCCCGTCATTACTTGTTAGGTTATTTAACTAACGACAGAGCGGGGGCTGGGCTAACGCGGCTGAAAAACATAAGCAACGCCTAAATAATATCATATATAGATATATTGCAATGATAGCCATTTCAAATCACAGATGAACACATTGGATATACTAGGAATCCGCAATTCGTACGAGCCTGTAACGAAAAGAGGATTACACGGTCGCGGTGAATAGCCAATACCCTACCCAAGACCCCTACGGATGCGGCAAACTACCCGCCAAATATCCGAAGCGGAGCAACCTCCCTCAACGACGTGAGTAGGCCACTCGGCACTTCGAGATACCCGGTAGTTTGTGCACCCCACCATGGGTCTATCCTAGGAGCAAAAACAGTAAAAAGAAATTATACAATGACGGCTACAACCCCGACCCGGTTGTGCGGCCATACAAATAATATTACATCAATTTACATATTTTACATGAATTGAAAGAAAATAAAACTCTCATCTCAAAACCCCCGGCTATTCACCCGCGACAATCCAACGAATTCATATACACATACCAGCAACATCACAGATCACAGATTTGTATAACCCCCACTAATCGACATATAGCGATTAGCAGACGTTCAATACAAATATCACATGACAGATATAAACCCGTTAGCCTTAGTCTTTAGAAGTTCGATAAAAATACGGATTTTCATGCCCCAAAAACAAATTTTGCTTTCTGGAAAATCTGGGCATAAAAATCATATTGTAAAAATCCCAAAACACCCGCAGGACCTCACTGCAAGAAAAATAGTCCACGGCCGAGTCAACTCGGCCGCGGATCCGCGGCGCTTTGATGGGCTCTCTGGACAATTTTTCTACAGTGAGATGTAAAAACCCTAAGTCGAATTTTAAGGCATGATTTATTACTTTTGGAACAGAGGAAAAATTCGACAGAAAGTTGATAATCCGGATGTTTTTCGCGACTTTTTCTACGATCGAACTTCTACTTACATTGCTAACATGTTAGAGAGTGTTTAACTAGGCTCTGATACCATTGTAAGTCCATGCTACCCTTCCCCGGTTCTTACGGGGTTGCGGAATTGGTGTAAAACGATTTTTTCTAGGGTGGTAACATGGACTACAAATACGGATCTTTGTTAAACAATCTACCTAACAACCTAACTAGGAGTTGTTTACCTACTCGGTTAGGGGTTATACCTTTCTTGAACTCCTTCGTCTTCAACTCTTGTGGTGTACGGACCGGCCTCCCCTCGTCGTCTTCTCAAGCCGAAGATGGATCCACCCGAAAGCTTCAACCATTGGCTTCTTCTTCGAACTTTGAAGAAACTAGAACACTTGGCTTGCTAGGCCTTGTGAACTAGGATGAGTAGAGGATTGTTTTGGTTTTTTATCTCTAAGGCAATGAATCTCAACACATGAGAATGGTTTGCCTTAAGCTAGAGAGAGCAAGAGGAAGAGGGAGAGCTTGAGCAAGTGATGGCAAGAGAGAGAAAAGAAATGAGAGAATGAGTGAGCCTTTTGCCATCCTTGCTCTCATTATCCAAAATCATCATCATAACAAGTATTGATAATTGAGTATATTGTAAAGGTTATTATCATGACAAATGACACTATCATTTTTTGCATTAAATGCAAATGGTGAACAAAACAAGCAAGCATAAGTCAATGCAACCAAATGATGGTCATTGTCATGATGGTGGTGAACAAGTCCAACTTAGTCCACCGGTCAACAAAAGTCAACAAGTCAACTAGGTCAACCTTTCAACCCTAACCATGTCACTATAATACTCAATTAATATTATTGTTAATCATGATGCTTAATCTCATTAGGGTTTGACAAAAGTCAACAGTCAGCAACCCTAATGAGAATCCTCTGCCTCTGTCTCTATCAACTGTGCATACACACCCGTATCCGCGTTCCGGGGAACATGAATACAAACGAGATAAAACCAATCCCAAAACGTATACTAGGATCTGGCTTAAACCAAAGCCCACTAGTAATAACCGCCCGGTCACTAAACGTGCATAAGTGCGCGGATGTGACCGAACCCTGTCGCAAAACCATGCGATCTCTACTCTTTTGCCTAAAGGCGAATAGCTCTCTGTGTGGGACTCTAAAGACTCGACACTACGCTGGCAGTGGGTTTAACCACAGGCCGCAAGCGGCACTAGCTGTGCGTAACGGCCCCCAGGTAGATGCCGATAAGAAGACGGACGAGGTGAAACCCATCTGAACTCCTACTGAGCCTGAATGTGACAATCTCCGTACAGTCCGGTCTGTTCGTCTGATACATCGCATGGCGGGCCTAGGGGGCGGTAAACGTCAGTCCCCTAATAGCGGTACAAGTCGTGTCGGAGTGTAGCCCAGAACACCCTGAGATAACACTGGTAACCTACCAGTATATCTCGTTTGCCCTGGCCAGGGACTACTTATGTAATGGCTCTCCTAGACACAGTGCGATGTCAACCCCCAATACCGGGAGAGACGAATCCTGTCTAACCGTCACTGCCTCCAAGTGCTTCGGGACTGTACCCAACTACTACCTGTTTGCACGACTCCTTTGAGCCGTGGTAGGGTAGTAATCAAAGTACAGTGGGAACACACTCGAGGCGAAGTGACAGTGTCAAGTCAGCGGACTAAGCTGTACTCATGACATCTGGGAACTGATAACTGACGATAGGTATAGTACCAACCAATCAGTTCCCGACGAGTCCTGTCCAGTGTACTCGTAACCTAACGAGCACCCGCATACTATCTCAAGTACGAAATACAGACGACTGTGGGACAGAACGTCTCCCCTGCTGGGATGAGAAGCGCATACACTAGTCTACTCCGGAGTATCGATGCCCTGTCTCGATAGTCCTACGACTAGGGACCTGTATAAGGATGTGCTTGTGGATTACCCAGCCCCCACGAGTGTGACTGCCATCACAAAGCTGGTAATCAAGCAAAGATCCTAAGGGCTCTACTAATATGTATAAGCAATATGCTAAAAGAAACACATGCACATATTAAAGTAGAAACAAACCAAGTAGCATACTACCATTTTGAGCAAGATTGTCAATACAAGGTGAATATCCCAAGCTTCCATTAACTAATATACAAACTAGTATGATACAGTAATGGCCTCTAGGGCATATACACTAACAACGGCGTCGTATATTTGTTGTGGTGGTTGTTTTCCGTCTTTGGGCGTTGATTTTCTTCCGTTGGGGATGCTTTACTTTATATTTATGTTGTACCCATTTTTGGGGTTGGTTTTTATAAAGGAGGTGCTGCCAAAATTTTCAAGAAAGAAAATTGGACTTAAAGAATTTATACTTGAGATTTCATTTTTCTTAAAGGTTTAAACAATGTTTCTTATCTTTTCTTGTCTTTTAATGGTTTAGATTTCTGGATTTTGGCTTTCTTTTACTGCGTTACGCCTGTAGACGTTGCGTAGTATTAGGGCCGTCACGTGCCAATTTTGGGTCGTGACAAGAGGTCTTATGCCGACCGTTGTGGTCGCAGACTTGAGTTCGCAGTGGGAGCTCATGTATTCCTATGGATTTTTTCGATGAATGACGTGTTGAGTTTTGGGAAGCTTGTCCCAGAATTGTAGGTCCTTTTAAGATCCTTAAAGCGAGTTAGTTCCGTTGCCTTTAATTTGGCATTTCCGCCTAGATTATTGAGTGTTCACCCCGTATTCCTTGTGTCGGTACTTTACAATTACCTTCATGACCTTTCTCACATGATTCGGCACCAGACCATTTGGCTTGGACGCGATCGTTTCGTTCACCGGCACCCAATTGTGTTAATGGCTCGGCAGGTGGAGAAACTTCGGTCAAGGGTCTTGCCATCTGTGAAGGGTTTTCTTGGACGTAGCCGTATAGTGAGGTGCTCACTTGGAAGGCTGCGAGCGAGATTTGGGAGTTTTGTAATCTTCTCTTTGAAGGTACGCTTAGTAAAAAATTTAAATTCGGGGATGAATTTTTATAAGGGGGGAGATTGTTACGTTTTAGAAATCGTTTTGCGAATTTTTCCGTTTTAGGGCAAGATAGTCGGTATTTTTCGTTTTAACCCGATTTCGTTAAAACTTCCGTAAAAACTTACCGGCACCTTTTTAAGCTAAAATAAAGCTTGTGCGCGAATTTTGGGGGTATATGGGAGGTTTTGGTTCATATAAAATTTTTCCCAAATAAAATATTATTTTAGCCAGTAAAATATACACGTAAATCGAGAAATTTCTTCTAAATGAAAATTCTTGAAAATTTTCACTACATTATTTTAGAAGCTTCTTCTCAAATATCTAGATTTTTTTTTATGCAAAAGGTTTTGAATTTTTAAAGAAAAGAAAAGAAAAGAAAAGGTGGCATTTGCATTTATTAGCATTAATTAGTGTTTTTAGCTAGAAAATTCCACACACTTCACCAAAATTCCCCCCCCCCCCTTCTTCCCTTGGCCGGCCCTTCCCTTCCCCTTGCTGCCCACCATCATTTCCACCTCTTTTCAACTCATTTAGCATCAAATAAATCATAAAAAATCCAAATTAATTCATACAAACTCAAATATATTCATTTTGCTTCATTCTTGAACTCAAAACTAGCTTGGATCTTCATTCTAAACATCATTTTGGAGGAAAAGATGATGAGTTTGGTTTCTTGGTTTTGATCTTTTGTGGAGGTATAAAAACCTAACCCTAATCCTTTTTGTTGTTTCTAAATCTCTAATTAACATATTAATTATTTATTTAAGCTTTTAATTTCATGTTTGAAATTCAAGACTTGATTTTTATGATAATCTAGTTGGGGTAAAGCTTGATTAAGTGTTTAATATTATTTAAAGTGTTAATTTGTGATTAGGAAAAGAAACCTAGTAGAAAATGATAATTATTGCTAATGAATACTTTGTTTAATTATGCAATTTTGCTTACTAGGTTTTTGCTAAAATTTAATTAGCAAGTATCAAAAATTTTGAAATGGTTTAGATAGCTTAGTTAAGCTATTATAAGGTGTTTGTAATCGCTAAATATGCGTAAGCTTGAAACTAATGCGAAATATTGCGATAAGTTGCTTACTAGGTTTCGGGGTTTTTCCGACGTGGGCTCGATTGGTCGTTGCGAGATTATATCTATTATATTCCTCGCATTTAGTTGTGTTGTGTTGCGCGATCGGGATGATCGAAGTCTAAACTTAGTGTTTCGTAGTTTAGCGACCCTAGTTAGGATTTTTGGCCGATGTCGTGCGCGATAGATCCGCTAAGTGCGCAGTACAATTTTCAGGGTGTTATTCTTGCGTTTCGATGTCTTTTCGTCGATGTAGGATATTTGCTTATGAGGTGTGTTTGTGAAATTTTAGTTTCGCAAGAGGGGACTTCGGATGCTGCGACAAGGAAAAACAGGTGGTAGGCTTCACTTAGCCAGGAGCGTTGGTGAGTAGATTTAACATCTACAGGGGAATCGCCCGCATGGCGTTATGCGTCTGGGCTAGAGATGTTAATACTTGTCGCATATTCTATGTCATATTTAGAATTGCGCATTAACCCAATTACTTAGATATTGTTGTGCTTGGACTAGTAGCCTTAGGACACTGCACATATTATTGACGATTCATTTTGCACGAGCACTGATTGTATGCCACACACACCGTCAATAATTGCCATGTCATGCACAACCCACTTATAGATATGATATTGCTTGGTTAGGGACATTGGGACTTTGATTCATATTTCTTATCGCATATGACATATAGCATACCTGTACATCCACATGCCTACACATATGCCTTCATATACTTACATGCTAGATACCTGTATACCTATAGGGTATTGTGCCATTAGTGTTAGGTACATACACACCTTATGACATAGCTACAAGTATACCTTGCACACATACTTCATTTATACCCAGGGGGTATACTATATCATTATTTATAGGTAGATACATATACCTTGCCATACCTTTATGTTTACACACATATCTGGTTATAGCTACATGTTTACCTTTACTTGATATTATTTAGAATTGGAGAAAATAGGAACCACATGATATTTTATATTAACTTGTTGCGGTTAATTAGCAGCTTTCCCTTTATATGCTTTCATTACAGTTTTATGTTGCATATATTATATTTATGGACTTTCGCATTGAGATATGGATTTTTCATGATGTTTTCTGGATTTGGAGACCGTGGGAGTTCATGAAATTATGCATTATTTAAAAAACTCGTTTTCCCTTGATATGATATTTCAGCAGCCACCATGAGATTTATCGGTTCAGATATATATTACCCTACGTGAGGAACGGAGGGGTCCTTATGCGGGTACATGGTGGGGCCCGAAGGTACCCCGAGGCAAGAATGAGGTCATGGTGCTAGACGATGAGTTACAGGGGAACCATACCATCCGGTGACATTACCAATGACTCGGCGGTAATCATGGGGATACCGTTGGGAGTCATGTTCGTATAGATACGTGGAAAGACGAGGGTCAGAGCTAGGCACTCATGCTTTTCGGATAGCGTGTTATACGTACCTATCAGGATGCCAGTCATGGTGAAAGCACCTGATAGATCAGTATTTCTGTATCGATACTTGACACATTGTTTTCATGATATTCCTTTTTACTTCTTGTATATATAACAGTAGGTTAGGAAGCTGTTATATATGCCCTTACACCAATATTAGTGGAATGGGACGCTAATATATGTGTATTGACATTTTTACTTCTTTGTATATATAACAGTGGGTTAGGACGATATTATATATGCCCTTACACCAATATTAGTGGAATGGGACGCTAATATATGTGTATTGACATTAATTTATATACATCATCATATTAATTCATGCAAATATATTTAGGGTGTAAGAATTTTACTTGATGTTGGATTTGGGATATAGGGGATTTATTGAAATTTGATACAGGATATGTATGAGATTTCTGATTTGTACATTCAGGATATATGAGATTTATTCGATATTGTACATTCAGGATTTGTGAGACTTATGTGATATGAGAGCCAATTTGGGGGCTGATTTGAGGAATTGGAATTTGGATTTGTCTTGATGGATTGTGATCCTACCACGATGTCAGGATTCCGTGGAATTGACATGTTTCATTCCATACTTTACATTTATTGTTTATGCACTGATTCTTGTATTAGTAGTACTTGTTAGTGTACCTTTCATGACTGTTGCATATATACATTTTCATATCATTATTTCATGATTTTTGCATACCGATTGTCATATTATTATTGTTTCATATATTAGTTGTACCTGCTAGTGTACTTTCATGATTATTGCATTCATATGACCTTTTATTGCTATTAATTACATATGTTAGATTCGCGCTGTACGTACATACTTGTGATTACCTGCATATGTTATTTACTATTCACGAGTTGGCAACTCACCACCGTTGTGCCACAGGATTTTGCAGGTTGTTTTCCCCAGAGTAGGCGAGGCAAGCTATTTATCTATCTTATCATCTTTTGCTGCGGATACCGCATCAGCTCACAGTATGCAGTTTGCTTAGGTGGGTTTTGTGATTATTCGTTGTTTATTGTATATTCATTGTATCCATGTACTCTCCATCTACCATTATCTTGTATGACTTAGAGACTTGATATGAGGACGATATTGTATATTTTGGGGACTTGGATGTCTTTTATGCAGTTTTACTTATATCGTCTTTTATTTCTTTGCTACGGTGTCGTATATCTGTTGTGGTGGTTGTTTCCCGCCGTTGGGCGTGGATTTGCTCCCGTTGGGGATGGTTTACTTTATATTTATGTTGTACCCATTTTTGGCGTTAGTTTTTACAAAGGAGGTGCTGCCGAAATTTTCAAGAAAGAAAATTGGACTTAAAGAATTTATACTTGAGATTTTCAAAGGTTTAAACAATGTTTCTTTTCTTTTATTGTCTTTTAATGGTTTAGATTTCTGGGTTTTGGCTTTCTTTTACTACGTTACGCCTGTAGACGTTGCGTAGTATTAGGGCCGTCACGTGCCAATTTCGGGTCGTGACAAAGTTGGTATCAAAGTGCTAGGTTATACCTTTCGGAGTGTAGGATGACCTTGGTATGATGGAGTAGGTAGCTTAAGCAGAGTAACGTAGTGTGTGTATGTCCGCGGCATACTCACGATGCGGTACTCCGCCTAAAGTGACCTAAGTACTAATTGCTTGAAATTCCTTCCTTGATGATACATATCCTTGTGATTCGATTTCCGTGTTCATATCGAATCTGATTTCTATTTATAGCCTTTACCGCCGATGACTATGGGGACTCAGAGTGATGCAGCGAGGGCCGAGGTCAGGATTGACTCGGGTAGGATGAGGACTGACCAGGATGGCACGCTCTTTACACAGGAGCAGACGGATCCGCCTTCGACAGATAGTATCGCTAGGCTTGTGGCAGAGATGCGGTACATGCGTCAGACGATGAGTTCATTGGTTGAGGTCATTCGAGCGCAGCGACAGGAGGTTGTTCCCCCTGTTACCCAGTTGTTCTTTGCGATCCGCACACAGCATGGTGTTACTTACACAGCACCAGTGGATGCAGCCATAGTTTACAAGGCATGTCTTCTAGAGGCTTTAGGAGTTCCGGAACAGTGGAGGACTCGTACCGGTATACAAGCCCAGAGACAGAGGCGTAGTCGTCGAGACAGATTTCGTGCATGTCGCGGGAGTAGCAGAGGCTTGGGACGAGGAGTTGGTTAGCTAGATCAGGCATTCGTTGTGTTAATTTCTGTCAGCGATTCTTTTGTTGCACGACACGTATTTCAGTCGTGTGCCAATCGGATAGGAGATAGAGTTTTGTCCGTCATTGTGATCCTTCTAGAGATGTTGGATTTGATGTTCTCCTAGGCATGGACTGGTTAGCCACGTGCTAGGCGTCTGTGGACTACCGCGATAAAACAGTCAGGTTTGTTTTCCCAGCAAGTCAGTTCTTGTTGTGTGGGGGGGACAGTGGTGCCGCCCATCACAGCTTGAATTTAGCCTTTTTGGATAGTCGTCTCTTGAGGAGAGGATGTCGACGATTCTTGGTTTTCATTCACGATACTGGAACCACAGTGAGTTGTTAGACCGGGTTCCTTTCGTGCGAGAGTTTTTCGACGTTGTTCCAGATGAGCCGGCGGAGCTTAAGGAGCTTGAGGATCAGCTGCAGAGTTGTTTTGTTGGGGGACTTGTTCGTCCAAGTGTTTCGGTTTGGGGATCTCCTATTCTGTTCGTCAGGCGAAGGGCGGCAGTTTGAGGTTTTGTATTGATTGATCGTCAATTGAACCGGCTTACGGTGCGGATAGGTATCCCTTACCTCACATTGACGATTTCTTCGATCAGCTCCAGAGCGCGAGACATTTTCTAAGTTTTTTCGGGATCAGGTCATCATTGTTACGGGTTCAGAGTGATGACATTCCGAAGACTGCCTTATGCGTGCTACGGGCTTTGTGTGATTTGGTGGTGTCATTGGACTCACCAATGCCCTAGCAGCATTCGTGGATGTGATGAACCGGATTTCTTCAGGCCGTTTCTCGACCAGTTTATTGTTGTGTCATTGATGACATTCTGGTCTATTCCAATGTGTCGTGAGGAATAGGAGCAGCACTTGAGGATTTGATTTGTAGACATTGGGAGAGCCCCAGCTGTTTGCTAAATTCTCAGAGTGTTCCTTCAGGCTTGTTTGTGTTGACTCCTAGATCTTGTAGTTACGGGAGACGGTTTCGTATAGTCCCGAGGGAGATCGAGGCCGTACAGTTTTAGCCCATACTTATATCAGGGATAGAGGTCTGCGGATTTTTTGGCTTAGCAGGTTTTTACCGCCGTTTCGTGCAGGATTGCTTGTGTATCGCTGCACCGTTGACTCGACTGACCTGAAAAGTGGTTCTTTCTTTGGACTGAGGCATGCGTGCGGAGTTTTCAGCAGTTCAAGACTCGGTTGACAACTGCACCAGTTCTTTCTTTGCTTTCTAGTACGGGCGACTTTGTTGTTTTACTGTAATGTTTCACGAGTGGGGCTCGATTGTGTACTGAGGTGACACTATAGAGTTATCGCTTTTACTTCCCGACATCTGGAGGAAGTACGAGCAGGATATCCCACTCAAGATCTGGATATGGCCGCGGTGGTTTTGCGTTGGAGATTTGGAGACACTACTTGTTCGAGAGTTGTGTCAGATTTTCACGGACCATCAGAGCTTAATATACATCTTCCTGCAGCGGGTGTAGATTGTTGAGACAGTCTTCTGCAGATTTATAGTTCTTGTGCGATCTTTGAGTATAGCTTAACTTCGCCCCTACTGAGGGGACAGCTTGCTCATGTCCGCGCCCGACCACTATTCTTTAATCGCTTTTGCGAGGCACTGCCCGTCGATGCCCGTTCGTCAAAGGTTCTTGAGCATACTTGGCTGGGTAATGATTCGGAGTCCTTGATTTGTGACAAGGGTGTGCTAAGTTTAGGGACGCGTTTGTGTACCTAATACTATTAGGTAGAGACGTGAAATCCTAGAGCAGGCACATCTGTTAACTCTCTGTACTCATTCAAGTTCCACCAGCATTTGACGTGACTTGTGAGATAGTTACGGGTGGACAGGGAAGTAAAGAGATGTTTCGGATTTCGTTTTGAGGTGTCTGTCTTGTTGTGTGTTAAGGTTGAGCATCTGAGACCGGCTGGAGAGTTGCAACCTTTAACCATTCCGGAGTGGGAATGGGAGCAGGTCTCGATGAATATTCATTGTGGCGTCTACCCAGGTTTAGTCTGGGTGTGACTCCATTCGGATACTAGTGGTCCGGTTATACTCGGGTTGCTCAGTTGTCCTTGGTTAAGTTTGTGCGTTGCACGGAGTTCCTTTATGGGTCGTATCCAAATAGGGCACCCTATTCGCTTGCCGTTTTGGGCAGGAACTTCAGGAAGCCTTGGGTACTGGTTGAGCTTTAGCTCTGTTTTTCCATCCGCAGGACGATGGTTTTGTGAGAGCGGGCTATACCGACTCTGGAGGATATGCTTGTGCGTACGTATTAATTATTGTCGGTAGTTGGGATCATCACTTGCCATTGTTAGGATTCTCCTTCAATAGCTGTTATTAAGAGGCACTCCAATTGGCAACCTTTGAGTTTTGTTTGTTAGGTGGTGTCGATCTCCAATATGTTTTTTTTTCTAACTCTGCGAGATTAGGATTTTTGGAACCCCAGCTAGTCTAGAGACTTCGAAAATGATCCAGTTGGTTCAGGTCAGGATGATGACAGCCCAGTGCAAACAGAGGTGTAACTTTTCAGAAATCATTTTGCGAATTTTTCCGTTTTAGGGCAAAATTGTCGGTATTTTCCGTTTTAACCCGATTTCGATCAAACGTCCGTAGAAACTTTCCGGCACCTATTTTAGCTAAAATAAAACTTATGCGCGAACTTTAGGGGTATTTGGAAGGTTTTGGTTCAGATAGAATTTTTCCCAAATAAAATATTATTTTAAGCGGTATTTTGTGCACGTAAATCGGGAAATTTTTCTCTTGTGAATAAATTATTTTTGTCACTAGAAAACTTTTAGAAACATCTTTTTAAATATCTAGATATTTTTTGGAGTGCAAAAGGTTTTATTTTAAAAAGAAAAGAAAATGTGTAAATGTGGCAAAGTGCATTTATTAGCATTTATTACTCTTTTTCCTAGCAATTTCTTCACAAAAAATTCACAAAATACCCCCTCACTTCCCTTGGCCGGCCCTTCCCTTCCCCTTGCTGCCCTCCATCATTTCCACCCATTTTCAACTCATTTTGCATCAAATAAATCATGAAAAATCCAAATTAATTCATAGAAACTCAAATATATTCATTTTCCTTCATTCTTGAACTCAAAACTAGCTTAGATCTTCATTCAAAACATCATTTTAGAGGAAAAGATGATGAGTTTGGTTTCTTGGTTTTGATCTTTTATGGAGGTATAAAACCCTAACCCTAATCCTTTTTGTTGTTTCTAAATTTCAAATTAGCATATTAATTGTTTATTTAAGCTTTTAATTTCATGTTTGAAATTCAAGACTTGATTTTTATGATAATCTAGTTAGGGTAAAACTTGATTTATGTGTTTAATGTTTTAGTGATGTGTTAATTTGTGATTAGGAAAAGCTTGACCTAGTAGAAAATGATAATTATTGCTAATGAATACTTTGTTTAATTATGCAATTTTGCTTACTAGGTTTTTGCTAAAATTTAATTAGCAAGTGTTAAAAATTTAGAAATGGTTTAGATAGCTTAGTTAAGCTATTTTAAGGTGTTTGTAATCTCTAGATATGCGTTAGCTTGAAACTAGTGCGAAATATTGCGATAAGCTGCTTACTAGGTTTCGGGGTTTTTCCGACGTGGGTTCGATTGGTCGTTGCGAGGTTATATCTATTTTATTCCTCGTAATTATTTGTGTTGTGTTGCGTGATCGGGACGATCGTGGTCTAGACTTGGTGTTTTGTAGTTTAGCGACCACAGTTAGGGTTTTTGGCCGATGTCGTGCGCGATAGATGCGCTAAGCGCGCAGCGTAATTTTCCGGGCGTTTTCATCGTGTTTCGTTGTCTTTTCGTCATTGTAGGATTTTTTCTTATGTGATGTGTTTGTGAAATTTTTGGTTCGCAAGCGGGGACTTCGGGCGCTACGACAAGGGGAAAATAGGTGGTAGGCTTCACTTAGCCAGGAGTGTTGGTGAGTAGATTTAACATCTACAGGGGAATCGCCCGCATGGCGTTATGCGTCTGGGCTGGAGATGTTATTTCTTTCGCATATTCTATGTCATATTTAGAATTGCGCATTTACCCTATTACTTAGATATTGTTGTGCTTGGACTAGTATCCTTAGGACACTGTACATATTATTGACGATTCATGTTGCACGAGCACTGATTGTATACTACACACACCGTCAATAATTGCCATGTCACGCACAACCCACTTATAGATATGATATTGCTCGGTTAGGGACATTGAGACTTTGATTCATATTTTTTTACGCATTGACTTATAGCATACATGTATACCTACATGCTTATATATGTGCTCTGACATACTTACATGCTACTTACCTGTATACCTATAGAGTATTGTACCATTAGTGATAAGTACATGCACACTTTATGACATAGCTACAGGTATACCTTGCACACCTATTTCACTTATACCCAGGGGGTATACTACATCATTACTTATAGGTAGATACATATATCTTGCTATACCTTTATGTTTTCACATACATCTGGTTATAGCTACATGTTTACCTTTACCTGATGTTATTTTAGAATTGGAGAAAATTAGGAACCGCATGATATTTATATTAACTTTTTGCAGTTAATTAGCGGCTTTTCCTTTATATGCTCACATTTCCGTTTATGTTGCGTATATTATATTCATGGATTTTCGCATTGAGATATGAATTTTTCATGATGTTTTCTGGATTTGGGAACAGTGGGAGTTCATGAAATTATTCATTATTTGAAAAACCCGGTTTCCCTTGATATGATATTTCAGCATCTACCATGAGAATTATCGGTTCTGATTATATACTCTATATGAGGAGTGGTTCCCTATGAGGGTACATGGTGGGGCCCGGTACGGTTCCCCTCGGCAAGATGATCGACGGTCCATGCCGATTGAGCCTGGAAGGTGGGCAAGTACCTACCGGTGACATTACCAATGACTCGGCGGTTATCATGTGGATACCGACGGGAGTCATGTATGTATAGATACGTCGAGAGGCGAGGGTCAGAGCTAGGCACTCGATCTTTCGGGATAGCGTATGATACGTACCTATCAGGGGGCCAGTCATGGTGACAGCACCTGATAGATCAGCATTTCTGTGTCGATACTAGACACATTGGTTTCATGATATTTCTTTTTACTCCTTTGTATATATAACAGGGGATTAGGCCGCTGTTATATATTCCCTTACACCAATATTAGTGGAATGGGACGCTAATATATGTGTATTGACATTAATTTATATACATCATCATATTTATTCATGCAAATATACCTAGAATGTAAATGACTCATTGACATTGGATTTAGGACATTTGAGAATTCATTTGATATGATTACAGGATATATGAGATTGCTGATGTTGTACATTCGGGGTATACGAGATATACTTGATATTGTACATATGGGATATGTGTGATCTACTTGATGTTGTACATTAAGGATATGTGAGACTTACTTGATATGATAGCCAAATTGGGGGCTGATTTGAGGAAATTGTGATTTGGATTGTCTTGATAGATTTTGATCCTACCACGATGTCGGGTTTCCGTGGAAATGACATGTTTCATTCCATACTTTACATTTACTGTTTATGCACTGCCCCATGCATTAGTGTACCTGTTAGAGTACCTTCCATGACTGTTGCATTTACATACCTTTATTCATATCATTTCTTCATGTATTAGTAGTACCAATATAGTACCTTACATGATTGTACATATAGATTGTCATATTATTATTGCTTCATGTATAAATTGTACCTGCTAGTGTACTTTTTTCATGATTTTTGCATTACATATGACCATTCATTGCTTAGATGCTTATGTTAGATTCGCGCTGTACGTGCATACTCGCGATTACCTGCATATGTTATTTACTATTCACGAGTTGGCAACTTACCCCCGTTGTGCCACAGTGTTTGCAGGTGTTCCTCAGGATATTCAGGGGCAGGATATTATCACACATCTTATCACCTTTTACTACGGATACCGCATCAGCTCATAGTGTGCAGTTTGCTTAGGTGGGTTTTGTCGTTATTCGTTGTATTGTATATTCGTTGTGTCCCTGTACTCTCCATCTACTATTTTCATATTGACTTAGAGACTTGGTGAGGACGATGTTGTATTTTATGTTGTGACTTGTTGTCTTTTATACAGTTTCCTTTCTATCGTTTTCTATTTCTTCGCTACGGCGTCGTATATTTGTTGTGGTGGTTGTTTTCTGCCTTTGGGCGTGGATTTGCTTCCGTTGGGGATGCTTTACTTTATATTTATGTTGTACCTATTTTTGGGGTTGGTTTTTATAAAGGAGGTGCTGCCGAAATTTTCAAGAAAGAAAATTGGACTTAAGAATTTATACTTGAGATTTCATTTTTTTAAAAGGTTTAAACAATGTTTCTTATCTTTTCTTGTCTTTTAATGGTTTATAATTCTGGGTTTTGGCTTTCTTTTACTGCGTTACACTTGTAGACGTTGCGTAGTATTAGGGCCGTCACGTGTCAATTTCGGATCGTGACAAAGTTGGTATCAGAACGCTAGGTTTAACTTTTCGGAGTATAGGATGACTTTGGTATGATGGAGTAGGTAGCTTAAGCAGAGTAACGTAGTGTGTGTATGTCTGCAGCATACTCACATTGCAGTGCTCCGCCTAAAGTGACCTAAGTACAAATTGCTTGAAATTCCTTCCTTGATGATTCATATCCTTGTGATTCGATTTCCGTGTTCATATCGAATCCTATCTCTATTTATAGCCTTTGCCGCCGATGACTTTGGGGACTCAGAGAGGTGCAGCGAGGGCCGAGGTCAGAGTTGACTCGGGTGGGTCAAGGTCTGACTAGGATGGCGCGCTCGTTTCACAGGAGCAGACGAATCCGCCTTTGACAGATAGTATCGCTAGGCTTGTGGCAGAGATGCAGGACATGCGCCAGACTATGAGTTCATTGGTTGAGACCGTTCGAGCGCCACGACAGGAGGTTGTCACCCCTGTTACTCAGTTGTTCCTTGCAATCAGCATGCAGCATTTCGTCACCTACATAGCACCAGTGGATGCAGCACCAGTTGACGAGGCACGTATTCCAGAAACTTTGGGAGTTCCGGAACCGTGGAGGACTCGTGCCGATGTACCAGCCTAGAGACAGAGGCTTAGTTGTTGAGACGGATTTCGTGACGGTTGCGGGAGTAGCAGAGGTTCGGGACGAGAGGATTCGTGTTACCTAGATCAGCCGTTTGTTGTGTTAACTTCTGTTAGCGATTCTTTTGTTGTGCGACACGTATTTCAGTCGTATGCCAATCGGTTAAGAGATTCATCCGTCACTTGATCTTTATAGAGATGTTGGATTTGACGTTCTCCTTGGCACGGACTGGTTAGTTACGTGCTAGGCGTCTGTGGACTACCGCAAGAAAACAGTCAGGTTTGTTTTCCCGGCAAGTCAGTTCTTGTTGTGCAGGAGGACAGTGGTGCCGCCTATCACAGCTCAAATTTAGCCTTTTTCACTAGTCGGGTTTTGAGGAGAGGATGTCGAGGATTCTTAGTGTTCATTCGTGATACCGGAGCCACATTGGGTTTGTTGGACTGGGTTCTTATCGTGCGAGAGTTTTCCGACGTTGTTCCAGATGAGCCGGCGGAGCTGAGGGAGCTTAAGGATCAGCTGCAGAGTTGTTTGTTGGGGGCTTGTGCGTTTGAGTGTTTCGCATTAGGGAGCTCCTATTTCTGTACGTCAAGGAGGAAGACGGCAGTTTAGGTTGTGTATTGATGGATCGCCAATTGAACCGACTTACGGTGCGGATAGGTATCCTTTACTTCGCATTGACGATTTCTTCGATCAGCTCCAGAGTGCGAGACATTTTCTAAGTTTGTTCGGGATCAGGTCATCATTGTTGCGGGTTCGGAGTGATGACATTCCGAAGACTGCCTTGTGCGTGCTACGGGCTTTGTATGTTTTGGTGGTGTCGTCGGACTCACCAATGCCCTAGCAGCATTCGTAGATATGATGAACCAGATTTCTTCAGGACGTTCCTCGACCAGTTATTGTTGTGTCACTGTGGACATTCTGGTCTTTTCTAATGTGTCGTGAGGAACAGGAGCAACACTTGAGGATTTGTTTTGCAGACATTGGGAGAGCCCCAGCTGTTTGGTAGATTCTCGGAGTGTTCCTTCAGGCTTGTTTGTGTTGACTCCTAGGTCTTGTAGTTACGGAAGACGATTTCGTATGGTTCCGAGGGAGATCGAGACCGTACAGCTTTGGCCCAGACTGGTGTACAGACGGAGGTCCGTTGATTTTTGGGCTTAGCAGGTTTTTACCGCCGTTTCATGTAGGATTGCTAGTGTAGTGCTGCACCGTTGACTGGATTGACCTGAAAGGAGGTTCTTTTTCTTTGGACTGAGGCATGTGTGTGGTGTTTTCCAGCAGTTGGAGATTCGGTTGACAATTGCACCAGTTCTTTCTTGCTTTTTGGTTTGGGCGACTTTGTTGTTTTAACTGTGATGTTTCGCGAGTAGGGCTCGATTGTGTACTGAGGTGACACTATAGAGTTATCGCTTTTGCTTCCCTACATTTGGAGGAAGTACAAGCAGGATATCCCACTCATGATATGGAGATGGCCGCGGTGGTAGTGCGTTGGGGATTTGGAGACACTACTTGTTCGAGAGTCATGTCAGATTTTCACGGACCACCAGAGCTTAAAGTACATCTTCCTGCAGCGGGTTTTTATTGTTGAGACAGCGCCGTTGGATGGAACGTGTGGAGGATTGTGTTTGTGAGATCCTTTATTACCCTTGGCAAGGCGATTGTGGTAGCTGATGCTGGAGTCGTAGGCCCGGGGTTAGTTTGTTCCAATTGTGCGCAGTCAGAGACAGTCTTCTGCAGATTTACAGTTCTTGTGCGATCATGGAGTACATCTTAGGTTCTCCTCTACTGAGGGGACAACTTGCTCATGTCCGCGCCCGACCACTTTTCCCTAATCGTTTTCACGAGGCACTGCCCGCCGATATTCATTCGTCAGAGATACTCGAGCATACTCGGTAGGGTAAAGATTCAGAATCCTTGATTTGTGACTAGGGTGTGCTACGTTTAAGGACGCGTTTGTGTGTACCTGGTGTTGATGGGTAGAGACGCGAAATCCTAGAGCAGGCGCATCTGTCCACTCTCTGTGTACATCCAAGTTCCACCAACAATTGACGTAACTGGTGAGAAAGTTACGGGTAGGCAGGGGTGTAAAGAGCAGTTTCGGGTTTCGTTTCAAGGTGCATGTCTTGTTGTGAGCGTAGGTTGAGCATTGAGACCGGCTGGAGAGTAGCAATCTTTAACCGTTCCGGAGAGGGAATGGGAGCAGATATCCATGAATTTGCGTTGTGGCGTCTACCCAGGTTTAATCAGAGTGTGACTCCATTTAGGGTGTTTGTTGTCCGGTTATTCTCAGTTTGCTCAGTTGTTCTTTGTTAAGTTTGTGCGTTGCACGGAGTTCCTTCATGGGTCGTATCCAAATAAGGCACCCTGTTCACTTACCGTCTGGGGCAGGAACTTCAGGAAGCCTTGGGTACTGGTTGAGCTTTAGCTCCGTTTTTCCATCCACATGATTATGGTTTTGTGAGAGTGGGCTATACTGACTATAGAGGTTATGCTTATGCGTACGTGCTAATTGTTGTCGGCGGTTGGGATCGTCACTCGCCATTGTTGGGGTTCTTCTTCGATAGCTGTTATCAGGAGATACTCCAATTGGCAACCTTTTGGTTTTGTTTGTTAGGTGGTGTCGTTATCCAGTTTGTTTTTCTGACTCTGTGTAGTAGGATTTTTGGACCTCAGCTAGTCTAGAGACATCAGAAATGATCCAGTTGGTTCAGGTCAGGATGAGAGTAGCCCAGTGCAGACAGAGGTCTTATGCCGACCGTAGTGGTCGCAGACTTGAGTTCGTAGTGGGAGATCATGTATTCCTACAGGATTTTCCGATGAATGACGTATTGAGTTTGGGAAGTATCCCAGGATTGTAGGTCTTTTTGAATCCTTGAAGCGAGTTGGTTCCGTTGCCTGTAATTTGGCACTTCCGCCCAGATTTTGAGTATTCACCCCGTATTCCTTGTGTCGATACTTCGCAATTACCTTCATGACCTTTTTCACATGATTCAGCATCAGACCAATTAGCTTGGACACGATCTTTCGTTCACCAGTAGCCGCTAGTTATAGTGGATCAGTAGGTGGAGGAACTTCGGTCAAGGGTCTTGCCGTCTGTGAGGGTTCTTTGGCGTAGCTGTATAGTGAGGTGATCACTTGGCAAGCTACGAGGGAGATTTGGGAGTTTTATACTCATCTTCTTGAAGGTATACGTAGATGAATTTTAATTCGGGGACCGAATTTCTTAAGGGGGAAAGATTGTAACGTTTCAGAAATCGTTTTGCGAATTTTTCCGTTTTAGGGCAAAATTGTCGGTATTTTCCGTTTTAACCCGATTTCAATTAAACATCCGTAGAAACTTGTAGGCACCTATTTTAGCTAAAATAAAGCTTGTGCGCGAACTTTGGGGGTATTTGGAAGGTTTTGGTTCAGATAGAATGTTTCCCAAATAAAATATTATTTTAAGCGGTATTTTGTGCACGTAAATCGGAAAAAAAATTCTCTTGTGAATAAATTAATTTTGTCACTAGAAAACTTTTAGAAACTTCTTTTGAAATATCTAGATATTTTTTGGAGTGCAAAAGGTTTTATTTTAAAAAGAAAAGAAAATGTGTAAAGGTGGCAAAGTGCAGTTATTAGCATTTATTACTCTTTTTCCTAGCAATTTCTTCACAAAAAATTCACAAAATACCCCCTCACTTCCCTTGGCTGGCCCTTCCCTTCCCCTGCTGCCCTCCATCATTTCCACCCATTTTCAACTCATTTTGCATCAAATAAATCGTGAAAAATTCAAATTAATTCATAGAAACTCAAATATATTCATTTTCCTTCATTTTTGAATTCAAAGCTAGCTTAGATCTTCATTCAAAACATTATTTTGGAGGAAAAGATAATGAGTTTGGTTTCTTGGTTTTGATCTTTTGTGGAGGTATAAAACCATAACCCTAATCCTTTTTATTGTTTCTAAATTTCTAATTAGCATATTAATTGTTTATTTAAGCTTTTAATTTCATGTTTGAAATTCAAGACTTGATTTTCATGATAATCTAGTTAGGGTAACACTTGTTTTATGTGTTTAATGTTTTAGTGAAGTGTTAATTTGTGATTAGGAAAAGCTTGAACTAGTAGAAAATGATAATTATTGCTAATGAATTCTTTGTTTAATTATGAAATTTTGCTTACTAGGTTTTTGCTAAAATTTAATTAGCAAGTGTTGAAAATTTAGAAATGGTTTAGATAGCTTAGTTAAGCTATTATAAAGTGTTTGTAATCGCTAGATATGCGTTAGCTTGAAACTAGTGCGAAATATTGCGATAAACTGCTTACTAGGTTTCGGGGTTTTTCCGACGTGGGTTCGATTGGTCGTTGCGGGGTTATATCTATTTTATTCCTCATAATTGTTTGTGTTGTGTTGCGAGATAGGGACGATCGGGGTCTAGACTTGGTGTTTTGTAGTTTAGCGACCCCAGTTAGGGTTTTTGGCCGATGTCGTGCGCGATAGATGCGCTAAGGGCGCAGTGTAATTTTCCGGGCGTTTTCATCGCGTTTCATTGTCTTTTCGTCATTGTAGGATTTTTGCTTATGTGATGTGTTTGTGAAATTTTAGGTTCGCAAGCGGAGACTTCGGGCGCTACAACAAGGGGAAAACAGGTGGTAGGCTTCACTTAGCCAGGAGCGTTGGTGAGTAGATTTAACATCTACAGGGGAATCGCCCGCATGGCGTTATGCGTCTGGGCTAGAGATGTTATTTCTGTCGCATATTTTATGTCATATTTAGAATTACGCATTTATCCTATTACTTATATATTGTTGTGCTTGGACTAGTATCCTTAGGACACTGCACATATTATTGACGATTCATGTTGCACGAGCACTGATTGTATGCTACACACACTGTCAATAATTGCCATGTAACTCACAACCCACTTATAGATATGATATTGCTTGGTTAGGGACATTGAGACTTTGATTCATATTTCTTTACGCATTGACTTATAGCATACCTGTATACCTACATGCTTACATATATGCTCTGACATACTTACATGCTAGTTACCTATATACCTATAGAGTATGGTACCATTAGTGATAGGTACATGCACACTTTATAACATAGCTACAGGTATACCTTGCACACCTATTTCACTTATACCTAAGGGGTATACTATATCATTACTTATAGGTAGATACATATATCTTACTATACCTTTATATTTTCACATACATCTGGTTATAGCTACATGTTTACCTTTACCTGATGTTATTTTAGAATTGGAGAAAATTAGGAACCGCATGATATTTATATTAACTTGTTGCAGTTAATTAGCGGCTTTTCCTTTATATGCTCACATTTCCGTTTATGTTGCGTATATTATATTCATATATTTTCGCATTGAGATATGGATTTTTCATGATGTTTTCTGGATTTGGGAACCGTGGGAGTTCATGAAATTATGCATTATTTGAAAAATCCGGTTTCTCTTGATATGATATTTCAGCATCCACCATGAGAATTATCGGTTATGATTATATACTCCATACGAGGAGTGGTGCCGTATGAGGGTACATGGTGGGGCTCGGTACGGTTCCCCTCGGCAAGATGATCGACGGTCCATGCCGATTGAGCCTGGAAGGTGGGCAAGTACCTACCGGTGACATTACCAATGACTCGGCGGTTATCATGTGGATACCGATGGGAGTCATGTACGTATAGATACGTCGAGAGGCGAGGGTCAGAGCTAGGCACTCGTGCTTTCGGGATAGCGTATGATACGTACCTATCAGGAGGCCAGTCATGGTGACAACACCTGATAGATCAACATTTCTGTGTCGATGCTTGACACATTGGTTTCATGATATTTCTTTTTACTTCTTTGTATATATAACAGGGGATTAGGCACCTGTTATATATGCCCTTACACCAATTTTAGTGGAATGGGACGCTAATATATGTGTATTGATATTAATTTATATACATCATCATATTTATTCATGCAAATATACGTAGAATGTAAAGGACTCATTGACATTGGATTTAGGACATTTGAGAATTTATTCGATATTGATTACAGGATATATATGAGATTGCTGATGTTGTACATTCGGGGTATACGAGATATACTTGATATTGTACATACGGGATATGTGAGATCTACTTGATTTTGTACATTAAGGATATGTGAGACTTACTTGATATGATAGCCAAATTGGGGGCTGATTTGAGGAAATTGGGATTTGAATTGTCTTGATGGATTTTGATCCTACCACGATGTCGGGTTTCCATGGAAATGACATGTTTCATTCCATACTCTACATTTACTGTTTATGCACTGCTACATGCATTAGTGTACCTGTTAGAGTACCTTCCATGACTGTTGCATTTACATACCTTTATTCATATCATTTCTTCATGTATTAGTAGTACCGATATAGTACCTTACATGATTGTACAAACAGATTGTTATATTATTATTGCTTCATGTATAAATTGTACCTGCTAGTATACTTTTTTCAAGATTTTTGCATTACATATGACCATTCATTACTTAGATGCTTATGTTAGATTCGCGCTGTACGTGCATATTCGCGATTACCTGCATATGTTATTTACTATTCACGAGTTGGCAACTCACCCCCGTTGTGCCACAGTGTTTGCAGGTGTTCCTCAGGATAGTCAGTGGCAGGCTATTATCACACATCTTATCATCTTTTGCTACGGATACCGCATCAGCTCACAGTGTGCAGTTTGCTTAAGTGGTTTTGTGGTTATTCCTTGTATTGTATATTCGTTGTATCCCTGTACACTCCATCTACTATTTTCATATTGACTTAGAAACTTGGTGAGGACGATGTTGTATTTTATGTTGGGACTTATTGTCTTTTATACAGTTTCCTTTCTATCGTCTTCTATTTCTTCGCTACGACGTCGTATATTTGTTGTGGTGGTTGTTTTTCGCCTTTGGGCGTGGATTTTCTCCCGTTGGGGATGCTTTACTTTATATTTATGTTGTACCCATTTATGGGGTTGGTTTTTATAAAGGAGGTGCTGCCGAAATTTTCAAGAAAGAAAATTGAACTTAAAGAATTTATACTTGAGATTTCATTTTTTTTAAAGGTTTAAACAATATTTCTTATCTTTTCTTGTCTTTTAATGGTTTAGATTTTTGGGTTTTGGCTTTCTTTTACTGCGTTACGCCTGTAGACGTTGCATAGTATTAGGGCCGTCACGTGCCAATTTCGGGTTGTGACAAGAGGTCTTATGCCGACCGTTGTGGTCGCAGACTTGAGTTCGCAGTGGGAGCCCATGTATTCCTACGGATTTTTCCGATGAATGACGTGTTGAGTTTTGGGAAGCTTATCCCAGAATTATAGGTCCTTTTAAGATCCTTAAAGTGAGTTAGTTCCATTGCCTTTGATTTGGCACTTCCGCCCAGATTATTGAGTATTCCCCCCGTATTCCTTGTGTCGGTACTTTACAATTAGCTTCATGACCTTTCTCACATGATTCGGCACCAGACCATTTGGCTTGGACGCGATCGTTTCGTTCACTGGCAGCCAATTGTGTTAATGGCTCGGCAGGTAGATAAACTTCGGTCAAAGGTCTTGCCATCTATGAAGGATTTTCTTGGACGTAGCCGTATAGTGAGGTGCTCACTTGGAAGGCTGCGAGCGAGATTTGGGAGTTTTGTAATCTTCTCTTTGAAGGTACGCTTAGTAAACAATTTAAATTCGGGGAAGAATTTTTATAAGGGGGGAGATTGTAACGTTTTAGAAATCGTTTTGCGAATTTTTCCTTTTTAGGAAAAAATTGTCGGTATTTTCGTTTTAACCCGATTTCGATAAAACTTCCGTAGAAACTTACCGGCACCTTTTTTAGCTAAAATAAAGCTTGTGCGCGAACTTTGGGGGTATATGGGAGGTTTTGGTCCATATAGAATTTTTCCCAAATAAAATATTATTTTAGCCGGTAAAATATGCACGTAAATCGAGAAATTTCTTCTAAATGAAAATTCTTGGAAATTTTCACTACATTATTTTAGAAGCTTCTTCTCAAATATCTAGATATTTTTTTTATGCAAAAGGTTTTGAATTTTTAAAGAAAAGAAAAGAAAAGAAAAGGTGGCATTTGCATTTATTAGCATTAATTAGTGTTTTTAGCTAGAAAATTCTACACACTTCACCAAAATTCCCCCCATTCTTCCCTTGGCCAGCCCTTCCCTTCCCCTTGCTGCCCTCTATCATTTCCACCCATTTTCAACTCATTTTGCATCAAATAAATCATAAAAAATCCAAATTAATTCATACAAACTCAAATATATTCATTTTCCTTCATTCTTGAACTCAAAGCTAGCTTGGATCTTCATTCAAAACATAATTTTGGGGAAAAAGATGATGAGTTTGGTTTGTTGGTTTTGATCTTTTGTGGAGGTATAAAACCCTAACCCTAATCCTTTTTGTTGTTTCTAAATCTTTAATTAGCATATTAATTGTTTATTTAAGCTTTTAATTTCATGTTTGAAATTCAAGACTTGATTTTTATGATAATCTAATTAGGGTAAAGCTTGATTAAGTGTTTAATATTATTTAAAGTGTTAATTTGTGATTAGGAAAAGAAACCTAGCAGAAAATGATAATTATTGCTAATGAATACTTTGTTTAATTATGCAATTTTGCTTAGTAGGTTTTTGCTAAAATTTAATTAGCAAGTGTTAAAAATTTAGAAATGGTTTAGATTGCTTAGTTAAGCTATTATCAGGTGTTTGTAATCGCTAGATATGCGTTAGCTTGAAACTAGTGCGAAATATTGCGAAAATTTGCTTATTAGGTTTCGGGGTTTTTCCGACGTGGGCTCGATTGGTCGTTGCGAGATTATATCTATTACATTCCTCGCATTTAGTTGTGTTGTATTGCGCGATCGGGACGATCGGAGTCTAAACTTGGTGTTTCGTAGTTTAGCGACCCTAGTTAGGGTTTTTGGCCGATGTCGTGCGTGATAGATGCGCTAAGTGCGGAGTACAATTTTCAGGGCGTTATTCTTGCGTTTTGATGTCTTTTCGTCGATGTAGGATATTTGCTTATGTGATGTGTTTGTGAAATTTTAGGTTCGCAAGCGGGGACTTCGGACGCTACGACAAGGGAAAACAGGTGGTAGGCTTCACTTAGCCAGGAGCGTTGGTGAGTAGATTTAACATCTACAGGTGAATCGCCCGCATGGCGTTATGCGTCTGGGCTAGAGATGTTAATACTTGTCGCATATTCTATGTCATATTTAGAATTGCGCATTTACCCAATTACTTAGATATTGTTGTGCTTGGACTAGTAGCCTTAGGACACTGCACATATTATTGACGATTCATTTTGCACGAGCACTGATTGTATGCCACACACACCGTCAATAATTGCCATGTCACGCACAACCCACTTATAGATATGATATTGCTTGGTTAGGGACATTGGGACTTTGATTCATATTTCTTATCGCTTATGACATATAGCATACCTGTACATCTACATGCTTACACATATGCCTTCATATACTTACATGCTAGATACCTGTATACCTATAGGGTATTGTGCCATTAGTGTTAGGTACATACACACCTTATACCTACAGGTATACCTTGCACACATACTTCACTTATACCCAGGGGGTATATTACATCATTATTTATAGGTAGATACATATACCTTGCTATACCTTTATGTTTACACACATATCTGGTTATAGCGACATGTTTACCTTTATTTGATGTTATTTAGAATTGGAGAAAATATGAACCGCATGATATTTTATATTAACTTGTTGCGGTTAATTAGCGGTTTTCCCTTTATATGCTTTCATTACAGTTTTATATTGCATATATTATATTCATGGATTTTCGCATTGAGATATGGATTTTTCATGATGTTTTCTGGATTTGGGGACCGTGGGAGTTCATGAAATTATGCATTATTTGAAAAACCCGGTTTCCCTTGATATGATATTTCAGCAGCCACCATGAGATTTATCGGTTCGGATATATATATACCCCCGCGCGAGGAACAGAGGGGTCCGTGTGCGGGTACATGGTGGGGCCCGGAGGTATCCCGAGGCAAGAATGAGGTCGTGGTGTTAGACAAT
Source organism: Agapanthus africanus (assembly GCA_030015575.1). Classification (NCBI taxonomy): domain Eukaryota; kingdom Viridiplantae; phylum Streptophyta; class Magnoliopsida; order Asparagales; family Amaryllidaceae; genus Agapanthus; species Agapanthus africanus. The sequence continues at coordinate 357,941,662 of CM057343.1, forward strand.
GAGTTACAGGGGAACCATACCATCCGGTGACATTACCAATGACTCGGCGGTAATCATGGGGATACCGTTGGGAGTCATGTACGTATAGATACGTGGAAAGACAAAGGTCAGAGCTAGGCACTCGTGCTTTTCGGATAGCGTGTGATACGTACCTATCAAGGTGCCAGTCTTGGTGACAGCACCTGATAGATCAGTATTTCTGTGTCGATGCTTGACGCATTGTTTTCATGATATTCCTTTTTACTTCTTGTATATATAACAGTGGGTTAGGACGCTATTGTATATGCCCTTACACCAATATTAGTGGAATGGGACGCTAATATATGTGTATTGACATTTTTACTTCTTTGTATATATAACAGTGGGTTAGGACGCTGTTATATATGCCCTTACACCAATATTAGTGGAATGGGACGCTAATATATGTGTATTGACATTAATTTATATACATCATCATATTAATTCATGCAAATATATTTAGGGTGTTAGAATTTTACTTGATATTGGATTTGGGATATAGGGGATTTATTGAGATTTGATACGGGATATGTATGAGATTGCTGATTTGTACATTCAGGATATATGAGATTTATTCGATATTGTACATTCAGGATCTGTGAGACTTATATGATATAAGAGCCAATTTGGGGGCTGATTTGAGGAATTGGAATTTGGATTTGTCTTAATAGATTGTGATCCTACCACGATGTCAGGATTCCGTGGAATTGACATGTTTCATTCCATACTCTACATTTATTATTTATGCACTGTTTCTTGTATTAGTAGTATCTGTTAGTGTACCTTTCATGACTGTTGCATATATACATTTTCATATCATTATTGCATGATTATTGCATACCGATTGTCATATTATTATTGGTTCATGTATTAGTTATACCTGCTAGTGTACTTTCATGATTATTTCATTCATATGACCTTTTATTGCTATTAATTACATATGTTAGATTCGCGCTGTACGTACATACTTGCGATTACCTGGATATGTTATTTACTATTCACGAGTTGGCAACTCACCCCCGTTGTGCCACAGGGTTTTGCAGGTTGTTTTCCCCAGAGTAGTCGAGGCAAGCTATTTATCTATCTTATCATCTTTTGCTGCGGATACCGCATCAGCTCACCGTGTGCAGTTTGCTTAGGTGGGTTTTGTGGTTATTCGTTGTTTATTGTATATTCGTTGGAGCCATGTACTCTCCATTTACCATTATCTTGTATGACTTAGAGACTTGATGTGAGGACGATATTGTATATTTTGGGGACTTGGATGTCTTTTATGCAGTTTTACTTATATCGACTTTTATTTCTTCGCCACGGCGTCGTATATCTGTTGTGGTGGTTGTTTCCCGCCGTTGGGCATGGATTTGCTCCCGTTGGGGATGCTTTACTTTATATTTATGTTGTACCCATTTTTGGGGTTTGTTTTTACAAAGGAGGTGCTGCCCAAATTTTCAAGAAAGAAAATTGGACTTAAAGAATTTATACTTGAGATTTTCAAAGGTTTAAACAATATTTCTTATCTGCGTTACGCCTTTAGACGTTGCGTAGTATTAGGGCCGTCACGTGCCAATTTCGGGTCGTGACACTACCACACCATATAAGATATGGAGTGGGAAGAGACCATGTCATAAACGAGTTAAGATATGGGGTTGTCCGGCCTATATCAAAAGGCAAAATCCGGACAAACTCGAGGCACGATCAGTTCTTTGTAAGTTTGTTGGATATCCTAAACATTCGAATGGATATCTATTCTACCACGGTGAACAACAAAAGGTATTTGTTGCTCAACATGCTACCTTTTTAGAAAAGGAATTTCTTACAAAATAAATTAGTGGCGAAGAGGTAGAGCTGGAAGAAGTTCCAGCACCCCAAACTACAACTGATGATTTACTGGAACTGGAGGATTCAGTGGTACCCGACGAACCCCAGCCTCTCCGCCGATCTAGTAGGGTTCCTCATCCACCTGAGAGATACTATGGTTTTCTCATAGATGGTAGGAGCGAGGATTGCATCATGGAAGATGATGACCCGACTAGCTTCGCGCAGGCCATCACAAGTGGAGACTCTGTGAAATGGCTGGATGCAATGCGATCTAAGATGGAATCCATGTACACCAACAAAGTATGGACTTTGGAAGTTGCTCCTGAAGGGGTAAAACCCATTGGGAGCAAATGGATCTTTAAGAAGAAACTTGGTGTAGATGGAAAAGTTGAGACTTACAAAGCTAGACTTGTTGCAAAAGGTTTTCGTCAACGACCAGGTGTAGATTATGACGACGCCTTTTCTCCAGTGGCTATGCTTAAGTCCATCCGGATCTTACTTGCCATTGCTGCATACCATGACTATGAAATCTGGCAGATGGATGTTAAGACGGCCTTTCTAAATGGTGATTTAGAGGAGTGCGTATACATGACTCAGCCAGAGGGCTTCATAGACAGTGGGAGCAGCGGAAAGGTATGCAAGCTGCTTAAATCCATCTACGGGTTAAAGCAGGCATCGCGGAGTTGGAACATCTATTTTGATGTAGTAGTCAAAGAGTTTGACTTCATCAAGAACATGGATGAACCTTGTATCTGTTAGTTATATGTATGCCCTAGAGGCCATTACTATACATAGGATGTATATTGTAGTGGATGCTTGGACATATATAGGGATGACTTTCTTGCTCGACATGATAGTATGCTATCTGGTTACTCTTTACCATAATGTGTACACTGATTGTCTCTCTGTTACATGTTGGTAAAGCCCTTAGGATGTGTACTTGACTACCTGGACTATGATGCGGATCATATTAGTAGGGACATGGTAGTCCATAAGTACATCCTTCAAGGTCCCTAGTCGTGGGTGTATCGAGACGGGGCATCGATATACCAGAGTAGACTAGCGTATACCTTCTCGACCCATACAGATGGGCGATGGTTGATCCCATATCCATTGGTGTTTGACATCAGAGATGATATACGGGTGTCCAGTGGAGACTGGGTACACTAGAGGGACTCGCCGAGAACTCCCAGATGGTATTATACCTTACGTCAGATGGCAGTTCTCTGGTGACACTGGTACAGAGTAGTCTGTTGACCCGAGATCGTCATAGAGTCTTGTGTGATTCCCACTGTGCTTTGATTTCCACCTTACCACGTCCAAGAGGGCGTGCAAAACGGTGGTTTTTGGGTACAGTCCCGAATCACATGGAGGCAATGAGCGATAGGAGGGGATTCGTCTCTCCCGGTATAGGGAGTTGATGTTGCGCTGTGTTCGATTGGCTATAACAGGAAATCCCTGGCCAGGGTTGCTGAGATTTACTGGTAAGTGTTACCAGTAGTTTCTCGAACTGTTATAGACCTCATATCGACACGACTTATCGAGCTATTGGGGTCTGACGTTTACCACCCCTAGGCGAGATATGCGACATATCAGACGACGATACCGGACTGTACGGTAAGTGTTACTGGTTGGATTCACAGGAGTATGAGCGGGCTTGCTCGTCGATCTTCTGATCGCTCAATACCCGGGTGGCCGTTACGTTTAGCAGACCGCTTGCGGCTTGTGGGTGTTTGATATGATCATCACCTGCTGCCGGCGTATTGACGAGTCTTTAGAGTCCTACACAGAGGTTTCCTGGCTCAAGCGAAATGAAATAGGAGCGCATATGAGATATGTGCGGGACCGAGAATAATACCAGTATGTGATACTGTATTCGATTCTCGCGATTTGTGACATTGATCGGTTATATGCGATATAGCCGGGTTATCGGATCAAGTGTTGATTCGATAAGTTGTTACTATTGATATTAGTCGGTTATATGCGATATGACCGGATCGTTAAATCAAGTATTGATTTAATGATTTAATGTATAATTATATATTTGATATATTATTTTACATTAACTAATATTGGTTCACTTAAGATTTTTTTCTCACTTGTTTGTGCACATTGTATATGTGATAAATTTTTGTGCACAAGTTTGTATCATGTTTGATGATACATGCAAACTTGGGTGTGTATGATTAAACCATGGTTATGTTAATGGTTAGGGTTTTGATTTACTTATTTATTTATTCTCTTAATTCATTTTTGGCAAAAAAAGAAATGGTGGCTTGCTTTGTTTTATAGTTGAAGCTTCATGAAGCTTTGAATAAGTCTACCATTTTTGTTTCATGCTAAACCTAACCATTCAACTAACCTTGGTTTATTCTCTACACTTAACCATGGTTGATAAAATGATAAGAATGACTTTATTTCCATTTATTCATATTCTTATCATATTATATTCTTCTTCTTCTTCTTCTTCTTCTTCAAGAAGAAAGAAGCTTGCTAGCTTCAATGGTGACTTGAGAAAAAGAGTGAGAAATCCAATTCTAAAGTGAACCCACTTCCTATTTCTTCATCCTCTACCACTTGCCAAGTAGTATAGGGTGTTTTCTTCACAAGTTTCATGACTTGGTAAAGTTGGAGCTTGATCTCGTGTTGCCTCGACGTAGATCATCTTCGGCATCAAAGTCGACGACCTAGCCCGATCATTTCTTCGACGAAACCATTACTAGAGTCCGGGATCCGATGATCACAGCGGAAGGACATCATCACGGAGCTAAGGAAGTGGAGGACCGGATCTACAAAGGTTGTATTTCCGTTCACTTAGCACTAAAGTAGTTTAGTAGCTTGTAGTTTCGCCTAAACTCTAGTTAACGATCGCATTAGGGTTTCTCGGCACCGGAAAAATCATAATTTGGCATGGTTGATACCTTGTGAGACCTCATTAGTGTGCCTAGGAACCCTACAGTGGTATCAGAGCCTAACCAGAGCTTTAGGCGAAGTGTAGACAAAGTTAGAAGTCCGATCGAACCCGTAAACCCCGACAAAACCCTTCTCTGTACATTTTTCAAAACAGTGGATTTTTGTGAATTAAAAATTCGCAGAAAAACAAGCAGGAAAAACTAAGAATTACTGTGAAGTACGGTCCACTAAGTCAATAATTTGACCGCGGAACCGCGGCGAAACCATGGGTTTGGCGGCGGTTCCGCGGCCAAAATTTGGACTTAGTCCCTGAAATTTCATATATTTAATCTTAGGTCCTTTCTTGGCAATTTTTTATGGGAGTTTTTTAATTCCACTCAAGTGTTGAGTTTTCTAGGGTTTTATTGGGTACTCGTTAATTTGATCGGATAATTTAACTTCGTTTATGTTTTTCCGGATATTTTAGAAACTGTAAAAAAGTTCGACCGGATATAAATACCCACTTTTTCCCCTGCCGGGAAATTTCCAAGTGTTGGATTTTTCCGTAGTTTAAGAATGTTCTAAGTAGTGCAAGTAACGCGATGGACCCTCTAGAAGACAACAAAACTTAACTCGATTATGTGACCGTCTTGAACTGCCCTTTGAACCTTCGGGTTTGGGGCAGTACGGCGTGCCACATGTGAGGCGTTGGCTTGACCCTTCTACGGCTGGACCGTTGGTACTGAGGCATGAACTGGATGTTTTTAAACTTCTTTCATGTGTTGAGCTGTTTTGGGAAAACTTGGGTGTTTGAATGTTCAATCGGAAAGTTTAACATTTTCTATTTATCTGGAATGGGATACAATATTTGGAATCCACAAGTAGTTATGAAATAACTGAATTGAACGTTATAAACATAGCAGTTTAGTCTCACTTGATTGGTTGCCACAGAATTTTGATGTGATCAAAAGTCCGTCGCAATCACGTAGCGTACGCGGATACTCGCCGGGTAAACTTAATAGACAGCCACACCCCAAAGCCCCGACCAAGTGACTGTAGGAGAACCCCGTCGCCGAAAGCATCCGTTAGGGTGCTCGCGGTAGCGGTGTTCCGCCTTAGTGCACTTCGTCGACGGTATCAGGAGGTGCGGCCGCCTACTAAAGTTTGCGACGAGCATTCGATCAGAATGTCGGGAATGTTGTTGAATTGCCCGACTTGATATTGAAAAGAGTTTTCGATAATGAGACTAAAATGCGGGGTTTATAATTGTTAGGCATGCGATGTCTAAGAAATTCATTTGTTTAGGCATGCGATGTCTAAAGAGGTTGCGGATTCCAACTGTTGTAGTTTTACACTTTCTTTTCTGTGACCGTAAGTGTAATATGTGATATCGCCGGTTTCGTTGCTATATGTCAACGACAATTGGGATGCGCATATTTACTTACGTTGATGACATGTGATGTTATGTGTTGCTGGATATGTTATATTGGATCGTCGTGTTTGAATAGCCGGGGTTTTTTATGTGAGATGAGTGTTTTTCATTTTCATTCATGTAAAAACTTGTATGTAATATTCTTTTATTGGGGCACTTCCAGGTTGCGGAAGATGTCACCTTTTGTATATTATTTACTTTTCCGCACTAGGATAGACCCAAGGAGGGGAGAACAAGTAACCAGGTTCTGGAGTCCAGTGGGAGACCAACTCGAGGAGTCGAGTCCGGGTCTCCTAACTCTAGAATTGGTAGGGTTGCTTGTCGCTCTCGTAGGGTTCTAAGGGTGTGGGTTTGGCTATTCATAGCGACCGTGGAATCCGTGTTTTATACTGGCTCGTATTGAAAACACGGACGTCCTAGTATATCCAATGTTTCATATGTTTCTTCTGCTGCGATATCTGTGATGTGATCATGTGATATGTTCTATGCTGGATACTGTATATAGTATATATGATATATTATATAGGCGTTACTTATGTTTTACACCCGTGCTAGCCCTGCCCCGCTCTGCCGTTAGTTACCTAACCTAACGGTGCACGAGGGGACATCGAGGCGAATGCGGATGGCATAAGTGTACGTCGTATTTATCTGTGATGTTTAGGTACTTAAATGATGGGACTTCATTAATGAGATTAATGAAATAAAAGAAACCTAAAGATGTTGTGGAATCGAATTTCAAAAATAAAACAGGTAGCTACAGTTCTTGCTTTGCACAGCGGTATATATGATATATCCTGCACCTTATTCGATGAGGAAAGGGCCGACGATCCCTTCACCGGGAGTGACCCCTTTAGCAATAACTGGCAGATGCTACACACTCGGTTTGTCTTTTGATAGCTTCTATAGTTTCTGCTTTGCACAGTGATATATATGATATATCCCGCACCTCATTCGATGAGGAAAGGGCCGACGATCCCTTCACCGGGAGTGACCCCTTTAGCAAAACTAGAAAAGCCTAAAAAACACTCCATTTTAAAATCATTTGATTCTACAACGATATCAAGTTCATTACGCAATAGGTTTTCAGAAAAACCTATCGTAGCCCTCCGTCATTTCAGATAAGTACTAGTTAGTATTCGTGCTGCGGTAGTTTGGCATGCGTCAAGGCGTAGTGTACGGTAGCTAACTAGTGCTTATCTGCTAGCATACGATGCGATTGGATTAGGGTATTCGTACGGCGTTGTTTGGCATACGTCAAGGGTCGTGCGGGTGGGTTTAATTCAATCAAGAAATGTACGGGTTGAACTTGACTAGCGGACTATGGGTTGTTTGGCATGCGTCAAGGTCATAGCACGCTAGGGGCAAAATATTATCGGGAATTTCAAGTGTTGAAATTTGCAATGAGATTGCATAACTTCTATGAGATAGTTGGATCCTGATACCCACTGCGAGTAAGAGTTACTCCTGGGAGAGTTTTACACATTACAATTAGCCTATCAAGTAGGTGTCTAGAAAGGTGTCAACGGGGTTACGCCTCTGGGAAAATGAGGTTTACATTAATTAGGTTCGTGCGAAAGCACGGGGGACCTCCCTCAAAGTACCGACACTGGCCTGGCTGAAAGATTGGCGAACCTGTAGCGTGTAATTAATCCCGGCTAGTCTTTCCTTTTAGGGTTTGAAGGAAGATTTGATAAAAACAGTGGGAGCCATCCTGATTAGATAAAATAATAACCAATCTATTCTTGCAAGAGCGCACACAGAGTGTTTTCTTCTCTCTCTCTCCAGGTAGCGACCATGTCACGCCTTAATCAAGATAATAATACGGATGTATTGACCGAACCCGCTTGTTATACTGAGCTAGGGAACGTTGGACCCGCTCCAACTTATAATTGTTATAAGTCAGAGCAGGAAATTGGGGAATACCAGAATTCTCGTGCCGCCCAAACGAAGAAAGTGCATACTGATGCATCATCTTCGGGTGTGTTCATTACAAAGAACTGTTTCTCTGTATCCTCTACGTCCTGGGTATTTGATACCGGATCAGGATCCCAGATATGTAATCTGTTACATAGGGCTACAGAAAGGTAGAGAACTGAGAACGGGTGATAAGTTTCATGAGGCAGAAAACGGTGCAAGTGTTGCAGCCAAGTCTGTTGGTCACTGTCACCCTGTATTACTAGAATACATTGATTCTGAACGAATGTTATTAGATACCGAACCTGATATATAAAATCATATCAGTCTCTTTATTAGTAAAGAAGGATATAATTTTATATTGTTGGATAATGTTTTGAACATTTCCTATATCAAATGTTGATCGATTCAGGCACGTTATCTAAAAGCATTGATGTTCTAAATCAAACTACAGTTCTTAGTATACGGAACACACACAAGAGGAAGAGTTCAGAAATGAACGGATCCTTCTTGAGGTATTGTAGACTAGGTCATATCAATACGACCCGACTAGCTGAAGTTACATTTAGATGCATATTTAAATCATTTTGAATTTACATCTTATGAAACATGCCAGTCATGTCACAAAGATTAGATGACCATAGATCTGTTTACTGGAAACAGAGAAAGAGTTAGTGAACTCTTGGGATGATACATGTTGATGTATGTAGGTCCCCTGTCTACACATGCCAAGACCGGTTCTTTGTACTTCATTACATTCTCTGATCATCTCTTTAGATTCAGACATATGTTCCTGTTGAAACACAAGTCCGAACCTTTTGAGATATTCACAGAATATAATTTAGAAGTAGAGAACCAATACGGGTATAAGTATTATGTCCTTTGATGAGATCAAGGAGGAAAATACTTGTGCATAGAATTCCTGGACTATTCTAAAGGAGAATGAAATTCTCTCTCAGTGTTACTCCTCTGCATACACCACAGCACAACGGTGTATCGGGGCGGAGCAATCACACCCTATATGATATGGTGCGCTCTATGATGAGTACTACTGAGTTTCCTATTTCCTTTTGGGAGTTATGCACTTATGAAGTTGCATACCTATTGAATAGGGTTCAAATCAAATCAGTTGCCTACCACTTCATATGTGATATGGAAAGGGAAGAGCCCATCTCTTAAGTCAGTTAAGATTTGAGGTTGACCGGCCTATGTCTAAAAGAAAAATCCGGACAAGCTCGAGGTAAGGTCTGTAATGTAGAACTGGTAAGGTTCCAGCTACACAGAATACAGCAGATGATTTGATATAACCAAAGAATTCAATAGTTACCAACGAACCTCAGCCTCTCCGCCGATCTAGTAGGGTTCCTCATCCGCCTGAGAGATACTCCGGTTTCTCGATGACAGTGGGAGCGAGGATTGCATCATGAGATGATGACCCAACTAGTTTCGAGCTGGCCATCAGGAGTGAGACTCTGTAAGAATGGCTGGATGTTTATCGATCTGAGATGGAATCCTTATACACCAACAAAGTATGGACTTTGGTTGCTATATATGAAGGGTTAAATCCCTATCAGGAGCAAGTATATCTTGAGAAGATTACTTGGTGTAGATGGAGAAGTTGAGACTTTCAAAGCTAGACTTGTTAAAGGTTTTCGTTATTGACCAGGCGTGGATAACGATGATACCTCTTTCCAGTGGCTGTGCTTAAGTCCATCCAGATCCTACTTGCCACGGCTACATACTATAACTACGATATCTGGTGGTTGGGTGCCATGACTGCTTTTCTAAATAATGTTTTAGAAGAGTGCGTCTATAAGTACACAGCCAGAGGGCCTCGTAGACAGTGGGAGCAGCGGAAACGTGTGCAAGATGTTTTATGTGATAAAGCAGGCATCGCGGAGTTGGAACATCTGTTTTGATGGATTAGTCAAAGAGTTTGACATCATCAAAATGGTAGATGAACCTTGTATAAATAAAAAGGTAGTAGGGAGTATGGTGGTGATCCTCGTAGAGTACGTGGATGACATACTCTTGATAGGGAAAGAGTTTCCTATGCTACGCTCAGTCAATCTCCGCTTATCACAAGGATTCTCCCTATAGGATCAAAGTGATACCTCCTAAATCCTGGGTTTTGGATCTATGAGATAGATCTAATTGGATGTTAGGATACTCACTAGTTGTAGTGAGATGGTATCAATCGATCCTGGGGAGAATCACTAGAAGTGTTCCAGGGTGATAAGGACGACTGAATGTCAGTCACAGGCATTGTCTTTACCCTTAGTAAAGGGACGGTATGTTGGAAGAGTTCCAAGCTAGATACCGTGGCATACTAGACGATAAAGGCTAGATACATCGCTACTTAAGATGCTACCAAAGAGGCAGTCTGGATATATATTTGTTTATGAGATGAACTTAGTTCCTCCAATTGTGTGACAATGGAGTTGTGGCTTATGCCAAGGAACGTCCGTCCCATCAGTGATCCAGACATATTCTGAGGCAGCATCACCTGATCATGGAGATAGTTGATCTCCAGGGTGATCAAGGTTAGGAGAGTAGACTCAGAGGACAACACGGCAGATCCACTCACAAAGGCCTTTTCCCAAAGAGAGACTTTTATGGGATGGTTGAGTATGAAATACTACAACCACTGATATCAGATGGCCCTAGTGCAAGTGGGAGATTGTTAGTTATATGTATGCCCTAGAGGCCATTACTATACATAGGATGTATATTGTAGTGGATGCTTGGACATATATAGGGAGGACTTTCTTGCTCGACATGATAGTATGCTATCTGGTTACTCTTTACCTTAATGTGTACACTGATTGTCTCTCTGTTACATGTTGGTAAAGCCCTTAGGATGTGTACTTGACTACCTGGACTATGATGCGGATCATACTAGTAGGGACATGGTAGTCCATAAGTACATCCTTCAAGGTCCCTAGTCGTGGGTGTATCGAGACGGGGCATCGATATACCAGAGTAGACTAGCGTATACCTTCTCGACCCATACAGATGGGCGATGGATGATCCCATATCCATTGGTGTTTGACATCAGAGATGATATACGGGTGCTCAGTGGAGACTGGGTACACTGGAGGGACTCGCCGGGATCTCCCAGATGGTATTATACCTTACGTCAGATGGCAGTTCTCTGGTCACACTGGTACAAAGTAGTCTGTTGACCCGAGATCGTCATAGAGTCTTATGTGATTCCCACTGTGCTTTGATTTCTACCTTACTACGTCCAAGAGGGCATGCAAAACGGTGGTTTTTGGGTACAGTCCCGAATCACATGGAGGCAATGAGCGATAGGAGGGGATTCGTCTCTCCCGGTATAGGGAGTTGATGTTGCGCTGTGTTCGATTGGCTATAACCGGAAATCCCTGGCCAGGGTTGCTGAGATTTACTGATAAGTGTTACCAGTAGTTTCTCGAACTGTTATAGACCTCATATCGACACGACTTATCAAGCTATTGGGGTCTGACGTTTACCACCCCTAGACGAGATATGCGACATATCAGACGACGAGACCGGACTATACGGTAAGTGTTACTGGTTGGATTCACAGGAGTATGAGCGGGCTTGCTCGTCGATCTTCTGATCGCTCAATACCCGGGTGGCCGTTACGTTTAGCAGACCGCTTGCGGCTTGTGGGTGTTTGATATGATCATCACCTGCTGCCGGCGTATTGACGAGTCTTTAGAGTCCTACACAGAGGTTTCCTGGCTCAAGCGAAATGAAATAAGAGCGCATATGAAATATGTGTAGGACCGAGAATAATACCAGTATGTGATACTGTATTCGATTCTCGCGATTTGTGACATTGATCGGTTATATGCGATATAGCCGGGTTATCGGATCAAGTGTTGATTCGATAAGTTGTTACTATTGATATTAGTCGGTTATATGCGATATGACCGGATCGTTAAATCAAGTATTGATTTAATGATTTAATGTATAATTATATATTTGATATATTATTTTATATTAACTAATATTGGTTCACTTAAGATTTTTTTTCTCACTTGTTTGTGCACATTGTATATGTGATATATTTTTGTGCACAAGTTTGTATCATGTTTGATGATACATGCAAACTTGGGTGTGTATGATTAAACCATGGTTATGTTAATGGTTAGGGTTTTGATTTACTTATTTATTTATTCTCTTAATTCATTTTTGGCAAAAAAAGAATTGGTGGCTTGCTTTGTTTTATAGTTGAAGCTTCATGAAGCTTTGAATAAGTCTACCATTTTTGTTTCATACTAAACCTAACCATTCACCTAACCTTGGTTTATTCTCTACACTTAACCATGGTTGATAAAATGATAAGAATGTCTTTATTTCCATTTATTCATATTCTTATCATATTATATTCTTCTTCTTCTTCTTCTTCAAGAAGAAAGAAGCTTGCTAGCTTCAATGGTGACTTGAGAAAAAGAGTGAGAAATCCAATTCTAAAGTGAACCCACTTCCTATTTCTTCATCCTCTACCACTTGCCAAGTAGTATAGGGTGTTTTCTTCACAAGTTTCATGACTTGGTGAAGTTGGAGCTTGATCTTGTGTTGCCTCGACGTAGATCATCTTCGGCATCAAAGTCGACGACCTAGCTCGATCATTTCTTCGACGAAACCATTACTAGAGTCCGGGATCCGATGATCACAGCGGAGGGACATCATCACGGAGCTAAGGAAGTGGAGGACCTGATCTACAAAGGTTGTATTTCCGTTCACTTAGCACTAAAGTAGTTTAGTAGCTTGTAGTTTCGCCTAAACTCTAGTTAACGATCGCATTAGGGTTTCTCGGCACCGGAAAAATCATAATTTGGCATGGTTGATACCTTGTGAAACCTTATTAGTGTGCCTAGGAACCCTACAGTGGTATCAGAGCCTAACCAGAGCTTTAGGCAAAGTGTAGACAAAGTTAGAAGTCCGATCGAACCCGTAAACCCCGACAAAACCCTTCTCTGTACATTTTTCAAAACAGTGGATTTTTGTGAATTAAAAATTCGCAGAAAAACAAGCAGGAAAAACTAAGAATTACTGTGAAGTACGGTCCACTAAGTCAATAATTTGACCGCGGAACCGCGGCGAAACCATGGGTTTGGCGGCGGTTCCGCAGCCAAAATTTGGACTTAGTCCCTGAAATTTCATATATTTATTCTTAGGTCCTTTCTTGGCAATTTTTTATGGGAATTTTTTAATTCCACTCAATTGTTGAGTTTTCTAGGGTTTTATTGGGGACTCGTTAATTTGATCGGATAATTTAACTTCGTTTATGTTTTTCCGGATATTTTAGAAACTGTTAAAAAGTTCGACCGAATATAAATACCCACTTTTTCCCCTGCCGGGAAATTTCCAAGTGTTAGATTTTTCCGTAGTTTAAGAATGTTCTAAGTAGTGCAAGTAACGCGATGGACCCTCTAGAAGACAACAAACCTTAACTCGATTATGTGACCGTCTTGAACTACCCTTTGAACCTTCGGGTTTGGGGCAGTACGGCATGCCACATGTGAGGCGTTGGCTTGACCCTTCTACGGCTGGACCGTTGGTACTGAGGCATGAACTAGATGTTTTTAAACTTGTTTCATGTGTTGAGCTGTTTTGGGAAAACTTGGGTGTTTGAATGTTCAATCGGAAAGTTTAACATTTTCTATTTATCTGGAATGGGATACAATATTTGGAATCCACAAGTAGTTATGAGATAACTGAATTGAACGTTATAAACATAGCAGTTTAGTCTCACTTGATTGGTTGCCACGGAATTTTGATGTGATCAAAAGTCCGTCGCAATCACGTAGCGTACGCGGGTACTCGCCGGGTAAACTTAATAGACAGCCACACCCCAAAGCCCCGACCAAGTGACTGTAGGAGAACCCCGTCGCCGAAAGCATCCGTTAGGGTGCTCGCGGTAGCGGTGTTCCGCCTTAGTGCACTTCGTCGACGGTATCAGGGGGTGCGGCCGCCTACTAAAGTTTGCGACGAGCATTCGATCAGAATGTCGGGAATCTTGTTGAATTGCCCGACTTGATATTGAAAAGAGTTTTCGATAATGAGACTAAAATGCGGGGTTTATAATTGTTAGGCATGCGATGTCTAAGAAATTCATTTGTTTAGGCATGCGATGTCTAAAGAGGTTGCGGATTCCAACTGTTGTAGTTTTACACTTTCTTTTCTGTGACCGTAAGTATAATATGTGATGTCGCCGGTTTCGTTGCTATATGTCAATGACAATTGGGATGCGCATATTTACTTACGTTGATGACATGTGATGTTATGTGTTGCTGGATATGTTATATTGGATCGTCGTGTTTGAATAGCCGGGTTTTTTTATGTGAGATGAGTGTTACATTGGATATCTTTTTGTTGGATCTAGTATTCTCCATCTACCACTTCATGTATTCGACTTAGAGACGAGTTGTGAGGATCGGTGTTGTATATTTTGGTGACTTTGGGTGCCGTGCTCGTAGGAGCCGGTTTTGTTGTTAAGTTTTACCTCCTTATGCTGTTTTCATTTATATTTCTTCATTTCGGCGTCGTATATATATCTTGTGGTGGTTGTCTCCGCCGTTGGGCGTGAGTTGCTCCTGTTTAGGATGCTTTATTTATATTCTATGTTGTACCCGTTTTCGGGGCTTGTTTTTACAATGGAGGTGCTACCGAAATTTTCAAGAACGAAAACTAAAGTTAAAGATTTTTACTTGAGAATTTCCGAATGTTTTAAACTATGTTTTTCTCCACTTATCCAGTTTTGGGTGGTTTAGATTTTTGGGTTACGGCTTACTTAAGTTGCGTACGCCTGTTGACGTTACGTAGTTTAAGTGCCGGTTACGGCCAAATTTTGGGTCGTGACAAAGTTGGTATCAGAGCGCTAGGTTTTACCTTTCGAAGTATTGGATGACCTTGGTATGATGGAGTAGGTAGCTTAAGCAGAGTAACGTAGCGTGTGTCTGTTCTGCGGCATACTTACGACACGGTACTCCGCCTAAGTGACCTTAGGACTTATTGATTGAAATTCCTCATGTGATTTGTACATCCTTGTGATTCGATTTCTGTATCCTTATCGAATCTTGTTTCAAATTCCAGCCTATATGCCGCCGAAGACTACGAGGGCACAAAGAGCGGCCGCTGAAGACTACGAGGGCACAGAGAGCGGCCGCGAGGGCCTAGGTCAGAGTTGACTCGTCTGAGACGAGGACTGACCAGGGCGGTACGCCTGTTGTACCGCAGCACATTGCTATGTTTGGGGCTGGTATGTAGGACTTGCGCAAGATGATGGGGTCTTTAGTTGAGGCCATTCGAGCGTAGGGACAGGCGGTTGTTCCACCCGTTGCGGGGGCCGTGAGGGTACCTACTGTTCCGGCAGTCGCAGCTATAGCTCCGGAGGTTATCACCGTGTCACTGTCAGAGTTCATGAGGCTGAGGCCTCCGGTTTTTACTAGCACAGATGCAGCCGAGGATCCGCAGTCATTTTATCGACCGAATGGCCTGGATTTGTCGTTCACTCCGATGCTCCGACGAGAGATGGGTGGAGTTCGCGAGCTTCCGTCTGGAGGGTTTGGCCCAGAAGTGGTGTGAGTACTTGGAGAGGAGCAGAGCTGCAGGTCTTGCTTCTGTGACCTGGGCTGAGTTTGTGATGGTGTTTCTCGCCCGTTTTCTTCCACCGAGCGTCAGGGATGCGCGAGCGCGCAGATTCGAGTCGTTACGCCAAACTCCGGGGATGATGGTGGCTGAGTACGATGTACTGTTTACCGAGCTGTCAGTGTATGCTCCGTACTTGGTAGCGACTGAGGAGATGAGGGTGAAGAGGTTTGTTCGAGGCCTGCTTACCCAGTTGTTCCTAGCCATCAACATTCAGCATTGTGACACGTATGTTGCTGCGGTGGACGCAGCCCTTTTGGTTGAGGAGCGTCTTTCGAAGGCATCGATTTTTCCGGCACCGAAGAGGGTTCGTACAGATGTTTCAGCATGGAGACAGAGGTTTGCACGCCACGGCAGAGTTCCTTCAGACTCGGGGGGTAGCAGAGACGTGGGACGGGGGCAGTTATTCAGCTCTTATCCCTAGGAGGGTCAGCGGCCGACTTATGGGTGCTATGGGTGTGGAAGTCTACATCACCTTGTTAGGGATTGTACCGTGATACGCCAGCGAGGGGCAGCCATACCCCAGGTTACTTTACCACCTTCTCCGCCTCAGAAAGCGTTGCCGCTTATGCCTGTTGTTGCCCCGCGTCAGACTCCTGCTCAGGGAGGTCATGGTCGCGGTGGTTTTGTTCCGAGAGGACGAGATGGCGGAGGCAAAGGACAGCCAGTCGCAGGTAGAGGGTAGGCTCGGGTGTTTTCCTTGACTCACCAGGATGCGCAGGCGTCCAATGCAGTGGTTTCAGGTACCCTTTCTGTATGTTCTTTTGATGCACATGTTCTTTTTGATCCGGGATCTACGCATTCGTATGTTTCTATGCACTTCGGCCGAGGATAGGCCAAGGGTCGTGTTTGCTAGATCAGTCGCTTGTCGTGACTACTCCTGTAAGAGAGTCATTTGTTGCATGACACGTGTTCCGGTCGTGTGTTGTCCATATAGGAGATAGAGATTTGTCCGTCGACTTGCTCCTTCTTGAGATGTTGGACTTCGACATTCTCCTGGGCATGGACTGGTTAGCTACTTGCTACGCGTCCGTGGACTGCCGTGAGAAGACAGTTAGGTTTTGTTTTCCCGACGAGTCAGTGTTTGTTGTGCAGGGGGACCGTGGTGTCACCCCTCACAGCTTGAATTCTGTCCTTTGCGCTAGTCGGCTTTTGAGGAGAGGATGTCGGGGGTTCTTGGCATTCATTCATGATACTGGAGCCACAGTGGAGTCGTTGGACCGGGTTCCTACCGTGCGAGAGTTTCCCGACGTTTTTCCAGATGAGTTACCTGGGTTGCCGCCAGAGCGCGATATTGAGTTTTGCATTGATCTGATTCTCGGCTCGGGGCCTATTTCTATACCGCCTTATCGGATGGCTCCGGCGGAGCTTAGAGAGCTTAAAGATCAATTGCAAGAGTTGCTTGATAGGGGACTTGTGCGTCCGAGTGTTTCGCCGTGGGAAGCTCCTGTTCTGTTCGTCAAGAAGAAGGACGGCGGTTTGAGGTTGTGTATGGATTATCATCAATTGAACCGAGTTACGGTGCGGAATAGGTATCCTTTACCTCGCATTGACGATTTATTTGATCAGCTCCAGGGTGCGAAACATTTTTCTAAGATTGATTTGCGTTCGAGTTATCATCAGTTGCGGGTTCGGAATGATGACATTACGAAGACTGCTTTTCGTACGCCCTATGGACATTATGAGTTTTTGGTGATGTCGTTCGGACTCACCAATGCGCCAGCAGCGTTCATGGATCTGATGAACCGGATTTTCAGGTCATTCCTCGACCAGTTCATTATTGTGTTTATTGATGACATTCTGGTATACTCTAGGAGTCGTGAGGAGCATGAGCAGCACTTGAGGATTGCTTTGCAGACATTGAGAGAGCACCAGCTGTATGCTAAATTCTCAAAGTGCGCATTTTGGCTTGATAGAGTTGATTTCCTGGGTCATGTGGTGACTGGAGATGGTATTCTTGTGGACCCGAGGAAGATTGAGGCTGTACAGCTTTGGCCAAGACCTATATCTGTGACTGAGGTCCGCAGCTTTTTGGGATTAGCTGGTTATTATCGCCGTTTCGTGCAGGATTTTTCGAGTATCGCTGCACCGCTGACCGGACTGACCCGGAAGGGGGTTCCTTTTCTTTGGACTGATGCGTGCGAGCAGAGTTTTCAGCAGTTGAAGACTCGGTTGACGACGGCACCAGTTCTATCTTTGCCTTCTGGATCGGGCGGTTATGTTGTTTACTGTGATGCTTCTCGAGTGGGGCTCGGTTGTGTTTTGATGCTGCATGATAGAGTGATTACTTATGCTTCTAAGCAGCTGAAGAAGCATGAGCAGAATTACCCCACTCACGATCTTCAGATGCCCGTGGTGGTCTTTGCGTTGAAGATTTGGAGGCACTACTTATACGGGGAGTCGTGTCAGATCTTCACAGATTACAAGAGCTTGAAGTACATCTTCCAGCAGCGGGATCTGAATCTGAGACAGCGCCGTTGGATGGAGCTAGTGAAGGATTATGATTGTGAGATCCTTTATCACCCGGGCAAGGCGAATGTTGTAGCTGATGCTTTGAGTCGTAGGCCCGGGGGTAGCTTGTCCCAATTGAGCGTAGTTCAGCGACAGTCTTCTTCAGATTGGCAGATCTTGTGTGATAGTAGAGTACAGTTTGAGTTCATTTCCACTGGGGGACAGCTTGCTCATGTCCATGCCCGTCCACTACTTTTTGATCGTATCCATGAGGCGCAGCCCAGTGATACCCGTTTGTCTGAGATTCTTAAGCTTGTTCGGTAGGGTACAGTTGCGGAGTTCATGATTGATAACCAGGGTGTGCTACGATGCGGGACTCGCTTGTGTGTACCAGATGCTGATGGGTTGAGACGCAAGATCCTAGAGCAGGCACATCAGTCAGCCTTTAGTGTTCATCCAGGTTCCACCAAGATGTACCGTGACTTGAGAGACTTTTACTAGTGGGAAGGGATGAAGCGCGATATTTTGGACTTCGTTTCGAGGTGCCTAACTTGTCAGCAAGTCAAGGCTGAGCATCAGAGGTCGGTAGGTGAGTTGCAGCCTTTACCCATTACGGAGTGGAAATGGAAGCAGATTTCCATGGACTTCGTTGTATGACTCCATTTGGGTGATTGTTGACCGGTTGACGAAAGCGGCTCACTTCCTTCCAGTGAAGACCACTTTCGGTTATGCTCAGTATGCTCAGTTGTACATAGATGATATTGTGCATTTGCACGGTGTTCCCACATGCATCATATCCGACAGAGGCACCCAGTTTACCAGCCGTCTTTGGCAGAAGCTTCAGGAAGCTTTGGGTACCCGGTTGAGTTTTAGCACCGCTTTTCATCCACAGACCGACGGTCAGTCGGAGTGGACTATACAGACTCTGGAGGATATGCTTCGGGCGTGTGTGCTTAATTTTGGTGGCAGTTGGGATCTTCACTTGCCGTTGATTGATTTCTTATACAACAACAGCTTTCAGGAGACTATTCAGATGGCACCTTTGAAGGCTTTGTACGGTAGGAAGTGTCGATCGCCAGTCTGTTGGACCGAACTCAGTGAGAATAGGGTTTTAGGACCCCAGCTAATTCAGGAGACTACGGAGAAGATCCAGCTGATGCAGGACAGGATGAGAGCAGCCCAGTGCAGGCAGAAGTCTTATGCCGACCGTCGTCATCTGTTCAGACCATAATATTGCATTTATCATTCCCTTATTCTTATCCTTTTTATAAATAAACAGGTACTCTTGACGCACGTTTGTTGCATATTACAGGTTTCTGGAGCAAATACAGTGAAAAAGACACAAAACAACAGAAAAAGGGACTTTTGACCAACAAGCAGACCTATCCTAGTCAAGCCTAGTCGAAGAACAGTGCAAGGTCCAAAATGTCAAGTAAACGGTTAAAAATCCCAATACAAGTGTTCACTGAAACATCTGGAGAAGAACCAGAAGCCCAACAGAGAAACTACATATGGAAACAGAAGCCCAAAGGGCCAATGAACCAAGCCCAAAAAGCACAGATCCTGACTCCTCTGTTTGGCCGCGGATCCGCGGCCAAACCCAGCCTGGCGCCGCTGATCCACGGCTATCAAGCGCCCGTGTCGGTGGAAAATCTCTGGGTTGTTGCGTCGGTGCAGATGTTAGGATTTAACGTGGGCAAATCTGTAATTTTGCATGTGCGAGAGTCTGTAGCCGTAGGTTTCCTATTTTCCTATAAATTGTAATCTTAGATCTAAAAATTGTATGCCTCTTTTCAATAAATAAAATTCAGAAATTCTGGAAGTGACATTCAGATCTGTTCTTTATCGCTTGGAGGGAGCCATCACCATTAGTAAGTGTTTTTCTTTTATTCTTTTAATGTTATTTCATCCCCTAATGAGCGAGTAGTCTCCTCGCTTGTTAGGGTTAGCCTTAGGGAAAGGGTTGAGAGATGAGATCTCTCACCCCTTTCAATGCCATATTAAACTAACCCATTAAGAACTCCATGCATGCGCGCACAACCGCTCCCTGCGGCACCCTACCCCTCGAGGTAACGGTGAACCGCAGTATAAAGGGCCGGTTGCGCGCGTTTTCCATGGGGGTTAGGGTAATTAACAATAAAGGAAGGATACGAATCTAGAGGAAGAAAACATCTTCCCAAAAGAGTCGTATCCACTTTATCGATAATTACTATAACACCTAATGGATTTAAAATACGGCATTGAAAGCGGTGAGGAAACATCAATCTCCAAAACTTCCTCTAAGCCTAACCCTAGCAAGAATTTAAATTAGATTAATTAAGTTTTAGATCTAGATTTTTATAAAACCAAAACGACAAATAGAATCAACTCGTTAAGATACACTAAAGGAATTTACCCGTCTCTGTGGATCGACCCGCACTCACCGGCTAGCTGCGAAGCGACGCCGTTTCTTGATTGCGGTAATTATATTTTTGATCGTAAAAATCCCTACCAATCATCGTCGCAGAGTTGAGTTCGCAATGGGGGATCATGTATTCCTGAGGATTTCTCCGATGAAGGGCATTATGTGATTTGGGAAGAGGGGGAAGCTCAGTCCTAGATTTGTAGGTCCTTTCGAGATCCTTGAGCGATTGGGTTCTGTTGCTTATCGTTTGGCGCTCCCGCCTAGTTTTCCGGATGTTCACCCCGTTTTCCATGTGTCGATGCTTCGTAGATACCTTCATGATCCTTCTCACATGATTCAGCACCAGACCGTTCAGCTTGAGCGCGATCTTTCGTTCACCGAGCAGCCAGTAGTTTTTTTGGATCGGCAGGTGAAGAAACTTCGGTCAAAGGTCTTGCCATCTGTAAAGGTTCTTTGGCATAGCCCTACTAGTGAGGAGATCACTTGGGAGGCCGAGAGCGAGATGCGGAAGAAATTTCCTCATCTCTTCGAAGGTACGCGTAGTTAAATTTTAATTCGGGGACCGAATTTCTTTAAGGGGGGAGATTGTAACGTTTTGAAAATCGTTATGCAAATTTTTCCGTTTTAGGGTAAAATAGTCGGTGTTTTCCGTTTTAACCCGATTGTGATCAAACTTCTGTATAGACTTGACAGTACCTAGTTTAGCTCGAATGAAGCTAGTTTGCGGGCTTTGGGGGTCAATTGGAAGTTTTGGTTCACATAGAATTTTTCCCTAATTTAATATTATTTTAATTTGTTAATTATACACTTTCTTAATTGTAATTACATATTTGGTTTGGGTTAATTACTTCTAATGTGAATCTATGCTAATCTAATCACTAGATTATTGTTAATCCAACCATCCACAAATATCTAGATATTTGTGAGTATTAAGTTGTTTCTTTTAAAAAAGAAAAGAAAAGAAAAGGTGGCATTTTGCATTAATGAGCATTTATTACATTTTTTGCTAGAAATTTCCACACACTTCACAAAACTACCCTCATCTTTCCTCTTTTGGCCGAGCTCCCTTCATGTTCTGCCTTTTGATTTTCTTTCTCCATTTTCATCTTTCTCAAGCTCAAAAATTCTTCAAAAATCGCTAAATAATTCCACAAAACTCATAAACAAACAATAACCAATCATTCTTCTTCACAAATCTTTCTTAAATCTTTAAGAAAAACATCATTTTGGAGGAAAAAATGATGGATCTAGTTGCTAGATTTTGTTCTTGAGAAGGTATAATTTCAAACCCTAATCCTTATTTGTTGTTCTAAAATCATATAGTTAGATATCTAATTGTTTAATATAGCTTTAAATTCATGTTTAATTCATTCATGATAATTTTAGTGAAGTCCAAGTTATGGTTTAACTTGATGAAAGGGTTAATTGTTAATTGAAGATTAGGAAAACTTATTCTAGTGGAAGAATGAAAATTTGTTTAATTCCTAATTTGTCTAACTAAGATTATTAGTAAAATAGGTTTTAATAAAGCATAATTGGGTGAGATTAAAATTATGGAAATGGTTTGGATAACTTAGTTAAGCTGCTTTGCGATATTTGTAATCGCTAGAATTGTGTTAGCTTTAGACTTATGCAAAATTATGCGATTAGTTGCTTACTAGGTTTCGGTGAATTTTGGACGTGGGTTCAATTGGTCGTTGCGAGGTTATATATATATTCTTCCTCGCATTTTATTGTGTTGTGTTTGCGCGATCGGTACGATCGGGGTCTAGACTGGGTGGTTGCGTAGTTTAGCGACCCTAGCTAGGGTTTTTGCCGATGTCGTGCGCATTTTGTGCGCTAGGTGCGCAGTGTAATTTTCTGGGCGTTATCCTTGCATTTCGTTATCTTTGTGTCGGCGTAGGATATTTAGCTTATGTGATGTGTTTGTGAAATTTTAGGATCGCAAGCGGGGACTTCAGACGCTGCGAATAAAGGGAAGCAGGTGGTCGGATTTTAGTAGCTCGAGATCATCGGTGAGTAGATTTAACATCTACGGGGAAATCGCCCGTATGGCGTTATGCGTCAGGGCTGGATTACAATATGATAGCTGCATGTTATTCGCATATGAGTTGATTGCATATGAACGTCATTGCATAGTATTACCTGTTGTACTTGTATCTTTTGGACACAACACCTTACTGACGGTTCATGTTGCACGAGCACTAATTTGTATGCTACACCTGTTGGAGATAGTGTCCTCAAAGTCAATTATTGGATCGCAGGTACGTGATTGCAATGATTGAGGCATGACCTATACCGATATGACAGTCTTGCTCGAGATGATAGTATGCTATCTGGTTTGACTTTATCATCGTATACATGCTTTAGTTCAGTATTGCATGATGATAAAGCCCATAGGATTCTTGCTTGACTACCAGCAGTATGATGGCGATCATATACGTGGGAGCTGGAGTCTGTAAGCACATCCTTAAAGTGTCCCTAGTCGTGGGAGTTTCGTGACTGGGCATCGATACTCCAGAGTAGACTAGTGTATACAGTCGAGACCCCGACGAGGGGCAGTGGCCGGTCTCACAAGCCACTGGTGTCAGTTTGATCACCTAAGATGTATACCGGTGCTCATTAGGTTATGAGTACACCGAACAGGACTCGCCGGGAACCTGCTAATTGGTATTATACATATCGTCAGATAGCAGTTCCCTGGTGACATGTGTACAGGTTAGTTCATCGGCCTGAGGTCGTCATTTGTCTCGTGTGAGTTCCCATTGTGATTTGATTTCTAACCTACCACGGCTCAAAGGAGTCGTGCAAACAAGTATTTTTTGGGTACAGTCCCGAGCCGCATGGAGGCAAGTGAGCGGATCGGCAGGGGATTCGTCTCTCCCGGTATTGGGGGTGAGGTCGTGCTGTGTCTAGGAGAGCCATTACACAAAGCTCTCGGCCGAGGCAGGAGATTTACTTGTAGGTACTCCAGTAGTATCTGTTAGTTATATATATGCCCTAGAGGCCATTACTGTACATTGGATGTATATTGTAGTGGATGCTGGGACATATATAGGGAGGACTTTCTTGCTCGACATGATAGTATGCTATATGGTTACTCTTTACCTTAACGTGTACACTGATTGTCTCTCTGTTACATGTTGGTAAAGCCCTTAGGATGTGTACTTGACTACCTGGACTATGATGCAGATCATACTAGTGGGGACATGGTAGTCCATAAGTACATCCTTCAAAGTCCCTAGTCGTGGGTGTATCGAGATGGGGCATCGATATATCAGAGTAGACTAGCGTATACCTTCTCGACCCATACAGATGGGCGATGGATGATCCCATATCCATTGGTGTTTGACATCAGAGATGATATACGGGTGCTCAATAGAGACTGGGTACACTGGACGGACTCGCCGAGAACTCCCAGATGGTATTATACCTCACGTCAGATGGCAGTTCTCTGGTGACACTGGTACAGAGTAGTCTGTTGACCTGAGATCGTCATAGAGTCTTGTGTGGTTCCCACTGTGCTTTGATTTCCATCTTACCACGTCCAAGAGAGCGTGCAAAACGGTGGTTTTTAGGTACAGTCCCGAATCACATGGAGGCAATGAGCGATAGGAGGGGATTCGTCTCTCCCGGTATAGGGAGTTGATGTTGCGCTGTGTTCGATTGGCTATAACAGGAAATCCCTGGCCAGGGTTGCTGAGATTTACTGGTAAGTGTTACCAGTAGTTTCTCGAATTGTTATAGACCGCATATCGACACGACTTATCGAGCTATTGGGGTCTGACGTTTACCACCCCTAGGCGAGATATACGACATATCAGACGATCAGACCGGACTGTACGGTAGTGTTACTGGTTGGATTCACTGGAGTGTGAGCGGGCTTGCTCGTCGATCTTCAGATCGCTCAATACCCGGGTGGCCGTTACGTTTAGCAGACCGCTTGCGGCTTGTGGGTGTTTGATATGATCATCACCTGCTGCCGGCGTATTGACGAGTCTTTAGAGTCCTACACAGAGGTTTCCTGGCTCAAGCGAAACGAAATAGGAGCACATATGAGATATGTGCAGGACCGAGAATAATGCGTGTATGTGATACCGCATTTCATTCTCGCGATGAATGTGTCGAATGGTTGTATGCGATATAACTTAGTTATCGAATCAAGGATTGATTCGATAAGCCGATACATTGGATACTAGCCGGTTATATGCGATATGACCGGATCATAGAATCAAGTGTTGATTCAATGATTTAATGCATAATTATATATTTGATATATTACTTTACATTAACTAGTATTGGTTCACTTAAGATGGATTTTCTCACTTGAAGTGCACATTGTATATATGATATAGTTTTGTGCACTAGTTTGTATCATGTTTGATGATGCATGCAAACTTCGGTGTATGTTTGATTTGAACCATGTTTAGGTTAATGGTTATGGTTTTAAAGTATTCACTTATTCATTTCATTTATATTCTTTATTTCTTTTGGCTAAAATGAAATGGTTGCTAATTTTTTCTTTTTGTGGAAACTTCATGATGCTTTGAATTTGTAACCATTTTTGTTTTATGTTTAAAACCTAACCATTAGCTAAACTAGAGTTTGCTCTCTACAAGAGTTAAGTCTAACCCAAGGTTGCATTATGATAAGATCAATTTGATTTTATTATTGTTTTTATCATTCTCATCATATCTCCTTCTTCTTCTTCATCTTCTTCAACATGAAGAAAAAGCTTGCCTCTTCAATGGCAACTAGCCAAAACAAGTGAGAAATCCAATTCTAAAGTCTACCCACTTCCTATTTCTTCATCCTCTACCTCTTGCCAAGTAGTATAGGGTGTTTCCTTCACAAGTTTTCAGGTGAAGGTGGAGCTTGATCTAGCGATGCCTCGACGTAGATCATCTTCGGCATGGACATCGACGACCTAGCTCGCCATTTCTCCGACGAAGCCGACGCTAGAGCCCGGGAATTCATTTGGACAGCGAGGGGACTTCGTTGCGGAGCTATGGAGGTGGAGCACCAGATCTACAAAGGTTGTATTTCCGTTTCCTTTTAGTTAAGATGTTAACTAGTTTGCTTTTTCGCCTAGTTTTCTAGCCAACGATCCGTAGTCGGGTTTCTCGGCACCGTTAAAATTTTATATTGGCATGGTTGATGCCTTGTGAGACCTCAATAGGGTGCCTAGGAACCCTACAGTATCTCAGGGTGTTCTGGGTCACTCTCTGACACGACTTATACTGCTATTAGGGGTCTGACGTTACCATCCCCTAGGCAGATATGCGATACTCATAGACAAACGGACCGGACTGTATGTATATTGTCACTGTTAGGCTCAGTAGGGTTTAGAGATGAGTTCACTCGTCATCTTCCCTTCTAATCAATACATAGGCAAACCGTTACGTACAGCTTGTACCTCTGACGTGCTAGTGGTTATACCCAGTGCCAGTGTGTTGATGAGTCATTAGAGTCCCCCGCAGACACTTTCCCAAGTTCGGGCAAAACGTTGTAGAGGCCGTATGGTTTTATGGCATGGTTCGGAAAATGCACGTGCGTTTTCGCACGTGTCATATTTCGGGCAGATAATACTGGTCGTCTTTGGTTTAAGCCGGATCCGAGTTTTATACCGTGTAGATATAATATCTTTGTCTCAGATGCATTTGTATTCGGTCGTAATACAAATGCGGGTATGTTTATACCATTACGGGGTTATCCTGAAATTCGTTTCAGGTTCACTTTTGGAAGTTGCCAGTTTCCAGTTTTCTATCAGCCGTATTTAACATTCGGTTAAATGCGGATTTATCTTTTCTTGATGAGGTGAGTCAGTGTTCTAGAAGGTTCTAAAGAGGGTGACAAGGCTTGTGAGTCATTAGGTCATTAATGGTGCATTTAATGACAAGGTGACTAGGTTAATTATGATTGGTTTGCATTTAATGATTTCTAGTGAGTCATTCTTTGATTAATGGTTATGATAAGTATCTTGGTTTATGGTCACCCTCTTATCTCTCCTACACTCACCTCCCCCTACTTATATGGCCGGCCCCCTTGAGGAAAGATCATGGTTGTTCATTTGAAAAGATATAAGTTTTGGTGCATAGAAATTAGATGTGATCGGTTTCTCTTTTCACCCGATCCAAAAAGCAACTTCATTAACCGTTCGTCCATAGCTTTGGACGTAACGAGATAAAGTGTTCTACTCATTCTCTACAATATCTTGGTCGTCTCTTTTAGCAAACTTGAAGATCGAATTGCCTCGGTTCAGAGGCGGGAGCCCGTTTAAAGATCCGTCGACGTGGTGCCACCTAGACGAGAAGACTGGAGATTCAGGAGATCGGAGCAGCCGCAACAAGCATGGGATGATGGTTGAAGACCGAAGGACTCGGATCGTTCGGTATAACATTTCTACCCACTTTGTAGTTTGTTAGTTTAGCTTTAATAGCAGATCCGGGTTATAGTACGCGATAGCGCCAGTTGTAAAAGTTTTTGTTCCGCATTTGGCGTCTGTTAGACGGCCGGGGCTCTACCGTGGACTTACAGTGGTATCAGAGCCTCACCATTAAGCTATACTAACTTGTGCTAACACGTTTAAAAGATCGATCGAACGGAATTTCCGAAATCGCAATTTTATGCACACTAGGTTTCTGTTGTTTTTAAATGTTGTCTATGTTAGTGTATATGCCCTAGAGGCCATTACTGTATCATACTAGTATGTATATTACTTAATGGAAGCTTGGGATATTCACCTTGTATTGACAATCTTGCTCAATATAGTAGTATGCTACTTGGTTTGTTTCTACTTCAATGTGTACATGTGTTTATTTTAGTATATCGCCTTTACACATTAGTGGAGCCCTTAGGATCTTTGCTTGATTACCAGCGTTGTGATGGCAGTCACACTCGTGGGGGCTGGGTAATCTATAAGCACATCCTTATGCAGGTCCCTAGTCGCAGGACTATCGAGACAGGGCATCGATACTCCGGAGTAGACTAGCGTATGCGCTTCTCATCCCAGTGTGGGAGACGGTCTGTCCCACAGCCGTCAGTACGTCGTACTTGAGATAGTATGCGGGTGCTCGTTAGGTTACGAGTACACTGGACAGGACTCGTCGGGAACTGTTGGTTGGTACTATACCTATCGTCAGTTATCAGTTCCCAGGTGACATGAGTACAGCTTAGTCCGCTGACTTGACACTGTCACTTCGCCTCGAGTGTGTTCCCACTGTACTTTGATTACTACCCTACCACGGCTCAAAGGAGTCGTGCAAACAGGTAGTTTTTGGGTGCAGTCCCGAGGCACTTGGAGGCAGTGACGGTTAGACAGGATTCGTCTCTCCCGGTATTGGGGGTTGACATCGCGCTGTGTCTAGGAGAGCCATTACACGAGTAGTCCCTGGCCAGGGCAAGCGAGATATACTGGTAGGTTTCCAGTGCTATCTCAGGGTGTTCTGGGCTTCACTCCGACACGACTTGTACCGCTATTAGGGGACTGACGTTTATCGCCCCCTAGGCCCGCCATGCGATGTATCATACGAACAGACCGGACTGTATGGAGATTGTCACATTCAGACTCAGTAGGAGTTCAGATGGGTTTCACCTCGTCAGTCTTCTTGTCGACATCTACCTGGGGACCATTACGCACAGCTAGTGCCGCTTGCGGTCTATGGTTAAACCCACTGCCAGCGTAGTGTCGAGTCTTTAGAGTCCCACACAGAAAGCTATTCGCCTTTAGGAAAAAGAGTAGAGGTCGCATGGTTTTGCGACAGGTCGCATGGTTTTGCGACAGGGTTCGGTCACATCCGTGCATTTGTGCACGTTTGGTGTCCGAACAGTTTACACTAGCAGGCTTTGGTTTAAGCCAGATCCTAGTATACGTTTTGGGATTGGTTTTATCTCGTTTGTATTCGTGTTCCTCGGAACGCGGATGCGGGTGTGTATGCACAGTTGACAGAGAGACAGAGGCAGAGGATTCTCATTGGGGTTGTTGACTGTTGACTATTGACTTTTGACTAA
Organism: Agapanthus africanus; assembly: GCA_030015575.1. Taxonomy (NCBI): domain Eukaryota; kingdom Viridiplantae; phylum Streptophyta; class Magnoliopsida; order Asparagales; family Amaryllidaceae; genus Agapanthus; species Agapanthus africanus. The sequence continues at coordinate 357,970,245 of CM057343.1, forward strand.
ACCCTAATGAGAATAAGATATATGATTAACAATAATATTAATTAAGTATTATAGTGACATGGTTGTTGAGGGGTTGACTTTGTTGACTTGTTGACTTTGTTGACCGGTTGACTAGGTTGGACTAGTTGACCATCATCATGACAATGGCTATCATTCCATGGCAAAGACTTTTGCTTGCTTGTTTATTTATGCAAAATGAGTGCATGAAATGATATAGCCATTTTGACTTAAACCATCACATAATACTTGATTACTATTTTTGTTATGATGGCTTTTGGATTATGAGAGGGTGGATGAGAAAAGAGAGGCTCATTCTTTCATTTGCTTTCTCTCTTTTGAGCTCTCTCATTTCTCAAGCTCTCCCTCTTCCTCTTGCTCTCTCTAGCTCATGGCAAACCATTCTCATGTGTTGAGACTCATTGCCTTAGAGATAAAAAGACACCAAAATAATCCTCTACTCATTCTAGTTCACAAGGCCTAGCAAGCCAAGTGATCTAGTTTCTTCAAGGTTCGAAGAAGAAGCCAAAGGTAGAAGCTTTCAGGTGGATCCATCTTCGGCGTAAAGAGACGACGAGGTGAGGCCGATCCGTACACCGGAAAGAGTGGAAGACGAAGGAGTTCAAGAAAGGTATAGCCCCCTAACCGAGTAGGTAAAACTCAAGTTAGGTTGTTAGGTAGATTGTTTAACAAAGATCCGTTTTTGAGTCCATGTTACCACCCTTTTGAAAATCGTTTTTTATCACTTCCGCAACCCCGTAAGTACCGGGGAAGGGTAGTATGGACTTACAGTGGTATCAGAGCCTAGCTAAACACTATCAACATGTTAGCAAAGTAAGTAGAAGTTCAATCGGAGAAAAAGTCACGAAACGAACCCGGAAAATTAAGTTTCTGCCGAATTTTTTTAATGTCCAAAAATTAATAAATCACATATGAAAAATCGGCTCAGGCTTTTGTTAAAACACACAAGAAATTTCGTCCATTGAATCGGTCAAAGCGCCGCGGAAATGCGGCGGGAGCATGCTCCCGCCGCGGTTCCGCGGCCGAGTTGACTCGGTCTTGGAAATGGTTTCTTGCTGTGTTTTTCTTGGTTCGTTTTGGGATTTTTAAAATATGTTTTTTCTGCCCAGATTTTCCAGAAAGAAAAATTTGTGTTCGGGGCCTAAAAATCCGTATTTTGATCGAACTTCTAAAGACTTAAGCTGACGGGTATATATCTGTGATGTGTTATATGTATTGAACGTCCGCTAATCGTTATACGTCGATTAGTGGGGGTTATACATATCTGTGATCTGTAATGTTGATGGTATGTGTATATGAATTCATTGGATTGTCGCGGATGAATAGCCGGGGGGTTGTGAGATGAGAGTTTTCTTTTATCTTTCAATTCATGTAATATGTAAATTGATGTAATATTATTTTTGGCCGCACAACCGGGTCGGGGTTGTAGCCGTCATTGTATAATTTCTTTTTACTGTTTTTGCTCCTAGGATAGACCCAAGGTGGGGTGCACAAACTATCGGGTATCTCGAAGTGCCGAGTGGCCTACTCACGTCGTTGCGGGAGGTTGCTCCACTTCGGATATTTGGCGGGTAGTTTGCCGCACCCGTAGGGGTCTAGGGTGGGGTATTGGCTATTCATCGCGACCGTGTAATCCGCTTTTCGTTACAGGCTCGTACGAATTGCGGATTCCTAGTATATCCAATGTGTTCATCTGTGATCTGAAATGGCTATCATTGCAATATATCTATATATGATATTATTTAGGCGTTGCTTATGTTTTGCAGCCGCGCTAGCCCAGCCCATGCTCTGTCGTTAGTTAAGTAACCTAACGGGTAATGACGGGGCCCCGTGGCGAATGCGAATGGCATAAGCGTACGTCATATTTTGGTTGTTTTCTGCATTGGTAGGATTAAATGATGGGACGCATTAAAAGAACTAATGCAAGAAAAATAAACCAAGTAAAAGTCGTTGGAACACTTTCAAAACCATTCGTAGCCCTCCGTCGTTTCACATGAATAGTCAATAGTATTTGTCACGTCCCGAAAGTACGGAACATGACCGGCACTTAAACTACGAAACGTCTCGAGGCGTACGTAATCTAAGTAAACCGAAAACCCAGAAATCCAAACCAAGAAAAAAAGTAGAGTGAAGGAAAACCAATTTAAAACAAGTAGTTTTAATAGCATAAGCAGAATTATACGGTTTTTAAGAACATCAAAATTTACTGAAAATTTCGGCAGAGTCTCCTTTGTAAATACTGGCCCCAAACGGGATACAACATGAATAGTATACGAAATCAATAAAAAGGCATCCCCAAGCGGGAGCTAGCTCTTCGTCAATCGACGGTCACAACCACACAAGCAATATAATATACAACGCCAACGGCGAGGATCAAAACTCAAAAGGAAACTCAAAACCACCAGAAATATAACGAGCGACTCTAGGGTCGAAAGAATAAACAACACTGGTCTCTATCTCAAAAAACATGTTTGGTTGATGGAATTTACTAGATACAACTGAATAATATCATACAAGGTAAATAATGGGGGTATGATACAAGTAAACCCACCTACTAGCAAATCACCCGAATGAAACTATGCCCGCAAAGCCGTAAGGAACCTGTACGGCAACCTGCAAGAAACTGGGGCACAACGGGGGTGAGTTGCCAACTCGTGAATAGAAAAAACATCTACGCACAGAAATCGCATAAACAACGCAACCTAGGTCAATGATCATAATATATCCTCAAAAATATACATAACAAGCAGCCTATAACAATGGCTAGGGTAATATCTAACCGAGTGTAAACTCATGTGCCCGTGTCAGTGCCTCAGGTAGCAATATATCATATGAATGAGGTATGAATGCATGAAAACAGAATACATGTAAATGAAGAAACTGTTTTCATAAATTAGTGAGATTTCCTTCGTATTTTTAAACTGAGGTATCATAAATGAATCAGTATCAACAGTGTCTAGCATCGACACAAAACATAAATATCAATGTCTCGAAATATCAATGTCTCAATCTCAATATCTAGGGCGCCGTCAGTCCAGACCGGCCCCTACCATCCATCTCAAGACCACGACGGTATCCTCCGGATATCCGACGCGTCGGGTAATATCACCGGTAGGTAGTGCTCCCCAGCCAGGCTCAACGTCAACACCACATTCCTCTTGCCCTGGGGTACCATACCGGGCCTACCATGTACCCGTGACGGTTCCTCCACTCCTCGACACGGATCTCCAAAACCACAGCAAACTCATGGTGGACGACACTTTACATCACTAGAAAACCGCAACATTTTATATTTTAAAAGATCATAAGTTGTAAATTTTGCGGCTTTCCCCGAAATCCAGAAATATCATAAATCTCAAGAAATCATCACAAGTGCATATGTCAATGATAATGAACTAGGCATGAACAACTGAATAACCGTATGCATGAAGTGGTAGGTAATAACTACAATGTCTAATATGGCATATAAGGGAAGTACACTAATATCATGTCAAAACTACTAGCTAACAATCTAAGTCAAGCAATTATATTCTCTAAAGTGTACGTGACATAGCAATTACCGATGAAGATGTGTGTGAGCCGGCAAGTAGGTGTACGTGGTACATACGCATCATCGGTAATGGTGCTGGTATCCTAACAGCATGATATCAATAATGGAATATGCAGCAAAATAAATATGCGAGGCAAAGCGAACAGCAATAATGTGCGGGAGCTGAATACTAGACACAACGATAACTAATCTGCAATAATCTAATATAAGTCCTACGAATGATGCCTTTTGAAATAACACGAATCATGGGGTTTTGAAAATAGGGGCTACGGTGTTTTTATGAAAAGATACGTCGTTTTTGAAATATCCGGAGATTCCCTTGAGCTGTCTTTAAAAATGCCCACGATTCGTTAGTTTTTGAAATAGGTAAGAAGTCTAATCTAATCTAACAACTACACTAAACTATACGGCTGAACTAACAAGCTGAACTACAGGTAAGGAAACCGCCTATCATCTGAGTCGATACATATACATACCTGTATATGTATAGTCGGTGATCCCGCCACAATAATATCATATCCGATACCATATCTATAATCAGGCATCCTAAGTCAAGAGTGCGGATCAATCATCAATATAGCTCGTACGTAAATCCGTCGTACGGCATCCCAATCTGGGTACGGGTCAATATCACATTCATCATACTATTCACCTGGTATCCTCTTTATCAATTATCATGATCGGGGTACTGATCTACGTCTAGTACCATACTGATACCGCCTACGTGTGCATGGACATGTGTGAAACAGTACGTCAAAGACCCGCTACAACGTCATGTCGTATCTAAGATACGAACCCTGCTATATCACCGATCTCACGGCCTCAAATCAAATCTCATCGACTCAGCTCAATCCCAAGTATCATCCTCAATCCGTATGTGAACACATAGTCCCATACCCATGTGAACACATAACTATAAAGAATCCCATGAGTACATATCAATAGGAATGTAAGCAAGTATGTATGTGTGTATGTGTAGTGCAACACTACCCTAGGGTTCGCAACACTAAAAATAGTCCAACACACCAATATCCATCCTAAGCATCGTTATTAATCCTAAATAACATATAATAATTATTGGTGTGTATACGCATCTGTATACACCACCACGGACTGCGGGGGTGCTAAACGCCATCCACCCGACTTCTCCCCGTAGATATAAATCTACTCACCTGGTCCTCGCTCGCCGGTGCCGACGTCGCCACGCGCTTGCTTGTCGTCTCGAAGTCCATATGGGGGTACCTACATATCATAACGCACCATATCTCATTAAAACTAAATTCGAGATCGAAACGGCATACGAAAATCAAATCGGCACGCGTATCACGCATAGGTCCAAACCTATCGCCTACGCATGCAAGAATAGTTAAACCAACCCTCGATGTCGATGTACAAACGTCAAACCATCGAGAAAAATCCAATCACACTCATTTGCACATTCACGAACACTAATTTTAATATAAACTAGGTTAAAACTCACAAAAACCCCAATTTCACTTAAAAAGTCATTTTTCCGAAAATCTAGCAAGCACAATTCGCCGTTTTTGTACAAAACATGATGTTTAAATGAATGTAGCGGCCAATATACTTATTAAATATCTTAAATAAGTCATAGAAACAATTTCCGGAATTTAATCTCATTAAATTCCAAAAACCCTAATATTCTAGTTTACAAAAATACCCTTTTTAACAATTTCGAAGTAAAAATGCACGAACTACAATCTAGCTTAGATTTGCATGATCTAAAGCATTAAACCACACTTAATAAAGTTAATGAAGTCATGAAAAACCTAAACACATTTTCAATCCCAAGTATTTAACCAAATTCAAAAATCTAGTAGGCAAATTAGCAAATTAACACAATTTTAAACTAACCATTAGCAGAAGCTACTAATCTTGTATTAACATGACAAAAGCCTAAATATAACACACAACCATACACTAATTTTACAAAACCCTAACTTGCATTCAAATTCATAACTTGAATTCCAAAACTTGCAATTAAACTCACATATCCAAATTAACACTTAATTAAATTAGCTTAAGACATTAGTAACAAATTAAGCAACAAAAATGTTTAGAATTATACCCAAAACATATGAAGATCCACAAGCACACACATAGCCTCCCAAATTGGAATCTTGTTCCCTAGATCCATGCAATTTTAGCTAAGCTAAAATGGGTAGGAGTCGGATTTGGGTTTTGGGATTTTTTTGATGGATTTCGGGGTAATTTTTGATGAAGTTTTGAAGAGAAAAGAGAAGGGAAAGGGGGAGGGGCTGTTGCTGCAGTAGGAGAGGGGAGGGGTGCTGGAATTGGAGTGGGAGAGGAGAGAGAGGGAGGTAGAGAAAGTGGGGGTGAAAGTCAAGGTCAACCCAAGTCAAAAGTCCACCTCATTTATCCATTTTCTTTTCATTTCTTTCATTTCTTTTCCTTTGAAAATCAAGTGGGGAAAAAGAATGGTGGCGGCTGAAATCAGCCATGGGGAGAAGTGAATGGGGGTGTGTGGGTGTGGGTACGGGTGCGGGGTGATGAAAAATGATAAATACAATACCCCAAACATCCATTTACGCTAAAAAAAAGCCTTTTTTCTTCAATAATTTCTAAACCGTTTTGGCAAATAATTTCGTTCCAAAAACCACATGATAAAATTTTATTTAATGTTTTATGATGCACAAAATTTGTTTCAACTCATTCCAATTTGTAATTTTCCCTAATTAAATGTATTAGTGACGGCTTAAAATAATAATAAAATAATATTTTTTTCAGAAAATTTGAAATTTCACCAGTGGCTCAATAAACACCAAATAATAGCAATTACATAGCTAGAATATGTATATTTAATTTTTATAATAAGATATTTATATTTTGACTTTTTACAGAAACCCCCCTTATTTTACCGATTTTTCGAAATTTCACCGAAACGATTTTCAAAACGTTACAATCTTCCCCCCTTAAAGAAATTCGGTCCCCGAATTTAAATTCAACTCCCCCAAATACTAAAACATCTAAGAAAAACCATCAAGTCGTCGGGGCTCCGAAATTGTAAATACATAAAAAAAATCGTAGCGCAGCGCATGCGCTTGAAAAATGAGTATATAACTCAAATCAAAACTCCGTCAAGCATCCCGCAATCATCGGAGTCATGGAGAAGACATCAATGCCAAAAATAAATCAAACCAATATGATATAACTCGAAACTATACATGTAAACATCGAATCTATATCTGTAAGTATCTGAAGGAAATGCATGCCAAATCTCTTTAAGTCGCTGTGCAACGCGTATAACACTGCACAGTGGCGGACGTCTATCATAAGAAAATAACTATATACATATATACCTTTGTTTGAAATGTACGTTCCGCCGTTTTGGAAACAATTTAGAAGGGTCTCCTTGTTTTAAACATTTCGTGTCATATCAGACACGTAGGTAAATACTGAGGCTATAGCTCGCTTTTTGGAAATCCCTTCAATAACTATCAATGCATGCAAAATATATTACTGTCCTCTGACTAGTCCTGCTCAGTACGAAAACACATAGCAATATCATTAAAACGTACTGCTCTATACGAAATCAATCCTAAAATATGCACATGAATACTACGTGCGTCTGGTGCACACGGAAATCAAAATCCATGAATGTGTCATACATGCGCACAGAAACAACATCTAAGTGCATCGGGTGTGCACGAAAGATCTGTCGTAGGCAACATGTGTGCCTGACAGCAAAATCAGGTGCATCTGACATGCACGGAAAATCTCGAATTAGTGCATCTGGTGTGCACCAAATCGCATCTCGTAACAGGCGCCCAACAGGCGCTAAAAATCCAATCCGGTGCATAAAATGCACAAAACAAATGTCGAGCATCACCCTCGAAATCGAAATCCAGTGTATCCAAGTGCACAAAATACATGTCACTACACTGCCAGCATATATAAACTATACAGAGTGCAGGAACCAAATCGCGTGCGTGCATACGCACAAAATCAACTCAACTGTTTAAAACCGTAAAATCACAAACATGTGAAACTAAAGCACGAAAATGATATCAAGTGCAACACTGTGCAAAGACCGTAAATCCTCAATCATCAAAATCAAATTATACGAATAAATCACCCAAAACATCAAAATCAATAATGGCGGAACAGTACCGCTCAAGCGCACCCTCTAAGAATCTCGGCCAACTGTCGCGGTCAATAGTGGGACGTCTCGTCGATGATCATGAACTCTGTCCTGCTGGCGTGCGTAACCATGACCACTCCTGGGTCAAGGTCTTCACTGTGAATTACCAATTTTTCGGTCCATCGGCTCATCGGCCCTGTCAGGTGTGCTAACGGGGATGATCCCATTCTGGCACTCCTCTGGTCATCTCTTGGTCAATCATCGCGACCACTCGTAAGACAGCATATCACTGGCGTCGGCCTCTGGCTCTCTGAATGTACGTGACACATCTGATCCTGGGTGCAAGTATCATTGCAGCAGTGTCCTGGAAGGAATCCTGCTCACGGTCCCTTCCATGTCTCGTCTCTGCCAACTGTCCGGAAGTCATTTTCCTTTCCTATATCTGCATCTTGCTCCGGAACGGCTGCATACCCATCGCGACTCCTTCTGGAAGGTATATCCAGTACTCTGCCTCGGCATGCGTATCGCATCTCTGATGTCGGCGGAGTGGAACGTCGTCTTATCCAGATCTTGTACGGACCTCTTTACTCCACTTTCCCTAATGTCGACTGCTTCGGAATCGTCTCATCATGGCTATATGGACTGAGCTCCAACGGCTATCCTCGTATCTGGAGTCTCCCAAGAAATGCATCTCACCACCTAGCATCCGAATTAAGTCGAGCCATCCGACCGAGTCGTCAAACCTCATAATCCCCCAAGAGCTCAACCTCTTGGGCACAGTTTAATAGTATCGAGTACATACCACAGCATCGGTGGTCCAGCCGTAGAAGGGCAAACCCAAGCCTCACTAATGGCGCCGTAGAACTGCCGCAAACCCGAAGGTTCAAAGGCTTTCACACGGTCATTAAGTCGAGTTAGGGTTTCATTCTTCTAGAGGGACCATAGAATTGCCTGCATGTCTTTCCGACTACTTTAAACTTGGAATAATAGGTTTCTGACATTCGATCGTCTCTGTCGACTCTCAACGTCTCCGCGTGAAATTGTCTCCAGCTGGAATCAATCTATCTGATGACCTCGCATCGGGGTAAGCGAACGAACCACCTGTCCTAGTCATTCATCATCGGATGACTAGCAACCTTCTATCATCTATTCGTACAACTCGCCCCGCCATAGTTCCAACATATGGGGCGATATCTCGTCGCTCGCAGCAACAACTGGCTCGCTCGTCTGCACGCTGAACAGTGCCTCAATCATCAGGAGTAAGCAACACACCAACGGTCATCAAAATCTGGCTGGCCTCTGTCAGTGGCTCAATCCTTTAGTGTCGATCAGCACATCCGAGTAACCTCATAAAGGCGATCCGCCAAACGCTCGCGGCGCGGAAACACAGTAAAAAGACACATCTCTGCAATCGTGTGTCGCCGGAATTTCGCCCTGGTCAGTCCTCGTTCGTGACGAGCTTGTGCTGACCGCAACTCTAGCTGTAGCTCTCCCTGCCCATAATCGTGGCAGAAAAACCATAACTGGTACTGATGAGGCTGGATCAGGAAGGAATATAATACTGAACAAGGAAATGTACATCCTAGGGCTTCATAAGTGGAGTGGCGTGTCGTAAATATGCCGCGGAACATACCAACGGTACGTCACTCTACTTTAGTCACCTATTCCATCAACCAAGGGTCATCCTACGCTCCGAAGGTAAAACCTGGCTCTGATACCAACTTTGTCACGTCCCGAAAGTACGGAACATGACCGGCACTTAAACTACGAAACGTCTCGAGGCGTACGTAATCTAAGTAAACCGAAAACCCAGAAATCCAAACCAAGAAAAAAAGTAGAGTGAAGGAAAACCAATTTAAAACAAGTAGTTTTAATAGCATAAGCAGAATTATGCGGTTTTTAAGAACATCAAAATTTACTGAAAATTTCGGCAGAGTCTCCTTTGTAAATACTGGCCCCAAACGGGATACAACATGAATAGTATACGAAATCAATAAAAAGGCATCCCCAAGCGGGAGCTAGCTCTTCGTCAATCGACGGTCAGAACCACACAAGCAATATAATATACAACGCCAACGGCGAGGATCAAAACTCAAAAGGAAACTCAAAACCACCAGAAATATAACGAGCGACTCTAGGGTCGAAAGAATAAACAACACTGGTCTCTATCTCAAAAAACATGTTTGGTTGATGGAATTTACTAGATACAACTGAATAATATCATACAAGGTAAATAATGGGGGAATGATACAAGTAAACCCACCTACTAGCAAATCACCCGAATGAAACTATGCCCGCAAAGCCGTAAGGAACCTGTACGGCAACCTGCAAGAAACTGGGGCACAACGGGGGTAAGTTGCCAACTCGTGAATAGAAAAAACATCTACACACAGAAATCGTATAAATAACGCAACCTAGGTCAATGATCATAATATATTCTCAAAAATATACATAACAAGCAGCCTATAACAATGGCTAGGGTAATATCTAACCGAGTGTAAACTCATGTGCCCGTGTCAGTGCCTCAGGTAGCAATATATCATATGAATGAGGTATGAATGCATGAAAACAGAATACATGTAAATGAAGAAACTGTTTTCATAAATTAGTGAGATTTCCTTCGTATTTTTAAACTGAGGTATCATAAATGAATCAGTATCAACAGTGTCTAGCATCGACACAAAACATAAATATCAATGTCTCGAAATATCAATATCTCAATCTCAATATCTGGGGCGCCGTCAGTCCAGACCGGCCCCTACCATCCATCTCAAGACCACGACGGTATCCTCCGGATATCCGACGCGTCGGGTAATATCACCGGTAGGTAGTGCTCCCCAGCCAGGCTCAACGTCAACACCACATTTCTCTTGCCCCGGGGTACCATACCGGGCCCACCATGTACCCGTGACGGTTCCTCCACTCCTCGACACGGATCTCCAAAACCACAGCAAACTCATGGTGGACGACACTTTACATCACTAGAAAACCGCAACATTTTATATTTTAAAAGATCATAAGTTGTAAATTTTGCGGCTTTCCCCGAAATCCAGAAATATCATAAATCTCAAGAAATCATCACAAGTGCATATGTCAATGATAATGAACTAGGCATGAACAACTGAATAACCGTATGCATGAAGTGGTAGGTAATAACTACAATGTCTAATATGGCATATAAGGGAAGTACACTAATATCATGTCAAAACTACTAGCTAACAATCTAAGTCAAGTAATTATATTCTCTAAAGTGTACGTGACATGGCAATTACCGATGAAGATGTGTGTGAGCCGGCAAGTAGGTGTACGTGGTACATACGCATCATCGGTAATGGTGCTGGTGTCCTAACAGCATGATATCAATAATGGAATATGCAGCAAAATAAATATGCGAGGCAAAGCGAACAGCAATAATGTGCGGGTGCTGAATACTAGACACAACGATAACTAATCTGCAATAATCTAATATAAGTCCTACGAATGATGCCTTTTGAAATAACACGAATCATGGGGTTTTGAAAATAGGGGCTACGGTGTTTTTATGAAAAGATACGTCGTTTTTGAAATATCCGTAGATTCCCTTGAGCTGTCTTTAAAAATGCCCACGATTCGTTAGTTTTTGAAATAGGTAAGAAGTCTAATCTAATCTAACAACTACACTAAACTATACGGCTGAACTAACAAGCTGAACTACAGGTAAGGAAACCGCCTATCATCTGAGTCGATACATATACATACCTGTATATGTATAGTCGGTGATCCCGCCACAATAATATCATATCCGATACCATATCTATAATCAGGCATCCTAAGTCAAGAGTGCGGATCAATCATCAATATAGCTCGTACGTAAATCCGTCGTACGGCATCCCAATCTGGGTACGGGTCAATATCACATTCATCATACTATTCACCTGGTATCCTCTTTATCAATTATCATGATCGGGGTACTGATCTACGTCTAGTACCATACTGATACCGCCTACGTGTGCATGGACGTGTGTGAAACACTACGTCAAAGACCCGCTACAACGTCATGTCGTATCTAAGATACGAACCCTGCTATATCACCGGTCTCACGGCCTCAAATCAAATCTCATCGACTCAGCTCAATCCCAAGTATCATCCTCAATCCGTATGTGAACACATAGTCCCATACCCATGTGAACACATAACTATAAAGAATCCCATGAGTACATATCAATAGGAATATAAGCAAGTATGTATGTGTGTATGTGTAGTGCAACACTACCCTAGGGTTCGCAACACTAAAAATAGCCCAACACACCAATATCCATCCTAAGCATCGTTATTAATCCTAAATAACATATAATAATTGTTGGTGTGTATACGCATCTGTATACACCACCACGGACTGCGGGGGTGCTAAACGCCATCCACCTGACTTCTCCCCGTAGATATAAATCTACTCACCTGGTCCTCGCTCGCCGGTGCCGACGTCGCCACGCGCTTGCTTGTCGTCTCGAAATCCACATGGGGGTACCTACATATCATAACGCACCATATCTCATTAAAACTAAATTCGAGATCGAAACGGCATACGAAAATCAAATCGGCACGCGTATCACGCATAGGTCCAAACCTATCGCCTACGCATTCACGAATAGTTAAACCAACCCTCGATGTCGATGTACAAACGTCAAACCATCGAGAAAAATCCAATCACACTCATTTGCACATTCACGAACACTAATTTTAATATAAACTAGGTTAAAACTCACAAAAACCCCAATTTCACTTAAAAAGTCATTTTTCCGAAAATCCAGCAAGCACAATTCGCCGTTTTTGTACAAAACATGATGTTTAAATGAATGTAGCGGCCAATATACTTATTAAATATCTTAAATAAGTCATAGAAACAATTTCCGGAATTTAATCTCATTAAATTCCAAAAACCCTAATATTCTAGTTTACAAAAATACCCTTTTTAACAATTTCGAAGTAAAAATGCACGAACTACAATCTAGCTTAGATTTGCATGATCTAAAGCATTAAACCACACTTAATAAAGTTAATGAAGTCATGAAAAACCTAAACACATTTTCAATCCCAAGTATTTAACCAAATTCAAAAATCTAGTAGGCAAATTAGCAAATTAACACAATTTTAAACTAACCATTAGCAGAAGCTACTAATCTTGTATTAACATGACAAAAGCCTAAATATAACACATAACCATACACTAATTTTACAAAACCCTAACTTGCATTCAAATTCATAACTTGAATTCCAAAACTTGCAATTAAACTCACATATCCAAATTAACACTTAATTAAATTAGCTTAAGACATTAGTAACAAATTAAGCAACAAAAATGTTTAGAATTATACCCAAAACATATGAAGATCCACAAGCACACACATAGCCTCCCAAATTGGAATCTTGTTCCCTAGATCCATGCAATTTTGGCTAAGCTAAAATGGGTAGGAGTCGGATTTGGGTTTTGGGATTTTTTTGATGGATTTCGGGGTAATTTTTGATGAAGTTTTGAAGAGAAAAGAGAAGGGAAAGGGGGAGGGGCTGTTGCTGCAGTAGGAGAGGGGAGGGGTGCTGGAATTGGAGTGGGAGAGGAGAGAGAGGGAGGTAGAGAAAGTGGGGGTGAAAGTCAAGGTCAACCCAAGTCAAAAGTCCACCTCATTTATCCATTTTCTTTTCATTTCTTTCATTTCTTTTCCTTTGAAAATCAAGTGGGGAAAAAGAATGGTGGCTGCTGAAATCAGCCATGGGGAGAAGTGAATGGGGGTGTGTGGGTGTGGGTACGGGTGCGGGGTGATGAAAAATGATAAATACAATACCCCAAACATCCATTTACGCTAAAAAAAAGCCTTTTTTCTTCAATAATTTCTAAACCATTTTGGCAAATAATTTCGTTTCAAAAACCACATGATAAAATTTTATTTAATGTTTTATGATGCACAAAATTTGTTTCAACTCATTCCAATTTGTAATTTTCCCTAATTAAATGTATTAGTGACGGCTTAAAATAATAATAAAATAATATTTTTTTCAGAAAATTTGAAATTTCACCAGTGGCTCAATAAACACCAAATAATAGCAATTACATAGCTAGAATATGTATATTTAATTTTTATAATAAGATATTTATATTTTGACTTTTTACAGAAAACCCCCTTATTTTACCGATTTTTCGAAATTTCACCGAAACGATTTTCAAAACGTTACAATCTTCCCCCTTAAAGAAATTCGGTCCCCGAATTTAAATTCAACTCCCCCAAATACTAAAACATCTAAGAAAAACCATCAAGTCGTCGGGGCTCCGAAATTGTAAATACATAAAAAAAATCGTAGCGCAGCGCATGCGCCTGAAAAATGAGTACATAACTCAAATCAAAACTCCGTCAAGCATCCCGCAATCATCGGAGTCATGGAGAAGACATCAATGCCAAAAATAAATCAAACCAATATGATATAACTCAAAACTATACATGTAAACATCGAATCTATATCTGTAAGTATCTGAAGGAAATGCATGCCAAATCTCTTTAAGTCGCTGTGCAACGCGTATAACACTGCACAGTGGCGGACGTCTGTCATAAGAAAATAACTATATACATATATACCTTTGTTTGAAATATACGTTCCGCCGTTTTGGAAACAATTTAGAAGGGTCTCCTTGTTTTAAACATTTCGTGTCATATCAGACACGTAGGTAAATACTGAGGCTATAGCTCGCTTTTTGGAAATCCCTTCAATAACTATCAATGCATGCAAAATATATTACTGTCCTCTGACTAGTCCTGCTCAGTACGAAAACACATAGCAATATCATAAAAACGTACTGCTCTATACGAAATCAATCCTAAAATATGCACATGAATACTACGTGCGTCTGGTGCACACGGAAATCAAAATCCATGAATGTGTCATACATGCGCACAGAAACAACATCTAAGTGCATCGGGTGTGCACGAAAGATCTGTCGTAGGCAACATGTGTGCCTGACAGCAAAATCAGGTGCATCTGACATGCACGGAAAATCTCGAATTAGTGCATCTGGTGTGCACCAAATCGCATCTCGTAACAGGCGCCCAACAGGCGCTAAAAATCCAATCCGGTGCATAAAATGCACAAAACAAATGTCGAGCATCACCCTCGAAATCGAAATCCAGTGTATCCAAGTGCACAAAATACATGTCACTACACTGCCAGCATATATAAACTATACAGAGTGCAGGAACCAAATCGCGTGCGTGCATACGCACAAAATCAACTCAACTGTTTAAAACCGTAAAATCACAAACATGTGAAACTAAAGCACGAAAATGATATCAAGTGCAACACTGTGCAAAGACCGTAAATCCTCAATCATCAAAATCAAATTATACGAATAAATCACCCAAAACATCAAAATCAATAATGGCGGAACAGTACCGCTCAAGCGCACCCTCTAAGAATCTCGGCCAACTGTCGCGGTCAATAGTGGGACGTCTCGTCGATGATCATGAACTCTGTCCTGCTGGCGTGCGTAACCATGACCACTCCTGGGTCAAGGTCTTCACTGTGAATTACCAATTTTTCGGTCCATCGGCTCATCGGCCCTGTCAGGTGTGCTAACGGGGATGATCTCATTCTGGCACTCCTCTGGTCATCTCTTGGTCAATCATCGCGACCACTCGTAAGACAGCATGTCACTGGCGTCGGCCTCTGGCTCTCTGAATGTACGTGACACATCTGATCCTGGGTGCAAGTATCATTGCAGCAGTGTCCTGGAAGGAATCCTGCTCACGGTCCCTTCCATGTCTCGTCTCTGCCAACTGTCCGGAAGTCATTTTCCTTTCCTATATCTGCATCTTGCTCCGGAACGGCTGCATACCCATCGCGACTCCTTCTGGAAGGTATATCCAGTACTCTGCCTCGGCATGCGTATCGCATCTCTGATGTCGGCGGAGTGGAACGTCGTCTTATCCAGATCTTGTACGGACCTCTTTACTCCACTTTCCCTAATGTCGACTGCTTCGGAATCGTCTCATCATGGCTATATGGACTGAGCTCCAACGGCTATCCTCGTATCTGGAGTCTCCCAAGAAATGCATCTCACCACCTAGCATCCGAATTAAGTCGAGCCATCCGACCGAGTCGTCAAACCTCATAATCCCCCAAGAGCTCAACCTCTTGGGCACAGTTTAATAGTATCGAGTACATACCACAGCATCGGTGGTCCAGCCGTAGAAGGGCAAACCCAAGCCTCACTAATGGCGCCGTAGAACTGCCGCAAACCCGAAGGTTCAAAGGCTTTCACACGGTCATTAAGTCGAGTTAGGGTTTCATTCTTCTAGAGGGACCATAGAATTGCCTGCATGTCTTTCCGACAACTTTAAACTTGGAATAATAGGTTTCTGACATTCGATCGTCTCTGTCGACTCTCAACGTCTCCGCGTGAAATCGTCTCCAGCTGGAATCAATCTATCTGATGACCTCGCATCGGGGTAAGCGAACGAACCACCTGTCCTAGTCATTCATCATCGGGTGACTAGCAACCTTCTATCATCTATTCGTACAACTCGCCCCGCCATAGTTCCAACATATGGGGCGATATCTCGTCGCTCGCAGCAACAACTGGCTCGCTCGTCTGCACGCTGAACAGTGCCTCAATCATCAGGAGTAAGCAACACACCAACGGTCATCAAAATCTGGCTGGCCTCTGTCAGTGGCTCAATCCTTTAGTGTCGATCGGCACATCCGAGTAACCTCATAAAGGCGATCCGCCAAACGCTCGCGGCGCGGAAACACAGTAAAAAGACACATCTCTGCAATCGTGTGTCGCCGGAATTTCGCCCTGGTCAGTCCTCGTTCGTGACGAGCTTGTGCTGACCGCAACTCTAGCTGTAGCTCTCCCTGCCCATAATCGTGGCAGAAAAACCATAACTGGTACTGATGAGGCTGGATCAGGAAGGAATATAATACTGAACAAGGAAATGTACATCCTAGGGCTTCATAAGTGGAGTGGCGTGTCGTAAATATGCCGCGGAACATACCAACGGTACGTCACTCTACTTTAGTCACCTATTCCATCAACCAAGGGTCATCCTACGCTCCGAAGGTAAAACCTGGCTCTGATACCAACTTTGTCACGTCCCGAAAGTACGGAACATGACCGGCACTTAAACTACGAAACGTCTCGAGGCGTACGTAATCTAAGTAAACCGAAAACCCAGAAATCCAAACCAAGAAAAAAAGTAGAGTGAAGGAAAACCAATTTAAAACAAGTAGTTTTAATAGCATAAGCAGAATTATGCGGTTTTTAAGAACATCAAAATTTACTGAAAATTTCGGCAGAGTCTCCTTTGTAAATACTGGCCCCAAACGGGATACAACATGAATAGTATACGAAATCAATAAAAAGGCATCCCCAAGCGGGAGCTAGCTCTTCGTCAATCGACGGTCACAACCACACAAGCAATATAATATACAACGCCAACGGCGAGGATCAAAACTCAAAAGGAAACTCAAAACCACCAGAAATATAACGAGCGACTCTAGGGTCGAAAGAATAAACAACACTGGTCTCTATCTCAAAAAACATGTTTGGTTGATGGAATTTACTAGATACAACTGAATAATATCATACAAGGTAAATAATGGGGGTATGATACAAGTAAACCCACCTACTAGCAAATCACCCGAATGAAACTATGCCCGCAAAGCCGTAAGGAACCTGTACGGCAACCTGCAAGAAACTGGGGCACAACGGGGGTGAGTTGCCAACTCGTGAATAGAAAAAACATCTACGCACAGAAATCGCATAAATAACGCAACCTAGGTCAATGATCATAATATATCCTCAAAAATATACATAACAAGCAGCCTATAACAATGGCTAGGGTAATATCTAACCGAGTGTAAACTCATGTGCCCGTGTCAGTGCCTCAGGTAGCAATATATCATATGAATGAGGTATGAATGCATGAAAACAGAATACATGTAAATGAAGAAACTGTTTTCATAAATTAGTGAGATTTCCTTCGTATTTTTAAACTGAGGTATCATAAATGAATCAGTATCAACAGTGTCTAGTATCGACACAAAACATAAATATCAATGTCTCGAAATATCAATGTCTCAATCTCAATATCTAGGGCGCCGTCAGTCCAGACCGGCCCCTACCATCCATCTCAAGACCACGACGGTATCCTCCGGATATCCGACGCGTCGGGTAATATCACCGGTAGGTAGTGCTCCCCAGCCAGGCTCAATGTTAACACCACATTCCTCTTGCCCCGGGGTACCATACCGGGCCCACCATGTACCCGTGACGGTTCCTCCACTCCTCGACACGGATCTCCAAAACCACAGCAAACTCATGGTGGACGACACTTTACATCACTAGAAAACCGCAACATTTTATATTTTAAAAGATCATAAGTTGTAAATTTTGCGGCTTTTCCCGAAATCCAGAAATATCATAAATCTCAAGAAATCATCACAAGTGCATATGTCAATGATAATGAACTAGGCATGAACAACTGAATAACCGTATGCATGAAGTGGTAGGTAATAACTACAATGTCTAATATGGCATATAAGGGAAGTACACTAATATCATGTCAAAACTACTAGCTAACAATCTAAGTCAAGCAATTATATTCTCTAAAGTGTACGTGACATGGCAATTACCGATGAAGATGTGTGTGAGCCGGCAAGTAGGTGTACGTGGTACATACGCATCATCGGTAATGGTGCTGGTGTCCTAACAGCATGATATCAATAATGGAATATGCAGCAAAATAAATATGCGAGGCAAAGCGAACAGCAATAATGTGCGGGAGCTGAATACTAGACACAACGATAACTAATCTGCAATAATCTAATATAAGTCCTACGAATGATGCCTTTTGAAATAACACGAATCATGGGGTTTTGAAAATAGGGGCTACGGTGTTTTTATGAAAAGATACGTCGTTTTTGAAATATCCGTAGATTCCCTTGAGCTGTCTTTAAAAATGCCCACGATTCGTTAGTTTTTGAAATAGGTAAGAAGTCTAATCTAATCTAACAACTACACTAAACTATACGGCTGAACTAACAAGCTGAACTACAGGTAAGGAAACCGCCTATCATCTGAGTCGATACATATACATACCTGTATATGTATAGTCGGTGATCCCGCCACAATAATATCATATCCGATACCATATCTATAATCAGGCATCCTAAGTCAAGAGTGCGGATCAATCATCAATATAGCTCGTACGTAAATCCGTCGTACGGCATCCCAATCTGGGTACGGGTCAATATCACATTCATCATACTATTCACCTGGTATCCTCTTTATCAATTATCATGATCGGGGTACTGATCTACGTCTAGTACCATACTGATACCGCCTACGTGTGCATGGACGTGTGTGAAACACTACGTCAAAGACCCGCTACAACGTCATGTCGTATCTAAGATACGAACCCTGCTATATCACCGATCTCACGGCCTCAAATCAAATCTCATCGACTCAGCTCAATCCCAAGTATCATCCTCAATCCGTATGTGAACACATAGTCCCATACCCATATGAACACATAACTATAAAGAATCCCATGAGTACATATCAATAGGAATGTAAGCAAGTATGTATGTGTGTATGTGTAGTGCAACACTACGCTAGGGTTCGCAACACTAAAAATAGTCCAACACACCAATATCCATCCTAAGCATCGTTATTAATCCTAAATAACATATAATAATTGTTGGTGTGTATACGCATCTGTATACACCACCACGGACTGCGGGGGTGCTAAACGCCATCCACCCGACTTCTCCCCGTAGATATAAATCTACTCACCTGGTCCTCGCTCGCCGGTGCCGACGTCGCCACGCGCTTGCTTGTCGTTTCGAAGTCCACATAGGGGTACCTACATATCATAACGCACCATATCTCATTAAAACTAAATTCGAGATCGAAACGGCATACGAAAATCAAATCGGCACGCGTATCACGCATAGGTCCAAACCTATCGCCTACGCATGCAAGAATAGTTAAACCAACCCTCGATGTCGATGTACAAACGTCAAACCATCGAGAAAAATCCAATCACACTCATTTGCACATTCACGAACACTAATTTTAATATAAACTAGGTTAAAACTCACAAAAACCCCCAATTTCACTTAAAAAGTCATTTTTCCGAAAATCCAGCAAGCACAATTCGCCGTTTTTGTACAAAACATGATGTTTAAATGAATGTAGCGGCCAATATACTTATTAAATATCTTAAATAAGTCATAGAAACAATTTCCGGAATTTAATCTCATTAAATTCCAAAAACCCTAATATTCTAGTTTACAAAAATACCCTTTTTAACAATTTCGAAGTAAAAATGCACGAACTACAATCTAGCTTAGATTTCCATGATCTAAAGCATTAAACCACACTTAATAAAGTTAATGAAGTCATGAAAAACCTAAACACATTTTCAATCCCAAGTATTTAACCAAATTCAAAAATCTAGTAGGCAAATTAGCAAATTAACACAATTTTAAACTAACCATTAGCAGAAGCTACTAATCTTGTATTAACATGACAAAAGCCTAAATATAACACACAACCATACACTAATTTTACAAAACCCTAACTTGCATTCAAATTCATAACTTGAATTCCAAAACTTGCAATTAAACTCACATATCCAAATTAACACTTAATTAAATTAGCTTAAGACATTAGTAACAAATTAAGCAACAAAAATGTTTAGAATTATACCCAAAACATATGAAGATCCACAAGCACACACATAGCCTCCCAAATTGGAATCTTGTTCCCTAGATCCATGCAATTTTGGCTAAGCTAAAATGGGTAGGAGTCGGATTTGGGTTTTGGGATTTTTTTGATGGATTTCGGGATAATTTTTGATGAAGTTTAGAAGAGAAAAGAGAAGGGAAAGGGGGAGGGGCTGTTGCTGCAGTAGGAGAGGGGAGGGGTGCTGGAATTGGAGTGGGAGAGGAGAGAGAGGGAGGTAGAGAAAGTGGGGGTGAAAGTCAAGGTCAACCCAAGTCAAAAGTCCACCTCATTTATCCATTTTCTTTTCATTTCTTTCATTTCTTTTCCTTTGAAAATCAAGTGGGGAAAAAGAATGGTGGCTGCTGAAATCAGCCATGGGGAGAAGTGAATGGGGGTGTGTGGGTGTGGGTACGGGTGCGGGGTGATGAAAAATGATAAATACAATACCCCAAACATCCATTTACGCTAAAAAAAAGCCTTTTTTCTTCAATAATTTCTAAACCGTTTTGGCAAATAATTTCGTTCCAAAAACCACATGATAAAATTGTATTTAATGTTTTATGATGCACAAAATTTGTTTCAACTCATTCCAATTTGTAATTTTCCCTAATTAAATGTATTAGTGACGGCTTAAAATAATAATAAAATAATATTTTTTTCAGAAAATTTGAAATTTCACCAGTGGCTCAATAAACACCAAATAATAGCAATTACATAGCTAGAATATGTATATTTAATTTTTATAATAAGATATTTATATTTTGACTTTTTACAGAAAACCCCCTTATTTTACCGATTTTTCGAAATTTCACCGAAACGATTTTCAAAACGTTACAATCTTCCCCCCTTAAAGAAATTCGGTCCCCGAATTTAAATTCAACTCCCCCAAATACTAAAACATCTAAGAAAAACCATCAAGTCGTCGGGGCTCCGAAATTGTAAATACATAAAAAAAATCGTAGCGCAGCGCATGCGCTTGAAAAATGAGTATATAACTCAAATCAAAACTCCGTCAAGCATCCCGCAATCATCGGAGTCATGGAGAAGACATCAATGCCAAAAATAAATCAAACCAATATGATATAACTCGAAACTATACATGTAAACATCGAATCTATATCTGTAAGTATCTGAAGGAAATGCATGCCAAATCTCTTTAAGTCGCTGTGCAACGCGTATAACACTGCACAGTGGCGGACGTCTATCATAAGAAAATAATTATATACATATATACCTTTGTTTGAAATGTACGTTCCGCCGTTTTGGAAACAATTTAGAAGGGTCTCCTTGTTTTAAACATTTCGTGTCATATCAGACACGTAGGTAAATACTGAGGCTATAGCTCGCTTTTTGGAAATCCCTTCAATAACTATCAATGCATGCAAAATATATTACTGTCCTCTGACTAGTCCTGCTCAGTACGAAAACAAATAGCAATATCATAAAAACGTACTGCTCTATACGAAATCAATCCTAAAATATGCACATGAATACTACGTGCGTCTGGTGCACACGGAAATCAAAATCCATGAATGTGTCATACATGCGCACAGAAACAACATCTAAGTGCATCAGGTGTGCACGAAAGATCTGTCGTAGGCAACATGTGTGCCTGACAGCAAAATCAGGTGCATCTGACATGCACGGAAAATCTCGAATTAGTGCATCTGGTGTGCACCAAATCGCATCTCGTAACAGGCGCCCAACAGGCGCTAAAAATCCAATCCGGTGCATAAAATGCACAAAACAAATGTCGAGCATCACCCTCGAAATCGAAATCCAGTGTATCCAAGTGCACAAAATACATGTCACTACACTGCCAGCATATATAAACTATACAGAGTGCAGGAACCAAATCGCGTGCGTGCATACGCACAAAATCAACTCAACTGTTTAAAACCGTAAAATCACAAACATGTGAAACTAAAGCACGAAAATGATATCAAGTGCAACACTGTGCAAAGACCGTAAATCCTCAATCATCAAAATCAAATTATACGAATAAATCACCCAAAACATCAAAATCAATAATGGCGGAACAGTACCGCTCAAGCGCACCCTCTAAGAATCTCGGCCAACTGTCGCGGTCAATAGTGGGACGTCTCGTCGATGATCATGAACTCTGTCCTGCTGGCGTGCGTAACCATGACCACTCCTGGGTCAAGGTCTTCACTGTGAATTACCAATTTTTCGGTCCATCGGCTCATCGGCCCTGTCAGGTGTGCTAACGGGGATGATCCCATTCTGGCACTCCTCTGGTCATCTCTTGGTCAATCATCGCGACCACTCATAAGACAGCATATCACTGGCGTCGGCCTCTGGCTCTCTGAATGTACGTGACACATCTGATCCTGGGTGCAAGTATCATTGCAGCAGTGTCCTGGAAGGAATCCTGCTCACGGTCCCTTCCATGTCTCGTCTCTGCCAACTGTCCGGAAGTCATTTTCCTTTCCTATATCTGCATCTTGCTCCGGAACGGCTGCATACCCATCGCGACTCCTTCTGGAAGGTATATCCAGTACTCTGCCTCGGCATGCGTATCGCATCTCTGATGTCGGCGGAGTGGAACGTCGTCTTATCCAGATCTTGTACGGACCTCTTTACTCCACTTTCCCTAATGTCGACTGCTTCGGAATCGTCTCATCATGGCTATATGGACTGAGCTCCAACGGCTATCCTCGTATCTGGAGTCTCCCAAGAAATGCATCTCACCACCTAGCATCCGAATTAAGTCGAGCCATCTGACCGAGTCGTCAAACCTCATAATCCCCCAAGAGCTCAACCTCTTGGGCACAGTTTAATAGTATCGAGTACATACCACAGCATCGGTGGTCCAGCCGTAGAAGGGCAAACCCAAGCCTTACTAATGGCGCCGTAGAACTGCCGCAAACCCGAAGGTTCAAAGGCTTTCACACGGTCATTAAGTCGAGTTAGGGTTTCATTCTTCTAGAGGGACCATAGAATTGCCTGCATGTCTTTCCGACTACTTTAAACTTGGAATAATAGGTTTCTGACATTCGATCGTCTCTGTCGACTCTCAACGTCTCCGCGTGAAATCGTCTCCAGCTGGAATCAATCTATCTGATGACCTCGCATTGGGGTAAGCGAACGAACCACCTGTCCTAGTCATTCATCATCGGGTGACTAGCAACCTTCTATCATCTATTCGTACAACTCGCCCCGCCATAGTTCCAACATATGGGGCGATATCTCGTCGCTCGCAGCAACAACTGGCTCGCTCGTCTGCACGCTGAACAGTGCCTCAATCATCAGGAGTAAGCAACACACCAACGGTCATCAAAATCTGGCTGGCCTCTGTCAGTGGCTCAATCCTTTAGTGTCGATCGGCACATCCGAGTAACCTCATAAAGGCGATCCGCCAAACGCTCGCGGCGCGGAAACACAGTAAAAAGACACATCTCTGCAATCGTGTGTCGCCGGAATTTCGCCCTGGTCAGTCCTCGTTCGTGACGAGCTTGTGCTGACCGCAACTCTAGCTGTAGCTCTCCCTGCCCATAATCGTGGCAGAAAAACCATAACTGGTACTGATGAGGCTGGATCAGGAAGGAATATAATACTGAACAAGGAAATGTACATCCTAGGGCTTCATAAGTGGAGTGGCGTGTCGTAAATATGCCGCGGAACATACCAACGGTACGTCACTCTACTTTAGTCACCTATTCCATCAACCAAGGGTCATCCTACGCTCCGAAGGTAAAACCTGGCTCTGATACCAACTTTGTCACGTCCCGAAAGTACGGAACATGACCGGCACTTAAACTACGAAACGTCTCGAGGCGTACGTAATCTAAGTAAACCGAAAACCCAGAAATCCAAACCAAGAAAAAAAGTAGAGTGAAGGAAAACCAATTTAAAACAAGTAGTTTTAATAGCATAAGCAGAATTATGCGGTTTTTAAGAACATCAAAATTTACTGAAAA
Source organism: Agapanthus africanus (assembly GCA_030015575.1). Taxonomy (NCBI): domain Eukaryota; kingdom Viridiplantae; phylum Streptophyta; class Magnoliopsida; order Asparagales; family Amaryllidaceae; genus Agapanthus; species Agapanthus africanus. Next base: position 357,994,631 of record CM057343.1, read on the forward strand.
TTTCGGCAGAGTCTCCTTTGTAAATACTGGCCCCAAACGGGATACAACATGAATAGTATACGAAATCAATAAAAAGGCATCCCCAAGCGGGAGCTAGCTCTTCGTCAATCGACGGTCACAACCGCACAAGCAATATAATATACAACGCCAACGGCGAGGATCAAAACTCAAAAGGAAACTCAAAACCACCAGAAATATAACGAGCGACTCTAGGGTCGAAAGAATAAACAACACTGGTCTCTATCTCAAAAAACATGTTTGGTTGATGGAATTTACTAGATACAACCGAATAATATCATACAAGGTAAATAATGGGGGTATGATACAAGTAAACCCACCTACTAGCAAATCACCCGAATGAAACTATGCCCGCAAAGCCGTAAGGAACCTGTACGGCAACCTGCAAGAAACTGGGGCACAACGGGGGTGAGTTGCCAACTCGTGAATAGAAAAAACATCTACGCACAGAAATCGCATAAATAACGCAACCTAGGTCAATGATCATAATATATCCTCAAAAATATACATAACAAGCAGCCTATAACAATGGCTAGGGTAATATCTAACCGAGTGTAAACTCATGTGCCCGTGTCAGTGCCTCAGGTAGCAATATATCATATGAATGAGGTATGAATGCATGAAAACAGAATACATGTAAATGAAGAAACTGTTTTCATAAATTAGTGAGATTTCCTTCGTATTTTTAAACTGAGGTATCATAAATGAATCAGTATCAACAGTGTCTAGCATCGACACAAAACATAAATATCAATGTCTCGAAATATCAATGTCTCAATCTCAATATCTAGGGCGCCGTCAGTCCAGACCGGCCCCTACCATCCATCTCAAGACCACGACGGTATCCTCCGGATATCCGACGCGTCGGGTAATATCACCGGTAGGTAGTGCTCCCCAGCCAGGCTCAACGTCAACACCACATTCCTCTTGCCCCGGGGTACCATACCGGGCCCACCATGTACCCGTGACGGTTCCTCCACTCCTCGACACGGATCTCCAAAACCACAGCAAACTCATGGTGGACGACACTTTACATCACTAGAAAACCGCAACATTTTATATTTTAAAAGATCATAAGTTGTAAATTTTGCGGCTTTCCCCGAAATCCAGAAATATCATAAATCTCAAGAAATCATCACAAGTGCATATGTCAATGATAATGAACTAGGCATGAACAACTGAATAACCGTATGCATGAAGTGGTAGGTAATAACTACAATGTCTAATATGGCATATAAGGGAAGTACACTAATATCATGTCAAAACTACTAGCTAACAATCTAAGTCAAGCAATTATATTCTCTAAAGTGTACGTGACATGGCAATTACCGATGAAGATGTGTGTGAGCCGGCAAGTAGGTGTACGTGGTACATACGCATCATCGGTAATGGTGCTGGTGTCCTAACAGCATGATATCAATAATGGAATATGCAGCAAAATAAATATGCGAGGCAAAGCGAACAGCAATAATGTGCGGGAGCTGAATACTAGACACAACGATAACTAATCTGCAATAATCTAATATAAGTCCTACGAATGATGCCTTTTGAAATAACACGAATCATGGGGTTTTGAAAATAGGGGCTACGGTGTTTTTATGAAAAGATACGTCGTTTTTGAAATATCCGTAGATTCCCTTGAGCTGTCTTTAAAAATGCCCACGATTCGTTAGTTTTTGAAATAGGTAAGAAGTCTAATCTAATCTAACAACTACACTAAACTATACGGCTGAACTAACAAGCTGAACTACAGGTAAGGAAACCGCCTATCATCTGAGTCGATACATATACATACCTGTATATGTATAGTCGGTGATCCCGCCACAATAATATCATATCCGATACCATATCTATAATCAGGCATCCTAAGTCAAGAGTGCGGATCAATCATCAATATAGCTCGTACGTAAATCCGTCGTACGGCATCCCAATCTGGGTACGGGTCAATATCACATTCATCATACTATTCACCTGGTATCCTCTTTATCAATTATCATGATCGGGGTACTGATCTACGTCTAGTACCATACTGATACCGCCTACGTGTGCATGGACGTGTGTGAAACACTACGTCAAAGACCCGCTACAACGTCATGTCGTATCTAAGATACGAACCCTGCTATATCACCGATCTCACGGCCTCAAATCAAATCTCATCGACTCAGCTCAATCCCAAGTATCATCCTCAATCCGTATGTGAACACATAGTCCCATACCCATGTGAACACATAACTATAAAGAATCCCATGAGTACATATCAATAGGAATGTAAGCAAGTATGTATGTGTGTATGTGTAGTGCAACACTACCCTAGGGTTCGCAACACTAAAAATAGTCCAACACACCAATATCCATCCTAAGCATCGTTATTAATCCTAAATAACATATAATAATTGTTGGTGTGTATACGCATCTGTATACACCACCGCGGACTGCGGGGGTGCTAAACGCCATCCACCCGACTTCTCCCCGTAGATATAAATCTACTCACCTGGTCCTCGCTCGCCGGTGCCGACGTCGCCACGCGCTTGCTTGTCGTCTCGAAGTCCACATGGGGGTACCTACATATCATAACGCACCATATCTCATTAAAACTAAATTCGAGATCGAAACGGCATACGAAAATCAAATCGGCACGCGTATCACGCATAGGTCCAAACCTATCGCCTACGCATGCAAGAATAGTTAAACCAACCCTCGATGTCGATGTACAAACGTCAAACCATCGAGAAAAATCCAATCACACTCATTTGCACATTCACGAACACTAATTTTAATATAAACTAGGTTAAAACTCACAAAAACCCCAATTTCACTTAAAAAGTCATTTTTCCGAAAATCTAGCAAGCACAATTCGCCGTTTTTGTACAAAACATGATGTTTAAATGAATGTAGCGGCCAATATACTTATTAAATATCTTAAATAAGTCATAGAAACAATTTCCGGAATTTAATCTCATTAAATTCCAAAAACCCTAATATTCTAGTTTACAAAAATACCCTTTTTAACAATTTCGAAGTAAAAATGCACGAACTACAATCTAGCTTAGATTTGCATGATCTAAAGCATTAAACCACACTTAATAAAGTTAATGAAGTCATGAAAAACCTAAACACATTTTCAATCCCAAGTATTTAACCAAATTCAAAAATCTAGTAGGCAAATTAGCAAATTAACACAATTTTAAACTAACCATTAGCAGAAGCTACTAATCTTGTATTAACATGACAAAAGCCTAAATATAACACACAACCATACACTAATTTTACAAAACCCTAACTTGCATTCAAATTCATAACTTGAATTCCAAAACTTGCAATTAAACTCACATATCCAAATTAACACTTAATTAAATTAGCTTAAGACATTAGTAACAAATTAAGCAACAAAAATGTTTAGAATTATACCCAAAACATATGAAGATCCACAAGCACACACATAGCCTCCCAAATTGGAATCTTGTTCCCTAGATCCATGCAATTTTGGCTAAGCTAAAATGGGTAGGAGTCGGATTTGGGTTTTGGGATTTTTTTGATGGATTTCGGGATAATTTTTGATGAAGTTTAGAAGAGAAAAGAGAAGGGAAAGGGGGAGGGGCTGTTGCTGCAGTAGGAGAGGGGAGGGGTGCTGGAATTGGAGTGGGAGAAGAGAGAGAGGGAGGTAGAGAAAGTGGGGGTGAAAGTCAAGGTCAACCCAAGTCAAAAGTCCACCTCATTTATCCATTTTCTTTTCATTTCTTTCATTTCTTTTCCTTTGAAAATCAAGTGGGGAAAAAGAATGGTGGCTGCTGAAATCAGCCATGGGGAGAAGTGAATGGGGGTGTGTGGGTGTGGGTACGGGTGCGGGGTGATGAAAAATGATAAATACAATACCCCAAACATCCATTTACGCTAAAAAAGCCTTTTTTCTTCAATAATTTCTAAACCGTTTTGGCAAATAATTTCGTTCCAAAAACCACATGATAAAATTGTATTTAATGTTTTATGATGCACAAAATTTGTTTCAACTCATTCCAATTTGTAATTTTCCCTAATTAAATGTATTAGTGACGGCTTAAAATAATAATAAAATAATATTTTTTTCAGAAAATTTGAAATTTCACCAGTGGCTCAATAAACACCAAATAATAGCAATTACATAGCTAGAATATGTATATTTAATTTTTATAATAAGATATTTATATTTTGACTTTTTACAGAAAACCCCCTTATTTTACCGATTTTTCGAAATTTCACCGAAACGATTTTCAAAACGTTACAGTATTCAAGCTATGTATGTTGGCCAAAGTCAAGGCATAATGATTGGTAGCTATTGGGTATTCATGTGCAGCATAGATAGATGTGTTGGTTTGGGGCAGTCGTTCTACCATTTTGGCCAAAGTCAAGGGTATGTGCGGGTGGGCTCAAATTAACCTGGAGAATGACGGGTAGAACTTGACATGTGACTTATGATATTTTGGCCAAAGTCAAGGTCATAAGAGCATGGGGCAAAAATCCACATCGGTAGTTTCAAAAGAACTGAAACTTGCTAGTGCTGCATACCATTTGGAGTGTGATGATTCTGGTAGGATTCCTTCAGTTTTGTCACGCAATGATATTTGGATCCCGATCCTACTGTGAGTATATGCTACTCCTCGGGAAATTTCTCACTTAACGATCAATGCTATAAACCAAGTAGGTGTCTAGAAAGGTGTTAGCGGGGCTACGCCCCCAGGGAAAAGAGGTTATTTAATTAAGGAACTTCGCGAAAGCGTTGGAAAACCTCCCTCGAAGTACCGACACCAGCCTGGCCGAACGGTTAAGCAAGTATTGCACGATGAGATTGATCCTGACTAATTCTTCCTCTTTGGTTTGAGGAGGGATTCGAGAGACAGTAGGAGCCATCATGTTTAGACAAATTAAAAACCACTCTAAACTTGCAAGGGCATCATACTGAGTGTTTCTTCTCTCTCTCCTAATTGCAGCGACCAATCGACATGACTGGACTTATGTTACTTCTAGATAAAAACATACTGGCAGGGCCAAGCTACAAAGATTGGCTCAGGAATGTCAAAATGGCAATTACTTATGACAAGTTGGGGTGTCTCCTTACCACCAAAGCTCCCCCTGTCCTAGGTCCCAAAACCAGCATCGCGGATAGGGAAATCCGTAAGACCTGGGAAATCGATTGCGCGAAGGCCAAGTGCCTCGTGCTTGCCTCTATGGACAACGAACATCAGAGGAAGCATGAGAATATGGACCTCGAATCCATATTTCTCCATACAAAAGAACTGTATGGAGAGCAATCTCGTATCGCAAGATACGAAGTGTCGAAGAAGCTATTTTCGGCAAAGTTGGCCGTCGGATCATCGGTAGCGGAACACGTGCTTAAGATGATTGGTTTCATAGAGGAGCTCACGGATCTTGGGACCACGTTAGAGAACGAGCTTTATACGGACTTGATTCTCCAGTCCCTTCCTTCCACTTACGCCCAGTTTATCCTGAACATCAACTTGCAAGAAAAAGAAGTTGAACTTTCAAAACTCCTCAACATGCTGAGGAGTGAAGAGGGCACCCTACAGAAAGGTAGGGAAACATCCATTTTGTTTGTAGGAGGATCTTCCTCTTCTAGGTCTAAGGCGAAAGCCAAGGGAAAGAAGAAGAAAACCCCCGCCAAACCAAAGGGCGGTGTTAGTAAGGTGGATACGAAGGGAAAGGCAAAAGCAACAAAGAAAGCAAGGAAGCTTGTGGAAAAGGAAGAATGCTTTTACTGTCACAAGAGTGAACACTGGAAGAAAGATTGCAGGGCTTGGAAAGCCAGAACACAGGATCTGAAGCAAGTTGCGGCTTCAGCTTCAGGTGTGTATGTTATTGAAAACTGTCTATCAATAAACTCTACTTCCTGGGTATTGGATACTGGATCAAGATCTCATATATGTAATTCTTTGCAGGCATTGAGAAACCGTAGGTTTTTGAAGGCAGGTGACATGACCCTCAAAGTTGCAAACGGAGCTAGCATGGATGCTAAGGCCGTGAGGGACTATCACCTGGGAATGTCAGATGGACATGTTTCGGTTTTACGTAATTGCTTTTTGTACCCAACGCAACTTGTAATATCATTTCTGTATCTTTGGTTTCTAAAGAAGGTTATGAATTTGCATTTGTAAGTAATGTTGTAAACATTCACCTTAATCAAGTTATGATTGGGTCAGGTACATTAAGCAATGGTATATACGTACTAAACCAACCACAGATTTTCAATGTCCAGAATACACACAAAAGAAAGTCTCCGGAAATAAATCAGACTTTCTTATGGCATTGTAGACTGGGTCACATCAATGAGAAGGTTGACGAAGTTACATACAGAAGGATATTTGAATCCGTTCGAATATCAATCGTATGTCACTTGTCAATCCTGTCTCAAAGGAAAGATGACAAAGACTCCGTTCACTGGACACGGAGTAAGAGCGAGCGAGCTCTTGGGACTCGTACACAGCGACGTGTGCGGTCCAATGTCTACACATGCGCGAAGCGGTTATTCTTACTTCATTACTTTTACGGATGACTTTTCAAGGTACGGTTATGTCTTCTTAATGAAACATAAATCCGAAGCCTTTGGAAAATTCCAGGAATATAAGAATGAAGTAGAAAAACAAACCGGCAAAAGTATCAAGACGCTAAGATTGGATCGAGGTGGTGAATACTTGAGTGCCGAGTTCCTGGACTACTTAAAAGAGAATGGAATTCTCTCTCAGCTTACTCCTCCATACACTCCGCAACATAACGGTGTATCGGAGAGACGGAACCGAACCCTATTGGATATGGTACGGTCCATGATGAGTAACGCTGAGTTACCGCGATCATTCTGGGGATATGCACTAGAATCAGCTGCATACCTTTTGAACCGAGTTCCTACTAAGACTGTGCCTACTACACCATATCAGATGTTGTGTGGGAAGAGACCCTATCTTAATCACATTAAGACATGGGGATGTCCAGCTTTTGTCAAAAAGCAGCATGCGGACAAACTCGAGGCACGCTCAGTACAGTGCAAGTTTGTGGGATATCCAAAGAACTCCAAGGGATATTTCTTCTATTACGAGGAGGAACAAAAGATTTATGTTTCTCGTCATGCCCACTTCTTGGAAACTGAGGTTTTGGAAAATTAGATAAGTGGGAGCGCAATAGAACTGGAAGAAATTCCAGAACCATGAGCTATTACTGAAAGCTTAGTAGAACCAGGGGGTTCAAAAGATCATGACATTCCTACGCCGCTCCGCAGGAGTAGTAGGCAGTCTCATCCGCCTGAGAGATACTACGGTTTTCTCATAGACGGGGATAGAGAGGATTGCATCATAGATTATGATGAGCCGACTAGCTTCCAGCAGGCCATTCAGAGCGTTGACTCGGTAAAATGGCTGGATGCAATGCGGACCGAAATGAAGTCCATGTACACCAACAAAGTATGGATGTTGGACATTGCTCCAGATGGGGTAAAACCCGTAGGATGCAAGTGGATCTTCAAAAGGAAGATTGGTGTAGATGGACAGGTTGAAACCTATAAAGCTAGACTGGTTGCAAAGGGTTTTCGTCAAAGACCTGGTTTGGACTATGACGAGACCTTTTCTCCAGTAGCTATGCTGAAATCCATCCGGATCCTTCTTGCCATTGCTGCCTTCCACGATTATGAGATTTGGCAGATGGACGTAAAGACCGCTTTTCTAAATGGAAATTTAGAGGAGTGTGTTTATATGGACCAGCCAGAGGGTTTCATTCAGAGTGGGAGCAGCGGAAAGGTGTGCAAGTTGCTTAAGTCCATCTACGGACTAAAGCAGGCATCGCGGAGTTGGAACATCTGTTTTGATGAGACGGTCAAAGAATTTGGCTTTATCAAAAATCCAGATGAACCATGCTTCTATAGTAGATTTGTAGCGAGAACTGTAGTATTCCTCTTTTTATACGTGGATGACATTCTCTTAATAGGAAATGACATTCCTATGCTACAATCTGTCAAAGGGTTCTTGTCACACAGGTTCTCCATGAAAGACCTGGGTGATGCCTCATACATTCTGGAGATCCGGATCTATCGTGATAGATCCAAGAGGATACTGGGACTTTCACAGTCCAGGTACATCGACACCATACTGAAAAGATTCAGTATGGAAGATTCCAAGCGCGGTAATCTACCGGCTTGTCACGGGATTACCCTCTCCAAAGAGATGTCTTCCAAGACTGATTTGGAAAGGGATCGAATGTCTATTATACCCTACGCTTCTGTGGTAGGCTCTATAATGTATGCGATGTTGTGTACCAGACCAGATGTAGCTTATGCACTGAGTGTGGTAAGCCGGTATCAGTCAAACCCTGGGGAGAAACACTGGATAGCGGTAAAGAACATTCTCAAGTACCTGAGAAGGACTAAGGAGATGTTCTTGGTGTATGGCGGAAAAGACCTCCAGATCGAGGCCTTTGCTGACTCCAGCTTCCAGAGTGACAAGGATGATTCCAAGTCCATGTCGGGTTATGTCTTTACCCTCAATGGAGGGGCGGTGTGTTGGAAGAGTTCCAAACGGGAAACCGTTGCTGACTCGACGATGGAAGCGGAATATATCACTGCTGCAGATGCCGCAAAGGAAGCTGTCTGGATGAAGAAGTTCCTCACGGAGCTTCAGGTGGTTCCTACCCTTATTGATCCAATACCGCTGTATTGTGACAACAATGGAGCTATAGCTTTAGCGAAGGAACCCAGGTCCCATCAGAAGTCCAGGCACATCTTGAGGCGGTATCACCTGATCAGGGAGATCGTGGGTCGCCACGAGTTTGAGGTTCGGAGAGTTTCTACGGAAGATAACACTGCTGATCCACTCACAAAGGCCTTACCCCAGACTCAGTTCGAGCGGCTGATCGAGATGATAGGTCTTCGATACGCCAGTAGATGGCCTTAGTGTAAGTGGGAGATTATTAGTGTCTATGCCCTAGAGGCCATTACTGTATCATACTAGTATGTATATTACTTAATGGAAGCTTGGGATATTCACCTTGTATTGACAATCTTGCTCAATATATGTCACGACCCGAAAGAGCACGTGACTGGCCCTTGAATCCTATGAAGTCTACAGGACTTCATCTGATCCAAGTAAGCCAAAAGCCCAGAAATCTAAAACCATTTTTAAGAATAATTAAAGAAACTGGTTTTAAGAGGTAAAGGAAAACATGTTTAAAAATCGAGTTTTAAATAACTAAGCCGAATATGAATTTTTAAAATGTGTAATTTTTCCTAAAAATTTCGGCAGAGTTTCTTTTGTAAAAACTGGCCCGAACGGGGTACAACAAGAAACAATATATATATAACATGATAAAAGGCATCCCCAAGCGGGAGCTAGCTCTTCGTCAAACGACGGTCACAACCACACAAGCAATAATAATATACAACGCCAAAGGGCGAGGATCTAAACTGAAAAGAAACTCAAAAACAGCCAGAAACCGCAATACCACTAGCGCGACTCTAAGGTCGAAATAATACAACACTGTCTCTAAGTCTGAACAATATACAAGTTTTGGTTGATGGACAATTCTAGATACAATGAATAATACAAATACAATAGCGGTTCTGATACAAAAGAACCCACCTAACCAAGCAAGTCACCCATATGAAGCAGTGTGCCAGAAATGCCGCTATGGAATCTGTACGGCAAAAACCTGCAAGAACTGGGGCACAACGGGGGTGAGTTGCCAACTCGTGAATAGAAAGATATCTACAAGCAGGAATCGAATGCATGACCCATCCTAGGTCAATACGATCAGATATAAATAAACCTCAAAATGAATAAAGCTGAAGCATGCTAATCTGGCAATATAACCTCTATACATGAGTGTAGTGCCAAGTGCTCGTGCTAGTGCCTCAGGTAATAGTATGTCATGAATATGAGGTATAAACAATGTCATCAAATCTGCACACACGTGGATCCCGTCCACTCGTCACCTACTGACAATAACCATCATGCAAGTATATATCATAAAACCTGTGCATGGAAATATGAGGATATAATCCACCCGTGTCCCTCACGACACATCAATATCATGGAACCGGAGTGCCCAGCATCGGCACTCGAAAACATCATGAAAACTGTGCCCAGCATCGGCACAAAACATAAGTCTCAGTATCTCGATACCTCTGTATCTCGAAATCTCAATGTCTCAATCACAAAATCTAGGGCGCCGTCAGTCCAGATCGGCCCCTACCATCCATCTCAAGACCACGACGGTATCCTCCGGATATCCGACGCGTCGGGTAAAATCACCGGTAGGTAGTGCTCCCCTGCCAGGCTCAACGTCATCACCACATTCCTCTTGCCCCGGGGTACCGCACCGGGTCCACCATGTACCCGAAACGGTTCATCCGTCTCCTCGAATCGGGTTTCCAAATCCATCAGCAAACTCATGGTGGACGACTCATACATCATGGGAAAACCGCACTTTTTATTTTAGAGAGAGAAAGGAAGTTTATATAAGTTTTGCGGTTTTCCCCCAAATCCAGAAAATCTCATGGAAATCCGAATCCAATCCTCAATAGCATGTAAACAGTGCATATAGGCATAAAAATCCATGAATAATAACATGCATGATGTAACAAGTAATAATTACAATGTCTAATCTAGCATATAAGGCAAGTACACTAATATCATGTCTAAATTATTGGCTAACAACCTATGTCGATGCAATAATATTTTCTAAGGTGTACGTGACATGGCAATTACCGATGAAGATATGAGTGAGCCGGCAAGTAAGTGTACGCGGTACATACGCATCATCGGTAATGGTGCTGGTGTCCTAACAGCATAACATCAATAATGGAGTATGAAACATAATATAAGCATGCGATGCAAATAGCAGGAATATGCGGAAACGAATAATCAACGCAAAAGCACATAACCTGCCCCAATAGATATGTCATGCAATCTTGCCTTTTGAAATAAGACGAATCAGGGCTTTTGGTAAAGTAAGGGCTACGGTGTTTTAAGAAAAGATGCATCATTTGAAAATATCCGTATAACCCTTCTGCTTATCTTTAAAATATCCCCGATTCGTTAGTTTTGAAATAGGTATGACTCGGTCTAGTCTAATGTCTACCAAGTAATCTAGACAGGAGGGGTATGAAACCACCTAAATCTGAGTCGGTATATATATATAGATATGATAGTCGGTGATCTCGCCTCAATAACATATCGTAAGATATCCTCGAGTTATGAGTGCGGATCTATCATCAATATCGGCTCGTACGGTAGATCGTCATACGGCATCCCAATAGCTGGTTAGGGGTCAATATCACCCAATCTCATCACATAACAGGTATCACTATCATCAGATCGCGCAATCTGGGGTACTACTCTAAGTCTAGTACAAAACGATACCATCTATCAAGTATGAATGCGGGTAAAGCACCTGTCCAAAGGCCCGCTAAAACTATCATATCGCACCTCAAAAGGCGACTGTGTCACACCGCCGATCTCACGGCCTCACATCAAGTGACACCTCAAACCCACGTATCATCCTCAAATCCCGTATATAAACATATAGTCCCATACCCATGTGTAGATATACACACCAACAAATGAGAGAATGAATGCAAGAATGTGTGTAAGTAAATGTGTAAATGTAGGTATGAGTGCAATCGCTACCCTAGGGTTCGCACTATACTACACCAACAATCTTAGCATCAAAATACCATTATCAATGATCCTATCCACACATAATAAATATACGTGTGTATACGTATTCGTATACAACACCACGGACTGCGGGGGTGCTATACGCCATCCACCCGACTTCTCCCCGTAGATATAAATCTACTCACCTGTATCCTGCGTGTCGGTGTCGATATCACCATCATCTTCTGCATCGCCTCGGATCGTCGCGGGGTACCGATCGATCCGTGTCCTTCGGTCTTCAATCCGCTCCCATAGCTTGTTGCGGCTGTCCCGGTGAAATCCGCTCTCCGATCTCCTCGTCGGAAGGGCATCACATCAAGGAATCTTTATACGGGCTCCCGCCTCGAACCGAGGCAACTCGGACATAAAGTTTGCTAGTCGACATGTCCAAGAATGTCGGATATCTTGTCTCGAGGCATCCAAACTATTGGGTGGAGGTGAATTGGAGTTGCCACTTGGTGAAGGAGAAATGTGAGCAAAGGAAAATTGCAAGTCAAGGAAATCATTGTGAGGCTCGGCCACAGCAACATGCTCTGGAGATTTCTTAGAGTTGGAGTTGTAATCTAAAGTGGTGCTCTGTGGAATTTTCAAATTGGAGAGAGAAGATAATTGTGGTGAAGTGAATGATTAATTAATCCAAAGAAATTCCAACCAACCCCTCAACATAAAACCTCACCATCCTAAGCTCCCCAGCCCCACACCACACCAAAACCCCTCACGTTTTGGGGCAGCCCCCATAATTGCAGAGAAACCCCAGCCCCCTAAACTCAGCCAACACCCAAAAAAAAACACAAAAAAAACCATGCCTCATAAATGAAGCATGCATAGTGCTCGGCAGCCCCCATCCCCCACAGTGCAAGTAATGGCAAGAGGGAAAAGGTCAATGGTCACATGGTCCAACCCATACCTCTCTCTCACCAACCACATTCTTTTCTCTTTTCTTTTCTTTTCTTTTCCTTTTCTTTTCTTAAATCCAAACCTTCTCACATCAATAGTGATCCCAAAATAAAACCATGGCTAGAAAAATGTAACACAAGTCCAAAATGATATGTGCACAATTTTGCACAAAAAGCCAAAAATCCGATTAGCGATTTTTAATCGCGATTAGCACTAAATTAGCATATAAATGATCACAAACACTTAAAAATGGCATAATTCCAATAAATAACCCATTTTAGAATTTTCTATAATTTTCCATAATTTTTCTCCATTTATTTGCATTTAATTATTAATTTAATATTAAAATAATCAATAAAATAATATTAAATCATAAAAATTCCTAAAAATAATATTTTATTATTTGGAAATGTTACAATCTACCCCCCTTAAAGAAATTCGGTCCCCGAATTTAAATTTAAAACCCCCAAGTACTAAAACATTTCGATACAAATCCCAAGTCGTCGGGGCTTCGAAATCATCAATACACAAAATGTCACAGCGCAATGCATGCGCATGGGTACTGAGCAGATAACTCAAAAACAACGCTCCATCAAGCATCCCGCAATCATCGGAGTCAAGGTAAAAACACAATGTCAAATCCAATACAAAACCGATATGATATGGAACAAAACTACACATGTAGACATCCAATCTATACATGTAAATAGCTGATGCAAAAGCATGCCAAATCTTTTTAAGTCGCTGTGCGATACGCCTAACACTGCACAGTGGCGGACGTTTTTCATAAGAAAAACTATATATGTATATATCCTTTGTTTAATAAGCACGTTCCGCCATTTTGAAAACAATCAGAAGGGTTCCCTTGTTTTTAAAACGTCTCGTGTCATATCAGACACGTAGGTATATATATATCGAGACTATAGCTCGCTCCTTGGAAATCCCTTCAACTATCAATGCATGCAAAATATACCCAGGTACTGTCCTCTGACTAGTCCTGCTCAGTATGAAAACAAATATTCGAAATCATAAAAGTGTACTGCTCCAAAAGGAATAAATCCCAAAAATGCACATAACACAATCCTGTGCGTCTGGTGCGCACGGAAATCAAAAATCCAAATATGTGCTAAACAGGTGCACAAATCAACACCTAGGTGCAACGGGTGTGCACGAAGCATCTGTCATAGGCAACGTGTATGCCTGACAGCCACAAATCCGGTGCATCTGACATGCACGAAGAATCTCGATTTAGTGCATCGGATGTGCACCAAAATCGTATCTCAAAACATATGCGCCCAACATGCGCAAAAATCCAAATCGGTGCATCCATCGTGCACGAATGAAAATCTAAACCCTGCGCACTCAACATGCACGGAATCACAAAATCCAACAGCAAACGCCGAACATGCGTAAGTCACATCAAAAGCACGGAGTGCAAAAGTCAACCATCAATATCAGGGTCAAAATCAACGATATAATGCGGCTCAAACCAAAATCAAGTGTACCGCAAAGGAAAATCTCACAACCGTGTGCATCAGCGTGCACAAATCAAATCATAACACCAAAATGCATGAAAACTATGCTGGAAGAATAAATCAAATCACCGGCATATAATAGGCACGAAATCACAATCAATACCTCCAGAATAATAGTGATGCGCCAGTTATAAATGCCCAATAAGTGCAATCATGGTGCACGAAAACAGAAATCATAGAACTCAGTCATCGAAACCAAATCACGAAAACGGATCGCCAAAATACCGAAATCCCAAACTGACAGATACGTGATAGTCGAATCACAAAATCACAAATCATAATTACTGTCGTCGGTATATCCTCCCTCGAAGTCGAGAAGGTGCCGGTACATCCAATTCTAGCGGCGCAAGATCTCCACTTGCCTCTTGCTCGCGGCTGGCATCCTCTGCCTCTGGTTCCTGATATTTCCTGTAGATTACCAATCTCGCAATCCATCGGCTCACCGGACCGGTCAGGAGTGCTGACAGGAACGATTCCGTTCTGGCACTTCTTTGTCACCTCTCGGTCAATCCTCACGACCGCTCGTAAAGCCATATGTCATTGGCATCGGCCTCCAGCTCTCTGAATGCACATCACATATCTGATCCTGGGTGCAAACGTCATTGTAGCGGTGTCCTGGAAGGAATCCTGCTCAAGGTCTCTGCCGATCTTGCCTATGCCGATCCGTACGGAGGCTGGTACTCTTTCATAGTCTCTTCTCGTCCAATGGACATCTGTGTCCTCAGCACAGCATTTCCTCGGGGATTGGTTGCATCCCAGCGCCTCTGTAAGCATATCTGACCTCTGGTCTCGACGGAAAATAATGACAGCTCATCAGTGTCTCGCACGAACCCCTGGTTCCGCTTGTCTGTATCGTCGTCCATTTCAACATCGCGTCTCTATCTGCGCCGTGCAATGCCTTCGGCCACGGTCCATCCGAAGTCTCCCACACGGACTCGAAATCACAACTCGGTATCTTCCTCACTCAGTAGAAGATATCTAGCCGAACACGTCCTCAGCGTGCATGTCACATCTCTGATGTCAGCGGAGTGGAACGTCATCTCGTCGAAATCTCGTGCGAATCATTTATTCCACCTTGCTCAAATATCGACTGATTCGGACTCAACTCATCGTGGCTACACGAACTGCGCTCCGACGGCTATGCTCGCATCTGGAGTCTCCCAAGCAGTGTCCCATCACAATATCCGAAAGATGTCGAACCATCCGATCGACTCATCAGAACCTCATAATCCCCCAAGAGCTCACATCTCGGGTACAGTTTAATAGTATCGAGTACATGCCACAGCGTCGGTGGTCCAGCCGTAGAAGGGCAAACCCAAGCCTCACTAATGGCGCCGAGGAACTGCCGCAAACCCGAAGGTTCAAAGGCTTTCACACGGTCATTAAGTCGAGTTAGGGTTTCATTCTTCTAGAGGGTCCATAGAATCACCTGCATGTCTTTCCGTATACTTTAAACTTGGAAAATAGGCTCCTGACATTCGATCGTCTCAATCGACTCTCAACGAATCTGCGTGAAGTCGCCTCTAGCTGGAATCAATCCGCCTGATGACCTCGCATCGGGGTAAGCGAACTCACCACACATCCTAGTCATTCATCCTCGGTGACTAGCGACTCACTATCATATCTCAAGAATATGCTCATGCTGCAGTAGCTCCAATCATTTGGGCGATATCTTATCATTCGCAGCAACAACTGGCTCATTCGTCCGTACGCTGAACAACGCCTCAATCATCCTGAATAAGCGATAATATCGACGGTCATCACAACCTGGCTGGCCTCTATCAGTGGCTCAATCCTCTGGTGCCGATCAGCACAACCGGAAAATCTCGCAACAGCGATCTGTCAAACGCTCATAGTGCGGAAACACAAAGAGACGACGCCTCAAAATGCAATCATAAGCCTCGGGAATCACGCCCTGGTCAGTCCTCGTACACGACGAGCTCATGCTGACAACTCGAGCCATAGCTCACTCTGCCCGTGCAATCGCGGCAGCAAAACCATAACCAGTATCGAAGAAGATGGATCATAGGAAGGAATATGACACAATGCAAGGAAATGTACAACCTAAGGTTTCTTAAGCGGAGTGGCGTGTCGTAAGTATGCCGCGGAACATACCAACGGTACGTCACTCTACTTTAGTCACCTATTCCATCAACCAAGGGTCATCCTACGCGAAGAAAGTTCGGGTCTAATACCCCCTCGACCAAGTCTAAGTTCCGTAAGGTCAAGCCTAAGTTCCGCATATAGATAACGCCCTAGGCTCCACATAGTCAAACTCAGACTCGAACCAAGGTCAACCTAGCGCTCTGATACCAACTTTGTCACGACCCGAAAGAGCACGTGACTGGCCCTTGAATCCTATGAAGTCTACAGGACTTCATCTGATCCAAGTAAGCCAAAAGCCCAGAAATCTAAAACCATTTTTAAGAATAATTAAAGAAACTGGTTTTAAGAGGTAAAGGAAAACATGTTTAAAAATCGAGTTTTAAATAACTAAGCCGAATATGAATTTTTAAAATGTGTAATTTTTCCTAAAAATTTCGGCAGAGTTTCTTTTGTAAAAACTGGCCCGAACGGGGTACAACAAGAAACAATATATATATAACATGATAAAAGGCATCCCCAAGCGGGAGCTAGCTCTTCGTCAAACGACGGTCACAACCACACAAGCAATAATAATATACAACGCCAAAGGGCGAGGATCTAAACTGAAAAGAAACTCAAAAACAGCCAGAAACCGCAATACCACTAGCGCGACTCTAAGGTCGAAATAATACAACACTGTCTCTAAGTCTGAACAATATACAAGTTTTGGTTGATGGACAATTCTAGATACAATGAATAATACAAATACAATAGCGGTTCTGATACAAAAGAACCCACCTAACCAAGCAAGTCACCCATATAAAGCAGTGTGCCAGAAATGCCGCTATGGAATCTGTACGGCAAAAACCTGCAAGAACTGGGGCACAACGGGGGTGAGTTGCCAACTCGTGAATAGAAAGATATCTACAAGCAGGAATCGAATGCATGACCCATCCTAGGTCAATACGATCAGATATAAATAAACCTCAAAATGAATAAAGCTGAAGCATGCTAATCTGGCAATATAACCTCTATACATGAGTGTAGTGCCAAGTGCTCGTGCTAGTGCCTCAGGTAATAGTATGTCATGAATATGAGGTATAAACAATGTCATCAAATCTGCACACACGTGGATCCCGTCCACTCGTCACCTACTGACAATAACCATCATGCAAGTATATATCATAAAACCTGTGCATGGAAATATGAGGATATAATCCACCCGTGTCCCTCACGACACATCAATATCATGGAACCGGAGTGCCCAGCATCGGCACTCGAAAACATCATGAAAACTATGCCCAGCATCGGCACAAAACATAAGTCTCAGTATCTCGATACCTCTGTATCTCGAAATCTCAATGTCTCAATCACAAAATCTAGGGCGCCGTCAGTCCAGATCGGCCCCTACCATCCATCTCAAGACCACGACGGTATCCTCCGGATATCCGACGCGTCGGGTAAAATCACCGGTAGGTAGTGCTCCCCTGCCAGGCTCAACGTCATCACCACATTCCTCTTGCCCCGGGGTACCGCACCGGGTCCACCATGTACCCGAAACGGTTCATCCGTCTCCTCGAATCGGGTTTCCAAATCCATCAGCAAACTCATGGTGGACGACTCATACATCATGGGAAAACCGCACTTTTTATTTTAGAGAGAGAAAGGAAGTTTATATAAGTTTTGCGGTTTTCCCCCAAATCCAGAAAATCTCATGGAAATCCGAATCCAATCCTCAATAGCATGTAAACAGTGCATATAGGCATAAAAATCCATGAATAATAACATGCATGATGTAACAAGTAATAATTACAATGTCTAATCTAGCATATAAGGCAAGTACACTAATATCATGTCTAAATTATTAGCTAACAACCTATGTCGATGCAATAATATTTTCTAAGGTGTACGTGACATGGCAATTACCGATGAAGATATGAGTGAGCCGGCAAGTAAGTGTACGTGGTACATACGCATCATCGGTAATGGTGCTGGTGTCCTAACAGCATAACATCAATAATGGAGTATGAAACATAATATAAGCATGCGATGCAAATAGCAGGAATATGCGGAAACGAATAATCAACGCAAAAGCACATAACCTGCCCCAATAGATATGTCATGCAATCTTGCCTTTTGAAATAAGACGAATCAGGGCTTTTGGTAAAGTAAGGGCTACGGTGTTTTAAGAAAAGATGCATCATTTGAAAATATCCGTATAACCCTTCTGCTTATCTTTAAAATATCCCCGATTCGTTAGTTTTGAAATAGGTATGACTCGGTCTAGTCTAATGTCTACCAAGTAATCTAGACAGGAGGGGTATGAAACCACCTAAATCTGAGTCGGTATATATATATAGATATGATAGTCGGTGATCTCGCCTCAATAACATATCGCAAGATATCCTCGAGTTATGAGTGCGGATCTATCATCAATATCGGCTCGTACGGTAGATCGTCGTACGGCATCCCAATAGCTGGTTAGGGGTCAATATCACCCAATCTCATCACATAACAGGTATCACTATCATCAGATCGCGCAATCTGGGGTACTACTCTAAGTCTAGTACAAAACGATACCATCTATCAAGTATGAATGCGGGTAAAGCACCTGTCCAAAGGCCCGCTAAAACTATCATATCGCACCTCAAAAGGCGACTGTGTCACACCGCCGATCTCACGGCCTCACATCAAGTGACACCTCAAACCCACGTATCATCCTCAAATCCCGTATATAAACACATAGTCCCATACCCATGTGTAGATATACACACCAACAAATGAGAGAATGAATGCAAGAATGTGTGTAAGTAAATGTGTAAATGTAGGTATGAGTGCAATCGCTACCCTAGGGTTCGCACTATACTACACCAACAATCTTAGCATCAAAATACCATTATCAATGATCCTATCCACACATAATAAATATACGTGTGTATACGTATTCGTATACAACACCACGGACTGCGGGGGTGCTATACGCCATCCACCCGACTTCTCCCCGTAGATATAAATCTACTCACCTGTATCCTGCGTGTCGGTGTCGATATCACCGTCATCTTCTGCATCGCCTTGGATCGTCGCGGGGTACCGATCGATCCGTGTCCTTCGGTCTTCAATCCGCTCCCATAGCTTGTTGCGGCTGTCCCGGTGAAATCCGCTCTCCGATCTCCTCGTCGGAAGGGCATCACATCAAGGAATCTTTATACGGGCTCCCGCCTCGAACCGAGGCAACTCGGACATAAAGTTTGCTAGTCGACATGTCCAAGAATGTAGGATATCTTGTCTCGAGGCATCCAAACTATTGGGTGGAGGTGAATTGGAGTTGCCACTTGGTGAAGGAGAAATGTGAGCAAAGGAAAATTGCAAGTCAAGGAAATCATTGTGAGGCTCGGCCACAGCAACATGCTCTGGAGATTTCTTAGAGTTGGAGTTGTAATCTAAAGTGGTGCTCTGTGGAATTTTCAAATTGGAGAGAGAAGATAATTGTGGTGAAGTGAATGATTAATTAATCCAAAGAAATTCCAACCAACCCCTCAACATAAAACCTCACCATCCTAAGCTCCCCAGCCCCACACCACACCAAAACCCCTCATGTTTTGGGGCAGCCCCCATAATTGCAGAGAAACCCCAGCCCCCTAAACTCAGCCAACACCCAAAAAAAAACACAAAAAAAACCATGCCTCATAAATGAAGCATGCACAGTGCTCGGCAGCCCCCATCCCCCACAGTGCAAGTAATGGCAAGAGGGAAAAGGTCACATGGTCACATGGTCCAACCCATACCTCTCTCTCACCAACCACATTCTTTTCTCTTTTCTTTTCTTTTCTTTTCCTTTTCTTTTCTTAAATCCAAACCTTCTCACATCAATAGTGATCCCAAAATAAAACCATGGCTAGAAAAATGTAACACAAGTCCAAAATGATATGTGCACAATTTTGCACAAAAAGCCAAAAATCCGATTAGCGATTTTTAATCGCGATTAGCACTAAATTAGCATATAAATGATCACAAACACTTAAAAATGGCATAATTCCAATAAATAACCCATTTTAGAATTTTCCATAATTTTCCATAATTTTTCTCCATTTATTTGCATTTAATTATTAATTTAATTTTAAAATAATCAATAAAATAATATTAAATCATAAAAATTCCTAAAAATAATATTTTATTATTTGGAAATGTTACAATATAGTAGTATGCTACTTGTTTTGTTTCTACTTCAATGTGTACATGTGTTTATTTTAGTATATCGCCTTTACACATTAGTGGAGCCCTTAGGATCTTTGCTTGATTACCAGCGTTGTGATGGCAGTCACACTCGTGGGGGCTGGGTAATCTATAAGCACATCCTTATGCAGGTCCCTAGTCACAGGACTATCGAGACAGGGCATCGATACTCCGGAGTAGACTAGCGTATGCGCTTCTCATCCCAGTGTGGGAGTCGGTCTGTCCCACAGCCGTCAGTACGTCGTACTTGAGATAGTATGCGGGTGCTCGTTAGGTTACGAGTACACTGGACAGGACTCGTCGGGAACTGTTGGTTGGTACTATACCTATCGTCAGTTATCAGTTCCCAGGTAACATGAGTACAGCTTAGTCCGCTGACTTGACACTGTCACTTCGCCTCGAGTGTGTTCCCACTGTACTTTGATTACTACCCTACCACGGCTCAAAGGAGTCGTGCAAATAGGTAGTTTTTGGGTGCAGTCCCGAGGCACTTGGAGGCAGTGACGGTTAGACAGGATTCGTCTCTTCCGGTATTGGGGGTTGACATCGCGCTGTGTCTAGGAGAGCCATTACACGAGTAGTCCTTGGCCAGGGCAAGCGAGATATACTGGTAGGTTTCCAGTGCTATCTCAGGGTGTTCTGGGCTTCACTCCGACACGACTTGTACCGCTATTAGGGGACTGACGTTTACCGCCCCCTAGGCCCGCCATGCGATGTATCAGACGAACAGACCGGACTGTATGGAGATTGTCACATTCAGACTCAGTAGGAGTTCAGATGGGTTTCACCTCGTCAGTCTTCTTGTCGGCATCTACCTGGGGACCGTTACGCACAGCTAGTGCCGCTTGCGGTCTGTGGTTAAACCCACTACCAGCGTAGTGTCGAGTCTTTAGAGTCCCACACAGAAAGCTATTCGCCTTTAGGCAAAAGAGCACAGGTCGCATGGTTTTGTGACAGGTCGCATGGTTTTGCGACAGGGTTCGGTCACATCCGTGCACTTGTGCACGTTTGGTGTCCGGACAGTTTACACTAGCGGGCTTTGGTTTAAGCCAGATCCTAATGTACGTTTTGGGATTGGTTTTATCTCGTTTGTATCCGTGTTCCTCGGAACGCGAATGCAGGTGTGTATGCACAGTTGACAGAGAGACAGAGGCAGAGGATTCTCATTGGGGTTGTTGACTGTTGACTATTGACTTTTGACTAAACCCTAATGAGAATAAGATATATGATTAACAATAATATTAATTAAGTATTATAGTGACATGGTTGTTGAGGGGTTGACTTTGTTGACTTGTTGACTTTGTTGACCGGTTGACTAGGTTGGACTAGTTGACCATCATCATGACAATGGCTATCATTCCATGGCAAAGACTTTTGCTTGCTTGTTTATTTATGCAAAATGAGTGCATGAAATGATATAGCCATTTTGACTTAAACCATCACACAATACTTGATTACTATTTTTGTTATGATGGCTTTTGGATTATGAGAGGGTGGATGAGAAAAGAGAGGCTCATTCTTTCATTTGCTTTCTCTCTCTTGAGCTCTCTCATTTCTCAAGCTCTCCCTCTTCCTCTTGCTCTCTCTAGCTCAAGGAAAACCATTCTCATGTGTTGAGACTCATTGCCTTAGAGATAAAAAGACACCAAAATAATCCTCTACTCATTCTAGTTCACAAGGCCTAGCAAGCCAAGTGTTCTAGTTTCTTTAAAGTTCGAAGAAGAAGCCAAAGGTAGAAGCTTTCAGGTGGATCCATCTTCGGTGCAAGGAGACGACGAGGTGAGGCCGATCCGTACACCGGAAAGAGTGGAAGACGAAGGAGTTCAAGAAAGGTATAGCCCCCTAACCGAGTAGGTAAAACTCAAGTTAGGTTGTTAGGTAGATTGTTTAACAAAGATCCGTTTTTGAGTCCATGTTACCACCCTCTTGAAAGTCGTTTTTTATCACTTCCGCAACCCCGTAAGTACCGGGGAAGGGTAGCATGGACGTATAGTCTAAAAATTATTTTCCATTCAGCAGAAAACAAAGCAGGGTTTTTTAAGCATACGGATGAAAATTGGGCACGTGATCCCATAAGAGCACCGCGGATCCGCGGTCAAACCTAGGGTTTGACCGCGGAACCGCGGCGCTTTAGTGGGAACAGTGCATCAATTTTTCACTGTGAGCTGAATTTGGGAAATTGTGGGTTTTGGAATAGGTCTTTTGGGCCCAGATTTTGTTACTGTACAGCAGATGTACGTGGGGCCCACTTCGGGAAATTTAGTCGATCGAAATTTTAAATTCGTTAGTATACAGTACTTACTTTATATCTCCGACCGGGAATGTCATTTGATCGGTAAACCGCATCTAATTGCTATAGTTCTTTTAGACGGGTTTGCGAACGTGACATTCGCATTGATGTTCTGTGTTGTGCTGTGATGTTGCGGATATGTCGTGGTGGATAGCAATGTGCAATGGTAGTGTAGTTTGGATTTATTTGTACATTTGATATTGCGGGGTGAGCGTCCAACATGTGGACTGCCTTCACTGCCTGTTTGTATAATATTCTTTTGGGACACGACCGGGTTGAGGTCGATGTACCCGTTGTACATATTTTTATTTCTGTACTAGGTTTATCCCGCGAAGGAGTGGACGGATAGCCGGGTTTTGGAAGGCAACGGGTCCGTATCTCATGGCTTTGAGAGGCAAAGGGACCTCACTCTAGAATTGGCAGACTTTTCGCCGCACTCGTAGGGGGTACAGGTTGACCGAAGGAGGGGTGCTCATTTTAACGGATTCCGTGAAGTGCCGGGTGTTCCATTCACTATGCTGTGGGGACTACCTCGCTTCAGGTTTTGGAGGGTAACTTGCCGCACCCGTAGGGGTCTAGGTTTCATTGCATAGGCTATCCAAACGACCAGGGGAACGTCGGGTTTCAGCAGCGGCTCTGTGAAACTCGGGGATCCCAGTTTATCTGTATTGTTCTGTGATGCTTATTACTTTTCTGTAATGTTGCATATTATCACGCCTGGAGCGATTATTGTATATTGGTATATATACTATTAGATGTTGTATATGTTTTACACCCACGCTAGTCCAGCCCCCGCTCTGTCGTTAGTTAAGTAACCTAACGGGTGATGACGGGACCCAGTGGCGAATGCGGATGGCATATACGTACATTTTATTTTCGTTCTTTTCTGGTGTGATTGATTGATGGGACTGCGTTGATTTTTATCAATGCAAGGATAAAAAAAACCTATATTTGATGTTGTTGGAACAATTTTTAAAAGTGTTGTTACAAAGACGTTTCTTTTTGCTTTGCATAGTGATATTCAGTTAGAATATCCTGCACCTCATTCGACGAGGCAAGGGCCGAGATCCCTTCACCGGGAGTGACCCCTTGGGCAGAAGTTTACGTCAGGGTAGTAACTTTACTATAGTCGATTACAAGTTGCTTTGCATCGCGGTATTCAGTGTGAATATCATGCACCTCATTCCACGAGGAAAGAGCCGAGATCCCTTCACCGAGAATGACCTCTTTAGCAAAAGTGATAACCATTCTGATCTAGGTTAGAGTGCACGCAGAATGTTTCTTTTCTCTCTCTCTTTGGCAGCGACCTTTGACCGACCCCTAGACTATGACTCAGTGACCAAGTTGACCGAACCTTCTTAAAATACTGGCTTTTGGATTGTCCGAGTTGCATAAGTCATTGCCGCTCCTTTTACCCTTTGTATTTCTCAGAACACCCCGTATTACTACGGTTATTCACTTCCATTAGATAGATCCATCGTATGGTTATATACGAACTCGAAGGGACTTCTTCGAGGATGGATCCAGGTTCAGGAGAAATAGAATTGGTTTATTCAGTTGTCTTATATTATCACCTTCTCTCAGGTTGCGAGGGCTCCTTAGTTTAGGAGAGTACACCTATTACGCTTATTGGATAGTCTTATTCGAAACCATAGGCAGGTGCCGAAAGGTAGGGAATGAAGAAAACCAATTAGCCTAAGTAGGGTGTACAGAAGGTAATAACTAAAGACAAAATAAAGGGATTAGAAAGAGGGCAAAATAAATTGCGACTGTTATCATTCACGACCAAACCGTGTACTTCATCGCCACTCCTATTTCACCTTTAAAAGAATAAGGTATTATTCAGTTGTCTTTTATCATCACCTTCTCTCAAGTTACGAGTACTCCTAGGATTAGGAGAGTACACCTATTATGCTTACTGGATAGTCTTCTTCCAAACCATAGGCTGGTGTCGAACGGTAGGGAAGGAAGAAAACCATTTAGCCTAACAATGGTGTACAGAAGGTAACGACTAAAGACAAATATAGGGATTTGGAGAGATGACAAAGAAATATACGGTTATAGTCATGAATTGGATTATGGAAGAGGCATTACTATGAATACCAGGATACCCCTACGAAACATTTTCATGTTTCAGTTTCACTGTGCATTGTTAAAAGGAAAACTGATTTCCCGATTAGATACTTACTCCAAGGGTATGTATTTACCAGGTTTCATTCTCATATCTGTATGGTTTTACAGATGATGAGTGGGAGTAAGTTATTGGGAATTAGGTAATTATCCTCATTATATCGGAAATCGTTGTAATTGGTGATATTTAAGGAAATCACCTGGGTACAGTTTTTAACCTACGTTGCATAAGTTTTGAGTTATTCAAACTCAGCGGACTTATACAGAGTATTGTATGTTGTCCAGTGTCCGTCAGGACAAAGGGGTAGGTTCTCGTACTATGTTCTGTTTACTTATGACTTCTCTAGTTTATAGACAAGTGTTTCGTAGAAATACAATGTCTAAGTTTTGAGAAGTTATGGGTATAAGAATAAAGTAGAGAACCAGGTATCACAAGTATTGGGATTCTTCAAACAGATCGAAGATGTAGATTCTTGTGATTGGTATTCAGATAATAGTAATGGTTTTGAGAAGTTTCTCTTTTAGGTTACTCATAATTGGATGGATTCCTAAGTTGAGTAATGCCGATTAGCCTTTCTCCATTAAGTTGATATGCACTAGAGACAGTTGCATGATTTAAATCTGGTTCCAATTAAATTAGTGCCTCTGTTTCTATATTGGATATAGATTGGTTCATATCTTAACGATGTTAAGGTACGGGGAGTTGTCCAACTTATGCTTAAAACCAGACACTGGATAACTCAAGGCACGTTTCTGTAATGGCAGTTTGTGGGTTGACCCTGGCTTTGACGAGGGTTGACATTTCTACCATCTGGAAGATCAATAATGATATTGTTCTTGACTCGCCACAGTTTTATTAAAATGGATTTTTTCAGAAAACAGTAGTGGGAGTATGGTAGAACTGGAAGTGATTCCAGAACCGCAAACGATTACGGAAAATTTAATAGGTCCTATATATTCAATCAGGTTTGACATTCCAATAGCCACTCTGCAGACATAATGGGTAACCTCAGACACCCGAGAGGTACTCCGGTAGCCTCAAGGACGGTGACAGGGAGGTTCTTGTTTACCCAGAATTGACACTACTATTGTTCCAGACTATGAGACTAGGCAGGAGGATAAGTATAGCGTCGTTCTAAACTAGCTTTAGAAGTGTACATATATATTATTCTACCTGAGGGTTGTCATAGTCAGTGGGAGCAGCGAAAGCATAGTGGGCAAGTAGCTTATGTCTATTTATAGGCTTGAGCAGATATAGCGGAGATAGATCATCTAATTTTGATGTGACAGTCATGGCTTTGACTTCATCAGAATAGGGGATGGATCTGTTAAGAAGGTAGTAGGGTGTGATGTCCTGATATTTGGATGACATACACAGAGTAGGAAGTAAAATTCCTATACTACGATCGGTTGTACTGTGGTTGTTACACAGTTGTTTCTTCACAAAGGACATGGATATAATATCAGACATTCTGGTTACGAGATCTATGGTTTTTAGATCTAGATTTGGGTAGTTTCCCAATTTGGGTACTTTGACAGTATTCTAATGGTATTTAGAATAGATGACTTCTGGCATGGTGGTGTACCTGCAGGTGATGGAGTCACCCTCTCTAAAGGTGTCTTAGAGACTAAAGGAGAGAGGGATGTGCATGATTGGCAGATCACTTGCTTAGGCAATTGAGTTAATCATGAGATATCAAGTACCACACCAGATGTAGTTTTTGCACTAGATGCAATAAGTTTATATTAATCCAATCCTGAAGAAACATAAGGAAGCAGTTTTAGAACATAAGTGCATGTTCTACGGACTTGATGACCGCAGCCTCCTTCGGGAGACGGTTATCATTCCAGGCTTCCAAGGTGACATGGATGACAGAGTGATTGTCAGAGTTATAGTTTTCGCTCTGACAAGGGACAGTATTATGGACAAGTGGTCCAAGAGGATACTGTGGGAGGCATGGTGCTGGATACTGATTAGGTTCAGTTATCGATACAGTCTAAGAAGTTTGGATTTGGAGTTCATTTATGAACTAGGTCCTATCAGATATTCAGACACATTCTAAGACAGGTATTGCTCAATTCGGGAGTTGGTTTTCTCCGCGAACTTGAGATTTAGAGAGATATAGAAAGAAACATCAGGGCGGATCCACTCACTGAGGCTATTTCTCGAACACAAGAGTTTTACAAACTAGCTTTGTGAAACCGATTAGTAGAGGAGTTGGGTGTTCGGTATCACACGGGCTGTGAGTATACGACATCGTAATAATTAGCCTTAAGTGCAAGTGGGAGATTGTTGGAGATAGTGCCCTCAAAGTCAATTATTGGATCACAGGTACGTGATTGCAATGATTGAGGCAGGACCTATACCGATATAACAGTCTTGCTCGAGATGATAGTATGCTATCTGGTTTGACTTTATCATCGTATACATGCTTTAGTTCACTATTGCATGATGATAGAGCCCATAGGATTATTGCTTGACTACCAGCAGTATGATGGCGATCATATACGTGGGAGCTGGGGTCTGTAAGCACATCCTTAAAGTGTCCCTAGTCGTGGGAGTTTCGTGACTGGGCATCGATACTCCAGAGTAGACTAGTGTATACAGTCGAGACCCCGACGAGGGGAGGTGGCCGGTCTCACAAGCCACTGGTGTCAGTTTGATCACCTAAGATGTATACAGGTGCTCATTAGGTTATGAGTACACCGGACAGGACTCGCCGGGAACCTGCTAATTGGTATTATACATATCGTCAGATAGCAGTTCCCCAGTGACATGTGTACAGGTTAGTTCATCGACCTGAGGTCGTCATTTGTCTCGTGTGAGTTCCCACTGTGCTTTGATTTCTACCCTACCACGGCACAAAAGAGTCGTGCAAACAGGTCTTTTTTGGGTACAGTCCCGAGCCACATGGAAGCAAGTGAGCGGATCGGCAGGGGATTCGTCTCTCCCGGTATTGGGGGTGAGGTCGCGCTGTGTCTAGAAGAGCCATTACACAAAGCCCTCGGACGAGGCAGGAGATTTACTGGTAGGTACTCCAGTAGTATCTCAGGGTATTCTGGGCCACTCTCTGACACGACTTATACTGCTATTAGGGGTCTGACGTTACCAGCCCCTAGGCAGATATGCGATACTCATAGACGAACGGACCAGACTGTATGTATATTGTCATTGTTAGGCTCGTTAGGGTTTAGAGATGAGTTCGCTCGTCAGCTTCCCTTCTAATCAATACATAGGCAAACCGTTACGTACAGCTTGTACCTCTGACATGCTAGTGGTTATACCCAGTGCCAGTGTGTTGATGAGTCATTAGAGTCCCCCACAGACACTTTCCTAAGTTCGGGCGAAACGTTGTAGAGGCCGTATGGTTTTATGGCATGGTTCGGAAAATGCACGTGCGTTTTCACACGTGTCATATTTCGGGCAGATAATACTGGTCGACTTTGGTTTAAGCCGGATCCGAGTATTATACTGTGTAGATATAATATCTTTGTCTCAGATGCATTTGTATTCGGTCGTAATACAAATGCGGGTATGTTTATACCATTACGGGGTTATCCTGAAATTCGTTTCAGGATCACTTTTGGAAGTTTCCATTTTTCTATCAACCGTATTTAACATTCGGTTAAATACGGATTTATCTTTTCTTGATGAGGTGAGTCAGTGTTCTAGAAGGTTCTAAAGAGGGTGACAAGGCTTGTGAGTCATTAGGTCATTAATGGTGCATTTAATGACAAGGTGACTAGGTTAATTGTGATTGGTTTGCATTTAATGATTTCTATTGAGTCATTCTTTGATTAATGGTTATGATAAGTATCTTGGTTTATGGTCACCCTCTTATCTTTCCTACACTCACCTCCCCCCCTCTACTTATATGGCCGGCCCCCTTAAGGAAAGATCATGGTTGTTCATTTGAAAAGATATAAGTTTTGGTGCATAGAAATTAGATGTGATCGGTTTCTCTTTTCACCCGATCCAAAAGGCAACTTCATTAACCGTTCGTCCATAGCTTTGGACGTAACGAGACAAAGTGTTCTACTCATTATCTACAACATCTTGGTCGTCTCTTTTAGCAAACTTGACGATCGAGTTGCCTCGGTTCAGAGGCGGGAGCCCATTTAAAGATCCGTCGGCGTGGTGCCACCTAGACGAGAAGACTGGAGATTCAGGAGATCGGAGCAGCCGCAACAAGCATGGGATGATGGTTGAAGACCGAAGGACTCGGATCGTTCGGTATAACATTTCTACCCACTTTGTAGTTTGTTAGTTTAGCTTTAATGGCAGATCCGGGTTATAGTACGCGATAGCGCCAGTTGTAAAAGTTTTTGTTCCGCATTTGGCGTCTGTTAGACGGACGGGGCGCTACCGTGGACTTACAACACCCACACCGTCGGTAATTGCCATAACACGCACACCCCCACTTACATACGTGATATTGTATTGGATAGGGATAATTGAGGTAGTGACTCTTATTCCATTGTGCATATGAGATACAGCTGACACTTTTACATATGTGATATTGTATTTGGATAGGGATAATGGAGGCAGTGAATCTTATTCCATTTCACGTATACCTTGCTATAGCTACATGTACATCATGCATACATACTAACATGTACACCCACATACCTGTTACAGCTACATGTACATCATGCATACCTACTGACATGTACACCCACCTATTTTCCTATAGCTGCATATACCCTAAGTGGTATTGTTTTGACATATGATATTGAGACGATGATTATTCTGATATTGCGCTTATGAAATGCATCATACCTACTTGCTTACATGTACATACTAATACCTTGCTACAGTCGCATGTACACCTTATATGATGCTGCACTTGATTTCGGAGGTTTTGGGAACCGCATGATATATTTTAAAGCTGGATTCATTTAAAAGAGCGGTTTTCCCTTAATATGCTCATATTGCTGTTTTATGTTGCATATATCAGTTTTCACGGATTTTCGCATTGAGATATGGATTTCATATGATTATGGATTTGAGAACCGCGGGGGTGTTTCAAGAAATTTATGTATTGTTTGAAAACCCGGTTTCTCTTGATATGATATTTCAGTGCGTCCACCATGTGATTTCTCGGTTCTGAGATTGGCATGTGATACCCGATTCGAGGAGCGGGAGGCACCGTCTGTGGGTACATGGTGGACCCGGTATGGTACCTGTTAGTGTATATGCCCTAGAGGCCATTACTGTATCATACTAGTTTGTATATTATTTAATGGAAGCTTGGGATATTCACCTTGTATATACAATCTTGCTCAAAATAGTAGTATGCTACTTGGTTTGTTTCTACTTCAATGTGTACATGTGTTTATTTTTGTATATCGCCTATACACATTAGTGGAGCCCTTAGGATCTTTGCTTGATTACCAGCGATATGATGGCCGTCACACTAGTGGGGCTGGGTAATCTATAAGCACATCCTTATGCAGGTCCCTGGTCGCAGGACTATCGAGACAGGGCATCGATACTCCGGAGTAGACCAGCGCATGCGCTTCTCATCCCAGTGTGGGAGACGGTCTGTCCCACAGCCGTCAGTACGTCGTACTTGAGATAGTATGCGGGTGCTCGTTAGGTTACGGGTACACTGGACAGGACTCGTCGGGAACTGACTAGTTGGTATTATGCCTATCGTCAGTTATCAGTTCCCAGGTGACATGAGTACAGCTTAGTCCGCTGACTTGACACTGTCACATCGCCTCGAGTGTGTTCCCACTGCACTTTGATTACTACCCTACCACGGCTCAAAGGAGTCGTGCAAACAGGTAGTAGTTGGGGGTAGTCCTGAAGCACTTGGAGGCAGTGACGGTTAGACAGGATTCGTCTCTCCCGGTATTGGGGGTTGACATCGCGCTGTGTCTAGGAGAGCCATTACACGAGTAGTCCCTGGCCAGGGCAAACGAGATATACTGGTAGGCTTCCAGTGTTATCTCAGGGTGTTTTGGGCTTCGCTCCGGCACGACTTGTACTGCTATTGGGGGACTGACGTTTACCGCCCCCTAGGCCCGCCATGCGATGTATCAGACGAACAGACCGGACTGTACGGAGAATGTCACATTCAGGTTCAGTAGGAGTTCAGATGGGTTTTCGCCTCGTCGGTCTCTTGTCGGCATTACTTGGGGATCGTTACGCACAGCTAGTGCCGCTTGCGGTCTGTGGTTAAACCCACTGCCAGCGTAGTGTCGAGTCTTTAGAGTCCCACACAGAAAGCTTTTCGCCTTTAGGCAAAAGAGTAGAGGTCGCATGGTTTTGCGACAGGTCGCATGGTTTTGCGACAGGGTTCGGTCACATCCGTGCACTTGCGCACGTACAGTGTCCGGACAGTTTGCACTAGCGGGCTTTGGTTTAAGCCAGATCCTAGTGTACGTTTTGGGATTGGATTTATCCAGTATGCATTCGTGTTTCTCGGAACGCGGATGCGGGTGTGTATGCACAGTTGACGGGGAGACAGAGGCAGCGGATTCTCATTAGGGTTGTTGACAGTTGACCGTTGACTATTTGACTTTTTGCTCAACCCTAATGAGAATATGATATGAGATTAACTATTATATTAATTAAGTATTATGGTGACATGGTTGTTGACAGTTGACTTTGTTGACTTGTTGACTTTGTTGACCGGTTGACTAGGCTTGACTAGTTGACCATCATGATAACCATAGCCATCATTTCATGGCAAAGACTTTTGCTTGCTTGCTCATTTGTGCAAAATGAGTGCCTGAAATGATATGGTTATGGTTGCTTCAACCATCACATAACACTTATTTGGTATGATGAGTTATCATGACTTTGGATTATGAGAGGGTGAGAGACAAAAGACTTGCTCATTCTTTCTTGCTCACTCTCTCTCTTGTTCTTGAGCTCTCTTGTTTTGCTTTCACCCTCTTGCTCCTTTTCCCTCTCTTTAATCTATGGTTCTCTTGTCTCATGAGTTGAGAATCAAGAACCATAGATAAAAACCCATACAAACTCTTCTCTACTCATTCTAGTTCACAAGGTTTAGCAAACCGAGTGAACTAGTTTCTTCAAAGAACGAAGAAGGAGCCAAAGGTTGGAGCTTTCAGGTGGATCTATCTTCAGCGTACGGAGACGACGGGAAGAAGCCAATCCGGACCACCATCGGAGCTTGAAGACGAAGGAGTTCAAGACAAGCAAGGTATAACCCCCTAACCGAGTAGCTGGAAACTCGTAGTTAGGTTGTTAGATAGATGTTTAACCAAGATCCGGGTTTTAGGTCCATGTTACCACCTCCATAAAAATCATTTTTTACCAAATTCCGCATTCCCGAAAGTACCGGGAGAGGTAGCATGGACTTACAGTGGTATCAGAGCCTAGTTAAACTCTATCTAACATGTTAGCAACTAACTAGAAGATCGATCAAAGAAAAAGTCCCGAAAACGAACCCCAAAAATTCGAGTTTCTGTCGATTTTTATACTGTTCAAAAGTTGATTATTTTCACACCTAAAATCGGCTCAGGGTTTTTAAAAGCCACTGTAGAAAAATCACCAAGAGATCCCCCTAAACGACCGCGGAAACGCGGCAATAGCTTGCTATTGCCGCGGTTCCGTGGCCTCCTTGGCCCCTCTCTGGTGTTTCTTTGCTACAGTGTACTTGCAGGGGTATTTTGGGATTTTTGGAATATATATTTTCTGCCCAGATTTTCCAGAACGAAAATTTTATTTTGGGGTCCCGAAAATCCGTATTTTTGATCGAACTTCTAAAAGACTTAAGCTAACGGGTTTTTCTGTAATGTGATATTTGTATTGAACGTCTACTAATCGCTATATGTCGATTAGTGGGGGTTATACAAATCTGTGATCTGTAATGTTGCTGGAATGTGTATATGAATATGTTGGATTGTCGCGGGTGAATAGCCGGGGGTTGTGAGACGAGAGTTTTCTTTTCTTTCAATTCATGTAAATTTGTAAATTGATGTAATAATTATTTGTATGGCCGCACAACCGGGTCGGGGTTGTAGCCGTCATTGTATAATTTCTTTTTACTGTTTTTGCTCCTAGGATAGACCCATGGAGGGGGTGCACAAACTACCGGGTATGCCGAAGTGTCGAGTGGCCTACTCATGGAGATGAGGGAGGTTGCTACGCTTTGGGTACTTGGCGGGTAGTTTGCTGCACCCGTAGGGGTCTTGGGTGGGGTATTGGCTATTCACCGCGACCGTGTAATCTGTCTTTCGTTACAGGCTCGTACGAATTACAGATTCCTAGTATATCCAATGTATTCATCTGTGATCTGAAATGTTTATCATTGTAGTATATCTATATATGATATTATTTAGGCGTTGCTTATGTTTTACAGACGCGCTAGCCCAGCCCCCACTCTGTCGTTAGTTAAGTAACCTAACGGGTAATGACGGGGCCCAGTGGCGAATGCGAATGGCATAAGCGTACGTCATATTTTGGTTGTTTTCTGCAATGGTAGGATTAAATGATGGGACGCATTAAAAGAACTAATGCAAGAATATCACGCATTAAAAGAACTAATGCAAGATAATAAACCAAGTTAAAGTCGTTGGAACACTTTCGAAAAACCACTCGGTTCTTTTCAAAACCAACTTTTAAATGCGGAGCTTGAGCCACTCCTTTTAAAAGCTATCTCGTTCCATCGACTATATCAAGTTCACTACGTTCACGGTTTCGCCAAAACCATTCGTAGCCCTCCGTCGTTTCGTATGAATATTCAATAGTATTCAAGCTGTGTTTGTTGACCTTCGTTAAGGCATAGTGATTGGTAGCTGTTGGGTATTCATATGTAGCATAGATAGATGCGTTGGTTTGGGACATTCGCATTACCTTGTTGACCTTCGTCAAGGGTATATACGGGTGGATTCAAATTAACCTGGATAATGACGGGAAGAACTTGACATGTGACTTATGATTTGTTGACCTTCGTCAAGGTCATAAGAGCATGGGGCAAAAATCCACATCGGGAGTTTCATAAGTACTGAAACTTGCTAGATTTGCATACCATTTGGAGTGTGATGATTCTGGTAGGATTCCTTCAGTCTCGTCACGCGATGATATTTGGATCCCGACCCTACTGTGAGTATATGCTACTCCTCGGGAAATTTCTCACTAAACAATCAATGCTATAAACCTAGTAGGTGCCTAGAAAGGTGTTAGCGGGGCTACGCCCCCAGGGAAAAGAGGTTCTTCAATTAAGGAACTTCGCGAAAGCGTTGGAAAACCTCCCTCGAAGTACCGACACCGGCCTGGCTGAACGGTTAAGCAAGTATTGTGCGGTGGGATTGATCCCGGCTAATTCTTCCTTTATGGTTTGAAGAGGGATTCGAGAAACAGTGGGAGCCATCCTGTTTAGACAAACTAAAAACCACTCTAAACTTGCAAGAGCATCATGCTGATTGTTTCTTCTTCTCTCTCCTAATTGCAGCGACCAATCGACATGACTGGACTTAAGTTACTTCTAGATAAAAACATACTGACAGGGCCAAACTACAAAGATTGGCTCAGGAATGTCAAAATGGCAATCACTTACGACAAGCTGGGGTATTTTCTTACCACCAAAGCTCCCCCTGTCCCTGGTCCCACTTCCAGCGTCGCGGATAAGGAAATCTGCAAGACTTGGGAGATTGATAGCGCGAAGACCAAGTGCCTCGTACTTGCCTCGATGGACAACGAACATCAGAGGAGGCACGAGAATATGGACCTTGAATCCATATTTCTCCATACAAAAGAACTGTATGGAGAGCAATCTCGTATCGCAAGATACGAAGCGTCGAAAAAGTTATTTTCGGCAAAGATGGCGGTCGGATCATCAGTAGCCGAGCACGTGCTAAAGATGATCGGCTACATTAAGGAGCTCGCGGACCTAGGGACCACATTGGAGAGTGAACTCTATACGGACATAGTTCTCCAGTCCCTTCCTTCCACTTACGCCCAGTTCATACTGAACTTCAACTTGCAAGAAAAAGAAGTTGAACTTTCAGAGCTCCTCAACATGCTGAGGAGCGCAGAGGGCACCCTACAGAAAGGTAGGGAAACATCCACTTTGTTTGTAAGAGGATCATCTTCTTCTAGGTCCAAGGCGAAAGCCAAGGGAAAGAAGAAGAAAGCCCCCGCCAAACCAAGGGGCGGTGTTAGTAAAGTGGATACGAAGGGAAAAGCTAAAGCAACAAAGAAAGCGGGGAAGCTTGTGGATAAGGAAGAATGCTTCTATTGTCATAAGAAAGGTCATTGGAAGAATGATTGCAGGGCTTGGAAAGCCAGGACACAGGAATTGAAGCAGGTTGCAGCTTCAGCTTCAGGTGTGTATGTTATTGAAAACTGTCTTTCAATAAACTCTACTTCCTGGGTATTGGATACCGGATCAGGATCTCATATCTGTAATTCTTTGCAGGCGTTGAGAAACCGTAGGGTTTTGAAGGCAGGTGACATGACCCTCAGAGTTGCGAACGGAGCTAGCATGGATGCTAAAGCCGTAGGGGACTATCACCTGGGAATGTCAGATGGACATGTTTTGGTTTTGCGTAATTGCTTTTTTGTACCCAACGCAACTTGTAATATCATTTCTGTATCTTTAGTTTCTAAAGAAGGTTATGAATTTGCGTTTGTAAGTAATGTTGTAAACATTCACCTTAATCAAGTCTTGATTGGGTCAGGTACATTGAGTAATGGTATATACGTGTTAAACCAACCACAGATTTTCAACGTCCAGAATACACACAAAAGAAAGTCTCCGGAAATAAATCAGACTTTCTTATGGCATTGTAGACTGGGTCACATCAATGAGAGAAGGTTGACTAAGTTACATACAGAAGGATATTTGAATCCGTTCGAATATCAATCGTATGCCACTTGTCAATCCTGTCTCAAAGGAAAGATGACAAAGAATCCGTTTACTGGACACGGAGTAAGAGCGAGCGAGCTCTTGGGACTCGTACACAGCGACGTGTGCGGTCCAATGTCTACACATGCGCGAAGCGGTTATTCTTACTTCATTACTTTTACGGATGACTTCTCAAGGTACGGTTATGTCTTCTTAATGAAACATAAGTCCGAAGCCTTTGGAAAATTCCAAGAGTATAAGAATGAAGTAGAGAAACAAACCGGCAAAAGTATCAAGATTCTAAGATCGGATCGAGGTGGAGAATACTTAAGTGCCGAATTCCTGAATTACTTAAAAGAGAATGGTATTCTCTCTCAGCTTACTCCTCCATACACTCCGCAACATAACGGTGTATCGGAGAAACGGAACCGAACCCTATTGGATATGGTTCGGTCCATGATGAGTAATGCTGAGTTACCGTGATCATTCTGGGTATATGCACTAGAAGCAGCTGCGTATCTCTTGAACAAGGCTCCCACCAAGACTGTGCCTACCACCCCATATGAGATGTGGACTGGGAAGAAACCCTGTCTTAAGTATCTTAAGGTATGGGGATGTCCAGCTTTTGTAAAAAAGGAGCATGCGGACAAGCTTGAGGCACGTTCAGTACAGTGTAAGTTTGTGGGATACCCAAGGAACTCCAGGGGGTATCTTTTCTATTCCGCTGAGGAACAAAAGGTTTTTGTTTCTCAGCATGCCCGCTTCTTGGAAACTGAGTTTTTGGAAACCCAGATAAGTGGGAGCACAATAGAACTGGAAGAAGTTCCAGAACCACAGACTGTTACTGAAAGCTTAGTGGAACCAGAGGGTTCAACAGAACAGGACATTCCTACGCCGCTCCGCAGGAGTAGTAGGCAGACTCATCCGCCCGAGAGATACTACGGTTTTCTCATAGACGGGGATAGAGAGGATTGCATCATAAATTATGATGAGCCTACTAGCTTCCAGCAGGCCGTTCAGAGCGTTGACTCAGTGAAATGGCTGGATGCAATGCGGACCGAAATGGAGTCCATGTACACCAACAAGGTATGGACGTTGGACGTTGCTCCAGACGGGGTAAAACCCGTAGGATGCAAGTGGATCTTCAAAAGGAAGATTTGTGTAGATGGACAGGTTGAGACCTATAAAGCTAGGCTGGTAGCAAAGGGTTTTCGTCAAAGACCTGGCTTGGACTATGACGAAACCTTTTCTCCAGTAGCCATGCTGAAATCCATTCGGATCCTTCTTGCCATTGCTGCCTTCCACGATTATGAGATTTGGCAGATGGACGTAAAGACAGCTTTTCTAAATGGAAATTTAGAGGAGTGTGTCTATTTGGACCAGCCAGAGGGTTTCATTCAGAGTGGGAGCAGCGGAAAGGTGTGCAAGTTGCTTAAGTCCATTTATGGACTAAAGCAGGCATCGCGGAGTTGGAACATCTGCTTTGATGAGACGGTCAAAGAATTTGGCTTTATCAAAAATCCAGATGAACCATGCATCTATAGTAGATTTGTAGCGAGAACTGTAGTATTCCTCGTTTTATACGTGGATGACATTCTCTTAATAGGAAATGACATTCCTATGCTACAATCTGTCAAGGGGTTCTTGTCACACAGGTTCTCCATGAAAGACCTGGGTGATCCTCATACATCCTGGGGATCCGGATCCATCGTGATAGATCCAAGAGGATATTAGGACTTTCACAGTCCAGGTACATCGACACCGTACTGAAAAGATTCAGTATGGAAGATTCCAAGCGCGGTAACCTACCGGCTTGTCACGGGATCACCCTCTCTAAAGAGATGTCTCCCAAGACTGATTTGGAGAGGGATCGCATGTCTATTATACCCTACGCTTCTGCGGTAAGCTCTATAATGTATGCGATGTTGTGTACCAGACCGGATGTAGCTTATGCACTGAGTGTGGTAAGCCGGTATCAGTCAAACCCCGGGGAGAAACACTGGATAGCGGTAAAGAACATTCTCAAGTACCTGAGAAGGACTAAGGAGATGTTCTTGGTGTATGGCGGAAAAGACCTCCAGATCGAGGCCTTTGCTGACTCCAGCTTCCAGAGTGACAAGGATGATTCCAAGTCCATGTCGGGTTTTGTCTTCACCCTCAATGGAGGGGCGGTGTGTTGGAAGAGTTCCAAACAGGAAACCGTTGCAGACTCGACGATGGAAGCGGAATACATCGCTGCATCTGATGCCGCAAAAGAAGCTGTCTGGATGAGGAAGTTCTTGAAAGAACTTCAGGTGGTTCCGTCCATTGTTGATCCAATACCTCTGTATTGCGACAACAACGGGGCTATAGCTTTAGCGAAGGAACCCAGGTCCCATCAGAGATCCCGACACATCTTGAGGCGGTATCACCTGATCAGGGAGATCGTAGATCGCCAGGAGATCAAGGTTCGGAGAGTCGCTTCAGAAGATAACACTGCAGATCCATTCACCAAGGCCCTGCCCCAGACTCAGTTCGAGCGGCTGATCGAGATGATAGGTCTTCGATACGCCAGTACATGGCCTTAGTGCAAGTGGGAGATTGTTAGTGTATATGCCCTAGAGGCCATTACTGTATCATACTAGTTTGTATATTACTTAAAGGAAGCTTGGGATATTCACCTTGTATATACAATCTTGCTCAAAATAGTAGTATGCTACTTGGTTTGTTTCTACTTCAATGTGTACATGTGTTTATTTTTGTATATCGCCTATACACATTAGTGGAGCCCTTAGGATCTTTGCTTGATTACCAGCGATGTGATGGCCGTCACACTAGTGGGGCTGGGTAATCTATAAGCACATCCTTATGCAGGTCCCTGGTCGCAGGACTATCGAGACAGGGCATCGATACTCCGGAGTAGACCAGCGCATGCGCTTCTCATCCCAGTGTGGCAGACGGTCCGTCCCACAGCCGTCAGTACGTCGTACTTGAGATAGTATGCGGGTGCTCGTTAGGTTACGGGTACACTGGACAGGACTCGTCGGGAACTGACTAGTTGGTATTATGCCTATCGTCAGTTATCAGTTCCCAGGTGACATGAGTACAGCTTAGTCCGCTGACTTGACACTGTCACTTCGCCTCGAGTGTGTTCCCACTGCACTTTGATTACTACCCTACCACGGCTCAAAGGAGTCGTGCAAACAGGTAGTAGTTGGGGGTAGTCCCGAAGCACTTGGAGGCAGTGACGGTTAGACAGGATTCGTCTCTCCCGGTATTGGGGGTTGACATCGCGCTGTGTCTAGGAGAGCCATTACACGAGTAGTCCCTGGCCAGGGCAAACGAGATATACTGGTAGGCTTCCAGTGTTATCTCAGGGTGTTTTGGGCTTCGCTCCGGCACGACTTGTACCGCTATTGGGGGACTGACGTTTACCGCCCCCTAGGCCCGCCATGCGATGTATCAGACGAACAGACCGGACTGTACGGAGAATGTCACATTCAGGCTCAGTAGGAGTTCAGATGGGTTTTCGCCTCGTCGGTCTTCTTGTCGGCATTACCTGGGGACCGTTACGCACAGCTAGTGCCGCTTGCGGTCTGTGGTTAAACCCACTGCCAGCGTAGTGTCGAGTCTTTAGAGTCCCACACAGAAAGCTTTTCGCCTTTAGGCAAAAGAGTAGAGGTCGCATGGTTTTGCGACAGGTCGCATGGTTTTGCGACAGGGTTCGGTCACATCCGTGCACTTGCGCACGTACAGTGTCCGGACAGTTTGCACTAGCGGGCTTTGGTTTAAGCCAGATCCTAGTGTACGTTTTGGGATTGGATTTATCCAGTATGCATTCGTGTTCCTCGGAACGCGGATGCGGGTGTGTATGCACAGTTGACGGGGAGACAGAGGCAGCGGATTCTCATTAGGGTTGTTGACAGTTGACCGTTGACTATTTGACTTTTTGCTCAACCCTAATGAGAATATGATATGAGATTAACTATTATATTAATTAAGTATTATGGTGACATGGTTGTTGACAGTTGACTTTGTTGACTTGTTGACTTTGTTGACCGGTTGACTAGGCTTGACTAGTTGACCATCATGATAACCATAGCCATCATTTCATGGCAAAGACTTTTGCTTGCTTGCTCATTTGTGCAAAATGAGTGCATGAAATGATATGGTTATGGTTGCTTCAACCATCACATAACACTTATTTGGTATGATGAGTTATCATGACTTTGGATTATGAGAGGGTGAGAGACAAAAGACTTGCTCATTCTTTCTTGCTCACTCTCTCTCTTGTTCTTGAGCTCTCTTATTTTGCTCTCACCCTCTTGCTCCTTTTCCCTCTCTTTAATCTATGGTTCTCTTGTCTCATGAGTTGAGAATCAAGAACCATAGATAAAAACCCATACAAACTCTTCTCTACTCACTCTAGTTCACAAGGTTTAGCAAACCGAGTGAACTAGTTTCTTCAAAGAACGAAGAAGGAGCCAAAGGTTGGAGCTTTCAGGTGGATCTATCTTCGGCGTACGGAGACGACGGGAAGAAGCCAATCCGGACCACCATCGGAGCTTGAAGACGAAGGAGTTCAAGACAAGCAAGGTATAACCCCCTAACCGAGTAGCTGGAAACTCGTAGTTAGGTTGTTAGATAGATGTTTAACCAAGATCCGGGTTTTAGGTCCATGTTACCACCTCCATAAAAATCGTTTTTTACCAAATTCCGCATTCCCGAAAGTACCGGGAGAGGTAGCATGGACTTACAGTACCCAGGGGCGAGAGATGATATCATGGTGTAAGCGATGAGCCTGGCAGAGGGACCACTACCTACCGGTGATATTATTTAGACTCGGCAGATATTTAGGGGATACCGATCGGAGTCATGTTCAGACATGCTACGTGGATTGCGGGTGTCGATGTTGACACTCAGGTTCCATGAGATGTACTGACATCAGGGCCGGTCATGGTGACGGCGCCTGATAAATGAGTATTTACGTGTCGATGCTAAACACGGGTTTCATGATTTTTACGTATCGTCGATGGACATACGTGGATGATATCCTCATATATTTACATGCATATGTTTTCATGAGTTTTCAGGTGTCGATGTTTGACACTCAGGTTCCATGAGACTTACAGGATATGAGGGCCGATCTGAGGATGCGGTGCCTGAGGACTTTGGGATTTGATGTGTCAGTGAGGGAAACTGGGGTTTTTCCATGCTGATGATTTTTGCATGAGGTTTTATTATATCATCCCACACTCAGGATTATTTTGATATGCATTGCTTCATGTAGTTATAGTACCCTGATGATGTACCTTTACATGATTGTTGCATATTCATATTGCCATACTTATGCTATCAGATTACATGTGGTAGATTTATCGTTGTTCGTGCATACTTGCGATTACAGTATGATGTTAATTACTATTCACGAGTTGGAAACTCACCCCCGTTGTGCCATGGTGTTTTGCAGGACTTACCCTCAGAGTAGTCGCGGCAGGGCGCCTTATCATCTCTACTTTTGCGGATACCGCTACGGTTGGCTGTGAGGCCTTTGCTTTTAGCTGGGTTCGGGGTTATCCGTTAATGTTCATTGGATATCTTTTTGTTGGATCTGGTATTCTCCATCTAACACTTCATGTATTTGACTTAGAGATGAGTTGTAAGGATCGGTGTTGTATATTTTGGTGACTTTGGGTGCCGTGCTCGTGGGAGCCGGTTTTGTTGTTAAGTATTACCTCCTTATGCTGTTTTCATTTATATTTCTTCGCTTCGGTGTCGTATATATATCTTGTGGTGGTTGTCTCCACCGTTGGGCGTGAGTTGCTCCTGTTTGGTATGCTTTATTTATATTCTATGTTATACTCATTTTTGGGGCTAGTTTTTACAAAGGAGGTGCTGCCAAAATTTTCAAGAACGAAAACTAAAGTTAAAGATTTTTACTTGAGAATTTCCGGATGTTTTAAACTATGTTTTTCTCCGCTAATCCAGTTTTGTGTGGTTTAGATTTCTGGGTTTTGGCTTACTTAAGTTGCGTACGCCTGTTGACGTTACGTAGTTCAAGTGCCGGTTACGGGCCAAATTTTGGGTCGTGACATCTTTAGTCCTTCTCAAGTACTTAAGAATATTCTTCACAGCTGTCCAGTGCTTTTCCCCAGGATCTGATTGATACCTACTCATTACTCCTAGTGCGTAAGCTACGTCCGGTCTGCTATATAATATCGCATACATTATAGATCCAACTGCAGAACTATAGGGTATCACTGTCATGCGAGCCCTCTCCAAATCAGTCTTGGGAGACATCTCTATGGAGAGAATGATTCTTGAACAAGCGGGTAAATTACCACTCTTAGAATCTTCCATACTAAACCTCTTTAGTATGGTGTCTATGTATCTGGATTGGGACAATCCCAACATCCGCTTAGATCTATCTCTATAGATCTTTATCCCTAGGATGTAGGAGGCATCTCCTAGATCTTTCATGGAGAACTTATGTGATAAGAAGAGCTTGACCGAGAGTAACATAGGAACATTATTTCCTATCAAGAGTATGTCATCCACGTACAATATGAGAAAGACAACCTTACTCTCTACAACCTTTTTGTATATACAAGGTTCATCTATGTTTTTTATGAAGTCAAACTCTTTGATAGATTCATCAAAACAGCTGTTCCAGCTCCGCGATGCTTGCTTTAATCCGTAGATGGATTTAAGTAGCTTGCACACATTTCCACTGCTCCCACTGTCTACGAAGCCCTCTGGCTGTGTCATGTACACGCTCTCTTCTAAATCACCATTTAGAAAAGCGGTCTTGATGTCTATCTGCCAGATTTCGTAGTCATGGTATGCAATAATGGCAAGTAGGATCCTGATGGACTTAAGCATAGCGACAGGAGAAAAGGTTTCATCATCGTCGACACCTGGTCGTTGACGAAAACCTTTTGCTACAAGTCTAGCTTTGAAGGTCTCAACCTTTCCATCTATACCAATTTTCTTCTTAAAGATCCACTTGCTCCCAATGGGTTTTACCCCTTAAGGAGCAACTTCCAAAGTCCATACTTTGTTGGTATACATGGATTCCATCTCAGATCGCATAGCATCCAACCATTTCACAGAGTCCCCGCTTGTGATTGTTAGTTATATGTATGCCCTAGAGGCCATTACTGTACATATGATGTATATTGTAATGGATGCTTGGACATATATAGGGGAGGACTTTCTTGCTCGACATGATAGTATGCTATCTGGTTGTACTTTATCTTAACATGTACTCTGATTGTCTCTATGTTACATGTTGATAAAGCTCTTAGGATGAATACTTGACTACCAGGACTATGATGCGGATCATACTAGTGGGGACAGTGTAGTCGTCAAGTACATCCTTCAAAAGTTCCTAGTCGTGGGAGTACTGAGACAGGGCATCGATACTCCAGAGTAGACTAGCATATACGTGTTAGTTGTATGTGTGCCCTAGAGGCCAGTATTGTACAGATGATGTGTATTATATTGGATGCTTGGAAAATATATAGAGATGACTTTCTTGCTCGATATGATAGTATGCTATCTGGTTACTCTTTATCTTAACATGTACACTAGTCTCTTTAAACTGTCTTATAGTTACATGTTGATAAAGCCCTTAGGATGTGTACTTGACTACCTGAACTATGATGCAGATCATACTAGTGGGGACATGGTGGTCCATAAGTACATCCTTCAAGGTCCCTAGTCGTGGGTGTATCGAGACAGGGCATCGATATACCAGTGTAGACTAGCGTATACGCTTCTCGACCCATGAGATGGGCGATGGATGATCCCATATCCATTGGT
The DNA here is from genome assembly GCA_030015575.1 of Agapanthus africanus. Taxonomy (NCBI): domain Eukaryota; kingdom Viridiplantae; phylum Streptophyta; class Magnoliopsida; order Asparagales; family Amaryllidaceae; genus Agapanthus; species Agapanthus africanus. The sequence continues at coordinate 358,038,135 of CM057343.1, forward strand.
GTTTGACATCAGAGATGGTATACGGGTGCTCAGTAGAGACTGGGTGCACTGGACGGACTCGCCGAGAACTCCAAGATGGTATTATACCTCACGTCAGATGGCAGTTCTCAGGTGACACTTGTACAGGTTAGTCTGTAGACCCGAGATCGTCATAGAGTCTTGTGTGATTCCTACTGTGCTTTGATCTCCACCTTACCACGTCCACGAGGGCGTGCAAAACGGTGGTCTTTGGGTACAGTCCCGAGTCATATGGAGGCAATGAGCGATAGGAGGGGTTTCGTCTCTCCCGGTATTGGGGGTTGATGTTGCGCAGTGCTCGATTGGCCGTAACAAGGAAGTCCCTGGCCAGGGCTGATCAGAGATTTGCTGGTAAGTGTTACCAGTAGTTTCTCGACCCGTTATGAGCCTCACATCGGCACGACTTATCGGTTATTGGGGTCTGACGTTTACCACCCCTAGACTTGATATGCGACATATCAGACGAACAGACCGGACTGTACGGTAAGTGTTACTGGTTGGATTCACAGGAGTGTGAGCGGAGCCAGCTCGTCGATCTTCTGATCGCTCAATACCCGGATGGCCGTTACGTTTAGCAGACCGCTTGCGGCTTGTGGTGCTTGATATGATCATCATCTGCTACCTTAGGCGTATTGACGAGTCTTTAGAGTCCTACACTGAGGTTTCCTGGCTCAAGCGAAACGAAATAGGAGTGCATATGAGATATGTGCAGGACCGAGAATGATGCGTGTATGTGATACCGTATTCAATTCTCGCGATGAATGTATCGATTGGTTATATGCGATATAACCTAGATATCGAATCAAGGGTTGGTTCGATAAGCCGATACATAGGATACTAGTCGGTTATATGCGATATGACCGGATCGTTAAATCAAGTGTTGATTTAATGATTTAATGTATAATTATATATTTGATATATTACTTTGCATTAACTAGTATTGGTTAATTTTAAAAGGATTTTCTCACTTGATGCACATTGTATATGTGATATATTTTTGTGCACATATTTGTATCATGTTTGATGATACTTGATCATGTGGTTAAGTGTAAAGGATTAAATCATGGTTAAATGATGATTAGGGTTTTTGCTTTTTCATTTATTTATTTGTTTATTTATTTGGAAAAGATTTAGATAAGAATGGTGGCTATGTTTGTTTCTAGTTGAAGCTTCATGAAGCTTTGACTTCTTAACCATTCTTGTCTTCATGCTTAACCCTAATCCATCCAAGTAACCATGGTCTATTCTCTACACTCAACTATGGTTAGCTTATGATAAGTATTGAATTATTTTTCATTTTAATTCAACACTGATCATATTCTTTCTTCTTCTTCATCATCTTCTTCTTCAAGAAAGCTTGATGCCATCAATGGCAACTTGAGTTCTAAAGTGAGAAATCCAATTCCAAAGTGAACCCACCTCCTATTTCTTCACCCTCTACCTCTAGCCAAGTTGTTTTGGGTGTTTTCTTCACAAGTTTCAAAAATTTGTGAAGTCGGAGCTTGAACTTGTGATGCCTCGACGTAGATCATCTTCGGCACGAAGCCGACGATCTAGTCCGCCCATTTCTCCGATCAAGCCGACGATTGAGTCCGGATTCGAGATGGATAGCGAGAGGACGCCTACGTGGAGCCAAGGAAGTGGATATCCGGATCTACAAAGGTTGTAGCTTCTTATCTTTAGTTAAGTGTTAACTAGATTTGTATATCGCCTAAACTTCTAGTCAACGATCCGTATTAGGGTTTCTCGGCATCCATAAAATTTGAAATTGGAATGGTTGATGCCTTGTGAGACCTCTATTGTGTGCCTAGGAACCCTACAGTGGTATCAGAACCTAGCTAGAGCCTTAGGCGATGCTTAGACGATGTTTGAAACCCGATCGAACCCGAAACCCTAACTTTTTCATGCTCTCTGGACTTTTTCTAAAATCTGGGATTTTTCCATATTAAAAATGCTTAAAAAATTCAGCAGGGAATTCTAAGAATTACGGTGCAAATTTTTTCACATGAACAGTATATAGTGCGGCGGAACCGCGGCATAAGCATGGCTTATGCGGCGGTTCCGCGGCCTGATGATGACGTCAGCCCTCCTCGTTTGCACAGTAACTCCTATTTAATTATGCTGAGTTTTCTGGGAATTTTTAAATTGACTCAAGAGTTGAGTATTCTGGGGTTGCATTGGGAATCGTAGATTCGATCGCGATTGTTAAACTTCGTCTATGTGTTTTTCCGGATGACTTTAGAATATGTTAAAAAGTCCGACCGGATATAAATACCCAACTTTTCCCCTGCCGAAAAATTTCTAAGTGTTGGATTTTTCTATGGTTTAAGGACGTTCTGAGTAGTGTAAGTAACGCGATGGTCCCTCTAGAAGACAACAAACCTTAACTCGATTATGTGACCAGTCTTGAACTGCCCTTTGAACCTTCGGTTTGGGGCAGTACGGCGTGCCACATGTGAGGCGTTGGCTTGACCCTTCTACGGCTGGACCGTTGGTACTGAGGCATGAAGTGAACGTCTTTGAACTAATTTCATGTGTTGAACGGTTTCGGGAAAACTTGGGTGTTCGAATGTTCGATCGGAAAGTTTAATATTTTCTATTTATCCGGAATGGGATACAATAATTGGAATTCACAAACAGTTATGAGATAACTGAATGAATATTATAAATCTAGCGGTTTAGTCTTATTTGATATTGAAAAGAGTTTTCGATGATGAGACTAAAATGCGGGGTTTATAACTGTTAGGCATGTGATGTCTAAGTATTTCATTTGATTAGGCATGCGATGTCTAAAGAGGTTGCGGATTCCAACTGTTGTAGTTTTACACTTTATTTTCTGTGACCGTAAGTGTAATATGTGATATCGCCGGTTTCGTTGCTATATGTCAACGACAATTGGGATGCGCATATTTACTTACGTTGATGACATGTGATGTTATGTGTTGCTGGATATGTTATATTGGATCGTCGTGTTCGAATAGCCGGGGGTTTTTATGTGAGATGAGTGTTTTTCATTTTCATTCATGTAAAAACTTGTATGTAATATTCTTTTATTTGGGGCACTTCCAGGTTGCGGAAGTCGTCACTTTTTGTATATTATTTTCTTTTCTGCACTAGGAAAGACCCAAGGAGGGGAGCACAAGTAACCGGGTTCTAGGGTCCAGTGGGAGACCATCTCGAGGAGTCGAGTCCGGGTCTCCTAACCCTAGAATTGGTAGGGTTACTTGCCGCTCTCGTAGGGGTCTAGGGGTGTGGGATTGGCTATTCATCACGACCGTGGAATCCGTGTTTTATACTGGCTCGTATTCAAAACACGGACGTCCTAGTATATCCAATGTTTCATATGTTTCTTCTGCTGCATTATCTGTGATGTGATCATGTGATGTTCTATGATAGATACAGTATATAGTATATATGATATATTATATAGACGTTACTTATGTTTTTCACCCGCGCTAGCCCTGCCCCGCTCTGCCGTTAGTTACCTAACCTAACGGTGCACGAGGGGACATCGAGGCGAATGCGGATGGCATAAGTGTACGTCGTATTTATCTGTGATGTTTAGGTACTTAAATGATGGGACTTCATTAATGTGATTAATGAAAGAAAAGAAACCAAAGATGTTGTAGAATCGAATTTTAAATAAAACAGGTAGCTACAGTTCTTGCTTTGCACAGCGGTATATGTGATATATCCTGCACCTTATTCGATGAGGAAAGGACCGAGATCCCTTCATCGGGAGTGACTCCTTTAGCAATAACTGGCAGATGCTACACACTCGGTTTGTTTTTTGAATGCTTCTATAGTTTCTGCTTTGCACAGTGATATATATGATATATCCCGCACCTCATTCGACGAGGAAAGGGCCGACGATCCCTTCACCGGGAGTGACCCCTTTAGCAAAACTAGAAAAGCCTCAAAATCACTCCATTTCAAAACTTCATTTGATTCTACAACGATATCAAGTTCATTACGCTCATGGTTTTTAGAAAAACCTGCGTAGCCCTCCGTCATTTCAGATAAGTTGCATATAGTATTCGTGCTACATTTGTTGGCTTTCGTCAAGGTGTAGTGTGCGGTAGCTATGTGCTGCTTATCTGCTGCATATGATGCGACTGGATTAGGGTAGTCGTACGGCTTTGTTGGCTTTCGTCAAGGGTCGTGCGGGTGGGTTTAATTCAGTCAAGAAATGTACGGGTTGAACTTGACTAGCGGGCTGTGGTTTGTTGGCTTTCGTCAAGGTCATAGCACGCTAGGGGCAAAAGCATTATCGGGAATTTCAAGTGTTGAAATTTGCAATGAGATTGCATACCTTCTATGAGATAGTTGGATCCCGATACCCACTGCGAGTAAGAGTTACTCCTGGGAGAGTTTTACACATTACAATTAGCCGATCAAGTAGGTGTCTAGAAAGGTGTCAACGGGGTTACGCCTCTGGGAAAACGAGGTTTACATTAATTAGGTTCGTGCGAAAGCACGGGGGACCTCCCTCAAAGTACCGACACTGGCCTGGCTGAAAGATTGGCGAACTTGTAGTGTGTAATTAATCCCGGCTAGTCTTTCCTTTTAGGGTTTGAAGGAAGATTTGATAAAAACCAGTGGGAGCCATCCTGATTAGATAAGATAATAACCAATCTGATCTTGCACGAGCATACGCTAAAGTGTTTTCTTCTCTCTCTCTCTCCAGGTAGCGACCATTTCATGCCCTAATAAAGATAATAATATGGATGTATTGACCGAAACCCGCATGTTATACTGTGCGGGGGAACGTTGGTTCCGTTCTTTCTTATAAGAGTTATAGGAATGAACAGGACATAGGGGAATACCAGGATTCCCATGCCACCCGAATGAAGAAAGTACATGTTGATGCATTTTCTTCGGGTGTGTTCGTTACTGAGAACTGTTTCTCCATTTGCTCTACGTCCTGGGTATTAGATACTGGGTCAGGATCCCATATATGTAATCAGTTACATGGGCTAAGGAAAGGTAGAGAACTTGGAGAAGGTGATAAAGACATTAGAGTTGGAAATGGTGCAATTGTTGCAGCTAAGACTGTCGGGGAATATCATCTTGTATTACCTACTGGTAATACATTGGTTCTGAACGAATGCTATTACATGCCGAACCTGATATGCAACATTATATCGGGTTATTTATTAAGTAAAGAGGGATATAATTTTGTATTACAGGATAATGTTATGAACATTTTCCGTAACCAAAAGTTGGTTGGATCAGGCACGTTGTGCAATGGCATTTATGTTCTAAATCAATCAACAGTTCTGAGCATAACAAACACACACAAGAGGAAGAGTTCAGAACTGAACGAATCCTTCTTGTGGCATTGTAGACTGGGTCACATCAATGCGACACGACTGGCTAAGTTGCATAAGGATGGATATTTGAAACCATTCGAATTTTCATCTTATGACACTTGCCAGTCATGTCTCAAAGGCAAGATGACCAAAACTCCGTTCACGGGACACGGAGAAAGAGTTACCGAACTCTTGGGACTGATACATAGTGATGTATGCGGTCCCATGTCTACACATGCCAGGGATGGTTCTTCGTACTTCATTACATTCACTGACGATCTCTCAAGATACGGACATGTGTACTTAATAAGACACAAGTCTGAAGTTTTTGAGAAATTTAGAGAATATAAACAAGAAGTCGAGAACCAAACCGGAAAAAGTATTAAGATCCTTCGATCTGATCAAGGAGGTGAATACTTAACCAATGAATTCATGGACTTCCTAAAAGAGAATGGGATTCTCTCTCAGCTGACTCCTCCATATACACCACAGCACAACGGTGTATCAGATAGGAGGAACCGCACCCTATTAGATATGATGCGCTCTATGATGAGCACAGCTGAGTTACCTATTTCCTTCTGAGGGTATGCGCTTGAGACAGCCATACATCTATTGAATATGGTCCCCACCAAATCTGTGCCTACCACTCCATATGAGATATGGAAAGGGAAGAGACCATGTCTTAACTATGTTAAGATATGGGGTTGTCCAGCCTATGTCAAACGACAAAATCCGGACAAACTCGAGGCAAGGTCTGTTCTATGCAAATTTATAGGATATCCCAAAAATTCACAAGGGTATATCTTCTACCACCCTGAGGAACAAAGAGTGTTTGTTTCTCGGCATGCCACCTTTTTAGAAAAGGAATTTCTCTAAAAAGAGATTAGTGGTCATGAGGTAGAACTGGAAGAGGTTCCAGCTACAGAAGCTACAACAGAAGATCTGATGGAACCAAAGGATTCAGTAGTACCCGACGAACCCCAGCCTCTCCGCCGATCTAGTAGGGTTCCTTGCCGACCTGAGAGATACTACGGTTTTCTCATGGATGGTGGGAGCGAGGATTGCATCATGGAGGATAATGACCCAACTAGCTTCGAGCAGGCCATCACGAGTAAAGACTCAGTGAAATGGCTGGATGCAATGCGGTCCGAGATGGAATCCATGTACACCAACAAAGTATGGACTTTGGAAGTTGCTCCTGAAGGGGTAAAACCCATTGGGAGCAAGTGGATCTTCAAGAAAAAACTTGGTGTAGATGGGAAAGTGGAGACTTTCAAAGCTAGACTTGTAGCAAAGGGTTTTCGTCAAAGACCAGGTGTGGACTATGATGAAACCTTTTCTCCAGTAGCTATGCTTAAATCCATCCGGATCATGCTTGCCATCGCTGCATATCATGACTACGAAATCTGGCAAATGGATGTTAAGACCGCCTTTCTAAATGGTGATTTAGAAGAGTGCGTGTACATGACTCAGCCAGAGGGCTTCGTAGACAGTGGGAGCAGCGGGAAGGTGTGCAAGCTGCTTAAATCCATTTATGGATTAAAGCAAGCATCGCGGAGTTGGAACATCTGCTTTGACGTCGTTATCAAAGAGTTTGATTTCGTCAAAAACCCAGATGAACCTTGTATTTACAAGAAGGTGGCAGAGAGTAAGGTTGTCTTCCTCGTATTGTACGTGGACGACATACTCTTGATAGGAAATGATATTCCTATGCTGCAATCGGTCAAGCTCTTCTTATCACAAAGATTCTCAATGAAAGATCTTGGTGATGCCTCCTGCATATTGGGAATTAGGATCTATAGAGATAGATCCAAACAGATTTTGGGATTGTCCCAATCCAGGTACATTGACACCATACTAAAGAGGTTTAGTATGGAAGAATCCAAGCGTGGGAACTTACCCACGATCTCTGGAGTCACTCTCTCCAAAGAGATGTCTCCCAAGACTGATTTGGAAAGAGCTCGCATGCAAGGGATACCCTATGCTTCAGCTGTAGGCTCTATCATGTATGCAATGCTATGTACCAGACCCGATGTAGCATACTCACTAAGTGTAGTGAGTAGGTATCAAGCTGATCCTGGAGAGAGTCACTGGACAGCTGTGAAGAGCATTCTCAAGTACTTACGAAAGACTAAAGAGATGCTCTTGGTGTATGGTAACGGAGAACTCCAAGTGGAGTCCTTTACCGATTCGAGCTTCCAGAGTGATAAGGACGACTCTAAGTCGCAGTCGGGCTTTGTCTTTACCTTTTACAGAGGGGCGGTTAGCTGGAAGAGTTCCAAGCAGGAAACCGTGGCAGACTCGACGATGGAGGCTGAATACATCGCTGCCAACGATGCTGCCAAAGAGGCTGTCTAGATCAAGAAGTTCATTACTGAACTTGGAGTGGTTCCATCCATTGAGCATCCAATACTTTTGTATTGCGATAACAATGGAGCGGTGGATTTGGCCAAGGAACCCAGGTCCCATCAGCGATCCAGGCATATTCTGAGGCGGTATCACCTGATCCGGGAGATAGTTGATCGCCGGGAGATCGAGATCAGGAGGGTTGACACGAAGAACAACACGGCGGATCCACTCACGAAGGCCATTCCCCAGATACAATTTGAGAGACTCTTCGGATGCTCGGTATGCGATACTACAGCAGCTGGCCCTAGTGCAAGTGGGAGATTGTTAGTTGTATGTGTACCCTAGAAACCAGTATTGTACAGATGATGTGTATTATATTGGATGCTTGGACATATATAGAGATGACTTTCTTGCTCGATATGATAGTATGCTATCTGGTTACTCTTTATCTTAACATGTACACTAGTCTCTTTAAACTTTCTTATAGTTACATGTTGATAAAGCCCTTAGGATGTGTACTTGACTACCTGAACTATGATGCAGATCATACTAGTGGGGACATGGTGGTCCATAAGTACATCCTTCAAGGTCCCTAGTCATGGGTGTATCGAGACAGGGCATCGATATACCAGTGTAGACTAGCGTATACGCTTCTCGACCCATAAGATGGGCGATGGATGATCCCATATCCATTGGTGTTTGACATCAGAGATGGTATACGGGTGCTCAGTAGAGACTGGGTACACTGGACGGACTCGCCGAGAACTCCAAGATGGTATTATACCTCACGTCAGATGGCAGTTCTCAGGTGACACTTGTACAGGTTAGTCTGTAGACCCGAGATCGTCATAGAGTCTTGTGTGATTCCCACTGTGCTTTGATCTCCACCTTACCACGTCCATGAGGGCGTGCAAAACGGTGGTCTTTGGGTACAGTCCCGAGTCATATGGAGGCAATGAGCGATAGGAGGGGTTTCGTCTCTCCCGGTATTGGGGGTTGATGTTGCGCAGTGCTCGATTGGCCGTAACAGGGAAGTCCCTGGCCAAGGCTGATCAGAGATTTGCTGGTAAGTGTTACCAGTAGTTTCTCGACCCGTTATGAGCCTCACATCGGCACGACTTATCGGTTATTGGGGTCTGACGTTTACCACCCCTAGACTTGATATGCGACATATCAGACGAACAGACCGGACTGTACGGTAAGTGTTACTGGTTGGATTCACAGGAGTGTGAGCGGGCCAGCTCGTCGATCTTCTGATCGCTCAATACCCGGATGGCCGTTACGTTTAGCAGACCGCTTGCGGCTTGTGGGTGCTTGATATGATCATCATCTGCTACCGGCGTATTGACGAGTCTTTAGAGTCCTACACAGAGATTTCCTGGCTCAAGCGAAACGAAATAGGAGTGTATATGAGATATGTGCAGGACCGAGAATGATGCGTGTATGTGATACCGTATTCAATTCTCGTGATGAATGTATCGATTGGTTATATGCGATATAACCTAGATATCGAATCAAGGGTTGGTTCGATAAGCCGATACATAGGATACTAGTCGGTTATATGCGATATGACCGGATCGTTAAATCAAGTGTTGATTTAATGATTTAATGTATAATTATATATTTGATATATTACTTTGCATTAACTAGTATTGGTTCATTTTAAAAGGATTTTCTCACTTGATGCACATTGTATATGTGATATATTTTTGTGCACATATTTGTATCATGTTTGATGATACTTGATCATGTAGTTAAGTGTAAAAGATTAAACCATGGTTAAATGATGATTAGGGTTTTTGCTTTTTCATTTATTTATTTGTTTATTTATTTGGAAAAGATTTAGATAAGAATGGTGGCTATGTTTGTTTCTAGTTGAAGCTTCATGAAGCTTTGACTTCTTAACCATTCTTGTCTTCATGCTTAACCCTAATCCATCCAAGTAACCATGGTCTATTCTCTACACTCAACTATGGTTAGCTTATGATAAGTATTGAATTATTTTTCATTTTAATTGAACACTGATCATATTCTTTCTTCTTCATCATCATCTTCTTCTTCAAGAAAGCTTGATGCCATCAATGGCAACTTGAGTTCTAAAGTGAGAAATCCAATTCCAAAGTGAACCCACCTCCTATTTCTTCACCCTCTACCTCTTGCCAAGTTGTTTTGGGTGTTTTCTTCACAATTTTCACAAATTTGTGAAGTCGGAGCTTGAACTTGTGATGCCTCGACGTAGATCATCTTCGGCACGAAGCCGACGACCTAGTCCGCCCATTTCTCCGATCAAGCCGACGATTGAGTCCGGGATTCGAGATGGACAGCAAGAGGACGCCTACGTGGAGCCAAGGAAGTGGATATCCGGATCTACAAAGGTTGTAGCTTCTTATCTTTAGTTAAGTTGTTAACTAGATTTGTATATCGCCTAAACTTCTAGTCAACGATCCGTATTAGGGTTTCTCGGCATCCATAAAATTTGAAATTGGCATGGTTGATACCTTGTGAGACCTCTATTGTGTGCCTAGGAACCCTACAATACGCATCTTGACCCATATGATGGGCGATGGATGATCCCATATCCATCGGTGTTTGACATCAAGGATGGTGTACGGGTGCTCAGTGGAGACTGGGTACACTGGACGGACTCGCCGAGAACTCCCAGATGGTATTATACCTCACGTCAGATGGCAGTTCTCTGGTGACACTGGTACATGTTAGTCTGTAGACCCGAGATCGTCATAGAGTCTTGTATGATTCCCACTGTGCTTTGATTTCCATCATACCATGTCCAAGAGGGCGTGCAAAAAGGTGGCTTTTGGGTACAGTCCCGAATCACATGGAGGCAATGAGCGATAGGAGAGGATTCGTCTCTCCCGGTATAGGGAGTTGATGTTGTGCTGTGTTCGATTGGCTATAACTGGAAATCCCTGGCCAGGGTTGCTGAGATTTACTGGTAAGTGTTATCAGTAGTTTCTCGAACTGTTATAGACCTCATATCGACACGACTTATCAAACTACTGGGGTCTGACGTTTATCACCTCTAGGCGAGATATACGACATATCTGATGAAGAGACCGGACTGTACGGAGTGTTACTGACTGGATTCGCAGGAGAAAGTACATGCTTGCTTGTTGATCTTCTGATTGCTCAATACCTGGGTGGATTTTACATTTAGCCGACCGCTTGCAGCTTGTGGGTGTTTGATATGATCATCACCTACTGCAGGCGTATTGACGATTCTTTAGAGTCCTACACAGAGGTTTCTTGGCTCAGGCAAAACGGAGTAGGAGCACATATATGATATGTGCGGGACCGAGAACAATACATGTATGTGATACCGTATTAGATTCTCACGATATGAGATTCGGCCGGGTATATGTGATATAACCGGGCCATCGGATCAAGTGTTGATTCAATGAACTGATACAGATTATATTAGTCGGTTATTTGAGAAATAGCCGGATTATCGGATCAAGTGTTGATTCGATAATTTAATGTATAATTATATATTTGATATATTAAATTACATTAACTAATATAAGCTCACTTAAAGATTCTTTTTCTCACGCGGGTAATACATTGATATATATATGCGATATATGTTAATTGTATTATTTTATTTTGTTACAATAAATATTGTATATGTGATATATAATATTGTAACATGTTAGGGTTATTAATGCAACATGTTTAGTGGAGATTAAATATAGTTAGGGTTTGATTTGGGTTAAGCTTTTCTAGAAGTTTCTATAAGCTTTGCTTTTTGTTTTTGCAAAGATATTTTGTAAAGATATTTGTTATGATATTTGTTAACCCAACCCAACCCATGACCATGGTTAAGTCTCTACATGGGTTAAGTTATCATACTTAACCCATGGTTGCAATTCTAACCTCATGACAATTCATTATTCATCACAAAGAGATTTGTTCTTTTTCTTCCTTCTTCTTTCTTTCAAGAAAAGCTTTCTAGCTTTTTATGAAGTGATGAAAATGATGTTGGAGATAGTGCCCTCAGAGTCAATTATTAGGTCACAGGTACGTGATTGTAATGATTGAGGGAGGACCTATCCCGGTAGGACAGTCTTACTCGAGATGATAGTATGCTATCTGGTTTACCTTTATCATCGTGTACTGCTTTAGGTGACCTGACACGTCGCTATTACACGTTGATAGAGCCCCTAGGATTCTTGCTTGACCACCAGCAGTATGAGGGCGATCATATAAGTGGGAGCTGGTAGTCTATAAGCACATCCTTAAAAGGTCCCTAGTCGTGGGAGTTTCGAGATAGGGCATCGATACTCCAGAGTAGACTAGTGTATACAGTCGAGACCCCGACGAGGGGCGGTGGCCGGTCTCACAAGCCACTGGTGTCAGTTGGATCACCTAAGATGTATACAGGTGCTCATTGGGTTATGAGTACACCGGACAGGACTCGCCGGGAACATGCTAGTTGGTCATATACCAGACGTCAGATGGCAGTTCCCTGATGACATGTGTGCAGGTTAGTTCATCGACCTGGGGATCGTCATTTGTCTCGTGTGAGTTCCCACTGTACTTTGATTACTACCCTACCACGGCTCAAAGGAGTCGTGCAAACAGGTTTTAGTTGGGTGCAGTCCCGAGCCACATGGAGGCAGTGAGCGTATCTTCAGGGGTTCGTCTCTCCCGGTATTGGGGGTGAGGTCGTGCTGTGTCTAGGAGAGCCATTACACAAAGTCCTTGGCCAAGGCAAGGAGATTTACTGGTAGGTATTCCAGTAGTATCTCAGGGTGTTCTGGGCTACACTCCGACACGACTTGTACCGCTTTTGGGGGTCTGACTTTTACCAACCCCCTAGGCCCGCCATGCGATACTCATAGACGAACGGACCGGACTGCACGGATATTGTCACTGACAGGCTCAGTAGGGTGTCAGGATGAGTTCGCTCATCGACGTCCCTTTTAGTCAATAGCTGGTGGCCCGTTGCGTATTGGCTTATACCTCTGACAGGCTAGTGGTTAAATCCACAGCCATTGTATTGACGAGTCTTTAGAGTCCCCCACACCTTCAGTTACTCAGCTTTCGGGCGAAACGCTGTAGAGGCCGTATGGAGATATGGCAGGGTCCGATCAGATACGTGCGGTATTGCACGGATCAGGATCGGACGTTTTGTACTAGCGGCCGTATAGATATATGGCAGGGTTCGATCAGATACGTGCGGTATTGCACGGATCAGGATCGAACGGATATTACTAGCCGGCTTTGGTTTAAGCCGGTCCTAGTTTAGTACAGTGTAGATTTTGTCTTTTTGCATTTGTATCCGGACGGAATACAGATGCGGGTGTGTATGCACAGTATCGGGGTTTTCCTGTAATTTATTACGGGACCAGTTTTCTGGAGTTGCCAGTTTGCATTCCGTTCCGGCCGGTTTTCCTTTGTTCTTTCCCGGCCGGACTTTTCCGATGGAGGGGGTAATTTGCAGTTTTGCAAATTACATTTGTGGAGGGGTTTTCTTGCATAAAGTTTGATTATGATAGCTTTCATTTCTTTCATCCATGCTTGCTTTTAATGGTGATTGGAAAGGGTATGGTTTGATTAAAGTGTAAGCATGGTTGATGTTTGTTTAGAGTCACCACTTCCATTCTCCTACACTCACCTCCCTCTTGTTTTTGTTTCACCCTCCACCACAATTCCTCATATAGTTTGGCCGGCCACATTTTTGGGAGGGGGGGAGAAAAATGAGAGGCTTCATTTTGGTGTGGGAAAATTAATCATTCATATCATTTTCATTGCCACAAAAATCCCCAAGTTCGTATCATCTTGATTCCTCCATCAAGGCAACTTCAAACCTCATTGAGACAAAGCGTATTCTACACCACTTCCTACAGCTAATCTTGGACGCGTCGATTCGCCAGCTTCGCGCCCGAGTTGCCTCGGTATTGAGGTGGGAGCCCGTAATAGCTACAGGCGATGTGGTGCCCTTTCCGACGAGGAGGAGACGGACGGAGATCCCGCGAGGAGATCGGAATGGAGATGAAGACCGGAGGACTCGGATCAGTCGGTACATCTCTTCCCTTTCTTGTTAGTAGCTTAGACTTGTTAATGGTTACGATCCGGAGTTTAGTGCGCGGTGGTGCCGGTTTGCAAAGTCCGCAAAATTAAAGTTTATCACCGCTTCCGCATTTGGCCGTCGGTTTGACGGCCGGGGCGCCGCCGTGCACTTACAGTGGTATCAGAGCCTCGCCATTAACTTCGTCTAGCTTCGTTTGATGTGTTTTTCAGTTCCGATCGACCAAAATTCCAAAAACTGTATTTTTCCTTCACATCAGTTTCTGTTGAAATTTTTTGAAGTCTAAAAATTTTTCAGGTTGTAAAATATTGATGTACTGGAAAATCTAAGAGCTCTGTAAAAATTCGATGAAGTGACTCCACAGTTGGAGCGCGGAACCGCCGCGAAAACCCCATTTGTGCGGCCCTTCCGCCGCGCACTATTCACATCACTTCACCAATTTTTTACAGAGGCCTTCTGGGCTTAAAATATGGGTTTTGGAATATTAAAATTGGGCCCAGGATTTCTGTGAGTGCTACAGTTTTGATTGGGGGCCCACTTGTTAATTGTTTGATCAATCGGAAAATTTTAAACACATTTTTCACAGTATTTACATTATATCTGCGACCGTGAATGTCACTTGATCGGTAAATCCGGTCTAACTGCTATAGCCCGGTTAGACGGATTTGCGAACGTGATTTTCACGTTGATGTTCTATGTATTTGCTGTGTTGTTGCGGATCGGTCGTGGGGATAGCCTGGATGCAATGCTAGTACAGTGTTGTTGTATTATGTACATTTGATATTGCGGGGCGAGCGTCCGACATGTAGACTGCCGTCACTGCCTGTATGTATTATTCTTTTGGGGCACGACCTGGTTGCGGTCGATGTACCCGGTGTATGTATATTTTACTTTCTGTACTAGGGTTACCCCGCGGAGGGGTGCACGGATAGCCGGGTTCTAGAAGGCAACAAGCTCGCATCTCATGGCATTGGGACGGAAGGGGCTTCACTCCAGGATTGGCTGGCTATTCGCCGCACTCGTAGGGGGTACAGGTTGACCCAGGAGGGGTGCCCAAGTTACCGGATTCCGTGAAGTGCTGGGTGGTCCATTCACGGGGCTGAAGGGGGCTGCCTCGCTTCAGGTTTTGGCGGGTGACTTGCAGCACCCGTAGGGGTCTAGGATTTCTTTGCACAGGCTATCCACACGACCAGGGGAACGTCGGGTTTCAGTAGTGGCTCTGTGAAACCCGGGGATCCCAGATATCTGTATTGTTCTGTGATGCTGTACATTTCTGTGATGTTGCATTTATTTCACGCCTTGAGCGAAATACTATATATTGGTATATATATTAGTAGATGTTGTATATGTTTTGCATCCGCGCTAGTCCAGTCCCCGCTCTGTCGTTAGTAAGCTAACCTAACGGGTAATGACGGGACCCAGTGGCGAATGCGGATGGCATATACGTACATCAGTATATTTTCGTTCTTTTTGGTGTGATCAATTGATGGGACTGCATTGATTCGGATCAATGCAAGTTAAACAAACCTACTCTGATGTTGTTGGAACACTTTTCAAAAAGCTGTTATTGCAAGGACGTTCACTTTTGTTTTGCATCGTGGTATTCATTTGGAATATCCTGCTCCTCAGTCGACGAGGCAAGGGCCGAGATCCCTTCACCGGGAGTGACCCCTTGGACAGAAGTTTGCGTCAGGGCATTAACTTCACTATAGCCGATTACTTTTGCTTTGCATCGTGGTATTCAGTTGGAATATCCTGCACCCCATTCTACGGGGAAAGAGCCGAGATCCCTTCACCGGGAGTGACCTCTTTAGTAAAGGTTTTCGTCACTATATTTTCTAAAAAGCTATCCGTTCCTTCAACGATATCAAGTTCATTACGTTAAAGGTTTTCGCCAGAAACCATTCGTAGCCCTCCGTCGTTTCAGACGGGTAGCACGTAGTATTCATGCTATGTTTGTTGACCTTCGTCAAGGCATAGTGTATGGTAGCTGCTTGTTGCCTTTCTGCTGCATAGATAGATGTGTTGGTTTGAGACAGTCGTATAGCCTTGTTGACCTTCGTCAAGGGCTTGTACGGGTGGGTTCAAATTAACCTGGACAATGACGGGTGGAACTTGACATGTGACTTATGATTTGTTGACCTTCGTCAAGGTCATAAGAGCATGGGGCAGAAATCACATCGGGAGTTTCAAAAGAACTGAAACTTGCCAGATATGCGCATACCTTCTGGAGTGTGATACCGTGAGCGGATTCCGTCACGTTATCATGCGATGAGAGTTGGATCCCGATTCCCACTGATGAGTTAGTTTACTCCTCGGGTGACCCCGACTAATTCTTCTTTTAGGTTTGGAGGAGAATTTGAGGTACAGTGGGAGGATTCCAGATTAGATAAATTGGTAACCATTCTGATCTAGGTTAGAGTGCACGCTGAGTGTTTCTTCTCTCTCTCTCTCTGGCAGAGACCATTTGACCCGACCCTAAGACTTTGACTCAGTGACCAAGTTGACCGAACCTTCTTAACACTGGCTTTTGATTGTCAGAGTTGCAGACCTCATTGCCACTCCTACTTTTACCCTTTTCTCCAGGACACCCCGTATTACTACGAACGCCCACTTCCATTGGACAAAACCATTGTATGGTTAGATACGAACTCGAAGGAATTCGAGGATGGTTTCCGGTTCTGGAGAAAACGAATAGGATTATTCAGTTGTCTTTTCTTTTCACCTTCTCTCAGGTTGCGAGTACTCCTTGGTTTAGGAGTAGTACACCTATTACGCAAATTGGATAGTCTTCTTCCAAACCATAGGCTGGTGCCGACCGGTAGGGAATGAAGAAAACCAGTTAGCCTAAACGGTGTACAGAAGGTATTAAGTTCAGACAAAACAAGGGATTAGTAAGAGGGCAAAGTAAATTGCGACTGCTATTCACGACCGAACCAAGTATTTCTTCGCCAATCCTAAATCACCTTTGTATTTCTCCAGGACACTCCGTATCACTACGAAGATCCCATTTTATTGGATAATCCATCGTATGGTTATATACGAACTCGAAAGGAACTTGTTCCAGTTCGGGGATGGATCCTGGTTCAGGAGAAATAGGAATAAAGTACATTCAGGTGTCTTTTATCTTCACCTTCTCTCGCATTGCGAGTGCTCCTAGGACTAGGAAAGTACATCCATTATGCTTATTGGATAGTCTTCTTCCAAACCATAGGCTGGTGCCGAACGGTAGGGAAGGAAGAAAACCATTTGGCCTAAAAGGGTGTGCAGAAGGTAAAGACTAAAGACATATGAAGGGATTTGGAGAGGTAGCAAAGAACTATACGGTTACAGTCGTAAATCTGGAAGAGGCATTACTAGGAATACCAGAATACCCCATCGGAACATTTCAATGTTTCAGTTTCACTGTGTAATGTTAAAGGAAAACTGATTTCCCGATTAGATACTTACTCCAGGGTATGTATTTACCAGGTACGATCCTCACATCTGTATAGTTTTACAGATGATGAGTGGGAGTAAGTTATTGGGAATTGGGTGATTATCCTCATTATATCGGGATTCGTTGGAATCAGTGATATTTGAGGAAGTCACCTGGGTTGTTTGCCAGTCGGCAAATATTTGGTTTTGAATATCCGCAGTTATGCACCAATTTCAAATTGATATATATGTACGTCTATTTTCATAGAGTGAGATATACCTTTCTGAAATTATGTCTACGACATTTACCTATATCAGTGGATGGTTAGGTAAGGAGCATTAAACAGCGGTGTAATTCTTCTTAACCATAAGTACAGTTTTCAACCTACGACACACAGTGAAAGAGTTATTAGACTCAAGGGACTTATACAAGGTATTGTATGTTGTCCAGTGTCCATTAGGACAGAGGGGTTGGTCCTCATACTATATTCTGTTTACTTTTAACTTCTCTAGTTCTTAGACATGTGTTTCGTTGAAACACAGAGTCTAAGTTTTGAGGAGTTATAGGTATTTGAATAGAGTAGAGAACCAAGTGTAGCAAGTATCGGGATTCTTCAAGGTGATCGAAGATGTAGATACTTGTGTATGGTATTCAGTTGATAGTAATGATAAAGAGAAATTGCTTCTCTTTCAGGTTACTCATAATTAGAAGCATTCCTATGTTGAGTAATGCTGATCTGCCTCCTTCCATTTAGTTAACATGCGCTGGGGACAGCTGCATGATTTGAATCTGGTTCAATTAAATCAGTGTCTCTGTTTCTATATTGGATATAGAACAGTTCATAACTTAACGATGTTAAGGTACGGGGAGTTGTCCGGTTTATGATTAAAACCAGACACTAGACAACTCAAGGCACGTTTCTGTAATGGTTGTTTGTGGGTTGACCCAGGCTATGACGAGGGTTGACTTTCTACCATCTGGATGAACAATAGCGATATTGTTCTAGACTCGCCACAGTTTTATTAAAAATGGATTTTTTCAGAAAACAATAGTGGGAGTATGGTAGAACTGGAAGTGATTCCAGAACCACAAACGATTACTGAAGATTTGATAAGGAACCTAAAGATTCAATCTGGATTGACATTCCATTGGCCACTCCGCAGATAAGGTGGGTAACTTCAGGCACCCGAGAGGTACTCCGGTAGCCTCAAGGACGGTGACAGGGAAGTTCTTGTTTACCCACAATTGCCATTGCTGTTGTTCCAGGTTACGAGACCCGGCGGGAGGATGAGTATAGCGTCGTTCTAAACCAGTTTTAGAAGTGTACGTCTATATGACTCTGCCAGAGGGTTGTCGTAGTCAGTGGGAACAGCGGAAGCATTGGTGGACAGGTTGCTTATGTCTATTTATAGACTAGAGCAGATGTAGCGGAGATAGATCATCTATTTCTGACGTGACAGTCATGGGTTTGACTTCATCAGAATAGTGGATGGATCTGTTGAGAAGGTAGTAGGGTGTGATATCCTGGTATTTGGATGATATACACAGAGTGGGAAAGGAAACTCCTACACTACGATCGGTTATACTTTGGTCGTCACACAGTAGTTTCTCCACACAGGACTTAGACATTATATCAGACATACTGGTTACTGGATCTATGGTATTAGATCTAGATTTGGGTGGTTTCCCAATCTGGGTACTTGACAGCATTCTAAGAGTATTTAGGATGGACGACTCCTGGCACGGTAGTGTACCTGCAGGTAATGGAGTCACCCTCTCCAAAGGTGTCTTACAGACTAAAGGGGAGAGGGACGTGCATGATTGGCAGATCACTTGCTCAGGCAATTGAGTCAATCATGAGATGTCAAGTACCACACCAGATGTTGTTCTTGCACAAGATGCAATAAGTTGACATTAATCCAATCCTGGAGAAACAATCGGAAGCAGTTTTAGAACATAAGTGGATGTTCTAGCGATATGATAACGACAGCCTCATTCAGGAGACAGTTATCATTCCAGGCTTCCAAGGTGACATGGACGACAAGGAAGTTGTCAGAGTTATAGTTTTCCTTCTGATGAGGGGCAGTATTTTGGACAGGTGGTCCAAGGCAATACTGAGGGAGGCATGGCGCGCAGGTTACTGATTAAGTTCAGTTGACGATACAGTCTAAGAAGTTTGGATTTGGAGTTCATTTATGAGCTATGTCCCATCAGACATCCAGACACTCTAAGACAGGTATTGCTCATTTCGGGAGATGGCTTTCTCCGCGAACTTGAGATATAGAGAGACATAGAAAGAAACAACAAAGCGGATCCACTCACTGAGGCTATTCCTCGAACGCAATAGTTCCGCAAACGAGCTTTGTGAGACTGACTAGTAGAGGAGTTGGATGTTCGGTATCACACGGGCTGTGAGTATGCGACATCGCAATAATTAGCCTTGAGTGCAAGTGGGAGATTGTTGGAGATAGTGCCCTCAGAGTCAATTATTAGGTCACAGGTACGTGATTGTAATGATTGAGGGAGGACCTATCCCGGTAGGACAGTCTTACTCGAGATGATAGTATGCTATCTGGTTTACCTTTATCATCGTGTACTGCTTTAGGTGACCTGACACGTCGCTATTACACGTTGATAGAGCCCCTAGGATTCTTGCTTGACCACCAGCAGTATGAGGGCGATCATATAAGTGGGAGCTGGTAGTCTATAAGCACATCCTTAAAAGGTCCCTAGTCGTGGGAGTTTCGAGATAGGGCATCGATACTCCAGAGTAGACTAGTGTATACAGTCGAGACCCCGACGAGGGGCGGTGGCCGGTCTCACAAGCCACTGGTGTCAGTTGGATCACCTAAGATGTATACAGGTGCTCATTGGGTTATGAGTACACCGGACAGGACTCGCCGGGAACATGCTAGTTGGTCATATACCAGACGTCAGATGGCAGTTCCCTGATGACATGTGTGCAGGTTAGTTCATCGACCTGGGGATCGTCATTTGTCTCGTGTGAGTTCCCACTGTACTTTGATTACTACCCTACCACGGCTCAAAGGAGTCGTGCAAACAGGTTTTAGTTGGGTGCAGTCCCGAGCCACATGGAGGCAGTGAGCGTATCTTCAGGGGTTCGTCTCTCCCGGTATTGGGGGTGAGGTCGTGCTGTGTCTAGGAGAGCCATTACACAAAGTCCTTGGCCAAGGCAAGGAGATTTACTGGTAGGTATTCCAATAAATCTCAGGGTGTTCTGGGCTACACTCCGACACGACTTGTACCGCTTTTGGGGGTCTGACTTTTACCAACCCCCTAGGCCCGCCATGCGATACTCATAGACGAACGGACCGGACTGCACGGATATTGTCACTGACAGGCTCAGTAGGGTGTCAGGATGAGTTCGCTCATCGACGTCCCTTTTAGTCAATAGCTGGTGGCCCGTTACGTATTGGCTTATACCTCTGACAGGCTAGTGGTTAAATCCACAGCCATTGTATTGACGAGTCTTTAGAGTCCCCCACACCTTCAGTTACTCAGCTTTCGGGCGAAACGCTGTAGAGGCCGTATGGAGATATGGCAGGGTCCGATCAGATACGTGCGGTATTGCACGGATCAGGATCGGACGTTTTGTACTAGCGGCCGTATGGATATATGGCAGGGTTCGATCAGATACGTGCGGTATTGCACGGATCAGGATCGAACGGATATTACTAGCCGGCTTTGGTTTAAGCCGGTCCTAGTTTAGTACAGTGTAGATTTTGTCTTTTTGCATTTGTATCCGGACGGAATACAGATGCGGGTGTGTATGCACAGTATCGGGGTTTTCCTGTAATTTATTACGGGACCAGTTTTCTGGAGTTGCCAGTTTGCATTCCGTTCCGGCCGGTTTTCCTTTGTTCTTTCCCGGCCGGACTTTTCCGATGGAGGGGGTAATTTGCAGTTTTGCAAATTACATTTGTGGAGGGGTTTTCTTGCATAAAGTTTGATTATGATAGCTTTCATTTCTTTCATCCATGCTTGCTTTTAATGGTGATTGGAAAGGGTATGGTTTGATTAAAGTGTAAGCATGGTTGATGTTTGTTTAGAGTCACCACTTCCATTCTCCTACACTCACCTCCCTCTTGTTTTTGTTTCACCCTCCACCACAATTCCTCATATAGTTTGGCCGGCCACATTTTTGGGAGGGGGGGAGAAAAATGAGAGGCTTCATTTTGGTGTGGGAAAATTAATCATTCATATCATTTTCATTGCCACAAAAATCCCCAAGTTCGTATCATCTTGATTCCTCCATCAAGGCAACTTCAAACCTCATTGAGACAAAGCGTATTCTACACCACTTCCTACAGCTAATCTTGGACGCGTCGATTCGCCAGCTTCGCGCCCGAGTTGCCTCGGTATTGAGGTGGAAGCCCGTAATAGCTACAGGCGATGTGGTGCCCTTTCCGACGAGGAGGAGACGGACGGAGATCCCGCGAGGAGATCGGAATGGAGATGAAGACCGGAGGACTCGGATCAGTCGGTACATCTCTTCCCTTTCTTGTTAGTAGCTTAGACTTGTTAATGGTTACGATCCGGAGTTTAGTGCGCGGTGGTGCCGGTTTGCAAAGTCCGCAAAATTAAAGTTTATCACCGCTTCCGCATTTGGCCGTCGGTTTGACGGCCGGGGCGCCGCCGTGCACTTACAAATGAGTGAGTTAAAGAAAATAAATAAGAGCTAAATTCCTACTTCATCATCCTAATCTATTCTTGCCATTTAGATTAGGGTGTTCACTTCATTTGTGAGTGAGATCTTGTGTTAATTAAACTTCAAGGTAGATCATTTTTGTTATCAAAGATCGGAAGCAAGCTTGCATCTTTCTCTTCGTGGAGCCTCTCTAGAGTCCGGGTACATGATGATCGCAGCGAAGGGACCTTAACACGGAGCTTATGAAGCGAAGGACCGGACTACAAAGGTTGTAATCCCAAACTCTTAGAAGTAAAGTTGTTTACTTGCTTTGTTTCGCATAATCTCCAGTCTAAGATCTTGGTTAGGGTTGTTCGGCACGTCTAAATTTTAAATCGGGCATGGTTGATGCCTTATAGACCCTTGTGAGAGTGCCTAGTAACCCTACAGTGGTATCAGAGCCAAGCTAGAGCTTTAGGCGAAGTCTAGGCGAAATTTAAAGTCCGATCGAACCCCGAAACCCCGACACGAACCCCTTCTCTGGAAATTTTTTAAAATGTTGATTTTTTCATATTAAAAATACTCAGAAAAATCAACAGGGAATTACAAGAATTACTGTGAAACACGTGCCACCAATACCATTAAAGCGCCGCGGAACCGCGGCCGTACCATGGCTTGTGCGGCGGTTCCGCGGCCAAACTGTGGAATCATGGCTTGCGTTTTGCACAGTAATGTCCGTATGTAATTCCTGATTCTTCTGGGAAATTTTTAATTTACTCAAGTGTTGAGTTTTCTGGATTGTATTGGGAGCTCGTTGATTCGATCGGAAAGTTTAACTTCGTTTAATTTTTTTCGGGTAATTTTAGAACGTGTTAAAAAGTTCGAACGAATATCAATAACTCACTTTTTCCCCTATCGGAAAATTTTCAAAAGTTGGATTTTTTCTCGAGTTTGAAACTTTCGGAAAATCATGCAAGTAACACGGTGGACCCTCTAGAAGGCAACAAACCTTAACTTGATTATGTGACCGTCTGAACCGCCTTTAAACCTTAGGGTTTGTGGCAGTACGGTGTTGCCACATGTGAGGCGTTGTCTTGACCCTTCTACGGCTGGACCATTGGTACTGTGGCATGTGATAGATGCTTTTAAACTCCTCTCAAGTGCTGAGCTATTTGGGAAAACTTGGGTGTTTGATTATTCGATCGGAAATTTTAACATTGTCTATTTATCTGGAATGTGATACAATATTTGGAATCCACATGTAGTTATGAGATAACTAATTTGAATGTTATAAATCTAGCAGTTTAGTCTCAGATGATCGGTTGCCACGGGATTTTGATGCGATCAAAAGTTCGTCGCAATCACGTAGCGTACGCGGATACTCCCCGGGTAAACTTAATAGATAGCCATGCCCCATAGCCCCGACCAAGTGACTGTAGGAGAACCTCGTCGCCAAAAGCATCCGTTCGGGTGCACGCGGCAGCGGTGTTCCGCCTTAGTGCACTTCGTCGACGGCATCGGGGGTGCGGCCGTCTACTAAAGTTTGCGACGAGCATTCGATCAGGATGTCGGGAATCTTGTTGAATTGCCTGACTTGATATTGAAAAGAGTTTTCGATAATGAGACTAAAATGCGGGGTTTATAATTGTTAGGCATGCGATGTCTAAGGACTTCATTTGGTTGGGCATGCGATGTCTAAGTAGGTTGCGGATTCCAACTGTTGTAGTTTTACACTTTCTTTTCTGCGACCGTAAGCGTAGTATGTGGTGTATCGCCGGCTTCGTTTCTATACATCAACGACAATCGGGATACGCATACTTGCTTACGTTGATGATATGAGATATTATGTGTTACTGTGATATGTTATATTGGATCGTCGTGTTTGAATAGCCGAGGGTTTTATGTGAGATGAGAGTTTTTATTTTCATTCATGTAAAATTCATTTGTATGTAATATTCTTTTGTTGGGGCACTTCCGGGCTGAGGATGATGTCACTATTGTATATTATTTACTTTTCCGCATTAGGTAGACCCAAGGCGGGGAGCACAAGTAACCGGGTTCTAGGGTTCAGTGGGAGACCATCTCGAGGAGTCGAGACCAGGTCTCCTAACCCTAGAATTGGCAGTGTTGCTTGCCGCTCTCGTAGGGGTCTAGGGATGTGGGTTTGGCTATTCATCGCGACCGTGGAATTCGTGTTTTATACAGGCTCGCATAAAACACGGAAATCCTAGTATATCCAATATTTCATATATGTTCTTCTGCTGCAATGTTCTGTGATGAGATCATATTACTGCCTGAGACGAATGTTTATATTATATATATGAGATATATGTTATATTGCAGATTTCGTTTCAAAAGTGATGCTTGTGAAGCATAATAAAATGGGACTTCATTAATGAGATTAATGGAATAAAAGAAACATAAAGATGTTGTAGAAACTTGTTTAAAAACTGGTAGCTCTAGTTCTTGCTTTGCATAGCGGTGTTCCTTATAGAACATCCAGCACCTTATTCGATAAGGAAAGAGCCGAGATCCTTTCACCGGGAGTGACCTCTTTAGCGAAACTAGCAGATGCTACAAACTCGGTTTGTCTTTTGATTGCTTCTATAGCTTTTGCTTGGCATGGTAGTATTTGCGAAATATCCTGCACCTTATTCGATAAGGAAAGAGCCGAGATCCCTTCACCGGGAGTGACCTCTTTAGTGTGTTGGAGATAGTGCCCTCAGAGTCAATTATTGGATCACAGGCACGTGATTGCAATGATTGAGGGATGACCTATCCCAGGACGACAGTCTTACTCGAGATGATAGTATGCTATCTGGTTTACCTTTATCATCGTGTACTGTTTCAGGTGACCTTACAGGTCGCTATTACACGTTGATAGAGCCCCTAGGATTCTTGCTTGACGACCAGCAGTATGATGGAGATCATAGACGTGGGAGCTGGGGTCTATAAGCACATCCTTAAAAGGTCCCTAGTCGTGGGAGTTTCGAGACTGGGCATCGATACTCCATTAGTAGACTGGTGTATACAGTCGAGACCCCGACGAGGGGCGGTGGCCGGTCTCACAAGCCACTGGTGTCAGTTGGTTCACCTAAGATGTATACAGGTGCTCATTAGGTTATGAGTACACCGGACAGGACTCGCCGGGCACCTGCTAGTTGGGATTATACCAGACGTCAGATAGCAGTTCCCTGGTGACATGTGTACAGGTTAGTTCATCGACCTGAGATCGTCATTTGTCTCGTGTGAGTTCCCACTGTGCTTTGATTACTACCCTACCACGGCTCAAAGGAGTCGTGCAAGAAGGTTTTAGTTGGGTACAGTCCCGAGCCACATGGAGGCAGTGAGCAGATCTTCAGGGGTTCGTCTCTCCCGGTATTGGGGGTGAGGTCGCGCTGTGTCTAGGAGAGCCATTACGCAAAGCCCTCGGCCGAGGCAGGAGATTTACTGGTAGGTATTCCAATAGTATCTCAGGGCGTTCTGGGCTACACTCCAACACGACTTGTACCGCTTTTGGAGGTCTGACTTTTACCAACCCCCTAGGCCCGCCATGCGATACTCATAGACGAACGGACCGGACTGTACGGATATTGTCACTGACAGGCTCAGTAGGGTGTCAGGATGAGTTCGCTCATCGACGTCCCTTTTGGTCAATAGCTGGTGGCCCGTTACGTATTGGATTATACCTCTGACGTGCTAGTGGTTAAATCCACAGCCATAGTATTGACGAGTCTTTAGAGTCCACCACACTTTCAGTTACTCAAGTTTTCGGGCGAAACGCTGTAGAGGCCGTATGGAGATATGGCAGGGTCCGATCAGATACGTGCGGTATTGCACGGATCAAGATCGGACGGTTTGTACTAGTGGCTGTATGGATATATGGCAAGGTTCGATCAGATTTGTGCGGTATTGCACGGATCAGGATCGAACGGATATTACTAGCCGGCTTTGGTTTAAGCCGGATCCTAGTTTAGTACAGTGTAGATTTTGTCTCATTGCATTTGTATCCGGTTGGAATACAGATGTGGGTGTGTATGCACAGTATCGGAGTTTTCCTGTAATTTATTACGGGACCAGTTTTCTGGAGTTGCCAGTTTGCATTCCGTTCCGGCCGGTTTTCCTTTGTTCTTTCCCGGCCGGACTTTCCCGATGGAGGGGGGTTGCAAATAACCATTTGTGGAGGGGTTCTTTGTATTTGTGGCATTATGAAAGATTAAGCATCTTTGCTTTTCATAATGGCTTGCCTTTTTGAGATTAGAAGTGATGAGAAAGGATTTGATCTTTGATTGGTGTTGATGTAAGTTTGTTATGATGATGTTTTTGAGTATGGTCACCATTTTCTTTATCCTACACTCACCTCCCTTGTTGCTACATATTCTTTCCTCCACCATTCTAAGATGATAAGTTTTTCATTTTTGATAGAAGAGAAGAAGAGGTTTTCATTCTTGAGAGTGTGGCATTCTTGATCTCATTCTTCCATGCTAGAAAAATGCAAGCACCATTTTTCTTATCTTGATTCCTCCATCATCCTCAAAGGCAACAAACCCCAAATGAGACATAGCCTCTACACTACACATTCTACAGCAAATCTTGGACGCGTCGGCTAGCCAACTTCGCGCCCGAGTTGCCTCGGTATTGAGGTGGGAGCCCGTAAAAGATGCAGGCGACGTGGTGCCCTTCCGGCGAGGAGGCGACGACATGGAGACAGGACTTTCCGCGGGAGATCGGGATGATGACGAGAAGACCGGAGGACTCGGATCCCTTGGTATACTTCTCTTCCCATCTCTTGTTAGCTAGTATAGGTTAATGGTTAACGATCCGGGTTTTCATTGTCCGCGGTAGCGCCAGTATCCAAGTAAGGAAAATTTTTGATTCCGCATTTTGGCCTCGGTAAGACGGCCGGGGCGCTGCCGTGGCGCAACATGGTATCAGAGCCACGCCATTAACCTTGCTTAGCTTGTTCTAGTGTGTTTTACATTTCCGATCGAACAAAATCCCAAAAACCACATTTCGTGTGCATCAGTTTTCTGTCGATTTTTTCCGAGCTCTAAAAATTTTTCAGGTTGCATAAAAATGATGTACTGGAAAATATAAGGCTACTGTAGAAATTCGACAGAGTGATTCCATTGTGTGAGCGCGGAACCGCGGCAAAACCCCCCTTTGTGCCGTTGTTCCGCCGCACTATGGTCAGATCACTGTGTCGTTTTTCTTCAGTTGCTTTCTGGGATGATTTTAGGGGTTTTGGAACATTAATTTTGGGCCCATAATTTCTTGATGTGCTACAGTTTTGCTTGGGGGCCCACTTGTTAATTATTTGATCGATCGGATATTTTAAACACATTATTTCACAGTATTTACATTATATCTGCGACCGTGAATATCACTTGATCGGTAAATCCTGTCTAACTGCTATAGTCCGGTTAGACGGATTTACGAACGTGATTTTCACGTTGATGTTCTATGTTTATGCTGTGTTGTTGCGGATCGGTCGGTGGGGATAGCCTGGATGCAATGCTAGTACAGTTTTGTTTTATATGTACATTTGAAATTGCGGGGCGAGCGTCCGACATGTGGACTGCCGTCACTGCCTGATTGTATTATTATTTTGGGGCACGACCTGGTTGCGGTCGATGTACCCGTTGTATGTATATTTTATTTTCTGTACTAGGATTACCCCGCGGAGGGGTGCACGGATAGCCGGGTTCTAGAGGGCAACGGGCCCGCATCTCATGGCATTGAGACGGAGGGGGCTTCACTCTAGGATTGGCGGGCTATTTGCCGCACTCGTAGGGGGTACAGGTTGACCCAGGAGGGGTGCCCAAGTTACCGGATTCCATGAAGTGCTGGGTGGTCCATTCACGGTGCTGAAGGGGGCTGCCTCGCTTCAGGTTTTGGCGGGTAACTTGCCGCGCCCGTAAGGGTCTAGGGTTTCATTGCACAGGCTATCCACACGACCAGGGGAACGTCGGGTTTCAGCAGCGGCTCTATGAAACCCGGGGCTTCCAGATATCTGTATTGTTCTGTGATGCTGTACATTTCTGTGATGTTGCTTTTATCACGCCTTGAGCGAATATAATATATTGGTATATATATTAGTAGATGTTGTATATGTTTTGCATCCGCCCTAGTCCAGTCCCCGCTCTGTCGTTAGTTAGCTAACCTAACGGGTAATAACGGGACCCAGTGGCGAATGCGGATGGCATATACGTACATCAGTATATTTTCGTTCTTTGTGGTGTGATCAATTGATGGGACTGCGTTGATTCGGATCAATGCAAGATAAACAAACATATTCTGATGTTGTTGGAACACTTTTCAAAAAGCTGTTATTGCAAGGACGTTCACTTTTGTTTTGCATCGTGGTATTCATTTGGAATATCCTGCTCCTCAGTCGACGAGGCAAGGGCCGAGATCCCTTCACCGGGAGTGACCCCTTGGACAGAAGTTTGCGTCAGGGCATTAACTTCACTATAGCCGATTACTTTTGCTTTGCATCGTGGTATTCAGTTGGAATATCCTGCACCTCATTCTACGGGGAAAGAGTCGAGATCCCTTCACCGGGAGTGACCTCTTTAGTAAAGGTTTTCGTCACTATATTTTTATAAAAAGTTATCCAGTTCCATCAGCAATATCAAGTTCATTACGTTAAAGGTTTTTCGCCAAAAACCAGTCGTAGCCCTCCGTCATTTCAGATCAGTATTGCTTAGTATTCGCGCTGCGTTTGTCGTTGCTATTCGCCGAGGCGTAGTGTGCGGTAGCTTTGTTGTGCTATTCTGTCGCATGGATATGTGGATTGGTTAGGACAGTCGTACGACTTTGTTGATTATTCGTCAAGGGTCGTGCGGGTGGGTTTAACGCAATCAAGATAATGACGGGTTGAACTTGACTAGGACCTTTTGATTTGTTGATTATTCGTCAAGGTCACTTGGGTCCTAGGGGTAAAAATCACATCGGGAGTTTCAAAAGAACTGAAACTTGCCAGGCATGCGCATACCTTCTAGAGTGTGGTGACTTGAGTGGATTTCGTCAAGTTATCATGCGATGATAGTTGGATCCCGATTCCCACTGATGAGTTGGTTTACTCCTCGGGTGATCCCGACTAATTCTTCTTTCAGGTTTGGGGAAGAATTTGAGGTTACAGTGGGAGGTTTCCAGATTAGATAAAGTGATAACCATTCTGATCTAGGTTAGAGTGCACGCATAGTGTTTCTTTTCTCTCTTTCTTTGGCAGCGACCATTGACCCGACCCTGGACTATGACTCAGTGACCAAGTTGACCGAACCTTTTTAACACTGGCTTTTAGATTGTCAGAGTTGCAAACCTCATTACCACTCCTACTTTTACCCTTTTTTCTCCAGGACACCCCGTATTACTACGAACGTCCACTTCCATTGGACAAAACCATCGTATGGTTATATACGAACTCGAAGGACTTCGAGGATGGTTTCTGGTTCTGGAGAAAACAAATAGGATTATTCAGTTGTCTTTTCTTTTCACCTTCTCTCATTGCGAGTACTCCTTGGTTTAGGAGATAGTACACCTATTATGCAAATTGGATAGTCTTCTTCCAAACCTTAGGCTGGTGCCGAACGGTGGGGAATGAAGAAAACCAATTAGCATAACGATGGTGTGCAGAAGGTATTAAGTTAAGACAAAGAAAGGGATTAGTAAGAGGGAAAAGTAAATTGCGACTGCTATTCACGACCAAACCGAGTATTTCTTCGCCAATCCTAAATCACCTTTGTATTTCTCCAGGACACTCCGTATCACTACGAAGATCCCAAGTTTTTGGATACTCCATCGTATGGTTATATACGAACTCGAAAGGAACTTGTTCCAGTTCGGGGATGGATTCTGGTCCAGGAGAAATAGGAATACGGTTTATTCGTTTGTCTTTTCTCTTCACCTTCTCTAGCATTGCGAGTGCTCCAAGGATTAGGACAGTACACCCATTATGCTTATTGGATAGTCTTCTTCCAAACCATAGACTGGTGCCGAACGGTAGGGAGGGAAGAAAACCAATTGGCCTAAAGGGGTGTACAGAAGGTAATGACTAAAGACATATAAAGGGATTTGGAGAGGTGGCAAAGAATTATACGGTTATAGTTGTGAATCTGGATAATGGAAGAGGCATTACTAAGAATACCGGAATACCCCACCGAAACATTTCAATGTTTCAGTTTCACTGTGTAATGTTAAAAGAAAACTGATTTCCCGATTAGATACTTACTCCAGGGTATGTTTTTACCAGGTATGATTCTCACATCTGTGTTGCGCCACGGCAGCGCCCCGGCCTCGTACTCGAGGCCAAAATGCGGAATCAAAAATTTTCCTTACTCGGAAACCGGCGCTACCGCGGACAATGAAAAACCCGGATCGTTTACCATTAACCTAATGCTAGCAATCAAGAGATAGGGTGAGAAGTATACCGAGCGATCCGAGTCCTCCGGTCTTCTCTCCATCGTCCCGATCTCCCGCGGAAATTCTTGTCTCCATATCGTCGCCTCCTCGCCGGAAAGGGCACCACATCGCCTGCGTCTTTTACGGGCTCCCGCCTCAATACCGAGGCAACTCGAGCATGAAGCCGGCAACTCGACATGCTCAAGATATGCTGTAGAATGTAGTGTAGAAGATGCTTGTCTCATTTGGGGTTTGTTGCCATGGTGATGGAGGAATCAAGAATAGAAAAATGGTGCTTGCATTTTTCTAGCAAGAAAATGAGATCTTGAATGAAACTCTCAAGATGAAGCTCTCTTCTTCTTCTTCTCTCTTTCCTTTTTTCTCTCATGAAAAACTTCTCATCTCAAAGAGAATGGTGGAGGAGGTAATATGAAGCAAGAAGGGAGGTGAGTGTATGAGTGAAGAAAAGGTGACCATATCAAGAGACAAAGAAACATCAACCATGCTTCACACAATAATCAAACCCATACCCTCATAAATGCAAGTGATGGTGCAAAAGATAATGAAGCTATCATAATAAAACCTTATGCAATAAACCCCTCCACAAAATGTTATTTGCACAATTGCAAATAACCCCCCTCCATCAGAAAAGTCCGGCCGGAAAAGAACAAAGGAAAACCGGCCGGATCGGAAAGCAAACTGGCAACTCCAGAAAACTGGTCCCGTAATAAATTACAGGAAAACCCCAATACTGTGCATACACACCCGCATCTGTATTCCGCCCGGATACAAATGCAAAGAGACAAAATGTACACTGTACTAAACTAGAACCGGCTTAAACCAAAACCGACTAGGGAAATCCGTTCGATCCTGATCCGTGCAATACCGCACGTACCTGATCGAACCCTGCCATATCTTCATACGGCCTTTAGTACAAAACTGCCCGATCCTGATCCGTGCAATACCGCACGTATCTGATCAGACCCTGCCATATCTCCATACGGCCTCTACAGCGTTTCGCCCGAAAGCTGAGTAACTGAAAGTGTGGTGGACTCTAAAGACTCGTCAATACTATGGCTGTGGATTTAACCACTAGCACGTCAGAGGTATAAGCCAATACGTGACAGGCCACCAGCTATTGACCAAAAGGGACGTCGATGAGCGAACTCATCCTGACAACCTACTGAGCCTGTCAGTGACAATATCCGTACAGTCCGGTCCGTTCGTCTATGAGGATCGCATGTCGGGCCTAGGGGGTTGGTAAAAGTCAGACCCCCAAAGGCGGTACAAGTCGTGTCGGAGTGTAGCCCAGAACGCCCTGAGATACTACTGGAATACCTACCAGTAAATCTCCTGCCTCGGCCGAGGGCTTTGCGTAATGGCTCTCCTAGATACAGCGCGACCTCACCCTCAATACCGGGAGAGACGAACCCCTGAAGATCCGCTCACTGCCTCCATATGGCTCGGGACTGTACCCAACTAAAACCTGTTTGCACGACTCCTTTGAGCCGTGGTGGGGTAGTAATCAAAGCACAGTGGGAACTCACACGAGACAAATGACGATCTCAGGTCGATGAACTAACCTGTACACATGTCACCTAGGAACTGCTATCTGACGTCTGGTATAAGACCAACTAGCAGGTTCCCGGCGAGTCCTGTCCGGTGTACTCATAACCCAATGAGCACCTGTATACATCTTAGGTGAACCAACAGACACCAGTGGCTTGTGAGACCGGCCACCGCCCCTCGTCGGGGTCTCGACTGTATACACTAGTCTACTAATGGAGTATCGATGCCCTGTCTCGAAACTCCTACGACTAGGGACCTTTTAAGGATGTGCTTATAGACCACCAGCTCCCACGTATATGATCGCCATCATACTGCTGGTAGTCAAGCAAGAATCCTTGGGGCTCTATCAACGTGTAATAGCGACATGTCAGGTCACCTAAGGCAGTACACGATGATAAAGATAAACCAGATAGCATACTATCATCTCGAGTAAGACTGTCCTACCGGGATAGGTTCTCCCTCAATCATTGCAATCACGTGCCTGTGATCTAATAATTGACTCTGAGGGCACTATCTCCAACAATCTCCCACTTGCACTCAAGGCTAATTATTGCGATGCCGCGTACTCACAGCCCGTGTGATACCGAACACCCAACTCCTCTACTAGTCAGTCTCACAAAGCTCGTTTGCGAAACTATTGCGTTCGAGGAATAGCCTCAGTGAGTGGATCCGCTGTGATGTTTCTTTCTATGTCTCTCTTTATCTCAAGTTCGCGGAGAAAGCCATCTCCCGAAATGAGCAATACATGTCTTAGAGTATGTTTGGATATCTGATGGGACCTAGCTCATAAATGAACTCCAAATCCAAACTTCTTAGACTGTATCATCAACTGAACTTAATCAGTATTCTGCGCCATGCCTCCCTCAGTATTGCCTTGGACCACCTGTCCAAAATACTGCCCCTCGTCAGAGGGAAAACTATAACTCTGACAACCTCCTTGTCGTCCATGTCACCTTGGAAGCCTGGAGTGATAACCGTCTCCTAAAAGAGGCAGCCATTATCATATCCCTAGAACATCCACTTATGTTCTAAAACTGCTTCCGACTGTTTCTCCAGGATTGGGTCAATATCAACTTATTGCATCTAGTGCAAGAACAACATCTGGTGTGGTACTTGACATCTCATGATTGACTCAATTGCCTAAGCAAGTGATCTGCCAATCATGAGTATCCCTCTCCCCTTTAGTCTATAAGACACCTTTAGAGAGGGTGACTCCATCAACTGCAGGTACACTACCGTGTCAGGAGTCGTCCATTCTAAATACTCATAGAATGCTGTCAAGGTACCCAGATTGGGAAACCACTCAAATCTAGATCTAAAACCATAGATCTAGTAACCAGTATGTCTGATATAATATCCAAGTCCCTTGTGGAGAAACCACTGTGTGACGACCAAAGTATAACCGATCGTAGTATAGGAATATCACTTCCTACTACCTTCTCAAGAGATCCATCCCCTATTCTGATGACGTCAAACCTATGACTGTCACATCATAAATGGATGATCTATCTCCGCTACATCTGCTTTAGTCTATAAATAGACATAAGCCTGATGTCCACCAATGCTTCCGCTGCTCCCACTGACTACGACAACCCTCTGGCAGAGTCATACAGACGTGCACTTCTAAAGCTAGTTTAGAACGACGCTATACTCATCCTCCTGCCGGGTCTCGCAGCCTGGGACAACAGCAATGGTAATTGTGGGTAAACAAGAACTTCCCTGTCACCGTCCTTGAGGCTACCGTAGTACCTCTCGGGTGCCTGAAGTTACCCACCTTATCTGCGGAGTGGCCAATGGAATGTCAAATCAGATTGAATCTTTAGGTTCCTTATCAAATCTTCAGTAATCGTTTGTGGTTCTGGAATTACTTCCAGTTCTACCATACTCCCACTATTGTTTTCTGAAAAAATCCATTTTTATTAAAACTGTGGCGAGTCTAGAACAATATTGCTATTGTTCATCCAGATGGTAGAAAATCAACCCTCGTCATAGCCTGGGTCAACCCACAAACAGCCATTACAGAAACGTGCCTTGAGTTGTCCAGTGTCTGGTTTTAAGCATAAGCCGGACAACTCCCCGTACCTTAACAACGTTAAGATATGAACTGTTCTATATCCAATATAGAAACAGAGGCACTGATTTAATTGAACCAGATTCAAATCATGCAGCTGTCTCCAGTGCATGTAAACTAAATGGAAGGAGGCCGATCAGCGTTACTCAACTTAGGAATGCTTCCAATTATGAGTAACCTGAAAGAGAATCCAGTTCTCTTAATCATTACTATCAACTGAACACCATACACAAGTATCTACATCTTCGATCACTTTGAAGAATCCCGATACTTGCTATACCTGGTTCTCTACTCTATTCAAATACCTATAACTCCTCAAAAACTTAGACCCTGTGTTTCCACGAAACATATGTCTAAGAACTAGAGAAGTTAAAAGTAAACAGAATATAGTATGAGGACCAACCCCTCTGTCCTAATGGACACTGGACAACATACAATACTCTGTATAAGTCCGCTGAGTCTAACAACTCTTTCACTGTGTGTCGTAGGTTGAAAACTGTACTTATGGTTGAGAAGAATTACACCGCTGTTTAATGCTCCTTACCTAACCATCCACTGATATAGGTAAATGTCATCGACACAATATCAAAAGGTATATCTCACTCTATGAAAATAGACGTACAGATATATCAATTTGAAATTGGTGCATAACCGCGGATATTCAAAACCAAATAATTGCCGTCCGGCAAACAACCCAGGTGACTTCCTCAAATATCACCGATTACAACGAATCCCGATATAATGAGGATGATCACCCAATTCCCAATAACTTACTCCCACTCAACATCTGTAAAACCATACAGATATGAGAATCATACATGGTAAATACATACCCTGGAGTAAGTGTCTAATTGGGAAATCAGTTTTCCATTAACTGTACACAGTGAAAATGAAACATCGAAATGTCTCGTTGGGGTATCCTGGTATTCCTAGTAATGTCTCTCCCATTATCCAGATTCACAACTGTAACCGTATAATTCTTTGCCACCTCTCCAAATCCCTTTATATGTCTTTAGTCATTACCTTCTGTACACCCCTTTAAGCCAAATGGTTTTCTTCCTTCCCTACCGTTCGGCACCAGCCTATGGTTTGGAAGAAGACTATCCAAAAAGCATAAAGGGTGTACTGTCCTAATCCTAGGAGCACTCGCAATGCGAGAGAAGGTGAAGATAAAAGACACCTGAATGTACTTTATTCCTATTTCTCCTGAACCAGGATCCATCCCCGAACTGGAACAAGTTCCTTTCTGTTAGTTATATGTATGCCCTAGAGGCCATTACTGTACATAGGATGTATATTGTAGTGGATGCTGGGACATATATAGGTAGGACTTTCTTGCTCGACATGATAGTACGCTATCTGGTTGCACTTTGTCTTAACATGTATACTTTCTGTCTCTCTGATTACATGTTGATAAAGCCCATAGGATGTGTACTCGACTTCCAGGACTATGATGTAGATCATACTAGTGGGGCCTGGGTAGTCCATGAGTACATCCTTGAATTGTTCCTAGTCGAGGGAATATCGAGACGGGGCATCGATATTCCAGAGTAGACTAGCGCATATCTTCTCGACCCATGCGATGGGCGATGGATGATCCCATATCCATTGGTGTTTGACATCGAAGATGGTATGCGGGTGCTCAGTGGAGACTGGGTACACTGAACGGACTCGCCGAGAACTCCCAGATGGTATTATACCTCACGTCAGATGGCAGTTCTCTGGTGACACTGGTACAGCTTAGTCTGTTGACCCGAGATCGTCATAGAGTCTTGTGTGTCTCCCACTGTGCTTTGATTTCCACCCTACCATGGCTCTACTGAGTTGTGCAAACAGGTGGTTTTTGGGTACAGTCCCGATTCACATGGAGGCAATGAGCGATAGGAGGGGATTCGTCTCTCCCGGTATTGGGGGTTGATGTTGTGCTATGCTCGACTGGCCATAACAGGAAATCCCTGGCCAGGGTTGCAGTGATATACTGGTAAGTGTTATCAGTAGTTTCACGAATGTTATGGACCCTACGTCGGCATAACTTATCGAGCTATTGGGGTCTGACGTTTACCACCCCTAGGCGAGATATGCGACATATCAGACGAACAGACCGGACTATACGGTAGTGTTACTGGTCGATTCGCAGGAGTGTGAGCGGGCTTGCTCGTCGATCTTCTGATCGCTCAATACCCGGGTGGCCGTTACGTTTGGCAGACCGCTTGCGGCTTGTGGGTGCATGATATGATCATCATCTGCTACCGGCGTATTGACGAGTCTTTAGAGTCCTACACAGAGGTTTCCTGGTTCAAGCGAAACGAAATAGGAGTGCATATGAGATATGTGCGGGACCGAGAATAATGCGTGTATGTGATACCGTATTTGATTCTCGCGATCAATGTATCGAATGGTTATATGCGATATAACCTAGTTATCGAATCAAGGATTGATTCGATAAGCCGACACATTGGATACTAGCCGGTTATATGCGATATGACCGGATCGTTAAATCAAGTGTTGATTTAATGATTTAATACATAATTATATATTTGATATATTGCTTTGCATTAACTAGTATCGGTTCACTTTAAATGGATTTTCTCACGCGAATGTGCACATTGTATATTCGATATAGTTTTGTGCACATGATTGTATCATGTTTGATGATACATTCTAGCTTGGTTTTGTGTAAAGTGTTAAACCATGGTTAATTGGTGATTAGGGTTTCTTTTTCATTTACTTAATCATTTATTTATTCCTTTTATTTATTTTGGAAAAAGAAAAGATAAAGAGATAAGAATGGTTGCTAGATTTGTTTTTATTTGAAAGCTTCTTGAAGCTTTGAACTTAGTCCACCTTTCTTGTCTTTTATCTAACCCTAACCACTATCTAACCTAAGTTAAGTCTCTACACTAAACCATGGTCAATGATATGATAAGTATTGTATTTTATTTTCTATTTTAGTTTAAGTTATCATATCATCTTATTCTTATTCATCTTCTTCTTCCATGGATATAGCTTGCTACTCCAATGGCAAGTGTTGAAAAAGTGTGAGAAATCCAAAACAAAAGTTTACCCACTTCCTATTTCTTCATCCTCTATCTATTGCCAAGTAGTATAGGGTGTTTCCTTCACAAGTTTTCCAAGCTTGATGAAGTTGGAGCTTGTTCTTGCGATATCTCGACGTAGATCATCCTCGGCATTGAACCGACGATCAAGCTCGCCCATTCTTCGATGATACCGATACTAGAGTTCCGGATTCATTTTGGACAGCCGAGGGGACTTTGTTGCGGAGCCGTGGAGGTGGTGGACCGGATCTACAAAGGTTGTATGTCCGTTCCCTTAGTTAAATTGTTGACTTGTTTATGTTTCGCCTAAATATCTAGTTATAGATCCGTACACTAGGGTTTGTAGGCACCATATTATTTGAAATTGCCATGGTTGATGGCTTGGGAGACCTCACTAGGGTGCCTAGGATCCCTACAGTGGTATCAGAGCCTAGCTAGAGCCTTAGGCGATCCCCGGACGGAATTAGAAACCCGATCGAACGAAAATCCCATTGCAAAATTGCTCTCTGTACTTTTTTCAAAACTGTTGATTTTTGGCAATTAAAAATATCCAGAAAAACAAGCAGGCTTTTTTAAGAATTACTGTGAAATTTGGTACCCTAATTCCACAATAGCGCGGCGGAAGCGCCGCAAAAAGGGGGTTTGCGCGGCGGAAGGGCCGCCAATAAGAAGCCGACACGTGTCAAATTTCACAGTAACTCGTAAAATTCAATGCTCATTTTCCTGGAATATTTAAACTGAACTCAAGAGTTGAGTTGTTCTGAGTTGTTTTGGGAATCATTGTTTCGATCGGAAAGTCTAATTCTGTCCATGTGTTTTCCGGATAAATTTTAGAATATGTTAAAAAGTTCGACCGGATATAAATACCCGATTTTTCCCCTGTCGGGAAATTTCCAAGTGTTGGATTTTTCCGTAGTTTAACGACGTTCTAAGTAGTGCAAGTAACGCGATGGACCCTCTAGAAGACAACAAACCTTAACTCGATTATGTGACCGTCTTGAACTGCCCTTTGAACCTTCGGGTTTGGGGCAGTACGGCGTGCCACATGTGAGGCGTTGGCTTGACCCTTCTACGGCTGGACCGTTGGTACTGAGGCACGAACGGAATGTTGTTATACTTGTTTCATGTGTTGATCAGTATCGGGAAAACTTGGGTGTTCGATTGTTCGATCGAAAAGTTTAACATTTTCTGTTTATCTGGAATGGGATACAATAATTGGAATTCACAATAAGTTATGAGATAACTGAATGAATGTTATAAACGTAGCAATTTAGTCTCACTTGATCGGTTGCCACGGATTTTTGATGTGATCAAAAGTCCGTCGCAATCACGTAGCGTACGCGGATATTCGCCGGTAAACTTAATAGACAGCCTCACTCCATAGCCCCGACCAAGTGACTGTAGGAGAACCCCGTCGCCGAAAGCATCCGTTCGGGTGCTCGCGGTAGCGGTGTTCCGCCTTGGTGCACTTTGTCGACGGCGTCGGGGGTGCGGCCGTCTACTGAAGTTTGCGACGAGTATTCGATCAGGATGTCGGGAATCTTGTTGAATTGCCCGACTTGATATTGAAAAGTGTTTTCGATAATGAGACTGAAATGCGGGGTTTATAATTGTTAGGCATGCGATGTCTAAATAATTCATTTGGTCAGGCATGCGATGTCTGAAGAGATTGCGGATTCCAACTGTTGTAGTTTTACACTTTCTTTTCTGTGACCGTAAGTGTAATATGTGAAATCGCCGGTTTCGTTGCTATATGTCAACGACAATTGGGATGCGCATATTTACTTACGTTGATGATATCTGATGTTATGTGTTGCTGGATATGTTATATTGGATCGTCGTGTTTGAATAGCCGGGGGTTTTTATGTGAGATGAGTGTTTTTCATTTTCATTCATGTAATGACTTGTATGTAATATTCTTTTATTGGGGCACTTCCAGGTTGCGGAAGTAGTCACCGTTTGTATATTATTTACTTTTCCGCACTAGGATAGACCCAAGGAGGGGAGCACAAGTAACCGGGTTCTGGGGTCCAGTGGGAGACCAACTCGAGGAGTCGAGTCCGGGTTTCCTAACCCTAGAATTGGCAGGGTTGCTTGCCGCTCTCGTAGGGGTCTAGGGGTGTGGGATTGGCTATTCATCACGACCGTGGAATCCGTGTTTTATACTGGCTCGTATTGAAAACACGGACGTCCTAGTATATCCAATATTTCATATGTTTCTTCTGCTGTGTTCTATCTGTGATCATGCGATGTTCTGATGTTCTGTGACAGATATTATAGTATATATGATATATTATATAGACGTTACTTATGTTTTACACCCGCGCTAGCCCTGCCCCGCTCTGCCGTTAGTTACCTAACCTAACGGTGCACGAGGGGACATCGAGGCGAATGCGGATGGCATAAGCGTACGTTATATCTATCTGTGATGTTTAGGTAATTTATATGATGGGATATTCATTAATGAGATTAATGAAAGAAAATAAACCTAATTGATGTTGTGGAATCGAATTTCAAAATAAAAACAGGTAGCTACAGTTCTTGCTTTGCATCGCGGTGTTCATTATAGAACATCCTGCACCTTATTCGATGAGGAAAGGACCGAGATCCCTTCACCGGGAGTGACTCCTTTAGCAATAACTGGCAGATGCTACAACCCTCGGTTTGTCTTTGATCGCTTCTATAGTTTCCGCTTTGCACAGTGATATATATGATATATCCCGCACCTCATTCGACGAGGAAAGGGCCGACGATCCCTTCACCGGGAGTGACCCCTTTAGCAAAACTAGAAAAGCTTCAAAAACATTCCATTTAAAAACCATTTGATTCCGCAACGAGATCAAGTTCAAAGCGTTAAAGGTTTTCACAAAAACCAGCCGCAACCCTCCGTCATTTTAGGAAGTAGAGTACTTAGTATTCGTGCTGTGTTTGTTGACCATAGTCAAGGCACAGTGTACGGTAGCTAAGTGATGTCTTCCTACACCGCATATGATGCGATTAGTTAGGACAGTCGCGTGACTTTGTTGACCTTAGTTAAGGGTCATGTGGGTGGGTCTAATTAATCACGAAATGACGGGTAGAACTTGACTAGTACTTATGATTTGTTGACCATAGTTAAGGTCATAGGTGCTAGGGGTAAAAACCATTATCGGGAGTTTCAAGTGTTGGAATTTGCAATGAGATTGCATACCTTCTATGAGATAGTTGGATCCCGATACCCGCTGCGAGTAAGAGTTACTCCTGGGAGAGTTTTATACATTACAATTAGCCGATCAAGTAGGTGTCTAGAAAGGTGTTAACGAGGTTACGCCTCTGGGAAAACGAGGTTTACATTAATTAGGTTCGTGCGAAAGCACGGGGGACCTCCCTCAAAGTACCGACACTGGCCTGGCTGAAAGATTGGCGAACTTGTAGTGTGTAATTAATCCCGGCTAGTCTTTCCTTTTAGGGTTTGAAGGAAGATTTGATAAAAAGCAGTGGGAGCCATCCTGATTAGATAAAATATATAACCAATCTGATCTTGCAAGAGCGCACGCAGAGTGTTTCTTCTCTCTCTCTCCTGGTAGCGACCATATCACGCCTTAATCAAGATAATAATACGGATTATTGACCGAACCCGCTTGTTATACTGAGCTGGGAAACGTTGGTCCCGCTCCAACTTATAATTGTTATAAGACAGAGCAGGAAATAAGGGAATACCAGAATTCCTATGCCGCCCAAACGAAGAAAGTGCATATGATGCATCTCCTTCGGGTGTGTTCATTACAAAGAACTGTTTCTCAGTATCCTCTGCATCCTGGGTATATGATACCGGATCAGGATCCCAGATATGTAATCTGTTACATAGGGCTAC
This sequence comes from Agapanthus africanus, assembly GCA_030015575.1. Lineage (NCBI taxonomy): Eukaryota > Viridiplantae > Streptophyta > Magnoliopsida > Asparagales > Amaryllidaceae > Agapanthus > Agapanthus africanus. Next base: position 358,078,881 of record CM057343.1, read on the forward strand.
AAAAAGGTAGAAAAACTGAGAACGGGTGATAAGTTTCATGAGACAGAAACCGGGGCAAGTGTTGCAGCCAAGTCTGTTGGTCACTGTCACCCTGTATTACCAATACATTGATTCTGAACAAATGCTATTAGATGCTGAACCTGATATACAAAATCATATCAGTCTCTTTATTAGTAAAGAAATGATAAAATTTTGTATAATTGGATAATGTTTTGAATATTTCCTATATCAAAAGTTGATCGGTTCAGGTGCGTTATCTAAAAGCATTGATGTTCTAAATCAAACTACAGTTCTTAGTATATGGAACACACACAAGAGGAAGAGTTCAGAAATGAACGGATTCTTCTTGAGGTATTGTAGACTAGGTCAGATCAATGCGACCCGACTGGCTGAAGTTACATTTAGATGTATATTTAAATCGTTTTGAATTTACATCTTGTGCAACTCGCCAATCATGTCACAAAGATAAGATGACCATAGCTCTGTTTATTGGAAACAGAGAAAGAGTTAATGAACTCTTGGGACCGATACATGATGATGTATGTAAGGTCCCCTGTCTACACATGCCAGGACTGGTTCTTTATACTTCATTATATTCTCTGATAATCTCTCAAGATTCAGTCGTATGTTCCTGCTGAAACATAAGTCCGAAGCTTTTGAGGTATTCACAGAATATAAGTTAGAAGTAGAGAACCAATAACCGGGTATAAGTATTATGTCCTATGATGAGATCAGAGAGGAGAATACTTGTGCATAGAATTCCTGCACTATTCTAAAAGAGAATGAGATTCTCTCTCAGCATTACTCTTCCGTATACACCATAGCACGATGGTATATCGGGGTGGGGCTATCACACCCTATATGATAAGGTGTGCTCTATGATGAGTACTACTGAGTTACCTTTTTCCTTTTGGGAGTTATGCACTTGAGAAGCTGCATACCTATTGAATTAGGTTGGAATCAAATCACTGCCTACCACTCCATATAAGATATGGTATGGGAAGAACCTATCTCTTAAGTAAGTTAAGATTTGGGATTGTCCGGCCTATGTCAAAAGCAAAATCCGGACAAGATCGAGGCAAGATCAGTTCTGTAGAACTGGAAAGGTTCCAGCTGTACAAAACTGCTAATGATTTGACAGAACCAAAGGATTCAATATTTTCCGACGAACCTCAGCCTCTCCGCCGATCTAGTAGGGTTCCTCACCCACCTGAGAGATACCTCGGTTTCTCGATGACAGTGGGAGCAAGGATTGCATCATGAGATGATGACCCAACCAGTTTCGAGCAGGCCATCGAGAGTAGGGACTCTGTAAGAATGGCTGGATGCTTAGTGATCTGAGAAGGAATCCTTATACACCAACAAAGTATGGACTTTGGTTGCTATATCTGAAGGGTTAAATCCCCATCAGGAGCAAGTATATCTTGAGAAGATTACTTGGTGTACATGGAAAAGTTGAGACTTTCAAAGCTAGACTTGTTAAAGGTTTTCGTCATCGACCAGGCATGGATAATGATGAAACCTTTTTCCAGTAGCTATGCTTAAGTCTATCCAGATCCTACTTACCACGGCTACATACCATGACTACGATATCTGGCGGTTGGGTGCCATGACTGCTTTTCTAAATACTGATTTAGAAGAGAACGTCTATAAGAACACAGCCAGAGGTCTTCGTAAACAGTGGGAGCAGCGGAAACGTGTGCAAGTTGCTTTACATAATAAAGCAGGCATCGCGGAGTTGGAACGTCTGTTTTGATGTGATAGTCAAAGTGTTTGACTTCATCAAAATGGTAGACGAACCTTGTATATACAAAAGGGTAGTAGAGAGTAAGGTGGTCATCTTCGTATTGTACGTAGACAACATACTCTACATAGGAAAAGAGTTTCCTATACTACGATCGATCAATCTCCTATTATCACTAAGATTCCCCAAATAGGATCAAAGTGATACCTACTAAATCCTGGATTTTGGATCTATGAGATAGATCTAAATGGATGTTAGAATACTCACTAGATGTAGTGAGATGGTATCAATCGATCCTGGGGAGAATCACTGGAAGTGTTCCAGGGTGATAAAGACGACTGAATGTCAGTCACGGGCATTGTCTTTACCCTCAGTAAAGGGACGGTATGTTGGAAGAGTTCCAAGCTCGATACCGTGGCAAACTAGACGATAAAGGCTGGTAACATCGCTATTAAAGATACTACCAAAGAGGCTGTTTGGGTGTATATTGGTTCATAAGATGAACTAGGTTCCTGCCATTGTATGACAATGGAAGCGTGGTTTCGACCCTGGAACCCTGGTCCCATCAGTGACCCAGACAAATTCTGAGGAAGCATCACCTGATCATGGAGATAGTTGATCTCCAGGGTGATCGAGGTTAGGAGAGAAGACTTAGAGGACAACACGGCGGATCCACTCACGAAGGCCCTTTTCCCAGAGAGAGACTTTTATGGGATGGTTGAGTATGAGATACTACAACCACTGCTACAGATGGCCCTAGTGCAAGTGGGAGATTGTTAGTTATATGTATGCCCTAGAGGCCATTACTGTACATAGGATGTATATTGTAGTGGATGCTGGGACATATATAGGTAGGACTTTCTTGCTCGACATGATAGTACGCTATCTGGTTGCACTTTGTCTTAACATGTATACTTTCTGTCTCTCTGATTACATGTTGATAAAGCCCATAGGATGTGTACTCGACTTCCAGGACTATGATGTAGATCATACTAGTGGGGCCTGGGTAGTCCATGAGTACATCCTTGAATTGTTCCTAGTCGAGGGAATATCGAGACGGGGCATCGATATTCCAGAGTAGACTAGCGCATATCTTCTCGACCCATGCGATGGGCGATGGATGATCCCATATCCATTGGTGTTTGACATCGAAGATGGTATGCGGGTGCTCAGTGGAGACTGGGTACACTGAACGGACTCGCCGAGAACTCCCAGATGGTATTATACCTCACGTCAGATGGCAGTTCTCTGGTGACACTGGTACAGCTTAGTCTGTTGACCCGAGATCGTCATAGAGTCTTGTGTGTCTCCCACTGTGCTTTGATTTCCACCCTACCATGGCTCTACTGAGTTGTGCAAACAGGTGGTTTTTGGGTACAGTCCCGATTCACATGGAGGCAATGAGCGATAGGAGGGGATTCGTCTCTCCCGGTATTGGGGGTTGATGTTGTGCTATGCTCGACTGGCCATAACAGGAAATCCCTGGCCAGGGTTGCAGTGATATACTGGTAAGTGTTATCAGTAGTTTCACGAATGTTATGGACCCTACGTCGGCATAACTTATCGAGCTATTGGGGTCTGACGTTTACCACCCCTAGGCGAGATATGCGACATATCAGACGAACAGACCGGACTATACGGTAGTGTTACTGGTCGATTCGCAGGAGTGTGAGCGGGCTTGCTCGTCGATCTTCTGATCGCTCAATACCCGGGTGGCCGTTACGTTTGGCAGACCGCTTGCGGCTTGTGGGTGCATGATATGATCATCATCTGCTACCGGCGTATTGACGAGTCTTTAGAGTCCTACACAGAGGTTTCCTGGTTCAAGCGAAACGAAATAGGAGTGCATATGAGATATGTGCGGGACCGAGAATAATGCGTGTATGTGATACCGTATTTGATTCTCGCGATCAATGTATCGAATGGTTATATGCGATATAACCTAGTTATCGAATCAAGGATTGATTCGATAAGCCGACACATTGGATACTAGCCGGTTATATGCGATATGACCGGATCGTTAAATCAAGTGTTGATTTAATGATTTAATACATAATTATATATTTGATATATTGCTTTGCATTAACTAGTATCGGTTCACTTTAAATGGATTTTCTCACGCGAATGTGCACATTGTATATTCGATATAGTTTTGTGCACATGATTGTATCATGTTTGATGATACATTCTAGCTTGGTTTTGTGTAAAGTGTTAAACCATGGTTAATTGGTGATTAGGGTTTCTTTTTCATTTACTTAATCATTTATTTATTCCTTTTATTTATTTTGGAAAAAGAAAAGATAAAGAGATAAGAATGGTTGCTAGATTTGTTTTTATTTGAAAGCTTCTTGAAGCTTTGAACTTAGTCCACCTTTCTTGTCTTTTATCTAACCCTAACCACTATCTAACCTAAGTTAAGTCTCTACACTAAACCATGGTCAATGATATGATAAGTATTGTATTTTATTTTCTATTTTAGTTTAAGTTATCATATCATCTTATTCTTATTCATCTTCTTCTTCCATGGATATAGCTTGCTACTCCAATGGCAAGTGTTGAAAAAGTGTGAGAAATCCAAAACAAAAGTTTACCCACTTCCTATTTCTTCATCCTCTATCTATTGCCAAGTAGTATAGGGTGTTTCCTTCACAAGTTTTCCAAGCTTGATGAAGTTGGAGCTTGTTCTTGCGATATCTCGACGTAGATCATCCTCGGCATTGAACCGACGATCAAGCTCGCCCATTCTTCGATGATACCGATACTAGAGTTCCGGATTCATTTTGGACAGCCGAGGGGACTTTGTTGCGGAGCCGTGGAGGTGGTGGACCGGATCTACAAAGGTTGTATGTCCGTTCCCTTAGTTAAATTGTTGACTTGTTTATGTTTCGCCTAAATATCTAGTTATAGATCCGTACACTAGGGTTTGTAGGCACCATATTATTTGAAATTGCCATGGTTGATGGCTTGGGAGACCTCACTAGGGTGTCTAGGATCCCTACACTTTCGAGTTCGTATATAACCATACGATGGATTATCCAATAAAATGGGATCTTCGTAGTGATACGGAGTGTCCTGGAGAAATACAAAGGTGATTTAGGATTGGCGAAGAAATACTTGGTTTGGTCGTGAATAGCAGTCGCAACTTACTTTGCCCTCTTACTAATCCCTTGCTTTGTCTTAACTTAATACCTTCTGCACACCATCGTTATGCTAATTGGTTTTCTTTATTCCCTACCGGTCGGCACCAGCCTATGGTTTGGAAGAAGACTATCCAATTTGCGTAATAGGTGTACTACTCCTAAACCAAGGAGTACTCGCAACTTGAGAGAAGGTAAAAGGGAAAAGACAACTGAATAATCCTATCCGTTTTCTCCAGAACCGGAAACCATCCTCGAATTCCTTCGAGTTCGTATCTAACCATACGATGGTTTTGTCCAATGGAAGTGGACGTTCGTAGTAATACGGGGTGTCCTGGAAAAAAGGGTAAAAGTAGGAGTGGCAATGAGGTCTGCAACTCTGACAATCCAAAAGCCAGTGTTAAGAAAGTTCGGTCAACTTGGTCACAGAGTCAAAGTCCAGGGTCGGGTCAATGGTCGCTGCCAAAGAGAGAGAGAAAAGAAACACTCAGCGTGCACTCTAACCTAGATCAAAATGGTTATCACTTTGTCTAATCTGGAAACCTCCCACTGTATCTCAAATTCTCCTCCAAACCTGAAAGAAGAATTAGTCGGGGTCACCCAAGGAGTAAACTAACTCATCAGTGGGAATCGGGATCCAACTATCACCGCATGATAACGTGACGGAATCCACTCACGTCACCACACTCCAGAAGGTATGCGCATGTCTGGCAAGTTTCAGTTCTTTTGAAACTCCCGATATTTGTTTTTACCCCTAGGACCCAAGTGACCTTGACAATGCCAACAAATCAAAGAGTCCTAGTCAAGTTCTACCCGTCATTATCTTGATTGCATTAAACCCACCCGTACGAGTCCTTGACAATGCCAACAAGACCGCACGACTGTCCTAACCAATCCACTTATCCATGTGACAGAAAAACATTACATAGCTACCGAACACTACGCCACGGCAATGCACGACAAACGCAGCACGAATACTAAGTAATACTAATCTGAAATGACGGAGGGCTACGACTGGTTTTTGGCGAAAAACCTTTAACGTAATGAACTTGATATCGTTGAAGGAACTGGATAACTTTTTAGAAAATATAGTGACGAGAACCTTTACTAAAGAGGTCACTCCCGGTGAAGGGATCTCGGCTCTTTCCCCGTAGAATGAGGTGCAGGATATTCCAACTGAATACCACGATGCAAAGCAAAAGTAATCGGCTATAGTGAAGTTAATGCCCTGACGCAAACTTCTGTCCAAGGGGTCACTCCCGGTGAAGGGATCTCGGCCCTTGCCTCGTCGACTGAGGAGCAGGATATTCCAAATGAATACCACGATGCAAAACAAAAGTGAACGTCCTTGCAATAACAGCTTTTTGAAAAGTGTTCCAACAACATCAGAATAGGTTTGTTTAACTTGCATTGATCCGAATCAACGCACTCCCATCAATTGATCACACCACAAAGAACGAAAATATACTGACGTACGTATATGCCATCCGCATTCGCCACTGGGTCCCGTCATCACCCGTTAGGTTAGCTAACTAACGGCAGAGCGGGGACTGGACTAGCGCGGATGAAAAACATATACAACATCTACTAATATATATACCAATATATAGTATTTCGCTCAAGGCGTGAATAAAATGCAACATCACAGAAATGTACAGCATCACAGAACAATACAGATATCTGGAAGCCCCGGGTTTCACAGAGCCGCTGCTGAAACCCGACGTTCCCCTGGTCGTGTGGATAGCCTGTGCAATGAAAATCCTAGACCCCTACGGGCGCGGCAAGTCACCCGCCAAGACCTGAAGCGAGGCAGCCCCCTTCAGCTCCGTGAATGGACCATCCAGCACTTCACGGAATCCGGTAACTTGGGCACCCCTCCTGGGTCAACCTGTACCCCCTACGAGTGCGGCGAATAGCCTGCCAATTCCAGACTGAAGCCCCCTCCGTCTCAATGCCCTGAGATGCGGGCCCGTTGCCCTCTAGAACCCGGCTATCCGTGCACCCCTCCGCGGGGTAACCCTAGTACAGAAAGTAAAATATACATACACCGGGTACATCGACCGCAACCAGGTCGTGCCCCAAAAGAATAATACAAACAGGCAGTGACGGCAGTCCACATGTCGGACGCTCGCCCCGCAATAACAAATGTACATAATACAACAAAACTGTACTAACATTGCATCCAGGCTATCCCCCACGACCGATCCGCAACCACACAGCATAAACATAGAACATCAATGTGAAAGTCACGTTCGCAAATCCGTCTAACCGGGCTATAGCAGTTAGACGGGATTTACCGATCAAGTGACATTCACGGTCGCAGATATAATGTAAATACTGTGAAATAATGTGTTTAAAATATCCGATCGATCAAACAATTAACAAGTGGGCCCCCAAGTAATACTGTAGCAGTCACAGAAGATCTGGGCCCAAATTTAATATCCCAAAACCCCCAAAATCAACCCACAAGGCCACTGTAAAAATTGGACAAAGTGACGTCATTAAAGTGCGGCGGAACCGCGGCCCCAGGGGGGGTTTGGCCGCGGTTCCGCGCTTCACTAATCGACTGACTTTGTCGAATTTTCACAGAAGTCTTAGAATGTCTTGTACATCTGTTTTCTACAACCTGAAAAATTTTTTGAGCAAGAAAAAATTCAACAGAAAACTGATGCATGCAAAAACGCGGTTTTTGGAATTTTGGTCGATCGGAAATGCAAAACACATTAGAACAAGCTAGGTAAGGTTAATGGCGTGGCTCTGATACCATGTTGCGCCACGGCAGCGCCCCGGCCTCGTACTCGAGGCCAAAATGCGGAATCAAAAATTTTCCTTACTCGGAAACCGGCGCTACCGCGGACAATGAAAAACCCGGATCGTTTACCACTAATGCTAGCAATCAAGAGATAGGGTGAGAAGTATACCGAGCGATCCGAGTCCTCCGGTCTTCTCTCCATCGTCCCGATCTCCCGCGGAAAGTCTTGTCTCCATATCGTCGCCTCTTCGCCGGAAAGGGCACCACATCGCCTGCGTCTTTTACGGGCTCCCGCCTCAATACCGAGGCAACTCGAGCATGAAGCCGGCAACTCGACATGCTCAAGATATGCTGTAGAATGTAGTGTAGAAGATGCTTGTCTCATTTGGGGTTTGTTGCCATGGTGATGGAGGAATCAAGAATAGAAAAATGGTGCTTGCATTTTTCTAGCAAGAAAATGAGATCATGAATGAAACTCTCAAGATGAAGCTCTCTTCTTCTTCTTCTCTCTTTCCTTTTTTCTCTCATGAAAAACTTCTCATCTCAAAGAGAATGGTGGAGGAGGTAATATGAAGCAAGAAGGGAGGTGAGTGTAGGAGTGAAGAAAAGGTGACCATATCAAGAGACAAAGAAACATCAACCATGCTTCACACAATAATCAAACCCATACCCTCATAAATGCAAGTGATGGTGCAAAAGATAATGAAGCTATCATAATAAAACCTTATGCAATAAACCCCTCCACAAAATGTTATTTGCACAATTGCAAATAACCCCCCTCCATCGGAAAAGTCCGGCCGGGAAAGAACAAAGGAAAACCGGCCGGATCGGAAAGCAAACTGGCAACTCCAGAAAACTGGTCCCGTAATAAATTACAGGAAAACCCCAATACTGTGCATACACACCCGCATCTGTATTCCGCCCGGATACAAATGCAAAGAGATAAAATCTACACTGTACTAAACTAGAACCGGCTTAAACCAAAACCGACTAGGGAAATCAGTTCGATCCTGATCCGTGCAATACCGCACGTACCTGATCGAACCCTGCCATATCTCCATACGGCCTTTAGTACAAAACTGCCCGATCCTGATCCGTGCAATACCGCACGTATCTGATCAGACCCTGCCATATCTCCATACGGCCTCTACAGCGTTTCGCCCGAAAGCTGAGTAACTGAAAGTGTGGTGGACTCTAAAGACTCGTCAATACTATGGCTGTGGATTTAACCACTAGCACGTCAGAGGTATAAGCCAATACGTGACGGGCCACCAGCTATTGACCAAAAGGGACGTCGATGAGCGAACTCATCCTGACACCCTACTGAGCCTGTCAGTGACAATATCCGTACAGTCCGGTCCGTTCGTCTATGAGGATCGCATGTCGGGCCTAGGGGGTTGGTAAAAGTCAGACCCCCAAAGGCGGTACAAGTCGTGTCGGAGTGTAGCCCAGAACGCCCTGAGATACTACTGGAATACCTACCAGTAAATCTCCTGCCTCGGCCGAGGGCTTTGCGTAATGGCTCTCCTAGACACAGCACGACCTCACCCCCAATACCGGGAGAGACGAACCCCTGAAGATCCGCTCACTGCCTCCATGTGGCTCGGGACTGTACCCAACTAAAACCTGTTTGCACGACTCCTTTGAGCCGTGGTGGGGTAGTAATCAAAGCACAATGGGAACTCACACGAGACAAATGACGATCTCAGGTCGATGAACTAACCTGTACACATGTCACCTAGGAACTGCTATCTGACGTCTGGTATAAGACCAACTAGCAGGTTCCCGGCGAGTCCTGTCCGGTGTACTCATAACCCAATGAGCACCTGTATACATCTTAGGTGAACCAACAGACACCAGTGGCTTGTGAGACCGGCCACCGCCCCTCGTTGGGGTCTCGACTGTATACACTAGTCTACTAATGGAGTATCGATGCCCTGTCTCGAAACTCCTACGACTAGGGACCTTTTAAGGATGTGCTTATAGACCACCAGCTCCCACGTATATGATCGCCATCATACTGCTGGTAGTCAAGCAAGAATCCTTGGGGCTCTATCAACGTGTAATAGCGACATGTCAGGTCACCTAAGGCAGTACACGATGATAAAGATAAACCAGATAGCATACTATCATCTCGAGTAAGACTGTCCTACCGGGATAGGTCCTCCCTCAATCATTGCAATCACGTGCCTGTGATCTAATAATTGACTCTGAGGGCACTATCTCCAACAATCTGTATGGTTTTACAGATGATGAGTAGGAGTAAGTTATTGGGAATTAGGTGACCATCCTCATTATATCGGGATTCGTTGTAATTGGTGATATTTGAGGAAGCCACCTGGGTTGTTTGCCGGTCGGCAAATATTTGGTTTTGAATATCCGTTGTTATGCACCAATTTCAAATTGATATATCTGTACGTCTATTTTTATAGAGTGAGATATACCTTTTGAAATTATGTCTATGACATTTACCTATATCAGTGGATGGTTAGGTAAAGAGCATTGAACAGCGGTGTAATTCTTCTTAACCATAAGTACAGTTTTCAACCTACGACGCACAGTGAAAGAGTTGTTAGACTCAGCGGACTTATACAGAGTATTGTATGTTGTCCAGTGTCCATTAGGTCAGAGGGGTTGGTCCTCATACTATATTCTGTTTACTTTTAACTTCTCTAGTTCTTAGACATGTGTTTCGTAGAAACACAGGGTCTAAGTTTTGAGGAGTTATAGGTATTTGAATAGAGTAGAGAACCAAGTATTGCAAGTGTCGGGATTCTTCAAAGTGATCGAAGATGTTGATACTTGTGTATGGTATTCAGTTGATAGTAATGATAAAGAGAAATTGCTTCTCTTTCAGGTTACTCATAATTGGAAGCATTCCTAAGTTGAGTAACGCTGATCGGCCTCCTTCCATTTAGTTGACATGCACTGGAGACAGCTGCATGATTTGAATCTGGTTCAATTAAATCAGTGCCTCTGGTTCTATATTGGATATAGAACAGTTCATATCTTAACGATGTTAAGGTACGGGGAGTTGTCCGGCTTATGATTAAAACCAGACACTGGACAACTCAAGGCACGTTTCTGTAATGGCTGTTTGTGGGTTGACCCAGGCTATGACGAGGGTTGACTTTCTACCATCTGGAAGATCAATAGTGATATTGTTCTTAACTCACCACATTTTTAAAAGGAAATGGTTATTTTTCAGAAAACAGTAGTGGGAGTATGGTAGAACTGGAAGCGATTCCAGAACCGCAAACGATTACTGAAGATTTGATAATGAACCTAAAGATTCAATCTGATTTGACATTCCATTGGCCACTCCGCAGATAAGGTGGGTAACTTCAGGCACTCGAGAGGTACTTCGGTATGCTCAAGGACGGTGGCAGGGAGGTTCTTGTTTACCCAGACTTACCATTGCTGTTGTTCCAGACTGTGAGACCCGGCAGGAGGATGAGTATAGCGTCGTTCTAAACTAGCTTTAGAAGTGTACGTCTATATGACTCTGCCAGAGGGTTGTCGTAGTCAGTGGGAGCAGCGGAAGCATTGGTGCACAGGTGGCTTATGTCTATTTATAGACTAAAGCAGATACAGTGGAGATAGATCATGTATTTCTGATGTGACAGTCATAGGTTTGACGTCATCAGAATAGGGGATGGATCTGTTAAGAAGGTAGTAGGGTGTGATGTCCTGGTTTTGGATGACATACACAGAGTAGGAAAGGAAACTCTTATAATACGATCGGTTATACTTTGGTCGTCACACAGTGGTTTTTCCACAAAGGACTTGGTCATTATATCAGACATACTGGTTACTAGATCTATGGTTTTAGATCTAGATTTGGGTAGTTTCCCAATCTGGATACCTTGACAGCATTCTATGAGTATTTAGAATGGACGACTCCTGGCACGGTAGTGTACCTGCAGTTGATGGAGTCACCCTCTCTAAAGGTGTCTTACAGACTAATGGGGAGAGGGATACGCATGATTGACAGATCACTTGCTTAGGCAATTGAGTCAATCATGAGATGTCAAGTACCACACCAGATGTTGTTCTTGCAGTAGATGCAATAAGTTGATATTGATCCAATCCTGGAAGAACAGTAGGAAGCAGTTATAGAACATAAGTGAATGTTCTAGGGATATGATAACAACAGCCTCTTTTAGGGGACGGTTATCATTCCAGGCTTCCAAGGTGACATGGATGGCAGAGTGGCTGTCAGAGTTATAGTTTCTCCTTCTGACGAGGGGCAGTATTTTGGACAGGTGGTCCAAGGCGATACTGAGGAAGGCATGGCGCTGGGTACTGATTAAGTTCAGTTATCAATACAGTCTAAGAAGTTTGGATTTGGAGTTCATTTATGAGCTAGGTCCCATCAGATATCCAGACATACTCTAAGACAGGTATTGCTCATTTTGGGAGATGGCTTTCTCCGCGAACTAGAGATATAGAGAGACATAGAAAGAAACATCACAATGGATCCACTCACTGAGGCTATTCCTCGAACACAATAGTTTTGCAAACGAGCTTTGTGAGACTGACTAGTAGAGGAGTTGGGTGTTCGGTATCACACGGGCTGTGAGTATGCGACATCGCAATAATTAGCCTTGAGTGCAAGTGGGAGATTGTTGGAGATAGTGCCCTCAGAGTCAATTATTGGATCACAGGCACGTGATTGCAATGATTGAGGGAGGACCTATCCCAGGACGACAGTCTTGCTCGAGATGATAGTATGCTATCTGGTTTACCTTTATCATCGTGTACTGTTTCAGGTGACCTTACAGGTCGCTATTACACGTTGATAGAGCCCCTAGGATTCTTGCTTGACGACCAGCAGTATGATGGCGATCATAGACGTGGGAGCTGGGGTCTATAAGCACATCCTTAAAAGGTCCCTAGTCGTGGGAGTTTCGAGACTGGGCATCGATACTCCATTAGTAGACTAGTGTATACAGTCGAGACCCCGACGAGGGGCGGTGGCCGGTCTCACAAGCCACTGGTGTCAGTTGGTTCACCTAAGATGTATACAGGTGCTCATTAGGTTATGAGTACACCGGACAGGACTCGTCGGGAACCTGCTAGTTGGGATTATACCAGACGTCAGATAGCAGTTCCCTGGTGACATGTGTATAGGTTAGTTCATCGACCTGAGATCGTCATTTGTCTCGTGTGAGTTCCCACTGTGCTTTGATTACTACCCTACCACGGCTCAAAGGAGTCGTGCAAGCAGGTTTTAGTTGGGTACAGTCCCGAGCCACATGGAGGCAGTGAGCGGATCTTCAGGGGTTCATCTCTCCCGGTATTGGGGGTGAGGTCGCGCTGTGTCTAGGAGAGCCATTACGCAAAGCCCTCGGCCAAGGCAGGAGATTTACTGGTATGTATTCCAGTAGTATCTCAGGGCGTTCTGGGCTACACTCCGACACGACTTGTACCGCTTTTGGGGGTCTGACTTTTACCAACCCCCTGGGCCCGCCATGCGATACTCATAGACGAACGGACCGGACTGTACGGATATTGTCACTGACAGGCTCAGTAGGGTGTCAGGATGAGTTCGCTCATCGACGTCCCTTTTGGTCAATAGTTGGTGGCCCGTTACGTATTGGCTTATACCTCTGACGTGCTAGTGGTTAAATCCACAGCCATAGTATTGACGAGTCTTTAGAGTCCACCACACTTTCAGTTACTCAAGTTTTCGGGCGAAACGCTGTAGAGGCCGTATGGAGATATGGCAGGGTCCGATCAGATACGTGCGGTATTGCACGGATCAGGATCGGACGGTTTGTACTAGTGGCTGTATGGATATATGGAAAGGTTCGATCAGATTCGTGCGGTATTGCACGGATCAGGATCGAACGGATATTACTAGCCGGCTTTGGTTTAAGCCGGATCCTAGTTTAGTACAGTGTAGATTTTGTCTCATTGCATTTATATCCGGTTGGAATACAGATGTGGGTGTGTATGCACAATATCGGGGTTTTCCTGTAATTTATTACGGGACCAGTTTTCTGGAGTTGCCAGTTTGCATTCCGTTCCGGCCGGTTTTCCTTTGTTCTTTCCCGGCCGGACTTTCCCGATGGAGGGGGGTTATTTGCAAGTTTGCAAATAACCATTTGTGGAGGGGTTCTTTGTATTTGTGGCATTATGAAAGATTAAGCATCTTTGCTTTTCATGATGGCTTGCCTTTTTGAGATTAGAAGTGATGAGAAAGGATTTGATCTTTGATTGGTGTTGATGTAAGTTTGTTATGATGATGTTTTTGAGTATGGTCACCATTTTCTTTATCCTACACTCACCTCCCTTCTTGCTACATATTCTTTCCTCCACCATTCTAAGATGATAAGTTTTTCATTTTTGATAGAAAAGAAGAAGAGGTTTTCATTCTTGAGAGTGTGGCATTCTTGATCTCATTCTTCCATGCTAGAAAAATGCAAGCACCATTTTTCTTATCTTGATTCCTCCATCATCCTCAAAGGCAACAAACCCCAAATGAGACATAGCCTCTACACTACACATTCTACAGCAAATCTTGGACGCGTCGTCTAGCCAACTTCGCGCCTGAGTTGCCTCGGTATTGAGGTGGGAGCCCATAAAAGATGCAGGCGACGTGGTGCCCTTCCGGCGAGGAGGCGACGACATGGAGACAGGACTTTCCGCGGGAGATCGGGATGATGACGAGAAGACCGGAGGACTCGGATCCCTTGGTATACTTCTCTTCCCATCTCTTGTTAGCTAGTATAGGTTAATGGTTAACAATCCGGGTTTTCATTGTCCGCGGTAGCGCCAGTTTCCAAGTAAGGAAAATTTTTGATTCCGCATTTTGGCCTCGGTAAGACGGCCGGGGCGCTGCCGTGGCACAACATAGTGAAACTAGAAAAGCCTCAAAAACACTCCTTTACAAAAAAACACTCGATTCTACAACGATATCAAGTTCATTACGCAAAGGGTTTTCTTAAAAACCTGTCGTAGCCCTCCGTCATTTCAGATAAGTAATAGTTAGTATTCGTACTGCGTTTGTTGACCTTGTCAAGGCGTAGTGTGCGGTAGCTGATTACTGCTTATCTGTATAAGCATATGATGCAATTGGATTAGGGTAGTCGTGCGACTTTGTTGACCTTGTCAAGGGTCGTGCGGGTGGGTTTAATTCATATCAGGAAATGACGGGTTGAACTTGACTTGCGGTCTATGGTTTGTTGACCTTGTCAAGGTCATAGATCGCTCGGGACAAAAATATTATTAGGAATTTCAAGTGTTGAAATTTGCAATGAGATTGCATACCTTCTATGAGATAGTTGGATCCAGATACCCACTGCGAGTAAGAGTTACTCCTGGGAAAGTTTCACACATTACAATTAGCCGATCAAGTAGGTGTCTAGAAATGTGTTAACGGGGTTACGCCCGTGGGAAAAAGAGGTTTATTTTAATTAGGTCCGTGCGAAAGCACGGGGAACCTCCCTCAAAGTACCGGCACTGGCCTGGCTGAAAGATTGGCGAACATGTAGAGTGTAATTAATCCCGGCTAGTCTTTCCTTTTAGGGTTTGAAGGAAGATTTGACTAAAACAGTGAGAGACATTCTGATTAGATAAATTGATAACCAATCTAATCTTGTAAAAGCGCACGCTGAGTGTTTTCTTCTCTCTCTCTCCAGGTTGCGACTATGTCATGCCTTAATCAAGATAATAATACAGATGTATTGACCGAACCCACTTGTTATACCGCGCCAGGGAACGTTGGTACCGCTCCAACTTATAATTGTTATAAGACAGAGCAAGAAATAGGGGATTACCAGAATTCCCATGCCGCCCAAACGAAGAAAGTGCATGCTGATGCATCTTCTTCGGGTGTGTTCATTACAGAGAACTGTTTCTCAGTATCCTTTACGTCCTGGGTATGAGATACCGGATCAAGATCTCGCATATGTAATATGTTGCATGGGCTACAGATAGGTAGAGAACTGAGAACGGGTGGTAAGTTTCATGAGTTGGAAATGATGCAAGTGTTGCAGCCAAGTCTGTTGGCAGTTATCACCCTGTATTACTAAAATATAATGATTCTGAATGAATGTTATTAGATACCGAACCTGATATACAACATCATATCAGTCTCTTTATTAGTAAAGAAGGATATAATTTTGTATTGTTGGATAATGTTTTGAACATTTCCTATATCAAGAGTTGATCGGCTCAGGCACGTTATCTACTTCTAAATCAAACCACAGTTCTTCGCATATAGAACACACACAAGAGGAAGAGTTCAGAAATGAATGAATCCTTCTTGAGGTATTGTAGACTAGGTCATTTCAATGTGACCCGACTAGCTGAAGTTACATTTAGATGCATATTTAAATTAGTTTGAATTTACATCTTGTGCAACTTGCCGGTCATGTCACAAAGATAAGATGACCACAGCTCTATTTATTGGAAACAGAGAAAGAGTTAGTGAACTCTTGGGATTGATACATGCTGATGTATGAAGTTCCCCTGTCTACACATGCCAAGACCGGTTCTTTGTACTTCATTACATTCATTGATTATCTCTCAAGATTCGGACATATGTTCCTGTTGAAACACTAGTCTGGAACTTTTGAGAAATTCAATGAATATAAGTTAGAAGTAGAGAACCAAAAACGAGTATAAGTATTATGTCCTTTGATGTGATCAAGGAGGAGAATACTTAAGCACGGGATTCCTAGACTTTTCTAAAGAAGAATAAGATTCTCTCTCAGCATTACTCCTCCGTATACACCACAGCACGTCGGTGTATCAGGACGGAGCAATCACACCCTATTTGATATGGTGCGCTCTATGATGAGTACTACTGAGTTTCCTATTTCCTTTTGGGAGATATGCACTTGAGAAGCTGCATACCTATTGAATAGGGTTCCAATCAAATCAGTTGCCTACCACTCCATATGTGATATGGTATGGGAAGGGCCCATATCTTAAGTAAGTTAAGATTTGGGGTTGTCCGGCCTATGTCTAAAAGTATAACCCAGACAAGCTCGAGGCAAAGTCAGTTCTGTGGAAGTTTGTTGGATATCCCAAGCATTCGCAAGGGAATATCTTCTACCAAACTGAAGAACAAAAAGTGTTTTTGTTTCTCAGCATGCCACCTTTGTGAAAGGGAATTTCTTGTGAAGAAATTAATGGTCATGAGGTAGAACTGGAAGGAGTTCCAGCTATACAAACTGCAGCTGATGATTTGGTAGAACCGAAGGATTCAATAGTTTCCAACGAACCTCAGCTTCTCCGCCGATCTGGTAGGGTTCCTTATCCACCTGAGAGATACTTCGGTTTCTCTATGACAGTGGGAGCGAGGATTGCATCATAAGATGATGACCCAACTTATTTCGAGCAGGCCATCAGGAGTGGGACTCTGTAAGAATGGCTGGATGCTTAGTGATCTGAGATGGAATCCTTATATACCAACAAAGTATGGACTTTGGTTGCTTTATCTGAAGGGTTAAATCCCCATCAGGAGAAAGTATATCTTGAGAAGATTACTTGGTGTACATGGAAAAGTTGAGACTTTCAAAGCTATGCTTAAAGTCCATCCAGATCCTACTTGCCACGGCTACATACCATGACTACGATATCTGGCGGTTGGGTGTCATGACTGCTTTTCTAAATGATGATTTAGAAGAGAGAGTCTATAAGTACACAGCCAGAGGGCTTCGTAGACAGTGGGAGCAGCGGGAACGTGAGCAAGATGTTTTATGTGATAAATCAGGCATCGCGGAGTTGGAACGTCTATTTTGATGAGGTAGTCAAAGAGTTTGACTTCATCAAAATGGTAGATGAACCTTGTATATACAAAAAGGTAGTAGGGAGTATGGTGGTGATCCTCGTAGAGTACGTGGATGACATAGTCTTGATAGGGAAGGAGTTTCCTATGCTACGCTCGATCAATCTCCGCTTGTCACAAGGATTCTCCATATAGGATCAAAGTGATACCTCCTAAATCCTGGGTTTTGGATCTATGAGATGGATCTAATTGGATGTTAGGATACTCACTAGTTGTAGTGAGATGGTATCAATCGATCCTGGGGAGAATCACTGGAAAGGTTCCAGGGTGATAAGGACGACTGAATGTCAGTCGCAGGCATTGTCTTTACCCTCAGATGAGGGATGGTATGTTGGAAAAGTTCCAAGCTAGATACCGTGACTTACTAGATGATTAAAGACAAGATACATCGTTACCAAAGATGCTACCAAAGAGGCAGTCTGGATATATATAAGTTCATGAGATGAACTTCGTTCCAACCATTGTGTGACAAAGGAGTTATGGCTTTGGCCAAGGAACCCCCGTCCCATCAGAAATCCAGATATTCTTAGGCAGTATCACCTGATCATAGAGATGGTTGATCTCCAGGGAGATCGAGGTTAGGAGAGTAGAAACAGAGGACAACAGCGTGGATCCACTCACAAAGGCCTTTTTCCCAATAGAGACTTTTATGGGATGGTTGAGTATGAGATACTTCAACCACAGCTAATTGTTGGGTATGTGATACTACAACAGATGGCCCTAGTGCAAGTGGGAGATTGTTAATTATATGTATGCCCTAGAGGCCATTACTGTACATATGATGTATACTGTAATGGATGCTTGGACATATATAGGGAGGACTTTCTTGCTCGACATGATAATATGCTATCTGGTTGTACTTTATCTTAACATGTACTCTGATTGTCTCTATGTTACATGTTGATAAAGCCCTTAGGATGAATACTTGACTACCAGGACTATGATGCGGATCATACTAGTGGGGACAGTATAGTCGTCAAGTACATCCTTCAAAAGTTCCTAGTCGTGGGAGTACCGAGACAGGGCATCGATACTCCAGAGTAGACTAGCATATACGCATCTTGACCCATATGATGGGCGATGGATGATCCCATATCCATCGGTGTTTGACATCAAGGATGGTGTACGGGTGCTCAGTGGAGACTGGGTATACTGGACGGACTTGCCGAGAACTCCCAGATGGTATTATACCTTATGTCAGATGGCAGTTCTCTGGTGACACTGGTACAGGTTAGTCTGTAGACCCGAGATCATCATAGAGTCTTGTATGATTCCCACTGTGCTTTGATTTCCATCATACCATGTCCAAGAGGGCGTGCAAAAAGGTGGCTTTTGGGTACAGTCCCGAATCACATGGAGGCAATGAGCGATAGGAGGGGATTCGTCTCTCCCGGTATAGGGAGTTGATGTTGTGCTGTGTTCGATTGGCTATAACTGGAAATCCCTGGCCAGGGTTGCTGAGATTTACTGGTAAGTGTTATCAGTAGTTTCTCGAACTGTTATAGACCTCATATCGACACGACTTATCAAACTACTGGGGTCTGACATTTATCACCTCTAGGCGAGATATACGACATATCAGATGAAGAGACCGGACTGTACGAGAGTGTTACTGACTGGATTCACAGGAGAAAGTACAGGCTTCCTTGTTGATCTTCTGATCGCTCAATACCTGGGTGGCTGTTACGTTTAGCTGACCGCTTGCAGCTTGTGGGTGTTTGATATGATCTGATCATCACCTACTGCCGGCGTATTGACGATTCTTTAGAGTCCTACACAGAGGTTTCTTGGCTCAGGCAAAACGGAGTAGGAGCACATATATGATATGTGCGGGACCGAGAACAATACGTGTATGTGATACCGTATTAGATTCTCACGATATGAGATATCGGCCGGGTATATGTGATATAGCCGGGTCATCGGATCAAGTGTTGATTCGATGAACTGATACAGATTATATTAGTCGGTTATTTGAGAAATAGCCGGATTATCGGATCAAGTGTTGATTCGATAATTTAATTTATAATTATATATTTGATATATTAAATTACATTAACTAATATAAGCTCACTAAAAGATTCTTTTTCTCACTCGGGTAATACATTGATATATATGCGATATATGTTAATTGTATTATTTTATTTTGTTACAATAAATATTGTATATGTGATATATAATTTTGTAACATGTTAGGGTTATTAATGCAACATGTTTATTGGAGATTAAACATGGTTAGGGTTTGATTTGGGTTAAGCTTTTCTAGAAGTTTCTAGAAGCTTTGCTTTTTTGTTTTTGCAAAGATATTTTGTAAAGATATTTGTTATGATATTTGTTAACCTAACCCAACCCATGACCATGGTTAAGTCTCTACGTGGGTTAAGTTATCGTACTTAACCCATGGTTGCAATTCTAACCTCATGACAATTCATTGTTCATCACAAAGAGATTTGTTCTTCTTCTTCCTTCTTCTTTCTTTCATGAAAAGCTTTCTAGCTTTTTATGAAGTGATGAAAATGAGTGAGTTAAAGAAAATAAATGAGAGTTAAATTCCTACTTCCTCATTCTAATCTATTCTTGCCATTTAGATTAGGGTGTTCACTTCATTTGTGAGTGAGAGTTTGTGTTAATGAAACTTCAAGGTAGATCATCTTTGTTATCGAAGATCGGAAGCAAGCTTGCATCTTTCTCTTCGTGGAGCCTCTCTAGAGTTCGGGTACATGATGATCGCAGGGAAGGGACCTCAATACGGAGCTTATGAAGCGAAGGACTGGACTACAAAGGTTGTTATCCCAAACTCTTAGAAGTAAAGTTGTTTACTTGCTTTGTTTCGCCTAATCTCTAGTCTAAGATCTTGGTTAGGGTTGTTCGGCACGTCTAAATTTCAAATCGGGCATGATTGATGCCTTATAGACCCTTGTGAGAGTGCCTAGTAACCCTACAGTGATGGCCTGCTCAAAACTAGTTGGGTCATCATATTCCATGATGCAATCCTCGCTCCCACCGTCTATGAGAAAACTGTTGTATCTCTCTGGTGGATGAGGAACCCTATTAGATCTGCGGAGTGGCTGAGGTTCGTCAGAGACTATTGAATCCTCCGGTTCTACCAAATCGTCAGTTATTATTTGTGTAGCTAGAACTTCTTCCAGTTCTACCTCATTACCACTAATTTCTTTCACAAGAAATTCCTTTTCTAAAAAGGTGGCATTCCGAGAAACAAACACCTTTTGTTCATCGGTGTGGTAGAAGATATACCCTCGTGAATGTTTGGGATATCCAAAAAATTTACACAGAACGGACCTTGCCTCGAGCATGTTCGGATTTTGCTTTTTAACATAGGTCGGACAACCCCATATCTTAACTCGTTTAAGAGATGGTCTCTTCCCATTCCATATCTCATATGGAATGGTAGGCACTGATTTGGTCGGAACCCTATTCAATAGGTATGCAGCTGTCTCAAGTGCATAACTCCAAAAGGAAATAGGTAACTCAGTATTACTCATCATAGAGCGCACCATATCTAATTGGGTGCGATTCCTCCGCTCTGATACTCCATTGTGTTGTGGTGTATACGGAGGAGTAAGCTGAGAGAGAATCTCATTCTCTTTTAAATAATCTCGGAATTCCGTGCTTAAGTATTCTTCTCCCCGATCAGATCGTAGGACTTTAATACTTTTACCCGTCTGGTTTTCTACTTCGTTCTTATATTACTTGAATTTCTCAAAAACTTCAAATTTGTGTTTCAACAGGAACACATATCCGAATCTTGAGAGATCATCGGTGAATGTAATGAAGTATGAGAAACCATTCCTGGCATGTGTAGACATAGGACGGCATGCATCACTATGTATCAGTCTCAAGAGTTCAGTAGCTCTTTCTCCGTGTCCAGTAAACGGAGTTTTGGTCATCTTCCCTTTGAGACATGACTGTAAAGTTTCATAAGATGTAAATTCAAACTGATTTAAATATCCATCTTTATGCAACTTAGCTAGTCTTGTCGTATTGATATGACCTAGTCTACAATGCCACAAGAAGGATTCGTTCATTTCTGAACTTTTCCTCTTGTGTGTGTTCTGTATATTCAAAACTGTAGTTTGATTTAGAACGTATATACCGTTACACAACGTACCAAACCCAATCAACACTTGATTTAGGAAAATTTTCATAACATTATCCTCTAATACAAAGTTATATCCTTCTTTATGTAATAAAGAAACTGATATAATATTGTACATCATATTTGGTACGTAATAACAGTCGTTCAGAATCATTGTATTACCATTTGGTAATACTAGGTGATATTCGCCAACTGCTTTGGCTGCAACAATTGCTCCATTCCGTACTTTAAGAGACATATCACATTTTCCCAGTTCTCTACCTCTCCTCAACCTATATAACAAATTACATACGAGGGATCCTGATCCGGTATCCAATACCCAGGACGCAGAGCAAACTGAGAAACAGTTCTCGGTCATGAACACACCCGAAGAAGATGCATCTGCATGCTCTTTCTTCGTTCGGGTTGCGTGGGAATCCCGATATTCCCCTATTTCTTTCTCAGACTTATGACAGTCATAAGATAGAGCGGAACCAACGTTCCCCAGCTCAGTATAATAAGCGGGTTCGGTCAATATATCCATAGTATTATCTTGATTAAGGCGTGTCATGGTTGCTATCTGGAGAGAAAGAGAAGAAAACGCTTTAGCGTGCACTCTTTGTAAGATTAAATTAGTTATTATCTTATCTAATCAGGATGGCTCCCACTGTTTTTATCAAATATTCCTTCAAACCTTAAAAGGTGAGATTAGTCGGGATTAATTACACCCTACAAGTTCGTCAATCGGTCAGCCAGGCAGGTATTGGTACTCCGAGGGAGTCTCCCCATACTTTCGCATGGAACTAATTAAATAACCTCGTTTCCACAGGGGCATAACCTCGTTAACACCTTTCTTAGACACCTACTGGATCAGCTGATTGTAAAGTGGAAAACTCTCCCAGGAGTAACACTTACTCGCAGTGGGTATCAGGATCCAACTATCTCATAGAAGGTATGCAATCTCATTGCAAATTTCAACACTTGAAATTCCCAATATCTATTTTTACCCCTAACGACCTATGACCTTGACGGAGGCCAACAAACCATAGGCCGCTAGTCAAGTTCAACTCGTTCATTTTGTGATTGAATTAAACCCACCCGCACGACCCTTGACGGAGGCCAACATGGTCGTACGACTACCCTAATCCAATCGCATCATATGCGGCAGATAAGCACAAATCAGCTACCGCACACTACGCCTTGACGAAGGCCAACAAACGCGGCACGAATACTAAATAGCACTTATCTGAAATGACGGAGGGCTACGACCGGTTTTGAAGAAAACCTTTAGCGTAATGAACTTGATATCGTTGTAGAATCTAGTGATTTGAAAGGAGTGTTTTTTTGTAGCTTTTGCTAGTTTTGCTAAAGAGGTCACTCCTGATGAAGGGATCTCGGCTCTTTCCTCATTGAATGAGGTGCTGGATATTCATCAAAGAATACCACTATGCAAAGTAAGAACTAAAGAAGCTATCAAAACAAAACCGAGTGGGTTGTAGCATTTGCTAGTTTTGCTAAAGAGGTCATTCCCGGTGAAGGGATCTCGGTTCTTTCCTTATCGAATGAGGTGCTGGATATTCATCAAAGAATTCCACTATGCAAAGCAAGAACTAGAGCTACCTTTTTGAAAATTTTGATTCTACAACATCTTTAGGTTTCTTTTCTTTCCATTAATCTCATTAATGAAATCCTAGCATTTATGTTTCCCTAAACATCACAGAAAAGAAACGAAAATATAACGTACGCTTATGCCATCCGCATTCGCCACGGGGCCCCGTCATGCACCGTTAGGTTACGTAACTAACGGCAGAGCGGGGGCTGGACTAGAGTGGGTGCAAAACATAAGCAATGTTTATTATATATATCATATATATATATAGCATTCGTCTCACGCAGTTATATGATCACATCATAGAACTCAAGCAGCAGAAGTCAACAAATGAAATATTGGATAAACTAGGAGGTTCGTGTTTTAAATTCAGTCAGTAATGAAAAACACGGATTCCACGGTCGTGATGAATAGCCAAACCCAAATCCCTAGACCCCTACAAGAGAGGCAAGCAACCCTGCCAATTCTAGAGTTAGGAGACCCGGTCTCGACTTCTCGAGATGGTCTCCCACTAGACTCTAGAACCCGGTTACTTGTGCTCCCCGCCTTGGGTCTATCCTAATGCGGAAAAATAAATAATATATATCAATAGTGACAGCATCCTCAACCCGGAAGTGTCCCAATAAAAGAATATTACATACAATTTTATATGAATGAAAATTGAAAAACTCTCATCTTACGCAAATACCCCCGGCTATTCAATCACGACGATCCAATATAACATATCACAGCAACACATAACATCACATGTCATCAACGTAAGTAAATATGCATATCCCAAATGTCGTTGACATATAGCAATGAGATCAGGGATACTCCACATATTACACTTACGGTCGCAGAAAAGAAATGAAAAACTACAATATTTAGAATCCGCATTTACCTTAGACATCATAAACCGGGAATATCACATATTCCGAATTTCATGCCTAACCCTATAAACCTTGCATTTTAGTCTCAAATCGAAAACACTTTTCAATAACTTAGTCGGGTAATTCAACAAGATTCCCGACTACCTGATCGAATGCTAGTCGGGAACTTTAGTAGATGGCCGCACCCTTGATGCCGTCGACGAAGTACACTTAGGCGGAACACCGTGGCCGCGAGCACCCTAGTGGATGCTTTTGGCAACGGGGTTCTCCTACAGTCACTTGGTCGGGGATATGGGACATAGATATCTAGTAGTGTTACCCGCCGAGTGTTCGCATACACCACAAAGTTTTAACGGGCATCAAGCATGCAATTTTAAAAAATTCTTGGTGCTAAGCTACACTAACCTAGAATCTAACTAGAATATTAGGGTTTATATGAAGATATAGAAAGTTCTATACTAAGAGATGGAGACCACAACCTTTGTAGACCATGTCCTGCTCTTCTAAAGCTCCGGGTAGTAGTCCCTACGACTCCTCTTGGCTCCACTTGAAGAAGGAATGAGCTTGCTTCACGATCTTCGTATCGAAGATGATCCACCATGAAGCTTCTCTAATTCAAGCTAGCTCTTCACTAATCTTCTATTAGTGAAGTAAACAACCTAATCTAAAGGGCTAATCTAGAATAGGTTGATGAAATAGGGTTTTTAGCTCACTTTGTATACTCTAAAGTCCTAGGGTTCACAACTCATGTGAGGGTTAGGACTTTTGGAGGAGGAAGAAGAAGATGGAGAGAGCTAGAGAGAAAATGAGCTAAGCAAAAATCACAAGTGAAGAATGGTTTCTCTAATAACTCACTTATTGAAGCATCAATATATTTTTCAATACTTTTATTGAACCATGCTTCAATAGTGTAAAATGACAAATAAAATAATGATCAAGCCATGCTTCACCCATTCCTCAAATATCTCTCATTTTCCACCTCATTTTTCTATTTTCTCAAAATAGAAAATCCATGCATCATAATACATACATACATACATACATACATATATATATATATATATATATATCACACACACACACATATATATTAATATATATAAAGATAAGAAAATAATTAGTGAGCAATAATATTAGTTAATATATAATTATATCAAATATAAATATATATCATATTATTAAATAAACACTTGATTCAATAATCCGGTTATATCATATATAACCGACTAATATCATTTATCTGCAGATTAGAATACGGTATCACATACTCGTATTTAATCAGGCCCCCGCACATATCATCATATGTGCCCTACTTCGTTTCGCTTGAACTATGAAACCTCTATGTGGGACTCTAAAGACTCGTCAATACGCCAGCAGTAGGTAATGATCACATCAGTTACTTATAAGCCGTCAGCGGTACTAGCTGGACATAACGGCTACCCTGGTATTAAGCGATTAGAAGATCAACAAGCAAGCTTGTCCAAACTCCCATGAAGCCTATAAGTAACACTTACCGTACAGTACAGTCTCTTTGTCTGAAATGTCGCATATCGAGTCTGGGGGTAGAAACGTCAAACCCCAGTAACTTGATAAGTTATGACGATGTGTGGCTCATAACGGTTCGAGAAACTACTAATAACACTTATCAGTAAATCTCATCAGCCCTGACCAGGGACTTACTGTTATAGCCAATCGAGCATAGCGCAACATCATTCTTTATACCGGGAGAGACGAAACCCCTCTTATCGCTCACTGCCTCCATGTGACTCGGAACTGTACCCAAAATCCACCTGTTAGCACGACTCCTTTAAGCCGTGGTAGGGAGGAAGAAAGTGGGAACCACATAAGAAACTATGACGATCTCGGGTCTACAGACTAACCTGTACCTGTGTCACCAAAGAACTGCTATCTGACGATAGGTATAATACCATCTAGGAGTTCTTGGCGAGTCATGTTGTCACGACCCGAAAGTGCACGTGACTGGCCCTTGAAATAGGACACCATCTGTTCCAAGTAAGCCAAAAGCCCAGAAATCTAAAACCATTTTAAGAGTAAGTAAAGAAAACTGGTTTAAAGAAGTGAAGGAAAACATGTTTGAAGTCAAGGTTTTTAAATAACTAAGCCGAATATGCATTTTAAAAAAAAAAGTAAAGTCTTTTCTAAAAATTTCGGCAGAGTTTCTTTTGTAAATACTGGCCCCGAACGGGGTACAACAAGAATAATATACATGCAATGATAAAAGGAATCCCCAAGCGGGAGCTAGCTCTTCGTCAATCGACGGTCACAACCACACAAGCAATATAATATACAATGCCGATGGGCGAGGGTCAAATCCAAAAGAAACTCAATAAGCATGAAAACCGCAATACTACTAAGCGCAACTCTAAGGTCGAATAATACATCACTAATGTCTAAGTCTGAAACAATATATAAGTTTTGGTTGATGGAATTCTAGATACAATGAATAATACAAGTACAATGGTGGTTCTTGATACAAAAGAACCCACCTACCAAAAGCAATTCACCCGCAAGGAAGCAGTGTGCCAGAAATGCCGCTATGGAACCTGTACGGCAAAACCTACAAGAACTGTGGCACAACGGGGGTGAGTTGCCAACTCGTGAATAGAAAATATCTACAAGCAGAAATCGAATGCACGACATAATCCTAAGTCAATACGATCAGTATATGATAAAAACCTCAAGAGTAAGTCTGAAGCATGATAAGGTGGCAATGTAACATCTAAACATGTAGGTAGTGCCAAATACTCGTGCCAGTGCCTCAGGTAATAACATGTCATAAATATAAGGTATGTCTGCATGAAGTAAATATGATGAAGTATCAAATGAAAATCAATACACATATATTAGCGTCTCATTCCACTAATATTGGTGTAAGGATATATATAACAGCGCCCTCATACCCTGTTATATATACAAATGAAGTATGATCAATGTAGTCAAAGTCTGTATGTAATCAATGTCTGTATATATGTGGATCCCGTCCACCTGTCACCAATGACAATAAGCATCATGCATGCAAATATGAGGATATAATCAAAATCATAGAGATCATCATGAAACCTATGCCTAGCATCGGCACGTAAATCCTCATCCATATAGGGCTCCGTCTGCGGTATCGGCCCTCGGCCCCGGCAGTACGGGTCAGCCTATGTCCATCTCTCAACTCCGGTCGGTATCCTCCAGATATCCGCCGAGCTCAAATACAATCACCGGTAGGTAGTAGTCCCTCTACCAGGCTCACCATCTACTACACAGCGAAACCGTTCTCGTCCCGGGGTACCATACCGGGTCCACCATGTACCCACAATAGGCCTCATCCACCTCCTCGAATCGGGTTTCACATGTCGCTCTCAGCACCGAGAAAACACATGGTGGACGCACTGAAATATCATATCAAGGGTAACCGGGTTTTTAAAACAATTATATATGTTCTTTTGAAATACCCACGGTTCCCAAATCCAGAAATATCATGGAAACAACATATCTCAATGCGTATAATCAAAACATGATGTATGCGACATGTAAAGAAAGGTAAGTATATCAGTAAGTCATGTAACATGGAATAGTAATATGCACATGTCGAGGGAAACCGCTCTTTTTAAAATGAATCAGTTTTGAAGAATATCTTACGGTTCCCAAATCTCTAATCAAGTCAGAATCATCTATGTATGTGTACAGGTATAAGTGTACAATATGCCATGCAAGAATCATATCATGAATGCAACAGTACTACAGTGTAGTGGCATGGCAATTATCGATGATGAAGTGTGTAATCCGGCAAATAGTGTACGTAGAACATACGCATCATCGATAATGGTGCTGGTGTCCTAACAGCATGATAATAATATAGCAATAAACATATGCAAAGCAATGTGAATAGCATGAATATGCGGAAATCAAATAGTCAACACCACAGTGAAGAATCTACATCAATATGTATATGTCATGCAGTCATGTCATTTGAAATAAGACGAATCAGGATTTTTAGTAAAATAAGGGCTACGGTATTTTTAAGAAAGATACGTCCTTTGAAAAATACCCGTAGAATCCCTTTACTGGTCCTTTAAGATATTCCTGATTCGTAGTTTTGAAATAGGTATGACTCGGGTCTAGTCTAACATCTACTATGCAAACTACAGA
The DNA here is from genome assembly GCA_030015575.1 of Agapanthus africanus. Lineage (NCBI taxonomy): Eukaryota > Viridiplantae > Streptophyta > Magnoliopsida > Asparagales > Amaryllidaceae > Agapanthus > Agapanthus africanus. Next base: position 358,107,051 of record CM057343.1, read on the forward strand.
TCTAAGTATCAAGTCAATCGGGAGGGGTATGGAAACCACCTAAATCTGTGTCGATATATAGATATAATAGTCGGTGATCCCGCCTCAATAGTATCGCGTACGATACAGTATATCATATGACATCCTCAAGTCATGAGTGCGGATCTATCATCAATATAAAGCTCGTACGGTAAATCGTCGTATGGCATCCCAATAGCTGGGTACGGGTCAGTATCATATTATCTCATCACATATCAGGTATCACTATCATCATATCACATAATCTGGGGTACTGATCTAAGTCTAGTACAAATCGATACCATCTATATACTGCGTGTGCAAGCATACGTCCCAAGGCCCGCTAGAGATCACGTATCGTATCCCAAATACGAATCACATCAAATCACCGATCTCGCGGCACAATGCCCAACATCATCGACTCATCTCCAATGTCATCCAATATCATCAAACACAGTGCAAGTATAATGAATATGCAAGGGTGTGCGTGTAGGTGTAAATCTATTCTAGGGTTCGCGACTATGAATTACACTAGTTACTTCTAACCCTACACTATCCATAATACACCTAACACAATATCCATGACACACTATAACTATCATATAATATATCAGCTACGGACTGCGGGGGTGCTATACGCCATCCACCCGACTTCCCCCTGTAGATATAATCTACTCACTTGCGTCTTTATCTGTCGATGTCACCACGCATTTGCTTGTCGTCCCGAAGTCTTCATGGGGTACCTACACATCAAAGTATCGTATATACGCATTAAAACCAAATTAAAGCTAAAACGGCACACGAAATCCAAAACGATACGATAAGGGGCCTATAGGTTAGAACCTATGGGCACGCCTTCAAAACCATCAATCAATCCTCGATATCGTCGTATAAACGCCAAATAGTCGAGGTAAAACACAATACACAATTGCAGAATTAAAAATACAGAATACGGAAACACGAATCCAAAACAGCAACTTAGGAAATAGGCTCCAGATTTCATCCTAGGTCAAACTAGACAAATCTATACATACCAAGGGCTTAATCTACAGATAAGGGAACACCAAAACTAAAACGAGCAAGTTTGGTGGGGTCAGGCTGCAAATTGCGGCCAAACAGAATAAATCTGCGGCCGGGTCAATGAGTTAGGGGTTGGGGTCTTGGTGGTAGCTTCCTGGGTGCCTGCACATGTCACTGTCCAATCAATATAATTTTCAGAGTCTCGGGTTGATAGCAGATCCTAAATAACCTTCACAGATTTCACAAATTTTCCGATATCGGTTCTACAAATCCGTATTCTGGGTTTAAGCTTCAGGTTTGGGTCTCAATTTATGCACTAGGGTGTTTATATAAGCTCAACTGAGCTCAATTTCATATTACAACACAAAATTTCCTAAAACCCTAACTAGGTTTTCCTTAACTCCACAATATCAAACAATATCGGTTCAATCTAAACATGGGGGTATAAGAATTGCTAAAACTAATCTAATGGTCCAGAAAATACCTCATTTGGCAACTCAAGAATTTTCTTGAGTTGCCCCTAGTGGCCAAAATCCTTACTTTCTTGGTCCAATGTGTAGATCTTGAGCTTGTGCACACTTTTAATGAACTGAGAGTGGAGTTTTGGAGTTGTTTTAGAGATGAATTGAAGGCTTGAAGGTGGGAGGAAGAAGAGGGAGTAGCAGCTGCAGAAAGGGGTTGAAGAGGGAGAGAGATGAGTGAAGGGATGGGGGAAATGGCTAAGTCTTGGTCAAAAGAGGACCATACCTCTCTCTCTCTCACCAAACCTCATATAATAATCCTTTTCCATTTTCTTTTTCTTTTCTTATTCTCTCAAAATCCTTCTCCCAAGAATATTAAACCCAAAGTGAACCATGGCAAGAAAATGCACAAGTGTGATAAAAATGATATGTGCATGTTTTGCACAAAAATGCTAAAAAAACTGATTAGCGATTTTTAATCGCGATTAGCACTAAATTAGCATATAACTAATCATAAAAACTTAAAAATGGCATAATTCTATAAAATACGCTATTTTATAATTTTCCATAATTTTTCCATAATTTTTCCCATTTATTTGTATTTAATAATACCGAAATATTAAAATATTCAATAAAATAATATTAAATTATAAAAATTCCCAAAAAATAATATTTTATTTTTTTGAAATGTTACATTCTTCCCCCCTTAAATAAATTCGGTCCCCGAATTTAAATTTAAACCCCCAATACTAAAACATTTCAGCAAAAATCCAAATTGTCGGGGCTCCGAAAACATCAATACATAACGAATATCATCAAAGTGTACTGCTCTACTAGAAATCAATCCACAAAATGTATATATAAGAATATCATGTGCGTCTGGTGCGCAAGGAATCAAAATCCATATATGTGCCATACATGGGCACAAAACAACATTTAGGTGCAACGGGTGTGCATGAAACATCTGTCATAGGCAACGTGTGTGCCTGACAGCAAAATCAGGTGCATATGACATGCACGAAGAATCCCGATTTAGTGCATCTGGCGTGCACCAAAATCGTATATCAAAACACTAAAAGTGCATGAAAACTATGATGGAAGTGTAAATCAAATCACTGCATAAGATAGGCGTGAAATCACAATCAATAGCTCAAATGTAATAACTATGTGCAAAATATAAATACCCAGTGGGTGCATGAAACAAATATCATGAAACTCAGTCATCAAAACTAAATCATGCAAACAGAACGCCCAAAATACCGAAATCCAAGATGACGGATACGTGATAATCGAATCACAAAATCACAAACCATAAATACCATCGTCGGTAGTTCCTCCTTCAAGGTCGAGAAGGAGTCGGTGCATCCAATGCTAGCAGCGCAAGATATCTACTTGCCTTTTGCTCACGGTCTGGCGTCCTCTGCCTCTGGGTCCTTATCTTCTCTATGAATTACAAATCTCACAATCAATCGGCTCATCGGCCCTGTCAGGTGTGCTAACGGGGACGATTCCGTTCTGGCACTTCTCTGGTCATCTCTCGGTCAATCCTCACGACCACTTATAAAGCAGCATGTCACTGGCGTCGGCCTCTGGCTCTCTGAATGCACATCACACATCTGATCATGGGTGCAAACATCATTGCAGTAGTGTCCTGGAAGGAATCCCGCTCAAGGTCTCTTCCGATCTTGCCTATGCCGAACTGTACGGAGGCTGGTACTCTTGCATAATCTCTTCTCGCTCAATGGACATCTGTGTCCTCAGCACAACATTTCTCAGAACCTGGTCGCATCCCAACGCCTCTGTAAGCATATCGCATCTCTGATGTCGGCGGAGTGGAACGTCATCTCGTCGAAATCTCTTGCGAACTCTTTACTTCACTCTGCTTCAATGTCGACTGATTCGGACTCGTCTCATCGTGGCTGCACGGACTGCGATCCAATGGCTATGCTCGTATCTGGAGTCTCCTAAGCAATGCATCCCATCATATGATATCCGAATGATGTCGAATCGTCCGATCGACTCGTCAGACCCTCATAATCCCCCAAGAGATCAACATCTTGAGTACAGTTTAATAGTATCGAGTACATGCCACAGCGTCTGTGGTCCAGCAGTAGAAGGGCAAACCCAAGCCTCACTTGGCGCCGCGGAACTGCCGCAAACCCTAAGGTTCAAAGGCTTTCACACGGTCATTAAGTCGAGTTAGGGTTTCATTCTTCTAAAGGGTCCATGGAATCGCCTGCATGTCTTTCCGTATACCTTAAACTTGGAAAATGGCTCCTGACACTCGATCGTCTCTATCGACTCTCAACGTCTCCGCGTGAAGTCGTCTCTAGCTGGAAGCAATCTATCTGATGACCTCGCATCGGGGTAAGCGAACGAACCACATGTCCTAGTCATTCATCCTCGGTGACTAGCGACCTTCCATCATATCTCTAAGTATATACTCATGCTGCAGTAGCTCCAATCATCTGGGCGATATCTCGTCGTTTGCAGCAACAACTGGCTCATTCGTCTGTATGCTGAACAGTGCCTCAATCCTCCAGGAAAGGCGATACATTGGCGGTCATCTCTGAATCGATCTGCTCTAGATCTGAGTAAGACTCTCCACACTGGAAATCTTCAACTAAACTGGGCCCGCTCCGGTGCATAAATCGGACGAATCACCTTCGTCTCTCAAATCGGGTAGACTAGCTATCATCTGTCTCATATCTTCCTGGAAGCTCCGGCGATCTCAGCTCGTAAGCTCCGGAAGCGACATCCTGTCAATCTCAGCAACAGCTGGTCCATCTGTCTGCACGGTAGGTGACATCATAATATCTGAGGTATGTTGTACATCAACAGTCCTCTCTCAACTGGCAGCTCTAACAATGGCCCGATCATCCGGCGCAAAACCAAGCACTTGCCTCCACTAGAGGTCACAATCACCAATACTAACTCGAGACGTTCCCATATCACCAGAAAACACAATGGTCGGCCCTCATAACAGACGAGCTCGCCCTGACCGTAACCCTAGCAGCAGCCCAAACTGCGCTCAAACATGGCGATAGGAACCTCAATCGAGTATCGAAGAGAGCAGATCAATAGCAAGAAAGAGAACAACAGATCTAGAGTGGATACATGATCATAAGAAGGAACAGCATCAATGAAGGTATGATCATGGAACTAATAGAATCGAGGATCTTAAATGGATGTATAATCATGGATATGAAGAGAATCACTGATCTCGAAAATATGTACATCCTAAGGTTCCTTAAGCGGAGTGGCGTGTCGTAAGTATGCCGCGGAACATACCCACGGTACGTCACTCTACTTTAGTTACCTATTCCATCAACCAAGGGTCATCCTACACGATGAAAGTTCGGGTCTAATACCCCCTCGACTGAGCCTAAGTTCCGTAAGGTCAAGCCTAAGTTCCGTGTCTATATAGACGCCCTAGGCTCCACATAGTCAAACTTAGACTCGAACCAAGGTCAACCTAGCGCTCTGATACCAACTTTGTCACGACCCGAAAGAGCACGTGACTGGCCCTTGAACCATATGAAGTCTATAGGACTCCATCTGATCCAAGTAAGCCAAAAGCCCAGAAATCTAAAACCATTTTAAGAGTAAGTAAAGAAAACTGGTTTAAAGAAGTGAAGGAAAACATGTTTGAAGTCAAGGTTTTTAAATAACTAAGCCGAATATGCATTTTTAAAAAAAAAGTAAAGTCTTTTCTAAAAATTTCGGCAGAGTTTCTATTGTAAATACTGGCCCCGTACGGGGTACAACAAGAATAATATACATGCAATGATAAAAGGCATCCCCAAGCGGGAGCTAGCTCTTCGTCAATCGACGGTCACAACCACACAAGTAATATAATATACAACGCCGAATGGCGAGGGTCAAATCCAAAAGAAACTCAATAAGCATGAAAACCGCAATACTACTAAGCGCTACTCTAAGGTCGAATAATACATCACTAATGTCTAAGTCTGAAACAATATACAAGTTTTGGTTGATGGAATTCCAGATACAATGAATAATACAAGTACAATGGTGGTTCTTGATACAAAAGAACCCACCTACCAAAAGCAATTCACCCGCAAGGAAGCAGTGTGCCAGAAATGCCGCTATGGAACCTGTATGGCAAAACCTGCAAGAACTGTGGCACAACGGGGGTGAGTTGCCAACTCGTGAATAAAAAATATCTACAAGCAGAAATCGAATGCATGACATAGTCCTAAGTCAATACGATCAGTATATGATATAAACCTCAAGAGTAAGTCTGAAGCATGATAAGGTGGCAATATAACATCTAAACATGTAGGTAGTGCCAAATACTCGTGCCAGTGCCTCAGGTAATAACATGTCATAAATATAAGGTATGTCTGCATGAAGTAAATATGATGAAGTATCAAATGAAAATCAATACACATATATTAGAGTCTCATTCCACTAATATTGGTGTAAGGGTATATATAACAGCGCCCTCATACCCTGTTATATATACAAATGAAGTATGATCAATGTAGTCAAAGTCTGTATGTAATCAATGTCTGTATATATGTGGATCCCGTCCACCTGTCACCCAATGACAATAAGCATAATGCATGCAAATATGAGGATATAATCAAAATCATAGAGATCATCATGAAACCTGTGCCTAGCATCGGCACGTAAATCCTCGTCCATATGGGGCTCCGTCTGCGGTATCGGCCCTCGGCCCCGGCAGTACGGGTCAGCCCATGTCCATCTCTTAACTCCGGTCGGTATCCTCCAGATATCCGCCGAGCTCAAATACAATCACCGGTAGGTAGTGGTCCCTCTGCCAGGCTCACCGTCTACTACACAGCGAAACCGTTCTCGTCCCGGGGTACCATACCGGGTCCACCATGTACCCGCAATCGGCCTCATCCGCCTCCTCGAATTGGGTTTCACATGTCGCTCTCAGCACCGAGAAAACACATGGTGGACGCTCTGAAATATCATATCAAGGGTAACCGGGTTTTTAAAACAATTATATATTTTCTTTTAAAATACCCACGGTTCCCAAATCCAGAAATATCATGGAAACAACATATCTCAATGCGTATAATCAAAACATGATGTATGCGACATGTAAAGAAAGGTAAGCATATCAGTAAGTCATGCAACATGGAATAGTAATGTGCACATGTCGAGAAAAACTGCTCTTTTTAAAATGAATCAGTTTTGAAGAATATCTTGCGGTTCCCAAATCTCTAATCAAGTCAGAATCATCTATGTATGTGTACAGGTATAAGTGTACAATATGCCATGCAAGAATCATATCATGAATGCAACAGTACTACAGTGTAGTGGCATGGCAATTATCGATGATGAAGTGTGTGAGCCGGCAAATAGTGTACGTGGAACATACGCATCATCGATAATGGTGCTGGTGTCCTAACAGCATGATAATAATATAGCAATAAACATATGCAAAGCAATGTGAATAGCATGAATATGCGGAAATCAAATAGTCAACACCACAGTGAAGAATCTACATCAATATGTATATGTCATGCAGTCATGTCATTTGAAATAAGACGAATCAAGTTTTTTAGTAAAATAAGGGCTACGGTATTTTTAAGAAAGATACGTCCTTTGAAAAATACCCATAGAATCCCTTTACTTGCCCTTTACGATATTCCTGATTCGTAGTTTTGAAATAGGTATGACTCGGGTCTAGTCTAACATCTACTATGCAAACTACAGATCTAAGTATCAAGTCAATCGGGAGGGGTATGGAAACCACCTAAATCTGTGTCGATATATAGATATAATAGTCGGTGATCCCGCCTCAATAGTATCGCGTACGATACAGTATATCATATGACATCCTCAAGTCATGAGTGCGGATCTATCATCAATATAAAGCTCGTATGGTAAATCGTCGTACAGCATCCCAATAGCTGGGTACGGGTCAGTATCACATTATCTCATCACATATCAGGTATCACTATCATCATATCACATAATCTGGGGTACTGATCTAAGTCTAGTACAAATCGATACCATCTATATACTGCGTGTGCAAGCACACGTCCCAAGGCCCGCTAGAGATCACGTATCGTATCCCAAATACGAATCATATCAAATCACCGATCTCGCGGCACAATGCCCAACATCATCGACTCATCTCCAATGTCATCCAATATCATCAAACACAATGCAAGTATAATGAATATGCAAGGGTGTGCGTGTAGGTGTAAATCTATTCTAGGGTTCGCAACTATGAACTACACTAGTTACTTCTAACCCTACACTATCCATAATACACCTAACACATTATCCATGACACACTATAACTATCATATAATATATCAGCTACGGACTGCAGGGGTGCTATACGCCATCCACCCGACTTCCCCTGTAGATATAATCTACTCACTTGCGTCTTTATCTGTCGATGTCACCACGCGTTTGCTTGTCGCCCCGAAGTCTTCATGGGGTACCTACACATCAAAGTATCGTATATGCGCATTAAAACCAATTCAAAGCTAAAACGGCACACGAAACCCAAAACGATACGATAAGGGGCCTATAGGTTAGAACCTATGGGCACGCCTTCAAAACCATCAATCAATCCTCGATATCGTCGTATAAACGCCAAATAGTCGAGGTAAAACACAATACACAATTGCAGAATTAAAAATACGGAATACGGAAACACGAATCCAAAACAGCAACTTAGGAAATAGGCTCCAGATTTCATCCTAGGTCAAACTAGACAAATCTATACATACCAAGGGCCTAATCTACAGATAAGGGAACACCAAAACCAAAACGAGCAAGTTTGGTGGGGTCCAGGCCGCAAATTGCGGCCAAACAGAATAAATCTGTGGCCGGGTCAATGAGTTAGGGGTTGGGGTCTTGGTGGTAGCTTCCTGGGTTCCTGCACATGTCACTATCCAATCAATATAATTTTCAGAGTCTCGGGTTGATAGCAGATCCCAAATAACCTTCACAGATTTCATAAATTTTCCAATATCGGTTCTACAAATCCGTATTCTGGGTTTAAGCTTCAGGTTTGGGTCTCAATTCATGCACTAGGGTGTTTATATAACCTCAACTGTGCTCAATTTTATATTACAACACAAAATTTCCTCAAACCCTAACTAGGTTTTCCTTAACTCCATAATATCAAACAATATCGGTTCAATCTAAACATGGGGGTATAAGAATTGCTAAAACTAATCTAATGGTCCAGAAAATACCTCATTTGGCAACTCAAGAATTTTCTTGAGTTGCCCCTAGTGGCCAAAATCCTTGCTTTCTTGGTCCAATGTATAGATCTTGAGCTTGTGCACACTTTTAATGAAATGAGAGTGGGGTTTTGGAGTTGTTTTAGAGATGAATTGAAGGCTTGAAGGTGGGAGGAAGAAGAGGGAACAGCAGCTGCAGAAAGGGGCTAAAGAGGGAGAGAGATGAGTGAAGGGATGGGGGAAATGGCTAAGTCTTGATCAAAAGAGGACCATACCTCTCTCTCTCTCACCAAACCTCATATAATAATCCTTTTCCATTTTCTTTTTCTTTTCTTATTCTCTCAAAATCCTTCTCCCAAGAATAGTAAACCCAAAGTGAACCGTGGCAAGAAAATGCACAAGTGTGATAAAAATGATATGTGCATGTTTTGCACAAAAATGCTAAAAAAACCGATTAGCGATTTTTAATCGCGATTAGCACTAAATTAACATATAACTAATCATAAAAACTTTAAAATGGCATAATTCTATAAATAACCTTATTTTATAATTTTCCAAAATTTTTCCAAAATTTTTCCCATTTATTTGTATTTAATAATACCGAAATATTAAAATATTCAATAAAATAATATTAAATTATAAAAATTCCCAAAAAATAATATTTTATTTTTTTTGAAATGTTACACATGTTCAGTGTACCCATTCTCTAATGAGCACCTATGTACAATCTTTGATGTCAAACACCAAAGTTTATGGGATCAACCATCGCCTCTACAGGGTCAAGAAACGTACACACTAGTCTACTCTGGAATATCGATACCCTGTCTCGATATCCTCTCGACTAGGAACAATTAAAGGATGTGCTTGTGGACTACACAAGTCCCAGTAGTATGATCCGCATCATAATCCTGGTAGTCAAGCAAACATCCTAAGGGCTTTATCAATATGTATCAGAGAGACGGTATAATAATACAAATATACATGTTAAGATAAAGAGCAACCGGATAGCATACTATCATGTCGAGCAAGAAAGTCATCTATATATATGTCCAAGCATCCACTATATCATACAATAATGGCCTCTAGGGCATACATATTCCTAACAGCTCACATGTAAAGACGAAGCATTCGTGTGGTCATAAGCATGTGAAAAAGATTTTGTAGAACTCAAGTCAAGACTAGCCTCTGCTCCTATTCTTATAATACCGGATCAATCTGGAGGATTTGTTGTGCATTGTGATACGTCCGGTAAAGGATTAGGATGTGTTCTACACCAGCATGGAAAAGTTGTGGCTTTTGCATCAAGACAACTGAAGGTTCATAAGCGTAACTATCCAACACATGATCTGGAATTAGCAGCCGTCATCTTTGCATTTAATATTTGGCGCCACTATCTTCTGGGAGAACGAGTGGGTATATACACTAACCACAAGAGTCTGAAGTATGTATTTACTCAGAAGGAATTAAACATGTGGCAGAGAAGATGGCTAGAACTCATGGCGGACTTCGACATCAACCTACAGTATCATCTCGGGAAGGTGAACGTAGTTCCTAATGCACTTAGTCTCTAGCCATTAGCAATGAACCTCATCGCTCAGTGGAAGCTACAGCAGGAATTTCAAGGATTGGCGATCGAAGTAGTTATGCCAGGTAACACTGCATATTTGATGAACTAACAAGTCCAGTCCACTCTTGTCAATCAGATCAAGGAAGCTCAAGCAAATGATGCCAAGCTACAAAAGATCCGAGAATAAGTAGAAAGTGGACTTTGAACTGACTTCATCATCCACGAAGACGGATCCTTGAGGTATGGAAGTCGATTATGTGTACCAATCAACCAAGTTCGAGAAGAGTTGATTAAAAAAGCTCACAGCTCTCCTTATTCTGTATACCCCGGTGGTACAAAAATGTATAAGGATCTACGGCAATATTACTGGTGGCATGGAATGAAGTGAGAAGTTGCTAGAAGCGTAGAAAATTGTTTGGTGTGTCAGTAAGTGAAGGCTGACCATAACAGAACTGCTGGTCTACTTCAGCCGTTACCAATCCTAGAGTGGAAATGGCAGCACGTTGCCATGGACTTCATGACTGTCCTCCCTCGCAGCACGAAGGGTAATGACGCAATATGGGTTATTGTGGATCGACTCACCGAGTTGGCTCACTTTATTTCATTTCGAGTTGGCCAATCAACCGAGACGTTAGCAAAGAAGTACATGGAGGTAAGCATAAATCTAAAGTAAGATTTAAACCTTCAAGATGTACCATATTTAATACCCATGAACTCATGTAGGAGATTGTGAGATTACATGGAGTACCTGTTTGCATCGTCTCCGATCGTGATACAAGATTCCGATCCCAATTTTGGTAGAGTCTGCAAGCTAGCCTAGGAACGAGTCTAAACTTCAGCACGGTTTATTATCCACAAACAGACGGACAGTCCGAGCGAACAATTCAGATTCTAGAGGACGTGCTAAGAGCTTGTATGTTAGGCTTCAGTGGTTTGTGGGAAGATCACCTACACCTTGTGGAGTTTTCATACAACAACAGCTATCAGGCAAGCATTGGAATGGTACCATTCGCAGCACTGTACGGACGGAAATGTCGTTCACCGCTAAGTAGGGATGACATCGGAGATCGTGAACTCCTAGACCAGAGATGATCGTGGCAACTGTGGACGTAGTTCGCACGATCAGGGAAAGGATGCGCATGGCGCAAGACCAACAGAAGCATTTTGTAAGGTTCCCTAGCACGACAGCAAGGTTTCGGGAGGCATCGTCCATGCCATTTTAAAAAAATTATTATGCCAAACAACCCTAATCCTAGAATCTTTAACTAGAGATTTAGACAATACCAAATGTAAACTACTTTACATCTAGAGAACAAGAATACAACCTTTGTAGTTCGAGTCTTTCTCTTCTAAAGCTCCGGGTTGAAGTCCACGCGACTCTACAAGACTCCTCTTCGAGTTGAACGACCTTCTTTCGTGATCTTCGCACTAAAGAAGATCCACCCGAAGTTCCTCTAGATCAAGCTAACTCTACACTAAAACTTCTTTAGTGTATAAAACACACCACATTAAATTGCTAATTTGGTGTGGGATGATGAAGTAAGGGATATGATAAGCTCACTTGGTGTCTCACAAGCTCAATGATTCACATCTCATGTGAGGATTTGAGCTTGGAGGTGAGATGAAGAAATTGTAGAGATCAAGAGGAAGAAGAAGCTCAAGGAAAATGGCTAAGGCATTAAGCATGAAGCAAGTGTAGAAATAATAATATGAATCATCTCTCTCCTCACTAATTCAAGCATGGAATAAATTGCAATTCTAAATTGCAACCATGCATGAATAGTGAGTCAAGACTAATAAAAGACTATATAAGCCCATGCCTCATCCATACCCAAAATATCTCCACAATTTACACCTCATTTTTCCATTTACTAAAAATAGAAAAATATGCCATGCTTTATATAATAATGTGTATATATATTTATATATATCAAATATACATTTATATATATATATAAATAAAGCAATTAGTGAGCTAATGATATTAGTTAAGATATAATTATATCACATATAATATATATCACATTATTAAATCAACACTTGATCTAATAATCCGGTTATATCATATATAACCGACTAATATCATTTATCTGAATATCACATTATCAAATCAACACTTGATTCGATAATCTGGTCATATCACATATGACCTAACCGATACCAGATAACTGCCAGATTACAATACGATATCACATAATTGTATTTAATCAGGCCCATGCACATTTCACATATGTACCCTACTTCGTTTCGCTCGAACCAGGAAACTTCTGTGTGGGACTCTAAAGACTCGTCAATACGCCGGCAGTAGGTGATGATCACATCAGTCACCTACATGCCGTCAGCGGTACTAGCTGGACAAAACGGCTACCCGAGTATTGAGCGATATGAAGATCAACAAGCAAGCTCGTCCATACTCTGCATGAAGCCTATCAGTAACACTACCATACAGTCCGGTCTCTTCGTCTGATATGTCGCATATCATGTCTAGGGGTGGAAATCGTCAGACCCCAGTAACGTGATAAGTCATACCGATATCTGGCCTATAACGGTTCGAGAAACTACTGATAACACTTATCAGTAAATCTCAGCAGCAGCCCTGGCCAGGGACTTCCAGTTAAAGCCAATCGAGCATAACGCAACATCAACACCCAATACCGAGAGAGACGAAACCCCTCCTATCGCTCATTGCCTCCATACGACTCGGGACTGTACCCAAAATCCACCTGTTTGCACGTCTCTTTTGAGTGTGGTAGGGAGGAAATCAAAGCACAGTGGGAGCCGCACAAGACTCTATGACGATCTCGGGTCTACAGACTAACTTGTACCAATGTCACCAGAGGACTGTTATCTGACGATCGGTATACTACCACATAGGAGTCCTCGGCGAGTCCTTTTCAGTGTACCCATTCTCCACTAAGCACCCATATAGCATCTTTGATGTCAAACACCAATGGATGTGGGATCATCCATCGCCCATCATATGGGTCAAGAAGCGTATACGCTAGTCTACTCTGGAATATCGATGCCCTGTCTCGATATTCCTAAGACTAAGAATAATTAAAGGATGTACTTGTGAACTACCCTGGCCCTACTAGTATGATCTCCATCATAGTCCTGGTAGTCAAGTACATATCCTAAGGGCTTTATCAACATGTGAGAGCAAGACAGTATAAATACCGGTCTACATGTTAATATAAATGTAACCAGATAGCATACTATTATGTCGAGCAAGAAAGTCCTCTCTATATATATCCAAGCATCCACTATAATATACATCGCATGTATAATAATGGCCTCTAGGGCATACATATAACTAACAATCTCCCACTTGCACTAAGGCCATATGTTGTAGTATCTCATACCCAACATTCCAAAAAATCTCTCAAATTGTGTATGGGGGGGCCTTTGTGAGTGGATCCGCTACATTGTCCTTCGTGTCAACTCTCCAGACCTCGATCTCCCGGCGATCAATTATCTCCCAGATCAGGTGATACCGCCTCAGAATATGTCTGGATCTCTGATGGGACCTGGATTCCTTGGCCAAAGCCACCGCTCCATTGTTATCGCAATACATAGGTATTGGATGCTCAATGGATGGAACCACACCAAGCTCAGTAATGAACTTCTTCATCCAGACAGCTTCTTTAGCAGCATCATTGGCAGTGATGTATTCAGCCTCCATCGTCGAGTCAGCAACGGTTTCTTGCTTGGAACTCTTCCAACACACCGCCCCTCCGTTGAAGGTAAAGACAAAACCCGAGACCAACTTACTGTCATCCTTATCACTCTGGAAGCTCGAGTCGGTAAAGTACTCCACTTGGAGTTCACCGTTACCATACACCAAGAACATCCCGTTAGTCCTTCTCAAGTACTTGAGAATGTTCTTCACAGCTGTCCAGTGATTCTCTCCTAGATCTGCTTGATACCTATTCACTACACTTAGTGAGTACGCTACATCAGGTCTGGTACATAACATCGTGTATATGAGAGAACCTACTGTCGAAGCATAGGGTATCCCTTGCATGTGAGCTCTCTCCAAATCAGTCTTGGGAGACATCTCTTTGGAGAGAGTGAGTCCTAAAATCGTGGGTATATTCCCACGCTTGAAATCTTCCATACTAAACCTCTTTATTACGGTGTCAATGTACCTGGATTGAGACAATCCCAGTATCCGTTTATATCTATCTCTATAGATCTTAATCCCCAAGATGTAGGAGGCATCACCTAGATCTTTCATTGAGAATATTTGTGATAAGAAGAGCTTGACCGAGTGCAGCATAGGAACATCATTTCCTATTAAGAGTATGTCATCCACGTACAATACGGGGAAGACGACCTTACTCTCTGCGACATTTTTGTATATACAAGGTTCATCTACGTTTTTGATGAAGTCAAACTTTTTGACTACCTCATCAAAATAGATGTTCCAACTCCGTGATACCTGCTTCAATCCGTAGATTGATTTAAGCAGCTTGCACACCTTTCCGCTGCTCTCACTTTCTACGAAGCCCTCCGGCTGAGTCATGTACATGCTCTCTTCTAAATCACTATTTAGAAAGGCGTTCTTAACATCCATTTGCCAGATTTCGTAGTCATTATATGTATGCAGCGATGGCAAGTAGGATCCGGATGGACTTAAGCATAGCCACTGGAGAAAAGGTTTCATCATAATCCACACCTGGTCGTTGACGAAAACCTTTTGCAACAAGTCTAGCTTTGAAAGTCTCAACTTTTCCATCTACACCAAGTTTCTTCTTAAAGATCCATTTTCTCCCAATGGGTTTTACCCCTTCGGGAGCAACTTCCAAAGAACATACTTTTTTGGTGTACATGGATTCCATCTCAGATCGCATTGCATCCAGCCATTTCACAGAGTCCCCACTCGTGATGCCCTGCTCGAAACTAGTTGGGTCATCATCTTCCATGATGCAATCCTCGCTCCCACCATCAATGAGAAAACCGTAGTATCTCTCAGGTGAATGAGGAACCCTACTAGATCTACGGAGAAGCTGGGGTTCGTTGGAGACTACTGAATCCTCTGGTTCCAATAAATCATCAGTTGTAGTTTGTGTAGCTGGAACTTCTTCCAGCTCTAGCTCTTTGCCACTAATTTCTTTTATAAGAAATTCCTTTTCCAAAAAGGTGGCGTATTGAGAAACAAACACCTTTTGTTCCTCAGCGTGGTATAAGATGTATCCTTGTGAATTCTTTGGATATCCCACAAACTTGCAAAAACTGATCGTGCATCGAGTTTGTCCGGATTTTGCCTTTTGACATAGGCCGGAAAACTCCATATCTTAACTCGTTTAAGATATGGTCTCTTTCCACTCCATATCTCATATGGTGTGGAAGGTACCGATTTAGATGGAACTTGATTCAATAGGTATGCTACTGTCTCAAGCGCATAACCCCAAAAGGAAATAGGTAACTCGGCGGTGCTCATCATAGAGCGCACCATATCTAATAGGGTGCGATTCCTCCGCTCCGATACGCCGTTGTGCTGTGGTGTATACGGAGGAGTAAGCTGAGAGAGAATCCCATTCTCTTTTAGATAGTCACGGAATTCCGTGCTCAAGTATTCTCCTCCCCGATCAGATCGAAGGATTTTAATACTTTTACCCATCTGGTTCTCAACTTCATGCTTATATTCTTTGAATTTCTCAAAAGCTTCAGACTTGTGTTTCAATAGGAACACATGACCGAATCTTAAGAAATCGTCAGTGAATGTAATGAAGTACG
Organism: Agapanthus africanus; assembly: GCA_030015575.1. Lineage (NCBI taxonomy): Eukaryota > Viridiplantae > Streptophyta > Magnoliopsida > Asparagales > Amaryllidaceae > Agapanthus > Agapanthus africanus. The sequence goes on from CM057343.1 coordinate 358,123,040, forward strand.
AGGAACCATTCCTGGCATGTGTAGACATGGGACCGCATACATCGCTATGTATCAGTCCCAAGAGTTCCGTAACTCTTTCTCCATGTCCTGTAAATGGAGTTTTGGTCATCTTGCCTTTGAGACATGACTGGCAAGTTTCATAAGATGAAAGTTCGAACGGATTCAAATATCCATCTTTATGTAACTTAGCGAGTCGTGTCGCATTGATATGACCTAGTCTACAATGCCACAAGAAGGATTCGTTCATTTCTGAACTTTTCCTCTTGTGTGTGTTCTGTACGTTAAAAACTGTGTTTTGATTCAAAACGTATAATCCGTTACATAACGCACCAAACCCAATCAACACTCGATTTAGGTAAATGTTCGTAACATTATTCTCTACTACAAAGTTATATCCTTCTTTATCTAATAAAGAAATTGATATTAAATTGCATATCATAGAGGGTACGTAATAACAGTCGTTCAGGATCAATATATTCCCTGTTGGCAATACAATGTGATATTCACCAACTGCCTTGGCTGCAACACTTGCATCATTCCCTACTTTTAGAGAATGATCACCTTTTCCCAGTTCTCTACCTTTCCTTAGCCCATGCAACAAATTGCATATGTGGGATCCCGATCCGGTATCTAATACCCAGGACGTAGAGTGTACTGAGAAACAGTTCTCTGTAACTAACACACCCGAAGAAGATGCATAAACATGTTTATTCTTCGTTTGGGTGGCGTGGGAATCCAGATATATTCCTATTTCTTGCTCGGACTTATAACACTTATAAGTTGGAGCGGAACTAACTTTCCCTTGCTCAGTATAACAAGCGGGTTTGGTAAATACATCCATATTATTATCTTGATTAAAGCGTGACATTGGTTGCTTCCTGGAGAGAGAGAGAGAGAAGGAAACACGTTAGCGTGCGCTCTTTGCAAGATTAGATTGGTTATTATCTTATCTAATCAGGACGGCTCCCACTATTTTTATCAAATCTTCCTTCAAACCCTAAAAGGCAAGACTAGCCGGGATTAATTACACCTTACAAATTCGCCAATCTTTCACCCAGGCCAGTGCTGGTACTTTGAGGGAGGTTCCCCGTGCTTTTGCACGGACTTAATTAAAATAAACCTCGTTTTACCATGGGCGTGACCCCGTTAACACCTTTCTAGACACCTACTTGATTGGCTAATTGTGATGTGTAAAACTCTCCCAGGAGTAACTCTTACTCGTAGTGGGTATCTGGATCCAACTATCTCATAGAAGGTATGCAATCTCATTGCAAATTTCAACACTTGAAATTCCCGATAATACTTTTGCCCCTAGCAACTTATGACCTTAACATAGTCAACAAATCATAAGCGCTAGCCAAGTTCAACCCGTCATTTCCTGATTGAATTAAACCCACCCGTACGACCCTTAACATAGTCAACAAAGTCGCACGACTACCCTAATCCAATCGCATCTCATGCTTTAGCAGATAAGCACTAATTAGCTACCGCACACTACGCCTTAACATAGTCAAAAAACGTAGCACGAATACTAAGTAGTACCTATCTGAAATGACGGAGGGCTACGACAGGTTTTTAAGCAAACCTTGTGCGTAATGAACTTGATATCGTTGTAGAATCGAGTGATTTTGAAAAGGAGTGTTTTTGAGGTTTTTACTAGTTCCGCTAAAGAGGTCACTCCCGGTGAAGGGGTCTCGGCACTTTCCTCATCAAATGAGGTGATGGATATTCTACAAGGAATACCGCTATGCAAAGTAAGAACTAAAAAGGCAATCAAAAACAAAACCGAGTGGGTTGTAGCATCTGCTAGTTTCGCTAAAGAGGTCACTCCCAGTGAAGGGATCTCGGCTCTTTCCTTATCGAATAAGGTGCTGGATATTCTACAAGGAATACCGCTATGCAAAACAAAAACTAGAGCTACCCTTTTTGAAAATTTGATTCTACAACATCATTTTGGTTTCTTTTCTTTCATTAATCTCATTAATGAAGTCCCATCAATTATGCTTCCTAAGCATCACAGAAGAAACGAAAATACAACGTACGCTTATGCCATCCGCAATCGCCACAGTGTCCCGTTATGCACCGTTAGGTTACTTAACTAACGGCATAATGGGGCGGGACTAGAGCGGGTGCAAAACATAAGTAACATTTATTATATATCATATATACAATAATAAAGCATTCGTCTCACGCATATAAAGTGATCACATCACAGAATATCAGCAGCAGAAGATAACATATAAAATATTGGATATACTAGGAATTCCGTGTTTTAAATTAAGCCAGTATAAAACACGGATTCCACGGTCACGATGAATAGCCAAACCCACATCCCTAGACCCCTACAAGAGCGGCAAGCAACCCTACCAATTCTAGAGTTAAGAGACCCGGAATCGACTCCTCGAGATGGTCTCCCACTGGACTCTAGAACCCGGTTACTTTTGCTCCCCGCCTTGGGTCTATCCTAATACGGAAAAGTAAATAATATACAACAATGGTGACATCATCCTCAATTCGGAAGTGCCCCAATAAAAGAATATTACATACACTGAATTTTACATGAATGAAAATAAAAAACTCTCATCTCACATAAAAATCCCGGCTATTCAAAACACGACAATCCAATATAACATATCCAAGCAACACATAACATCACATGTCATCAAATAGCTAGACGATGTTAAACATTCCGATCAAATCAACAAACACCCAAAATTTCCCAAAAGGCACAACACTTGAGCGCAGCTTAAAAATACTCAGAACATGCCGCAGTACCTATGTACCAACCGTAGAAGGGCCAACCCTTGCCTCACCTATGGCACCGCGGAATTACCGCAAACCCTAGGGTTTGGCGGCGGTTCTTACGGTCATAGAATCGAGTTAGGGTTTCGTTCTTTTAGAGGGTCCATCGAATCACTTGCATTATATTTGAGTGTTCTTTAACTATGAAAAAATCCAACTCTTGGAAAATTTTCCAGCGAGGGTTAAAGTGGGTATTTGATATCCGTTCGAACTTTTTAACACCGTCTAAATAACCCGAAATATAGTTAGAATTATAACTACGAAACACTCCGAATTGCCTTTATAGAAAATTAACATCTCATGAAATTTTAGCAAAAACAAACAACACCTGAAACACCAAAACCCAGAGACCAGAACACTGAAAAAATACGAAGACCGGAAGATGAACTGGGGCCGGCCTGCTCGGTTTTAGGGGGTATGTGCTCGGCCAAAACCCAGCTAAATGAGTTCGTATTTCTCCAGTGTTCGTGTTACATCTCATATAACATTCTGCAGTTGTTTAAAAAAAAATTCGACGACTTTAAAAATCGATAGAAACCGTGTTTTAGTGTTTCAAGTTTCGGAGCAGTTTCGGTTTCGTAATCTAACAAACATTGTCTAAATCATTAACTTGGCTCTGATACTACTGTAAGGTTCCCTAGCATGACAGTAAGGTTTCGGGAGGTATCGTCTATGCCATTTTAAAAAAAAAATCACGCTAAACATCCCTAATCCTAGAATCTTTAACTAGAAATTTAGACAATACCAAATGTAAACTACTTTACGTCTAGAGAACAAGAATACAACTTTTGTAGTTCGAGTCCTTCTCTTCTAAAGCTCCGGGTTGAAGTCCACGCGACTCTACAAGGCTCCTCTTCGAGTTGAACGACCTTCCTTCGTGATCTTCGCTCCAAAGACGATCCACCCGAAGTTCCTCTAGATCAAGCTAACTCTACACTAAAACTTCTTTAGTGTATGAAACGCACCACACTAAATTGCTAGTTTGGTGTGGGATGATGAAGTAGGGGATATGATAATCTCACTTGGTGTCTTACAAGCTCAATGATTCACATCTCATGTGAGGGTTTGAGCTTGGAGGTGAGATGAAGAAATTGTAGAGATCAAGAGGAAGAAGAAGCTCAAGGAAAATGGCTAAGGCATTAAGCATGAAGCAAGTGTAGAAATAATAATATGAATCATCTCTCTCCTCACTAATTCAAGCATGAAATAAATTGCAATTCTAAATTGCAACCATGCATGAATAGTGAGTCAAGACTAATAAAAGACCATATAAGCCCATGCCTCATCCATACCCAAAATATCTTCACAATTTACACCTCATTTTTCCATTTACTAAAAATAGAAAAATATGCCATGCTTCATATAATAATGTGTATATATATTTATATATATCAAATATACATTTATATATATATATATATAAATAAAGCAATTAGTGAGCTAATGATATTAGTTAAGATATAATTATATCACATATAATATATATCACATTATTAAATCAACACTTGATCTAATAATCCGGTTATATCACATATAACCGACTAATATCATTTATCCGAATATCACATTATCAAATCAACACTTGATTCGATAATCTGGCCATATCACATATAACCTAACCAATACCAGATAACTGCCAGATTACAATACGGTATCACATACTCGTATTTAATCAGGCCCACGCACATATCACATATGTGCCCTACTTCGTTTCGATCGAACCAGGAAACTTCTGTATGGGACTCTAAAGACTCGTCAATACGCCAGCAGTAGGTAATGATCACATCAGTCACCTACATGCCGTTAGCGGTACTAGCTGGATGTAACGGCTACCCGGGTATTGAGCGATATGAAGATCAACAAGCAAGCTCATCCATACTCTCCATGAAGCCTATCGGTAACACTACCATACAGTCCGGTCTCTTCGTCTGATATGTCGCATATTATGTCTAGGGGTAGAAATCGTCAGACCCCAGTAACGTGATAAGTCATGCCGATGTCTGGCCTATAACGGTTCGAGAAACTACTATAATACTTATCAGTAAATCTCAGCAGCAGCCCTGACCAGGGGCTTCCAGTTATAACCAATCGAGCATAGCGCAACATCAACCCCCAATACCGGGAGAGACGAAACCCCTCCTATCGCTCATTGCCTCCATACGACTCGGGACTGTACCCAAAATCCACCTGTTTGCACTTCTCCTTTGAGCGTGGTAGGGAGGAAATCAAAGCACGGTGGGAACCGCACAAGACTCTATGACGATCTCGGGTCTACAGACTAACTTGTACCCGTGTCACCAAAGGACTGCTATCTGACGATAGGTATACTACCACATAGGAGTCCTCGGCGAGTCCTGTTCAGTGTACCCAGTCTCCACTAAGCACCCGTATAGCATCTTTGATGTCAAACACCAATGGATGTGGGATCATCCATCGCCCATCATATGGGTCAAGAAGCGTATACGCTAGTCTACTCTGGAATATCGATGCCCTGTCTCGATATTCCCAAGATTAGGAACAATTAAAGGATGTACTTATGAACTACCCTGGCCCCACTAGTATAATCTCCATCATAGTCCTGGCAGTCAAGTGCATATCCTAAGGGCTTTATCAACATGTGAGAGCAAGACAGTGTAAATACCAGTCTACATATTAAGATAAAGGTAACCAGATAGCATACTTTTATGTCGAGCAAGAAAGTCCTCTCTATATATATCCAAGCATCCACTATAATATACATCACATGTACAATAATGGTATATAGGGCATACATATAACTAACACATTGGGCAGATGAAAAGCGCGACATCTAGAGTTCCAACTCGGAGACCATGTTTTCCTAAAGATATCTCTAAACAGAGGAGTGATCCATTTTGGTAAAAGGGGTAAACTCAGTCCAAGATACATAGGACCGTTCTACATACTCGAACGAGTTGGAGAAGTGGCATACCGTTTAGCACTACCACCCTCATTGGAAGGTGTGCACAACGTGTTCCATATATCCCAGCTACGACGATATGTCAGTGATCCCAGCCATATACTCGATCACTCAGAGCTCACAGTATAGACTGATCTAAGCTGCGAACAACAACTAGTTGAGATATTAGACCGAAAGGTGAAGATATTACGGAACAAAGAAGTAAACTTGGTCCGAGTGATGTGGAGAAAGGATTCGCCAGGAGAATCAACATGGGAACGAGAAGAAGACATGCATGCAAAATACCCTTATCTATTTGAAAATTAGTCTCTATGTAAATGTAAATTTCGATGACAAAATTTTTATAAGGAGGGTAGAATGTAACGACTATAAAATCTTTGTACGGAAACTTTTTCTGTTAATATACAAGAAATGAATTTTACAGCCTGAGTTTGAGTTATAAGTCACTTTTATTAAATAAAAGCAAGAAATAACTTGTAGCTCACTGGTAAAGCCCATGCACTGTTGTGATGTAGCTCCTGTGTTCAATTCCTATCAAACACAATTATTTTTTTCTGATTTTTCTTTTTAACTTTTTTGGAAGCTGATCGGTCGAAAATAGTGCATTCTCAACACGCTAATTTCCCTAATCTTATCATTCATATATAGGTGTTTATTGTAATTATAACACAGATTACGAATTCATATGGAAAATACCAAATAACCTGTGTTATAGTTATAATCGACATTCTAAAGGGAAATTACGTGTTTATTACTAATTGTATTGATCTGTATATATCAATCCTTGTCTCGAGATTGTGTGCAGAAAATTCTCCAGGTAAAAGAGCCGGAACTGTTTAAAGTGCTGATAAAATACATCAAGTCCAAGACTTGTGATCTGGCAGTAAACAAGAAAGTATAAAAATATTCCAGACATCAGGAAAGTGACATCAAGCCAACATGAAACAACACAGGAATTTTCATGCAATGAGTCCATCAAACGGCCGCGGATCCGCGGCCGAGTCAACTCGTCAGCGGCAGAAACCTTTTTCAGAAACCCCCTTTCAACGGCCAAACTTCTTTAAGACGCTTCAAATTTCCAAAAGCTTCCCTCCAACAGCAAGGCTTCTCATGCAAGCTAGCTAACTACCTTAATCTAGAAACTTCTCTACTCTAGCTTCTCATACAAGCCTCATAACAACCAAGCTTCCAAGGGAAGCTATACCTAGCTTCTAGGGGAAGCCAAAGGGAAACACTATAAAAAAGGACCTAGAGCTTCAATGAAAAGGTTGTTGAGTTGTTCATTAGTTCATTAGTTGTTGAATATTGAGCCAAATTTCCACAAGTTGAGTGACACAACTTGCAACTCAAAACCCTAGCCCCAAATCCATTTTCAAAAAGACAAATCAAGATTCATCGAGTACCAAATCAAGCAATCATCCAACGAGCCTTTGAAGCAATGTCGATCATCATCCGAGCAAGAGATCCAAGACAATCCGTGACTCAAGAAGACAATGCGAAGCTAGTTCGATGATTTAGTTCCTCCTCAAATCTTGTAATTTTTGAGTGTATTGTAACGAAACGTCGAATAATAAAAGGTGAAAATCTTTATTCTTGCTTTCTATTCATTCTCGCATTATGATATTCTTAGTTCTTGATTGCTTTATAATGATGCGTGAGTAAAACTCCGCTTGTATCGGAATCGAGAGAATAGGTAGATGATGTTGATGAAATTCTTGAACGATTCTTATGTCTTATGAGTTTTGTAAACTTTAGGAAATTGAATCAACGATGACCTAGTTTTGAGCGAGAAGCTTTCTTGAATGTTTTCGCTCCAAATTAGAGATCAACGATCGGTGATTGAATTTCCTAGAGGCTAGAATTTGAATGCTAATCAACGAAAGGTCAAGGGATCATGATGGAGAAACCCTAGTTTCTTCAATAGATCCCTAAATCTCGTTGATTGTCATCGATCTAGCAACAAATCTTCAATAGATAAGAATTTGTAATCATAAGTATTCATCATCACTATCAATTCAATTGATTCCGACAAGCCTCTCTACAAATCTTGATAATTCAAACGATTTGGATATTTTCTTGATCTCTATCATTTCTTGATTTTAGATCTATTTCGTGATGATTCTTGAAACTAAATTTCACAATTATTGAATCATTTTCTTTTATATTTTAATTTCCAACGCAACTAAAACAAGATCGATCAAATCACGCTTTCCCTGTGGACGATCCGCATTCACCGACGAACCTACAAACGACACCGTTATTGCGGTTATTATAAATTTCTTTGGTTGTGATATATTTTACATTTTCCAAGCACGACACGGAATTTAAGATCAATCAAATGGCGCCGTTGCCGGGGATCGTGTGCTAATTTGTTCGTTTTTGTAATTTTAGTTGGAAAATTTATTATTCCATCAGTTTTTTAGATCAAAATTCGTAACAAGCGCTTAACGATTTGTTGTGATTTGTTGCAAGGAGATCTAGACTCTCTGGAGCGAGAGAAAAAAATTTCAGGACATCTCAAAAAGTCCAGAGAGTCAACAGGAACATTTGCTGAAATTTTTGTGCAGGGATCTCTTCATCTCGCGGCGGATCCGCGGTATTATTGGCTTATTGCGGCGGAAGCGTGGCAATCCTAGGGATTCAGTGCACCAAATTTTTTTTGTGAATCTCTGTCTTTCTTATCTCCTCTCTGATCTGCTCCATTAACCAATTTCTGTAGGTTTCTTTGCAAAAATTTGCAGCGCCGCAAAAAAAAAGTGTTGCGTGTTTGATCTTGGTTGTTTGCATTTTTAACACGGAAATTAAGGGGCACGACCAAAATTCAGATTAGGTCGGGATTTCATTACCCTTCCTAAGCCCTAAAAATCACAAACTTGCATCTGCATCACCCTCATTAACTAAAAAATATCTAGACAAGACTCTAAGGACCGTCGCGCTCACTTAGGACAGAAGGAGGTCGTGGGTAATCTATTGCTTATCCGCGTTTCTTTTGTGGTGTCTAAGGAAAGTGTGTCTAAGGCAAGTGGTTACTTAATTAGGCCTACTACTTACGTAGTGGAGAACCTCCCACTTACCTGGCACTTACCTGGCCACAGAAGGGGCAAAGAGGCGGTAGAGGATCTATCTTGCGACTTGTCTTCTGGAAGTCTAGGAGCGGTCTAGAGACTCGACCTAGGTGACCACTAGATTTAGGGTTGATTATGCATTGTTTGTGTGAATTTTTCAAAAATCTGTATTTTTTCAAACCAAACACCAATCCAATTTTCCTTAATTATCATTTAACGCTGCCACTTGTGCTAAACCATTTAGTGCATGCTCGACTGGACACGGGATTCTAGTGCCCGTCTTGTCCGCGTTCCTCCTATCGACTCTGAAGTCGGTAATTCTACGTCTACTTTTTCTACACCCCCTACCACACCCACTTCGATGGACGGTTCTCCATCGAACTTCTTTAACACTACTCTGCCACCGTCTGCAGGTGCGTAGACCCCTCCCCGCATCTCTCTCCAAGAGAGATGCTACCCTATGCGAGGTCCTCTTTCGACCTGTCTTACCATTCCACCAGCCAATAGGGACAATTTTGAAATCAAACCCCAATACATCAATCTTCTACCAAAATTTCACGGTCTCGAGTCTGAAGACGCATATATCTTTATTACCAAATTTGAAAATGTATGCGCAATGATGGGTACTTCACAACTTTTTATGGATGCTATGAGATTACGTCTTCTCCTATTTACCTTGTGCGATATAGCCGAGAAGTGGCTTTATAACACAACCGCACATTCTATTTCGAACTGGAAGAATTCGTAACAGCATTCCTTAAGAAATTCTACCCTAATCATAAAACAGCTCGAGTCCGTAGCGAAATAAATCAATTTACCCAGCTTCCAAATGAACCATTCTCGAAGTGTTTTGAACGCTTCAAGGATCTGTTAGTTCAATGTCCTCATCACGGAATCCCTAGATAGGATCTGTGCAGAATCATATATGAGGGTATTAATCCTACAACAAAACAGAATCTTGAATCCATGTGTCAAGGCACCTTCATGACTAAAGATGATGGTAAAGCCTGGAGATTTCTAGAAGATTTCGCTAAAAAATCTTTACAGTGGGAGAGTGTAAACCAATCATCGTCTAGGGGTTATATTCACCAACTTGATGTTTCCATAGGAGTTAGAGCTGAAATGGCAGCAATGCAAAAGAAACTCGAAGTTATGGAACATAAATTTTTAGCAGCCTCCCTAAATCAGATGTCACTTTCCAAAACTATATGTGGATGCTGTTCTGATCCATCTCATCTTACGGAAGAATGTCCATTGAATTCTCCGTTTCAAGGTCAAGAGCATACCAATGCTGCTTTCCAACAAAGACCTAGAAACGTTCCGTATTCTTCCACTAATAATCAGGGTTGGAGGAATCACCCTAATTTTGCTTGGAACCAACAACAAAATCAAAACACGGTTCCAAATCAAAATAATTTTCAAAGAGCTCCTCCACCGCAACAGCAGCCATTTCAACTGACTCAGCACCCCTACCAATCACAAAACTTTCAAAATCCGGTCAACACACCTGCACCGTATAATCCTTTGCAGTTGACCGGTACTGATAATTCCTCTTCACTCGAACGAACTTTTGAAATGTTCATGAAACAAATGTCGGCTGAATTTAAGCCTTCCCTCGATAAATTCCAGAAAAACTCTGACTTCCAAAGTGAGAGTATTAAATCGATAGAAGCTCAAATTGCACAATTAAAAGCCGAGATGAGTGCTAGAGAAAAAGAAAAAATTCCGTCTCAACCCCTACCAAATCCTGGGCATTCACAACACTACAACGTGAATGCCATCACAACGTTGAGATCAGGAAGAGTGCTGAATAATCACGTTGGGGAAAAGATTGATAATCATGAAGAATTAATCAATAACACCCCGGCTGAGACTTTTCCTCCCACACACACTTCTACTTCTACACCTACTTTATCTACCCCACCACCTTCTTGCGAGCCTATTCTTCGTTTTCCTCAAGGCTCGACACCTCAGCATACCTCTTCTACTCCACCAAAGACGATCCCCACTCCTATTCTGGGATTAGTTCCACACACAACACCTTCTCCAATGTTGGACCTAGCTATGATTGCTAAAGCTCCTTATCCGAACCAGTTAAGGGGTAACAAATCTAGTCCACATATGGAGAAGATTATGGAAATTTTCAAACATGTTAACATCAACATCTCTCTCCTAGATGCTATTCAACAAATCCCCGCTTATGCGAAAATTCTTAAGGACTTGTGCACTAGGAAGAGAAAGACTCAAGTGCCTAAAAAGGTTTTCATGACTAATAATGTTAGCACTGCTTTTACCCCACAGTTACCAAAGAAACGTAAGGACCCAGGATGTCCTACAATATCGATTTCTATTGGGGGTAAAAACATTAACCGTGCTTTACTTGACCTGGGCGCAAGTGTTAACCTGCTTCCATATTCTGTTTATGAGCAGTTAGGGATTGGAGAGTTGAAACCAGCTTATTGCACTCTACAAATGGCAGACCGTTCAATCACCAAACCTAGGGGTGAACTGGAAGATGTGTTGATTAAAGTCGGGGAATTTATATTCCCTGTAGACTTTATTGTTTTAGATACACAGCCTGTAGCGAACCCACAGAACCAAATTCCGGTGATTCTGGGTCGACCATTCCTTGCCACTTGCAATGCTGTCATTAATTGTCGAAACGGTTCAATGAACCTATCTTTTGGAAAAATGACAATTGAACTGAACATCTATAAAATTGGAAGTCAGCCATCTGAACCCTCTGCTCTTATACTTGATGTCTGTTCTGTCCATGAGATTGCTCCTGAAAGTTGCGAAGTTGATGAACTTTGCTTTGAAAATCTCGACGACACTAGCACATCAATGTTTGATCTTTCACATCTTAGTGAGGACACATTTTCTATGCTTGAGTCTGAAACTCTTGACTCATCACTTTCCGAGTCTGTATCCTATGCAGGCTACGAGCTTCTCCTTGACTCCGAATATCATTCTATGACCCCACCTTCTGTAGTTTCTCCGCCCGTATTAGATCTCAAACTTTTATCTTCTCACCTTAAATATGTATATTTATGTGAGAATGAGTCTTTATCTATTATCATATCAGCTTCTCTAGCCTTAAGGCAAGAGAATGCTCTTTTAATGGTATTGAGATCTAATAGGCAGACGTTTGGTTGGACTATGGCTGACATCAAAGGAATTAGTCCCTTGATAGTAGAACATCATATACATCTGATGGATGAAGCTAAGCCAACCCGAGAACCACAGAGACGGTTGAACCCCGTCATGAAGGATGCGGTGAAGAAAGAGATCGTCAAATGCCTTGACAATGGTATCATTTACCCAATCTCCGATAGCCAATGGGTAAGTCCAATTCATGTTGTCCCTAAGAAATCTGGCATTACGGTCATAACAAATGAGGCAAATGAGTTGATCCAGACATGCACTCAAACTGGGTGGCGTGTATGTATTGATTATAGAAAACTCAATGTCGCAACGAGGAATGACCACTTTCCTCTACCTTTTATTGACCAGATACTAGAACGCTTAGCTGGACGAGATTATTACTGCTTCATGGACGGATACTCTGGCTATAACCAGGTCCCTATTGCCAAAAAAGATCAAGACAAAACCACATTTACTTGTCCTTTTGGTACTTTTGCTTATAGACGCATGCCCTTTGGGTTATGCAATACTCCCGCTATATTTCAGCGGTGTATGATAGGGATATTCTCGGACATGGTCGAGAATTTCCTGGGGATTTTCATAGACGATTTCTCGATATTTGGAGATTCTTTTGCTGACTGTCTATCACATCTTGACGCAGTTCTTACTCGTTGTAAAGAGAAGAACTTAACCTTGAATTGGGGAAAATGCCATTTCATGGTCCAAGAGGGAATTGTGCTTGGACATGTTATTTCACGAAAAGGCATTGAGGTTGACAGAGCTAAAATAGATATCATTCAAAACCTTCATCATCCCAAATGCGTCAAGGATATACGATCTTTTCTTGGCCATGCAGGCTTTTACAGGAGATTCATTAAGGATTTTAGCAAAATTGCTAGACCCTTAACTCTTCTCGTAGCCAAGGACACAACCTTTCACTTTGATTCGGATTGTGAGGCAGCATTTGACTCACTTAAACACTCTCTCACTACAGCCCCCGTTTTATCTTCTCCAGATTGGAACCACCCTTTTGGGCTTACGTGTGATGCATCAGATTTTGCAGTTGGTGCAGTCTCAGGACAGCACATTGAAAAGATGCCACACGTGATCTATTATGCAAGTAAGACCCTGAACGATGCTCAAATTAATTATACAACTACCGAAAAAGAACTTTTGGCAGTTGTATTTGCATTAGAAAAATTCAGGCCTTACTTGATTGACTCACCAATTGTTGTGTACACTGACCACTCCGCTTTGAAACATCTTTTGGCGAAGAAGGATGCGAAAGGTAGGCTAATACATTGGATCCTTCTATTACAAGAATTTGATCTTGTTATTAAAGATAAGAAAGGATGTGAAAACGTTGTAGCCGACCATCTTTCGCGCATCTCTTCTTCACCTGTGACCCTGCCGATCAATGATTCTTTTCCAGATGAACAACTCTTGAAAGTATCCACTGAACCTTGGTTCAGGGATATTGTGAATTATCTTGCTACAGGACTTATTCCCTGTGAATGGTCGAAACATGACAAACATCGATTCCTATCCCAAGTAAAACAATTTTACTGGGATGAGTCGTATCTGTTTAAGTATTGTCCTGACCAGATCATTCGTCGATGTGTCCCCAATGATGAATTTAAGAGTGTTCTATCTTTTTGTCATGATCAGGCATGTGGGGGTCATTTCGGTTCTCGAAAGACGGCGGAGAAGGTTTTGCAATGCGGTTTTTATTGGCCGACTTTATTTAAAGATGCATTTGATCATTGCAAAACCTGTACACCGTGTCAACACACAGGTAGGATTTTCCGGAGAAATGAGATGTCACTTCAACCCATCTTAGTGGTTGAAATTTTCAACGTTTGGGGTATAGACTTCATGGATCCTTTTCCTAACTCCTTTGGGAATCTGTACATATTGCTTGCGGTTGATTACGTTTCGAAGTGGGTTGAAGCTATTCCTTGTCGCACTAATGACAAAAAGGTTGTCATTAAGTTCTTAAAAGAAAACATCTTTTCGCGATTTGGACACCCACGCGCTATTATTAGTGATAACGGGACGCATTTCTGCAATCGGTCTTTCGAGACTTTGATGCGGAAATATGCAATCAACCACAAACTTTCTACACCCTGTCATCCCCAAACGAGCGGGCAAGCTGAGATTTCAAACAGACAAATCAAACAAATTTTGGAGAAAACTGTTTCTAAAAATCGAAAAGATTGGTCAACCAAATTGACGGATGCTCCTGTAAGTCCATGTCACGCACCCCACGAACTTGCGGGGAGGCGGAATATATGAAAAACGATTATCAAAGCTTTGTAACACGGACTTGAGCGCATGAATCATTATCTAAACCATTACTAACAAAAAGCTAGAGGTTTAACTACTCGGATACGAAGTTATACCTCACGTTACTTGTCCTTCGGGTCTTCATCGCGGTCCTCCACTCCTCGTAGGCTCCTTGGAACATCGGCACCTCAACGGCCTCCTCGAATCAAAGACGATCCACCCGAAAGCTCCTATGCCAAGCTTAATCTCAAACTTGAGATAACTAGGTTGCTTAAAGTGCTAATCTAAGCTACCTAGGGGATATAGTGTGAGGTTATGGATGTATTAGTCTAGCTAACCCTTGATCTCAACTCATGAGAGGTTAGGGTTAGGGTTTGAAGAGAGTGAGCTTGAAGAGAGAGAAGGTGAGAATAATAATGAAATGAGATAATGATCTTATCATGATATATATGAAGTATTATTATTTATCCAAAAAAAAAAATAATAGAATTAACAACCATGCTTCACAAATATCTATGAGTGATTCATCTCCATGAGTCATTAAGCATTTATGATGCATTAATGACTTGGATGAATCACACAAATGACTCACTAATCTCATTTAATACAATGCCACCTTAACCCCTTAGTCACCACTCTTCTAGAAGCTTCCCGACAAATTACGAGAACACCCCTCCAATCCATGAAAACACGGAAAAACTTTAGACTGTATAAATCCAGTAACCCGATACTAGAATCTGGCTTAAACCAAAGCCGGCAAGTAAAAACTGTCCGAAAAGTCGTACGTGCGTAAACACACGTATGCGTCCGATCCCTTGTCGTAAAACCATACGACCTCTATATCGTTTCGCCTAGAGCAGGGAAACTCTCTGTGTGGGACTCTAAAGACTCGACACTACGCTGGCAGTGGGTTTAACCACAGACCGCAAGCGGCACTAGCTGTACGTAACAGTCCCCAGGTAGATGTCGATAAGAAGGCCGATGAGGAAAACCATCCAAACTCCTACTGAGCCTGATGTGACAATCTCCGTAGAGTCCGGTCTGTTCATCTAAGACTATCGTATAACAAGCCTAGGGGGCGGCAAGCGTCAGTCCCCTAATAGCTGTATAAGTCATATCGGAGCGAAGCCCATTACACCCTAAGAAGCTACTGGAACCTACCAGTATATCTCGCTTGCCCTGGCCAGGGACTTTGCGTAATGGCTCTCTGACACAGCGCGATATCAACTCCCAATACTGGGAGAGACGAATCCTATCTAACCGCCACAGCCTCCAAGTGCTCGGGACTGCACCCAACTGCTACCTGTTTGCACGACTCCTTTGAGCCGTAGTAGGGTAGCAATCTAAGAACAGTGGGACACACTCGAGACGAAGTAGCAGTGTCAAGTCTGCGGACTATGCTGTACTCATATCATCTGGGAACTGTTAACTGACGATGGGTATAATACCAACCAATCAGTTCCCGGTGAGTCCTGTCCGGTGTACCCGTAACCTAACGAGCACCTGTATACTATCTTTGTACGACGTACTGATGGCGTAGGACAGACCATCTCCCCAACTGGGATGAGAAGCGTATACACTTAGTCTACTCCGGAATATCGATGCCCTATCTCGATAATCCAACGACCAGGGACCTGTATAGGATGTTGCTTACAGATTACCCAGCCCCCACTAGTATGACTGCCATCACAATGCTGGTAATCAAGCAAAGATCCTATGGGCTCTACTAATATGTATAAGTGATACGTTACAAGAAACATATGCACATATTAAAGTAGACTCAAACCAAGTAGGATACTACCATTTTTAGCAAGACTGTTATATACAACTGTGAATATCCCAAGCTTCCATTAAGTAATATACAACATAGTATGATACAATAATGGCCCCTAGGGCATATACACTAACAATCTCCCACTTGCACTAGGGCCATGAGCTGGCATATCGTAGACCTATCATCTCGAATAGCCTCTCGAACTGCGTCTGAGGAAGGGCCTTTGTGAATGGATTAGCAATGTTATTCTCCGTCTCTACTCTCTTCACCTCGATCTCCCGACGATCTACAATCTCCCTGATCAGGTGATACCGCCTTAAGATGTGTCTGGACTTCTGATGGGACCTGGGTTCCTTCGCTAAAGCTATAGCACCGTTGTTGTCACAATACAGAGGTATTGGACCAACACTGGTAGGAACCACCTGAAGTTCTGTGAGGAACTTCTTCATCCAGATTGCTTCTTTTGCGGCATCGCAAGCAGCTATGTACTCCGCTTCCATCGTTGAGTCAGCAACGGTCTCCTGTTTGGAACTCTTCCAACAGACCGGCCCTCCATTGAGGGTAAAGATATAACCCGACATGGATTTGGAGTCATCTTTGTCACTCTGGAAGCCGGAGTCGGCAAAGGCCTCCAACTGGAGGCTTTTCCGCCATATACCAAGAACGTCTCCCTAGTCCTCCTCAGGTACTTGAGAATGTTCTTTACTGCTATCCAGTGATTCTCCCCTGGGTTTGCTTGATACCGGCTTACTACGCACAATGCGTATGCTACATCTGGTCTGGTTCATAACATCGCATACATTATAGAGCCTACTGCTGAAGCGTAGGGTATAATCGACATGCGATCCCTTTCCAAATCAGTCTTGGGAGACATATCTTTGGAGAGGGTGATTCCGTGACAAGCCGGTAGGTTACCGCGCTTAGAATCTTCCATACTGAATCTCTTCACTATGATGTCTATGTACCTGGACTGTGAAAGTCCCAACATCCTCTTTGATCTATCACGATAGATCCGGATCCCCAGAATGTAGGTGGCATCACCCAGGTCTTTCATGGAGAATTTATGTGACAAGAATCTTTTGACTGACTGTAACATAGGAATATCATTTCCTATTAGGAGAATGTCATTCACGTACAAGACGAGGAATACTACAGCTCTCTCTACAATCTTACTGTATATGCAAGGTTCATCTAGATTTTTGATGAAATCGAATTCTTTGACAGCATCATCAAAACAGATGTTCCAACTCCGCGATGCCTGCTTTAGTCCATAAATGGACTTAAGCAGCTTGCATACTTTACCGCTGCTCCCACTCTGAATGAATCCCTCTGGCTGATCCATATAGACGCTTTCTTCCAAATTTCCATTTAGAAAGGCCGTCTTTACATCCATTTGCCAGATTTCATAATCGTGGAAGGCAGCAATAGCAAGAAGGACCCGAATAGATTTAAGCATAGCCACTGGAGAAAAGGTTTCGTCATAGTCTAAACCAGGTCTTTGACAGAAACCCTTTGCAACAAGTCTAGCCTTATAGGTTTCAACCTGTCTATCTACACCAATCTTCTTTTTGAAGATCCATTTGCATCCTACGGGTTTTACCCCATCTGGAGCAACGTCCAAAGTCCATACTTTGTTAGTGTACATGGACTCCATTTCGGTCTGCATTGCATCCAGCCATTTTACCGAGTCACCGCTCTAAATGGCTTGCTGGAAGCTAGTAGGCTCGTCATTTTCAATAGTGCAATCCTCTCGATCTCCGTCTATGAGAAAACCGTAGTATCTCTCGGGCGGATGAGATTGCCTACTACTCCTACGGAGTGGCGTCGGGATGTCCCGTTCTCCTGAACCTTCTGGTTCTTCCAAGCTTTCAGTAATAGCTTGTGGTTCTCGAATTTCTTCCAGTTCTACTTCGCTCCCACTTGTTCCTTTTTCTAAAAACTGATGTTCCAGAAAGTGGGCATGACGAGAAACAAAAACTTTTTGTTCCTCTGCGTAATAGAATAGATACCCCTTGGAGTTCTTTGGATATCCCACAAACTTACAATGTACTGATCGTGCCTCGAGCTTGTCCGCATGCTGCTTTTTAACAAAAGCCGGACATCCCCAAATCTTTAGATACTGAAGATGGATTTCTTCCCACTCCACATCTGATATGGTGTGGTAGGCACAGTCTTGGTAGGAACTAAGTTCAAAAGATATGCAGCTGATTCTAGTGCATATCCCCAGAATGATCGTGGTAACTCAGCGTTACTCATCATGGAACGAACCATATCCAATAGGGTTCGATTCCTCCTTTCCGATACACCGTTGTGTTGTGGTGTGTATGGAGGAGTAAGCTGAGAGAGAATACCATTCTCTTTTAAGTAACCCAGGAACTCGGCACTTAAGTATTCACCACTTCGATCAGATCTCAGTGTTTTTATACTCTTGCCTGTTTGTTTTTCCACTTCATTCTTGTATTCTTGGAATTTCTCAAAGGCCTCGGATTTATGCTTCATCAAGAAGATATATCCATACCTAGAGAAATCATCCGTAAAAGTAATGAAGTAGGAATAACCACCTCGCGCATGTGTAGACGTTGGACCGCACACATCACTGTGTACGAGTCCCAAGAGCTCGCTTGCTCTTACCCCGTGTCCAGTAAACGGAGTCTTTGTCATCTTTCCTATGAGACAAGATTCACAAGTAGCATAAGATTGATATTCGAACGGATTCAAATATCCTTCTCTATGTAACTTAGTTAACCTTCTCTCATTGATGTGACCAAGTCTACAATACCATAAGAAAGCCTGATTTATTTCTGGAGACTTTCTTTTAAGTGTGTTCTGGACATTGAAAACCTGAGCTTGACTTAATACGTATATTTCGTTTTGTAAATCATAACTGGATTTAGGTGGATGTGAACCACATCGCTTATAAAAGTAAAATCATATCCTTCTTTAGAAAGTAAGGATACAGATATGATATTACAAGTTGTACCTGGTACATAAAAACAGTTACGCAGAATCAATATCTGCCCAGTTGTCAGTCCAAGATGATATTCCCCTACGGATTCAGCGTCCATGCTCATTCCATTAGCAACTGTGAGGGTCATATCACCTATCATGATAACCCTACGGTTTCTCAGAGCCTGTAATGAATTACAGATGTGAGATCCTAACCCGGTATCCAATACCCAGGAAGTAGGGTTAACTGACATACAGTTCTCTATTACAAACACACTTGAGGCTGAAGCCATAACATGCTTCGTATCCTGGCTACTGGCTTCTAAAGCCCTGCAATCATTCTGCCAATGTTCATTCCTGTAACAATAGGAACGTCCCTCTTTTACTATATCCAGTCCCGAAACTTTTGCCTTTCTCTTTCCTTCTCCTTCCTTGGTTTCCTTCAGGGTAGGAGGCAGAGACTGTAGAATCAAGTCAGTATTTGACTCGTTTCCCAACGCAGTCTCCAGGTCCTGGAGCTTATCAATACTGTTGGATATAGTGCCCTCAAATTCAATTATTGGATCACAGGAACGTGATTGCAATGATTGAGGGAGGACCTATACCGATAGGACAGTCTTACTCGAGATGATAGTATGCTATCTGGTTTATCTTTATCATCGTGTACTACTTTAGATGACCTTACGAGTCGCTATTGCACGTTGATAGAGCCCCTAGGATTCTTGCTTGACTACCAGCAGTATGAGGGCGATCATATACGTGAGAGCTGGAGTCTATAAGCACATCCTTAAAAGGTCCCTAGTCGTAGGAGTTTCGAGACAGGGCATCGATTCTCCAGAGTAGACTAGTGTATACAGTCGAGACCTCGACGAGGGGCGGTGGCCGGTCTCACAAGCCACTGGTGTCAGTTGGTTCACCTAAGATGTATACAGGTGCTCATTGGGTTATGAGTACACCGGACAGGACTTGCCTGGAACCTGCTAGTTGGTATTATACCTGACGTCAGATAGCAGTTCCCTGGTGACATGTGTATAGGTTAGTTCATCGACCTGAGATCGTCATTTGTCTCGTGTGAGTTCCCACTGTGCTTTGATTACTACCCTACCACGGCTCAAAGGAGTCGTGCAAACAGGTTTTAGTTGGGTACAGTCCCGAGCCACATGGAGGCAGTGAGCGTATCTGCAGGGGTTCGTCTCTCCCGGTATTGGGGGTGAGGTCGCGCTGTGTCTAGGAGAGCCAGTACATGAAAAGTCCTTGGCCAAGGCAGGAGATTTACTGGTAGGTATTCCAGTAGTATCTCAGGGTGTTCTGGGCTACACTCCGACATGACTTGTACCGCTATTGGGGGTCTGACTTTTACCAACCCCCTAAGCCCGCCATGCGATGCTCATAGACGAACGGACCGGACTGTACGGATATTGTCACTGACAGGCTCAGTAGGGTGTCAGGATGAGTTCGCTCATCGATGTCCCTTTTGGTCAATAGCTGGTGGCCCGTCACGTATGGCTGATACCTCTGACGTGCTAGTGGTTAAATCCACAGCCATAGTATTGACGAGTCTTTAGAGTCCACCACACACACAGTTACTCAGGTTTCGGGCGAAACGCTGTAGAGGCCGTATGGAGATATGGCAGGGTTCGATCAGATACGTGCAGTATTGCACGGATCGTGATTGGATGGATTTTACTAGCCGGCTTTGGCTTAAGCCGGATCCTAGTATTAGATAGTGTAGTTTTGTCTCTTTGCATTTGTGTTCAGTGGGAATACAAATGCGGGCATGTATTTGCAGTAGCGGGGTTTTCCTGTAATTTATTACGGGATCAGTTTTCTGAAGTTGCCAGTTTGCATTCTGTTCCGGCCGGTTTTCCTTTGTTCCTGCACGGCCGGACTTTATCGTTGGAGGGTGTTATTTGCAGTTTGCAAATAACATTTGTAGAGGGGGTCCTTTGTAAAATAGTAGCATCATGATGAGATTCCTTTTGGATCACTTCCATTGCATTGATTGTGATGGATTTTGATTAGGCTTTGGATTAGAAATGGAGGTGATTTTTTTTGATCATTATCTTCACACATTTCCCACTTGATTTATTCAATTCTTTTTTTTCTCCACCATGGATATAGGGGCCGGCCACTTCTAGTGAGGAGTGAGGTCTTTCATTTGGGTGAGGGAAAATTGATTCATCACATTCTATACTTGCCACAAAATTCCCTCACCTCTCAAAAAGGTTCATTGTCCATTCATTCCTCCATCAATGGAAACATAAACCCCAAAAGAAACATAGTATTCTACACTACACCTACAGCACTCTTGGACGCGTTGGATTACCAACTTCACGCCCGAGTTGCCTCGGTCCAGAGGTGGGAGCCCGTAAAAGAACTCGGCTACGTGGTGCCCTTTCTGACGAGGAGGTGACGGACGGAGATTCCGCGGGAGATCGGAGTAGAGACGAAGACCGAATGATACGGATCGCTTGGTATATCTCTTCACCCATCTTTTAGTTTGCTAGTAGCTAGGTTAATGGCCCGATCCGGGTATTTAGTGCGCGGTGGTGCCGGTTTGCTAGTTTGCAAAGTTTTTTGTTTCCGCGTTTCCGGCGTCGGATATACGGCCGGGGCGCCCCCGCGGATTTACATTGGTATCAGAGCCTCGCCATTAACTTAGCCTAGCTTGCTCTAGTATGTTTAGAACTCGATCGAACAAAAATCCCGAAAACCCGATTTCGAGTTGCTCTGTTTCTGTCAAAAATTTTTTAGCTCCAAAAATTTTTCAGGTTGTTGCAGAAACACATGCAGGTAATTAGAAGCATTCTGTGAAAATTTGGTCGCACGTTCTCACTATACCACCGCGGAACCGCGGCCAAACCCATGCTTGGGCCGCGGTTCCGCCGCCATATGTACTGTTCAGTGCACTAAATTTTCACAGAGAGCTCCTGAGTTGAAAATAAGGCTTTTGGAATATTCTTTTTGGGCCCAGATTTTCTATGAGTGCTACAGTACTGCTTGGGGCCCACTTCGATAAATTTGTTCGATCGGATATTTTAAACATGTCAGTTCACAGTATTTACATTATATCTGCGACCGTGAATGTCATTTGATCGGTAAATCCTGTCTAACTGCTATAGCCCTTTTAGACGGATTTGCGAACGTGACATTCACATTGATGTTCTGTGTTGTGCTGTGATGTTGCGGATCGGTCGTGGGGATAGCCTGGTTGCAATGTTAGTACAGTTTTATTTTATATGTACATTTGACTTTGCGGGGCGAGCGTCCGACATGTGGACTGTCGTCACTGCCTGTTTGTATTATTCTTTTGGGCACGACCGGGTCGAGGTCGATGTACCATTGTATGTATATTTTACTTTCTGTACTAGGATTGCCCCGCGGAGGGGTGCACGTGCAGGGTTCCTAGGCACTCTAGTGAGGTCTCCCAAGCCATCAACCATGGCAATTTCAAAAATTATGGTGCCTACAAACCCTAAAGTACGGATCGTTTGCTAGATATCTAGGCGAACAAGAACTAGTTAACAGTTAACTATATAAAATACGGAAATACAACCTTTGTAGATCCGGTGCTCCACCTCCATAGCTCCGCAACGAGGTCCTCTCCGCTGTCCAAAACGAATCTGGGCTCTAGGATCGGCTTCGTCGGAGAATGGGCAAGCTAGGTCGTCGATGTCCATGCCGAAGATGATCTACGTCGAAGCATCGATGAATCAAGCTCCACCTTCAACAAGTCATGAAACTTGTGAAGGAAACACACTCTACTACTTGGCAAGAGGTAGAGGATGAAGAAATAGGAAGTGGGTTAACTTTAGAATTGGATTTCTCACTCAAAACATCAATCCACCATTGATGAGGTAAAGCTTTTCTTCTTGAAGTCAAGGAAGAAGAAGAAGAAAGCTTATGAAAAGTTATGATAAGATTAAAGAAAAAGAAAAGAATTATCTATTCTTATCATAACTAAACCATAGTTAGATGTAGAGAGTTAATCATGGTTAAAGAATGGTTAGGTTTAGACAAGAAGACAAAAATGGTTGCTTTGGTCAAATGTTCATGAAGCTTCAAAGAATACAAACAAATAAAGCCACCATTTTCTCTTCATCATATTTCTTTTGCTAAAATAACAAAATGGATAAATAAATGAATAAATAAATAAGTAAATGAAGCAAAAGAAAACCCTAACCATTGACCAACCATGGTTTAAACCATACACCAAACAATCATGTATCATCAAACATGATACAATCAAATGCACAAAAGTATATCACATATACAACTTGCACATCCGAGCGAGAAAATCCATCTTAAGTAAACCGATACTAGTTAATGCAAAGTAATATATCAAATATATAATTATACATTAAATCATTAAATCAACACTTGATTCAATGATCCGGTCATGCGCACATAACCGACTGGTATCCAATATATCGGCTTATCGAATCAACGCTTGAATCGATAACTAGGTTATATCGCATACAACCATTCGATATATTTATCGCGAGAATAGAATACGGTATCACATACTCGTATTATTCTCGGTCCCGCACATATCTCATATGCGCTCCTATTTCGTTTCGCTTGAGCCAGGAAACCTCTGTGTAGGACTCTAAAGACTCGTCAATACGCCGGCAGCAGGCGATGATCATATCAAACACCCACAAGCCGCAAGCGGTCTGCTAAACGTAACGGCCACCCGGGTATTGAGCGATCTGAAGATCGACGAGCAAGCCCGCTCACACTCCAGTGAATCCGACCAGTAACACTACCGTACAGTCCGGTCTGATCGTCTGATATGTCGCATATCTCGCCTAGGGGTGGTATACGTCAGACCCCAATAGCTCAATAAGTCGTGTCGATATGAGGTCTATAACTGTTCGAGAAACTACTGGTAACACTTACCAGTAAATCTCAGCAACCCTGGCCAGGGATTTCCTGTTATAGCCAATCGAACACAGCGCAACATCAACCCCCATATACCGGGAGAGACGAATCCCCTCCTATCGCTCATTGCCTCCATGTGACTCGGGACTGTACCCAAAAACCACCGTTTTGCACGCCCTCTTGGACGTGGTAAGATGGAAATCAAAGCACAGTGGGAACCACACAAGACTCTATGACGATCTCGGGTCAACAGACTACTCTGTACCAGTGTCACCAGAGAACTGCCATCTGACGTGAGGTATAATACCATCTGGGAGTTCTCGGCGAGTCCGTCCAATGTACCCAGTCTCTACTGAGCACCCGTATATCTCCTCTGATGTCAAACACCGATGGATATGGGATCATCCATCGCCCATCTGTATGGGTCGAGAAGGTACACGCTAGTCTACTCTGGTATTATCGATGCCCCATCTCGATACACCCACGACTAGGGACTTTGAAGGATGTACTTATGGACTACCATGTCCCCACTAGTATGATCCGCATCATAGTCCAGGTAGTCAAGTACAGATCCTAAGGGCTTTACCAACATGTAACAGAGAGACAATCAGCATACACGTTAAGGTAAAGGGTAACCAGATAGCATACTATCATGTCGAGCAAGAAAGTCCTCCCTATATATGTCCCAGCATCCACTACAATATACATCCTATGTACAGTAATGGCCTCTAGGGCATACATATAACTAACAATCTCCCACTTGCACTAGGGCCATCTGTAGCAGTGGTTGCAGTATCTCATACTCAACCATCCCATAAAAGTCTCTCTCTGGGAACAGGCCTTTGTGAGTGGATCCGCTGTGTTGTCCTCTGAATCTACTTTCCTAACCTCGATCACCCTGGAGATCAACTATCTCCATGATCAGGCGATGCTGCCTTAGAATATGTCTGGATCACTGATGGGACCGGCGTTCCTTGGCATAAGCCACAACTCCATTGTCTCACAATGGTAGGAACATAGTTCATCTCATGAACCTATATACACCCAAATAGCCTCTTTGGTAGCATCTTAAGTAGCGATGTATCCTGCCTTTATCGTCTAGTATGCCACGGTATATAGCTTGGAACTCTTCCAACATACCGTCCCTTTACTGAGGGTAAAGGCAATGCCTGCGACTGACATTCAGTCGTCTTTATCACCCTGGAACCCTTCCAGTGATTCTCCTCAGGATCGGTTGATACCGTCTCACTACAACTAGTGAGAATCCTAACATCCAATTAAATCTATCTCATAGATCCAAAATCCAGGACTTAGGAGGTATCACTTTGATCCTATATGGAGAATCATTGTGATAAGCGGAGATTGATCGAGCGTAGCATAAGAAACTCTTTTCTTATCAAGAGTATGTCATCCACGTACTCTACGAGGATCATCACCATACTCCCTACTACCTTTTTGTTTATACAAGGTTCATCTACCATTTTGATGATGTCAAACTCTTTGACTAATTCATCAAAACAGATGTTCCAACTCCGCGATGCCTGCTTTATCCTATAAAGCATCTTGCACACGTTTCCGCTGCTCCCACTGTCTACGAAGCCCTCTGGCTGTGTACTTACAGACGCACTCTTCTAAATCATCATTTAGAAAAGCAGTCAAGACACCCAACCACCAGATATCGTAGTCATGGTATGTAGCTGTGGTAAGTAGGATCTGGATGGACTTAAGCATAGATCCTTGAAAAAGTTTCATCATAATCCACGCCTGGTAAATGATGCAAACTTTTAACAAGTCTAGCTTTGAAAGTCTCAACTCTTCCATGTACACCAAGTAATCTTCTCAAGATATACTTGCTCCTGATGGGGATTTAACCCTTCAGATATAGCAACCAAAGTCCATACTTTGTTGGTGTATAAGGATTCCATCTCAGATCACTAAACATCCAGCCATTCTTACAGAGTCCCACTCCTGATGGCCAGCTCGAGACTAGTTGGGTCATCATCTCATGATGCAATCCTCGCTCCCACTGTCATAGAGAAACTGAAGTATCTCTCTGGTGGGTGAGGAACCCTACTACATCGGCGGAGAGGCTGAGGTTCGTTGGAATCTACTGAATCCTTTGGCTCTATCAAATCATCTTCTGTAGTTTGTATAGCTGGAACATTTCCAGTTCTACATAACAGACCTTGCCTCGAGCTTGTCCGGATTTTGCTTTTAGACATAGGCCGGACAATCCCAAATCTTAACTAACTTAAGATATGGGCTCTTCCCTTTCCATATCATATATGAAGTGGTAGGCGACTGATTTGATTCGAACCCTATTCAATAGGTATGCAGCTTCTCAAGTGCATAACACCCAAAAGGAAAAAGGTAACTCAGTATTACTCATCATAGAGCACACCTTATCACATAGGGTGTGATTGCTCCGCCCTGATATACCATCGTGCTATGGTGTATGCGGAGGAGTAATGCTGAGAGAGAATCTCATTCTCCTTTAGAATAGTCCAGGAATTTCCGTGCTCAAGTATTCTCCTCCCTGATCTCATCATAGGACATAATACTTATACCCGTATTCTGGTTCTCTACTTCTAACTTATATTCCGTGAATATCTCAAAAGGTTCGGACTTGTGTTTCAACAGGAACATATGTCTGAATCTTGAGAGATTATCAGAGAATATAATGAAGTATAAAGAACCAGTCTTGGCA
Source organism: Agapanthus africanus (assembly GCA_030015575.1). NCBI lineage: Eukaryota > Viridiplantae > Streptophyta > Magnoliopsida > Asparagales > Amaryllidaceae > Agapanthus > Agapanthus africanus. The sequence continues at coordinate 358,149,586 of CM057343.1, forward strand.
GGTGTAGACAGGGGACCTAACATACATCAACATGTATCATCCCAAGAGTTCACTAACTCTTTCTCTGTTTCAGTAAACGGAGCTATGGTCATCTTATCTTTGTGACATGACTGGCGAGTTTCACAAGATGTAAATTCAAACTGATTTAAATATGCATCTTTATGTAACTCTAGCTAGTCGGGTCACATTGATCTGACCTAGTCTACAATGCCTCAAGAAGAATTCGTTCATTTCTGAACTCTTCCTCTTGTGTGTGTTCCATATACCAAGAACTGTAGTTTGATTTAGAACATCAATGCTTTTAGATAACGTGCCTGAACCGATCAACTTTTGATATAGGAAATGTTCAAAACATTATCCAGCAATACAAAATTATATCCTTTCTTTACTTATAAAGAGATAGATATGATTTTGTATATCAGGTTCGATATCTAACAACATTCGTTCAGAATCAATGTATTGGTAATACAGGGTGACAGTGACCGACAGACTTGGCTGCAACTCTTGCCCCGTTTTCTGCCTCATGAAACTTATCACCCGTTCTCAGTTCTCTACCTTTCTGTAGCCCTATGTAACAGATTACATATGTGGGATCCTGATCCGGTATCATATACCCAGGACGTAGAGGTTACTGAGAAACAGTTCTGTATAATGAACACACCCGAAGATGATGTATCAGCATACACTCTCTTCGTTTGGGCGGCACAGGAATTCTGGTAATCCCCAATTTCCTGCTCTGTCTTATAACAATTATAAGTTGGAGCGGGACCAACGTTCCCCAGCTCAGTATAACAAGCGGGTTCGGTCAATAATCCGTATTATTATCTTGATTAAGGCGTGATATGGTCGCTACCTGGAGAGAGAGAGAAGAAAACACTCAGCGTGCGCTCTTTCAAGAATAGATTGGTTATTATTTTATCTAATCAGGATGGCTCCCACTGCTTTTTATCAAATCTTCCTTCAAACCCTAAAAGGAAAGACTAGCCGGGATTAATTACACACTACAAGTTCGCCAATCTTTCAGCCAGGCCAGTGTCGGTACTTTGAGGGAGGTCTCCCGTGCTTTCGCACGAACCTAATTAATGTAAACCTCATTTTCCCAGAGGCGTAACCCCGTTGACACCTTTCTAGACACCTACTTGATCGGCTAGTTGTAATGTATAAAACTCTCCCAGGAGTAACACTTACTCGCAGCGGGTATCGGGATCCAACTATCTCATAGAAGGTATGCAATCTCATTGCAAATTTCAACACTTGAAATTCCCGATAATATTTTGCCCCTAACGTGCTATGACCTTGACGAAAGCCAACAAACCATAGCCCGCTAGTCAAGTTCAACCCGTACATTTCTTGATCGAATTAAACCCACCCGCATGACCCTTGACGAAAGCCAACAAAGCCGCACGACTACCCTAATCCAATCGCATCGAATGCTAGCAGATAAGCAGCATATAGCTACCGCACACTGCACCTTGACGAAAGCCAACAAATGCAGCACGAATACTATATACAACTTATCTGAAATGATGGAGGGCTACGACAGGTTTTTCTGAAAACCTATTGCGTAATGAACTTGATATCGTTGTAGGATCGAATGATTTTAGAAATGGAGTGTTTTTGAGGCTTTTCTAGTTTTGCTAAAGGAGTCACTCCCGGTGAAGGGATCGTCGGTCCTTTCCTCGTCGAATGAGGTGCGGGATATATCATATATATCACTGTGCAAAGCAAAAACACTTAAAAGCAATCAAAAGACAAACCGAGTGTGTAGCATCTGCCAGTTATTGCTAAAGGAGTCACTCCCGGTGAAGGGATCTCGGTCCTTTCCTCATCGAATAAGGTGCAGGATATATCACATATACCTCTGTGCAAAGCAAGAACTGTAGCTACCTGTTTTATTTTGAAATTCGATTCTACAACATCTTAGGTTTCTTTTACTTTCATTAATCACATTAATGAAGTCCCATCATTTAATTACCTAAACATCACAGATAGATATGACGTACACTTATGCCATCCGCATTCGCCTTGATGTCCCCTCGTGCACCGTTAGGTTAGGTAACTAACGGCAGAGCAGGGCAGGGCTAGCGCGGGTGTAAAACATAAGTAACGTCTATATAATATATCATATATACTATATACTATATCCATCACAGAAACATCACATGATCTCATCACAGATATCGCAGCAGAAGAAATATATGAAATATTGGATATACTAGGACGTCCGTGTTTTCAATACGAGCCAGTATAAAACACGGATTCCACGGTCGTGATGAATAGCCAAACCCACACCCCTAGACCCCTACGAGAGCGGCAAGCAACCCTACCAATTCTGGAGTTAGGAGACCCGGACTCGACTCCTCGAGTTGGTCTCCCACTGGACTCCAGAACCCGGTTACTTGTGCCCTCCTCCTTGGGTCTATCCTAGTGCGGAAAAGTAAATAATATACAACAGGTGACAACTCCCGCAACCTGGAAGCGCCCCAATAAAAGAATATTACATACAAGTTTTTACATGAATGAAAATGAAAAACACTCATCTCACATAAAAACCCCCGGCTATTCAAACACGACGATCCAATATAACATATCCAGCAACACATAACATCACATGTCATCAACGTAAGTAAATATGTCCATCCCAATTGTCGTTGACGTATAGCAACGAAACCGGCGATATCACATATTACACTTACGGTCACAGAAAAGAAAGTGTAAAACTACAACAGTTGGAATCCGCAACCTCCTCAGACATCGCATGCCTGACCAAATGAATTTCTTAGACATCGCATGCCTAACAATTATAAACCCCGCATTTTAGTCTCAAAATCGAAAACTCTTTTCAATATCAAGTCGGGCAATTCAACAAGATTCCCGACATCCTGATCGAATGCTCGTCGCAAACTTCAGTAGGCGGCCGCACCCCCGATACCGTCGACGAAGTGCACCAAGGCGGAACACCGTTACCGGGAGCACCCTAACGGATGCTTTCGGCGACGGGGTTCTCCTACAGTCACTTGGTCGGGGCTATGGAGTGAGGCTGTCTATTAAGTTTACCCGGCGAGTATCCGCGTACGCTACGTGATTGCAACGGACTTTTGATCACATCAAAATTCCGTGGCAACCGATCAAGTGAGACTAAACTGCTATGTTTATAACATTCATTTAGTTATCATATAACTCATTGTGAATTCCAATTATTGTATCCCATTCCAGATAAACAGAAAATGTTAAACTTTCCGATCGAACAATCGAACACCCAAGTTTTCCCGAAACAGATCAACACATGAAACAAGTCTAACAACATTCCGTTCGTGCCTCAGTACCAACGATCCAGCCGTAGAAGGGTCAAGCCAACGCCTCACATGTGGCACGCCGTACTGCCCCAAACCCGAAGGTTCAAAGGGCAGTTCAAGACGGTCACATAATCGAGTTAAGGTTTGTGTCTTCTAGAGGGACCATCGCGTTACTTGCACTACTTAGAACGTCGTTAAACTACGGAAAAATCCAACACTTGGAAATTTCCCGACAGGGGAAAAGTTGGGTATTTATATCCGGTCGAACTTTTTAACATATTCTAAAATTTATCCGGAAAGCCACACAGACAAAATTTGATATCCCGATCGAAATTCCGAATCCCCAAATCAACTCAGAAAAATCAACTCTTGAAAATATATTAAAAATATCCAGGAATACCAGAACAGTACCATAGGAATTACTGTAGAAGACAAGTGGCACAAGACGACAAAATGGCCGCGCTTGCGCCGCACAAGCCAAGCTCGTGCCGCGGAAGCGCGGCGCACTGTAGGAATTGTGTGCACGAATTTTACAGTATTTCTTAGAATTTCCTGCTGATGTTTCTGAATATTTTTAATGTTGAAAAATCCCAGAATTTAAAAATTGTACAGAGAGCAATATTGGTTCGGGGTTTCGGGTTCGTTCGGACTTCAATTTCCGTCTGGACTTCGCCTAAGGCTCTAGCCAGGCTCTGATACCACTGCAGGGTTCCTAGGCACTCTAGTGAGGTCTCCCAAGCCATCAACCATGGCAATTTCAAAAATTATGGTGCCTACAAACCCTAAAGTACGGATCGTTTGCTAGATATCTAGGCGAACAAGAACTAGTTAACAGTTAACTATATAAAATACGGAAATACAACCTTTGTAGATCCGGTGCTCCACCTCCATAGCTCCGCAACGAGGTCCTCTCCGCTGTCCAAAACGAATCTGGGCTCTAGGATCGGCTTCGTCGGAGAATGGGCAAGCTAGGTCGTCGATGTCCATGCCGAAGATGATCTACGTCGAAGCATCGATGAATCAAGCTCCACCTTCAACAAGTCATGAAACTTGTGAAGGAAACACACTCTACTACTTGGCAAGAGGTAGAGGATGAAGAAATAGAAAGTGGGTTAACTTTAGAATTGGATTTCTCACTCAAAACATCAATCCACCATTGATGAGGTAAAGCTTTTCTTCTTGAAGTCAAGGAAGAAGAAGAAGAAAGCTTATGAAAAGTTATGATAAGATTAAAGAAAAAGAAAAGAATTATCTATTCTTATCATAACTAAACCATAGTTAGATGTAGAGAGTTAATCATGGTTAAAGAATGGTTAGGTTTAGACAAGAAGACAAAAATGGTTGCTTTGGTCAAATGTTCATGAAGCTTCAAAGAATACAAACAAATAAAGCCACCATTTTCTCTTCATCATATTTCTTTTGCTAAAATAACAAAATGGATAAATAAATGAATAAATAAATAAGTAAATGAAGCAAAAGAAAACCCTAACCATTGACCAACCATGGTTTAAACCATACACCAAACAATCATGTATCATCAAACATGATACAATCAAATGCACAAAAGTATATCACATATACAACTTGCACATCCGAGCGAGAAAATCCATCTTAAGTAAACCGATACTAGTTAATGCAAAGTAATATATCAAATATATAATTATACATTAAATCATTAAATCAACACTTGATTCAATGATCCGGTCATGCGCACATAACCGACTGGTATCCAATATATCGGCTTATCGAATCAACGCTTGAATCGATAACTAGGTTATATCGCATACAACCATTCGATATATTTATCGCGAGAATAGAATACGGTATCACATACTCGTATTATTCTCGGTCCCGCACATATCTCATATGCGCTCCTATTTCGTTTCGCTTGAGCCAGGAAACCTCTGTGTAGGACTCTAAAGACTCGTCAATACGCCGGCAGCAGGCGATGATCATATCAAACACCCACAAGCCGCAAGCGGTCTGCTAAACGTAACGGCCACCCGGGTATTGAGCGATCTGAAGATCGACGAGCAAGCCCGCTCACACTCCAGTGAATCCGACCATTAACACTACCGTACAGTCCGGTCTGATCGTCTGATATGTCGCATATCTCGCCTAGGGGTGGTATACGTCAGACCCCAATAGCTCAATAAGTCGTGTCGATATGAGGTCTATAACTGTTCGAGAAACTACTGGTAACACTTACCAGTAAATCTCAGCAACCCTGGCCAGGGATTTCCTGTTATAGCCAATCGAACACAGCGCAACATCAACCCCCATATACCGGGAGAGACGAATCCCCTCCTATCGCTCATTGCCTCCATGTGACTCGGGACTGTACCCAAAAACCACCGTTTTGCACGCCCTCTTGGACGTGGTAAGATGGAAATCAAAGCACAGTGGGAACCACACAAGACTCTATGACGATCTCGGGTCAACAGACTACTCTGTACCAGTGTCACCAGAGAACTGCCATCTGACGTGAGGTATAATACCATCTGGGAGTTCTCGGCGAGTCCGTCCAATGTACCCAGTCTCTACTGAGCACCCGTATATCTCCTCTGATGTCAAACACCGATGGATATGGGATCATCCATCGCCCATCTGTATGGGTCGAGAAGGTACACGCTAGTCTACTCTGGTATTATCGATGCCCCATCTCGATACACCCATGACTAGGGACTTTGAAGGATGTACTTATGGACTACCATGTCCCCACTAGTATGATCCGCATCATAGTCCAGGTAGTCAAGTACAGATCCTAAGGGCTTTACCAACATGTAACAGAGAGACAATCAGCATACACGTTAAGGTAAAGGGTAACCAGATAGCATACTATCATGTCGAGCAAGAAAGTCCTCCCTATATATGTCCCAGCATCCACTACAATATACATCCTATGTACAGTAATGGCCTCTAGGGCATACATATAACTAACAGCACGAATAGCCGGGTTCTAGAGGGCAACAAGCCCGCATCTCATGGCGTTGAGACGGAGGGGGCTTTACTCTAGAATTGGCGGGCTATTCGCCGCACTCGTAGGGGGTATAGGTTGACCCAGGAGGGGTGCCCAAGTTACCGGATTCTGTGAAGTGCTGGGTGGTCCATTCACGTTGCTGAAGGGGGCTGCCTCGCTTCAGGTTTTGGCGGGTGACTTGCTGCGCCCGTAGGGGTCTAGGATTTCATTGCACAGGCTATCCACACGACCAGGGGAACGTCGGGTTTCAGTAGCGGCTCTATGAAACCCGGGGATCCCAGATATCTGTATTGTTCTGTGATGCTGTACATTTCTGTGATGCTGCTTTTTTATCACGCCTTGAGCGAAATATTATATATTGATATATATACTAGTAGATGTTGTATATGTTTTGCATCCGCGCTAGACCAGTCCCCGCTCTGTCGTTAGTTAGCTAACCTAACGGGTGATGACGGGACCCAGTGGCGAATGCGGATGGCATATACGTACGTCATTATTTTCGTTCTTTGTGGTGTGATCAATTGATGGGACTGCGTTGATTCGGATCAATGCAAGCTAAACAAAATTTTTCTGATGTTGTTGGAACATTTTTCAAAAAGTTGTTATTGCAAGGGCGTTCTCTTTTGTTTTGCACAGTGGTATTCGGTTATGAATATCCTGCTCCTCAGTCGATGAGGCAAGGGCCGAGATCCCTTCACCGGGAGTGACCCCTTGGACAGAAGTTTGCGTCAGGGCAATAACTTCACTATAGCCAATTACTTTTGCTTTGCATCGTGGTATTCAGTTGGAATATCCTGCACCTCATTCTACGGGGAAAGAGCCGAGATCCCTTCACCGGGAGTGACCTCTTTAGCAAAGGTTTTCGTTACTATATTTTTCTAAAAAGCTATCCGTTCCTTCAACGATATCAAGTTCATTACGTTAAAGGTTTTCGCCAGAAACCATTCGTAGCCCTCCGTCATTTCAGAACGGTAGCACATAGTATTCATGCTATGTATGTTGGCCTTCGTCAAGGCATAGTGTATGGTAGCTATTTGTTACTTTTCTGCAGCATAGATAGATGCGTTGGTTTGGGACAGTCGTACTACTATTTTGGCCTTCGTTAAGGGTATGTACGGGTGGGTTCAAATTAACCTGGATAATGACGGGTAGAACTTGACATGTGACTTATGATATGTTGGCCTTCGTCAAGGTCATAAGAGCATGGGGCAAAAATCCACATCGGGAGTTTCTAAAGAAACTGAAACTTGCCAGATATGCGCATACCTTCTGGAGTGTGATAACGTGAGCGGATTCCGTCACGTTATCATGCGATGATAATTGGATCCTGATTCCCACTGATGAGTTGGTTTACTCCTCGGGTGATCCCGACTAATTCTTCTTTCAGGTTTGGGGAAGAATTTGACGTTACAGTGGGAGGTTTCAAGATTAGATAAAGTGATAACCATTCTGATCTAGGTTAGAGTGCACGCTGAGTATTTATTTTCTCTCTCTCTTTGGCAGCGACCATTGACTCGACCCTAGACTATGACTTAGTGACCAAGTTGACCGAACCTTCTTAAACACTGGATTTTGGATTATCAGAGTTGCAAACCTCTTTGACACTCCTACTTTTACCCTTTTCTCCAGAACACCCGTATTACTACGAACGTCCACTTCCATTGGACAAAACCATCGTATGATTATATACGAACTCGAAGGAATTCGAGGATGGTTTCCGGTTCTGGAGAAAACGAATAGGACTATTCAGTTGTCTTTGTAAGTCGATGTTCAACACCCCAATACTTATGGGGAGGCGGAAATATGAATAACAATCTTGTTCTATGATCAAACATCGATTAACCGTATGAATCGTTTGCTAAACAAGTTTTAACAAAAGCTATAGAATTCTAAACTACTATGTTAAGAGATTATACCAAACGGTTCTAGTCCTTCGTCTTAATGTTATCTACGGCCTATTTGGATCTCCACGTCCTCTTCGGCTTTCTTCCGTGATAGACGATCCACCCGAGAACCCTAATCCAAGCTATAACCTCTAAACTTGAGGTTACTTAGTTTCTCTAGTTGCTAAATAGAGTAGCTAAGGTGATGTAGAGATAGGTTATGGAGTAATTAGTCTTTCCTAATCCTTGTTCTCAACTCATGAGGGGTAGCATTAGGCTTGGTGAAGGAGAGAGAACTTGAAGAGAGAGAGAAGGAAGATGATAATGATAATATTATATGAAATGAAAAAGCTTCTCACTAGATATATGAAACATAATGAATTAAAAGAAATGAATAATAAGATATTATTCATCATGTTTCATTAATGCAAGTGGGTGATTCATTATGTGAGTCATTAAGCATTTAATAATGCATTAATGACATGATGAATCACTCACAATGAGTCACTAATTCATTAAATGAAAATGCCACCTCTCCCTCCATGTCACAACCTTCTAGAAGCTTCTCGGAAAATTACGAGAACGCCCCCCTCATCCGTAAAAACACGGAAAAATTTTAGACTGTATAAATCCAATAACCTTATACTAGAATCTGGCTTAAACCAAAGCCGGCTAGTAAAAAACTGTCCGAACGTCGTACGTGCGTTCAAGCACGTATGCGTCCGAACCTTTGTCGTAAAACCATACGACCTCTATATCTTTTCGCCTGGGTTTGGGAAATCTCTGTGTGGGACTCTAAAGACTCGACTACTACGCTGGCAGTAGGTTTAACCACAGACCGCAAGCGGCACTAGCTGTACGTAACGGTCCCCAGGTAGTTGTCGATAAGAAAGCTGATGAGGTAACCCATCTGAAATCCTACTGAGCCTGTCTGTGACAATATCCGCGCAGTCCGGTCTGTACGTCTAAGAGTATCGCATGTATGGTCTAGGGAGGTGGTGGACGTCAGACCCCTAATAACCGTACAAGTCGTGTCGGTATGGTTCAAGACCACCCGAGAATCTACTGATCATTCCATCAGTAATTCTCAATCAGCCCTGGCCAGGGACTTATGGTAATGACCAAACGACCACAGTGCGATATCAACTCCCTATACCGGGAGAGACGAATCCCTAACAGTCGCTCACTGCCTCCATGTGGCTCGGGACTGTGCCCAACTGAAACCTGTTTGCACGACTCCTTTGAGCCGTGGTAGGGTAATAATCAAAGCACAGTGGGAACTCACACGAGACAAATGATGACCTTAATTCAACGGACTATCTGCACACATGTCACCTGAGAACTGCTATCTGACGTTAGGTATAATACCATCCAGTCAGTTCTCGGCGAGTCATGTCCGGTGTACTCACACCCAGTGAGCATCTGTATACAATCTTAGGTAAACACCACCAATGGTTGCGGGACCAATCCATCGCCCCTCGTCAGGGTCTAGATATGTATACACTAGTCTACTCCGGAGTATCGATGCCCAATCTCGATACTCGTGCGACCAGGGACATCTAAGGGTGTGCCTATTGACTATCCAGCTCCCACTAGTATGACTGCCATCACAACGCCGGTAGTCAGACAAACACCCTATGGGCTTTATCAACATATATATATAAATACCAAGTAAAATATATTATACGTTAAGACAAAGTCAAACCAAATAGCGTACTATCATATCAAGCAAGACTGTCATGTACATACATATCCCAAGCATCCTATACAATGTAAGCCTCTAAGGCATATATATCCAACAATCTCCCACTTGCACTAAGGCCTATAATTGGCGCAATGAGTACCCACTGTCTCTACCAGATCCAGTTGCTTGCGTACCGCATGCCCAACATCTCAAAAAGCCTCTCGAACTGTACTTGAGGAATGGCCTTGGTGAATGGATCTGCCGTGTTGTCTTTTGTGTCTACTCTCCGTATCTCGATCTCCCGACGATCCACGATCTCCCTGATCAGGTGAAACCGCCTTAAGATATGCCTGGATTTCTGATGGGACCTTGGTTCCTTCGCTAAAGCTACAGCGCCATTGTTATCGCAATACAAAGGTATTGGATTGGCAATGGACGGAACCACCTGAAGTTCAGAAATGAACTTCCTCATCCAGACAGCCTCTTTTGCGGCTTCACTAGCTGCTATATACTCAGCCTCCATAGTTGAGTCTGCGACGGTATCTTGTTTGGAACTCTTCCAACATACCGCTCCTCCATTGAGGGTAAACACAAAACCCGAAATGGATTTAGAATCATCCTTATCACTTTGGAAGCCGGAGTCGGTAAAAGCCTCTACCTGGAGGTCTTTATTACCGTAAATCAAGAACATTTCCTTAGTCCTTCTCAGGTACTTGAGAATGTTCTTCACCGCTCTCCAATGGTTCTCACCTGGGTCAGACTGATACCTGCTTACCACACTAAGTGCGTAAGCTACATCCGGTCTGGTACACAACATCGCATACATTATTGATCCTACCGCCGAAGCGTAGGGTATAATGCCCATGCGAGCCCTCTCTTTATCAGTCTTTGGAGACATCTCTTTGGAGAGGGTGATTCCGTGACAAGCGGGCATATTGCCGCGTTTGGAATCTTCCATACTAAATCTCTTTAGTATAGTGTCTATATACCTGGACTGTGAAAGTCCCAATATTCTATTAGATCTATCTCGATAGATCTTAATGCCCAGAATGTATGATGCATCTCCCAAGTCTTTCATAGAGAATTTCTGTGACAAGAAGAGCTTTACTGATTGTAGTATAGGGATATCATTCCCTATCAGTAGTATGTCGTCGACGTATAAAACGAGGAAGACTACTGCTCCTTCTACAATCTTCCTATAAATACATGGTTCATCTACATTTTTGATAAAGTCAAATTCCTTGACTGTTTCATCAAAGCAGATGTTCCAACTCCGCGATGCTTGCTTTAACCCATAAATGGATTTAAGCAATTTGCACACTCTTCCGCTGCTCCCACTGTCTAAGAAACCTTCTGGTTGATCCATGTAAACACTCTCTTCTAGATGTCCATTTAGAAAAGTTGTTTTTACATCCATTTGCCAGATTTCATAGTCATGGAAGGCAGCAATGGCAAGCATGATCCGAATGGATTTAAGCATAGCTACTGGTGAAAAAGTTTCATCATAGTCCAATCCTGGTTTTTGACGAAAACCTTTTGCTACTAGTCTAGCTTTGTAGGTTTCCACTTGTCCAAATGTACCAATCTTCTTTTTGAAAATCCATTTGCACCCAACTGGTTTTACCCCAGGAGGAGCAACTTCTAAAGTCCATACTTTATTGGTGTACATGGATTCCATTTCGGATCTCATTTCATCCAGCCACTTCACTGAGTCGCTACTCGTGATAGCCTGCTGAAAACTAGTAGGCTCATCATCATCGATGATGCAATCCTCTCGATCCCCATCAAGAAGAAAACCATAATATCTTTCAGGAGGATGAGAAAGCCTACTAGATCTGCGGAGTGGCGTTGGTTCGTCATGTTCTATTGAAATCTGAGATTCTTCTAAGTCCTCGGTTGCAGTTTAAGGTTCTGGAATTTCTTCCAGTTCTACCGCGTTCCCACTAATTTCTTTTGCAAGAAATTCGCTTTCTAAGAAGACAATGTGACGAGCGACAAACACCTTTTGTTCTTCAGTGTGGTAGACCATGTACCCCCTTGAATGCTTGGGGTATCCTACAAACTTGCATAAAACCGATCGTGCTTCGAGCTTGTCCGAATTATGCTTTTTAACATATACCGGACACCCCCATATCTTGATATACTTGAGATATGGTCTCTTCCCACACCATATTTCATATGGAGTGGTAGGTACAGACTTAGTTGGAACTCTATTCAATAGGTATGCGGCTCATTCTAGAGCAAATCCCCAGAAGGAAAGTGGCAACTCAGCACTACTCATCATTAAACGCACCATATCTAATAGCGTGCGATTCCTTCTTTCTGATACACCATTATGCTGAGGTGTATAAGGTGGAGTAAGCTGAGAGAGAATTCCATTCTCTTTTAAGTATTCAAGGAAACTGGTACTTAAGTATTCTCCACCTCGATCAGATCGAAGTGTCTTGATGCTTTTACCAGTTTGTTTCTCTACTTCATTTTTATACTCCTTAAACTTCTCAAAAGCCTCGGATTTATGCTTTATTAAGAACACATGTCCATACCTAGAGAAGTCATCAGTAAAAGTTATGAAGTAGGAGTGACCGCTTCGTGCATGCGTAGACATCGGACCACATACATCACTGTGTACTAGTCCCAAGAGTTCAGTGGCTCTTTCTCCGTGTCCGGTGAACGGAGATTTGGTCATTTTTCCTTTGATACATGATTGACAAGTTGCATATGATGAATATTCAAACGGATCTAGATATCCATCTTTATGTAACTTAGTCAACCTTGTTTCATTTATATGACCAAGTCTACAATGCCATAGGAAGGCTTGATTCAAATCTGGAGCCTTTCTTTTATGCGTGTTTTGAATATTGAAAATTTGAGGTTGATTAAGTATGTATATGCCGTTTTCCAGTGTGCCAAACCCAATCAGTTCTTGATTTAGGAGAATGTTCATGACATTTCTTTCAAGCACAAAATTATATCCTTTATTAGACAACAAAGATACCGATATAATATTACACAACATACTGGGAATACAAAAATAGCTATACAATACCAAAATGTGTCCACTATTCAACCCTAGATGATATTCCCCTATTGCAACTGCATCTACATGCATTCCATTGCCCATCCGGAGAGTCATATCACCTGCCCCCAGTACTCTACTATTTCTCAGATCCTGCAAAGAATTACAGATGTGAGAACCAGAACCGGTATCAAGTACCCATGAAGTAGAGTTTACTGAAAGACAATTTTCGATTACGAACACAACTGAAGCAAAAGCAACAGCTTGCTCATGTCCTTGGCTTTAAAGGCCAAACAGTCCTTCTTCCAGTGCCCTTGCTTGTGACAATAGAAGCACTCGTTCTTTTCTGCCTTTACCCTTCCTGCCTTGTTCGTTCCCTGCACCTTCTTGACCCCTCCCTTCGGTTTGGTGGCTTTCATCTTCTTCTTCCCTTTAGCTTTCGCTTTAGATTTAGAAGAAGATGATTGGCCAACATACAGAACGGGGGTCTTCTCCTTTTTCAAGGAGGTCTCTGCTACCCTCAACATATTGAGAAGCTTTGGAAGATCCGCTTCCATTTCGTGCATGTTAAAGTTCAGCACGAACTGAGAGAAGGTGTGGGGAAGGGACTGCAAAATCAATTCGATATACAAATCATTCTCTAGCACGCATCCCAGGTTTGCGAGTTCCTCAATGAGGGTGATCATTTTGAGGACGTGCTCTCCAACAGGCGATCCTGGAGCTAACCTCATCTGGAAAAGTTTCCTTGAGGTTTCGTACCTCGCGATACGGGAGTGTTCACCATACAATTCCTTGCAATGGAGGAATATGGATATAATATCCATACTCTCGTGCTGTTTCTGGAGTTCATTATTCATGGACGCCAGCACGATACACTTAGCTCGCTCACAGTCTAGATCCCAGGTTTTACGAACTTCCTTGTCCGCAACTGAGGAATCTGGTCCTGGGATAAGGGGAGGAACAGCGGTGGTAACATATGCAACTTTGTCATAAGTCAGCGCAATATTGACGTTCCTTAGCCAATCTTTATAGTTCTGCCCGGTCAGTATATTCTTTTCAAGTAATAGTTTTAGTCCAGTCATGGTAGCTGCCAGAGAGAGAGAAAAGAAACACTCAGCATACGCTCTTGCAAGTTTAGATTGGTTATTAATTTATCTAAACAGGATGGCTCCCACTGTTTCCTCAAATCATTCTTCAAAACCTAAAAGAAGAACTAGTCAGGATTTAATCACACGTCACAATTCTTGCTTAACCTTTCAGCCAGGCTAGTGTTGGTACTTCGAGGGAGGTTTTCCAACGCTTTCGCGAAGTTCCTTAATTAAAGAACCTCTTTTCCCTGGAGGCGTAGCCCCTCTAACACCTTTCTAGGCACCTACTTGGTTTATAGCATTGATTGTTAAGTGAGAGAAATTCCCGAGAGTAATCCTACTCATCAGTGAGATCGGGATCCAACTATCATTGCATGATGCCCTAGATGGAAGCCACTCTAGTCACCACACTCCAGAAGGTAAGCTAAATCTGCAAGTTTCCTTTATGTTTGAAACTCCCGATGTGATTTTTACCCCAAGCTCTTATAGACCTTGACGTAGGCCAACAAGTCATAAGACGCAAGTCAAGTTCTACCCGTCGTTGTCCTGATCAATTTAAATACATCGTACAAGCCCTTGACGTAGGCCAACAAGGTGTACGTCTGTATTAAACTAATGCATCTATCTATGCAACAAATAGGCACACACACTGCTACCATACACTATGCCTTGACGTAGGCCAACAAGCATAGCATGAATACGATGTGCTGTCTATCTGAAACGACGGAGGGTTACGGCTGGTTTTTGGCAAAAAACCGTTAACGTAGTGAACTTGATTTGATCGAAGGAACTAAGATAGCTTTTATTAAAAGGAGTGGTTTAAGCTCCGCATTTAAAATTTGCTTTTTCAAGAAAACCGAGTGGTTTTTAGAAATTGTTCCAACGATTCAGTTTAGGTTTTATTTTCTTTGCATTAATAATAATGCGTCCCATCTTTAACTTATCATTACAGATAACAACGAAAATACAACGTCCTCTTATGCCATCCGCATTCGCCACGGGGTCCCGTCATCACCCGTTAGGTTACTTAACTAACGACAGAGCGGGGGCTGGGCTAGCTCGGGTGTAAAACATAAGCGACGTCTAAATAGCTATCATATATAGATATTGTACATTCGTCAGACGCAATAATAGGCATTCCAGATCACAGATAAACAATATTGGATTTGCAAGCAATCCGCATTTCTTTTGAGCCTGCAATGAAAGACGGATTACACAGTTGTGATGAATAGCCATTTTCCCACCCCAGACCCCTACGGGTACGGCAAACTACCCGTCAGGTACCAGAAGTGAAGCGGTCTGCACCAACACTTCAAAATACCCGGTAGTTTGTGCACCCCACCTTGGGTCTATCCTAGGAGCAAAAACAGTAAAAAGAAATAATACAACGGTGGCTACAACCGCAACCTGGATGTGCCCCGCAAAATAATATTACAACTTATTACATTTACATCAAATGAATTGATACAAAAACCCATTACAAAACCCGGCTAAACACCACAACAGTCCAATACAGTTTATATACACAAACAGTTATATATAACATCACAGATATGTGCAACCCCCTGCCAACCGACATACTAGCAGTTAGGGGAGGTTTACGAACACATATAACATTTCACAGATATAATCAAACAAGCAAATACTGTATAATTTCGATCGATTAAACACATTTAATCTTGCTCCAATACTTCTCTGTAAATCTGAAACCTGAGCAAAAATAAAAATTACCAGAAAACACCAAATATCACATAGAAACAACACAAGAAAGTTGGGATGATGAATCGTCCAAAGCGCGGCGGAATCGCGGCGGATCGGTAGGATCGGCCGCGGTTCCGCGGTGCTATGGCCGATTCATGAGCCCAATTTTCTTGGGTGTTCTAATACATTCATTTAGGTCATTCTGAAGCACCCTGAAAAATTTTTGGACCTCATTTAAAATTCGACAGACATGATATCGGGGTTTTTCCGGTTTGTTTTTCCGTTCGAAATTCATACAAATTTGCAAGTGTGTTAAATACTGTTTAGCTAGGCTCTGATACCACTGTAAGTCGATGTTCAACACCCCAATACTTATGGGGAGGCGGAAATATGAATAACAATCTTGTTCTATGATCAAACATCGATTAACCGTATGAATCGTTTGCTAAACAAGTTTTAACAAAAGCTATAGAGTTCTAAATTACTATGTTAAGAGATTATACCAAACGGTTCTAGTCCTTCGTCTTAATGTTATCTACGGCCTCTTTGGATCTCCACGTCCTCTTCGGCTTTCTTCCATGATAGACGATCCACCCGAGAACCCTAATCCAAGCTATAACCTCTAAACTTGAGGTTACTTAGTTTCTCTAGTTGCTAAATAGAGTAGCTAAGGTGATGTAGAGATAGGTTATGGAGTAATTAGTCTTTCCTAATCCTTGTTCTCAACTCATGAGGGGTAGGATTAGGCTTGGTGAAGGAGAGAGAACTTGAAGAGAGAGAGTGAGAAGATGATAATGATAATATTATATGAAATGAAAAAGCTTCTCACTAGATATATGAAACATAATGAATTAAAAGAAATGAATAATAAGAGATTATTCATCATGTTTCATTAATGCAAGTGGGTGATTCATTATGTGAGTCATTAAGCATTTAATAATGCATTAATGACATGATGAATCACTCACAATGAGTCACTAATTCATTAAATGAAAATGCCACCTCTCCCTCCATGTCACAACCTTCTAGAAGCTTCTCGGAAAATTACGAGAACGCCCCTCTCATCCGTAAAAACACGGAAAAACTTTAGACTGTATAAATCCAATAACCTTATACTAGAATCTGGCTTAAACCAAAGCCGGCTAGTAAAAAACTGTCCGAATGTCGTACGTGCGTTCAAGCACGTATGCGTCCGAACCTTTGTCGTAAAACCATACGACCTCTATATCTTTTCGCCTGGGTTTGGGAAATCTCTGTATGGGACTCTAAAGACTCGACTACTACGCTGGCAGTGGGTTTAACCACAGACCGCAAGCGGCACTAGCTGTACGTAACGGTCCCCAGGTAGTTGTCGATAAGAAAGCTGATGAGGTAACCCATCTGAAATCCTACTGAGCATGTCTGTGACAATATCCGCGCAGTCCGGTCTGTTCGTCTAAGAGTATCGCATGTATGGTCTAGGGAGGTGGTGGACGTCAGACCCCTAATAACCGTACAAATCGTGTCGGTATGGTTCAAGACCACCCGAGAATCTACTGATCATTCCATCAGTAATTCTCAATCAGCCCTGGCCAGGGACTTATGGTAATGACCAAACGACCACAGTGCGATATCAACTCCCTATACCGGGAGAGACGAATCCCTAACAGTCGCTCACTGCCTCCATGTGGCTCGGGACTGTGCCCAACTGAAACCTGTTTGCACGACTCCTTTGAGCCGTGGTAGGGTAATAATCAAAGCACAGTGGGAACTCACACGAGACAAATGATGACCTTAAGTCAACGGACTATCTGCACACATGTCACCTGAGAACTGCTATCTGACGTTAGGTATAATACCATCCAGTCAGTTCTCGGTGAGTCCTGTCCGGTGTACTCACACCCAGTGAGCATCTGTATACAATCTTAGGTAAACACCACCAATGGTTGCGGGACCAATCCATCTCCCCTCGTCAGGGTCTAGATATGTATACACTAGTCTACTCCGGAGTATCGATGCCCAATCTCGATACTCCTGCGACCAGGGACATCTAAGGGTGTGCCTATTGACTATCCAGCTCCCACTAGTATGACTGCCATCACAACGCCGGTAGTCAGACAAACACCCTATGGGCTTTATCAACATATTTATATAAATACCAAGTAAAATATATTATACGTTAAGACAAAGTCAAACCAAATAGCGTACTATCATATCAAGCAAGACTGTCATGTACATACATATCCCAAGCATCCTATACAATGTAGGCCTCTAGGGCATATATATCCAACAGTCTTTTCCTTTTACCTTCTCTCAGGTTGCGAGTGTTCCTTGGATTAGGACAGTACACCTATTATGCAAATTGGATAGTCTTCGTCCAAACCTTAGGCTGGTGCCGAACGGTGGGGAATGAAGAAAACCAATTAGCCTAACGGTGGTGTACAGAAGGTATTATGTAAAGACAAAGAAAGGGATTAGTAAGAGGGCAATGTAAATTGCGACTGCTATTCACGACCAAACCAAGTATTTCTTCGCCAATCCTAAATCACCTTTGTATTTCTCCTGGACACTCCGTATCACTACGAAGATCCCAAGTTTATTGGATAATCCATCGTATGGTTATATACGAACTCGAAAGGAACTTGTTCCAGTTCGGAGATGGATCCTGGTTCAGGAGAAATTGGAATAAGGTTTATTCGGTTCTTTTATCTTTACCTTCTCTCGCATTGCGAGTGCTCCTAGGATTAGGACAGTACACCCATTATGCTTATTGGATAGTCTTCTTCCAAACCATAGGCTGGTGCCGAACGGTAGGGAAGGAAGAAAACCATTTGGCCTAAAGGGGTGTACAGAAGGTAATGACTAAAGACATATAAAAGGATTTGGAGAGATGGCAAAGAAATATACGGTTACAGTTGTGAATCTGGATAATGGAAGAGGCATTACTAGGAATACCGGGATACCCCATCGAAACATTTCAATGTTTCAGTTTCACTGTGTATTGTTAAAAGAAAACTGATTTCCCAATTAGACACTTGCTCCAGGGTATGTATTTACCAGGTTGGATTCTCACATCTGTATGGTTTTACAGATGATGAGTGGGAGTAAGTTATTGGGAATTAGGTGATTATCCTCATTATATCGGAATTCGTTGTAATTGGTGATATTTGAGGAAATCGCCAGGGTTGTTTGCCGGACGGCAAATATTTGGTTTTGAATATCTGTTGTTATGCACCAATTTCAAATTGATATATCTGTATGTCTATTTTTATAGAGTGAGATATACCTTTTTGAAATTATGTCTATGACATTTACCTATATCAGTGGATGGTTAGGTAAGGAGCATTGAACAGCGGTGTAATTCTTCTTAACCATAAGTACAGTTTTCAACCTACGACACACAGTGAATGAGTCACTAGACTCAGGGGACTTATACAGAGTATTGTATATTGTCCAGTGTCCATTAGGACAGAGGGGTTGGTCCTCGTACTATATTCGGTTTACTTATGACTTCTCTAGTTTTAGACAGGTGTTTCGTAGAAACACAGGGTCTGAGTTTTGAGAAGTTATAAGTATAAGATTAAAGTAGAGAACCGGGTATTGCAAGTATCGGGATTCTTCAAGGTGATCGAAGATGTAGATACTTGTGAATGGTATTCAGTTGATAGTAATGATTAAGAGAACTGGCTTCTCTTTCAGGTTACTCATAATTGGAAGTATTCCTAAGTTGAGTAACGCTGATCGGCCTCTCTCCATTCAGTTGACATGCACTGGAGACAGCTGCATGATTTGAATCTGGTTCAATTAAATCAGTGCCTCTGTTCCTGTATTGGATATAGAACAGTTCATATCTTGACATTGTTAAGATACGGGGAGTTGTCCAGCTTATGCTTAAAACCAGACTCTGGATGACTCAAGGCACGTTTCTGTAATGGCTGTTTGTGGGTTGACCCGGGCTATGACGATGGTTGACTTTCTACCATCTGGAAGATCAATAGTGATATTGTTCTTGACTCGCCACAGTTTTAATAAAAATGGATTTTTTCACAAAACAGTAGTGGGAGTATGGTAGAACTGGAAGCGATTCCAGAACCGCAAACGATTACTGAAGATTTGATAAGAACTTAAAGATTCAATCTGGTTTGACATTCCATTGGCCACTCCGCAGATAAAGTGGGTAACCTCAGGCACCCGAGAAGTACTTCGGTATGCTCAAGGACGGTGGCAGGGAGGTTCTGGTTTACCCAGACTTGCCATTGCTGTTGTTCCAGACTGTAAGACCCGACAGGAAGATGAGTATAGCGTCGTTCTAAACTAGCTTTAGAAGTGTACGTCTATATGACTCTGCCAGAGGGTTGTCGTAGTCAGTGGTAGCAGCAGAAGCATTGGTGGACAGGTGGCTTATGTCTATTTATAGACTAAAGCAGATGTAGCGGAGATAGATCATCTATTTCTGATATGACAGTCATAGGTTTGACTTCATCAGAATAGGAGATGGATCTGTTAAGAAGGTAGTAGGGTGTGATGTCCTGATATTTAGATGACATACACAGAGTAGGATGTCATATTCCTATACTACGATTGGTTATACTTTGGTCG
Source organism: Agapanthus africanus (assembly GCA_030015575.1). Taxonomy (NCBI): domain Eukaryota; kingdom Viridiplantae; phylum Streptophyta; class Magnoliopsida; order Asparagales; family Amaryllidaceae; genus Agapanthus; species Agapanthus africanus. The sequence continues at coordinate 358,169,812 of CM057343.1, forward strand.
TCACACAGTAGATTCTCCACACAGGACTTGGATATTATATCAGACATTCTGGTTACTGGATCTATGGTTTTAGATCTAGATATGGGTGGTTTCCCAATCTGGGTACTTAGACAGCATTCTATGAGTATTTAGAATGGACGACTCCTAGTACGGTAGTATACCTGCAGGTGATGGAGTCACCCTCTCTAAAGGTGTCTTACAGACTAAAGGGGAGAGGGATGCGCATGATTGGCAGATCACTTGCTTAGGCAATTGAGTTGATCATGAGATGTCAAGTACCACACCAGATGTTGTTCTTGCAGTAGATGCAATAAGTTGATATTGATCCAATCCTGGGGAAACAGTTGATCAGTCGAAAATAATGTATTTTTAACACGGCAATTTCCCTATCATTTGCACACATTTAGAAGTGTTCGGTATTCATATTTCACATATTAGCAAATCAGTCGTTAAATATCAGATTGCATGTGTTAGACTCTAAAACCGGCACTGTAAAGAAAATTGACTGCATTTCATGGCATCGCATCATCTCTGTATTTGCGCAACACTTGTCTTGAGTCCGTGCAGGAAAATACGGAAGAAAAGCTAAAGAGCTGATAAAAATTACGCCAACTCAAAAGATGCAGATCTGGTAGCAATGCAGAAGTAATTACAAAATTCAACATATCAAAGAAAGGCCCATGAGACAGCCCAAACATGTACCAGAGAGACCAAGCCATGAAGCCCCCAAAGCACCGCAGAACCCGGCGGGAGCCGGCTTAAGCCGCGGTTCCGCGGCGGTTTTGCCACGTCAGCTCTCCAATTTTGCATCATTATTCCTATCTCAGTGGCTACAGCTCAGAAATATACTTCAAATTCCAGAGAAGTCTCGAAGCTTCTGCCAGATCAGCAAAGAAGATTAATTAAGCTAATCCTAATTAAGCTCCTAACAAACTTCATCTAGAAGCTTCTCCTCAACAAACTTTTGGAGGGAAATTCAAATCTCTTCTAACTAACTTTTGGAGGGAAATTCAAATTCTAATCCTAGATCTAGGGTTTAGATGTCTATAAATAGGAGCCTAGATCTAAGGGTTGAGGCTAATAAATTTTATGGGTTAATCAATCTTAGTTCATTAGTTCCTTAATCTTTACCTCTTTCTTCATCTTCTTCCACAAGTCTAGTGACAAGACTTGTGCGAAACCCTAACCCTAATTCCACTCCAAATTCAAGATCTTGAGTACCAATCAAGCAAGAAGCCTTCAACCTTTTAGGAGCCGAGCCGATCTTCAATCGGACAAGTGATCCAAGCCGATCCGCGACTCAAGGAGACGAGCGAAGCCAAATCGACGATCAAGTTCTTCCTCTTGTATTTCTTGAGCGAATATAACGAAATTGTTGATATAAATAAAAGGTGAAATTCTTTAATCTTACTTTCTTTAAATTCTTGCATCATGATTCGATCTCAATTTGTGATTGTAGTTCTTGTGATGATGTTTGATTAAAACTCCGCTCGTAAAGGAGTCGAGACGATCAATAGAATGATGATGTAACAAATCTTAATACGATTCTTGAGTCCTACGAGTCTTGTAAACCCTAGCAAGTTCAAGAATCGATGACCTAGTTTCGTTGCGATGCTTTCTTGATTGTGATCGCTCGAAATTAGGGATCTACGATCGTTTCTTGAATTTACTAGAGGCTAGCATGTGAATGATATCGATGAAAGAACAAGGGATAAGATGAAACCCTGGTTTCATAAGAAATCCCTAATTCTTATCGATCATCATCGATCTAGTATCAATTCATCGAAGGATAAGAATACGTAATTGTAAGATTACATTACATCTATAGATCCGATCGATTCCTACGAGCCTCATTTAGATTCTTGATATTTGGTTTGGAAAAATCATCAAACTATCAATTCTTCATTCTATCTTTTTCTTGTTATTAGATCTAGATTTTCTAATTCTTGAACTTCAACTATAAATCATGAATTATTTTCGTTTCTTTTTTTTAAAGTTTCAATTCACCTAATTCAAAAGACGAACGATTACACTTTCCCTGTGGACGATCCGCACTTACTAACGCGCTACAACCGACACCGTTATTGATTGCGGTCAAAATATTTTTGGTTGTGATTTCTTTACAATTTTCATACTACACATCAAGAATTTTCATACAATCAACAGTCGGAAGCAGTTTTAGAACATAAGTGGATGTTCTAGGGATATGATAACGACAGCCTCCTTTAGGAGACGGTTATCATTACAGGCTTCCAAGGTGACCTGGACGACAGGGTGGTCGTCAGAGTCATAGTTTTCCCTCTGACGGGGGGCAGTATTTTGGATAAGTGGTCCAGGTGGATACTGAGGGAAGGATGGCGCAGGATACTGATTAAGTTCAGTTGACGATACAGTCTAAGAAGTTTGGATTTGGAGTTCATTTATGAGCTAGGTCCCATCAGACATCCAGACATTCTAAGACAGGTATTGCTCATTTCGGGAGATGGCTTTCTCCGCGAACATGGGATATAGAGAGACATAGAAAGAAACATCACAGCGGATCCACTCACTGAGGCTATTCCTCGAACGCAATAGTTTCGCAAACGAGCTTTGTGAGACTGACTAGTAGAGGAGTTGGGTGTTCGGTATCACACGGGCTGTGAGTATGCGACATCGCAATAATTAGACTTGAGTGCAAGTGGGAGATTGTTGGATATAGTGCCCTCAAAGTCAATTATTGGATCACAGGCACGTGATTGCAATGATTGAGGGAGGACCTATACCGGTAGGACAGTCTTACTCGAGATGATAGTATGCTATCTGGTTTATCTTTATCATCGTGTACTGCTTTAGGTGACCTTACGAGTCGCTATTGCACGTTGATAGAGCCCCTAGGATTCTTGCTTGACTACCAGCAGTATGAAGGCGATCATATACGTGAGAGCTGGAGTCTATAAGCACATCCTTAAAAGGTCCCTAGTCGTGGGAGTTTCGAGACAAGGCATCGATTCTCCAGAGTAGACTAGTGTATACAGTCGAGACCCCGACGAAGGGTGGTAGCCAGTCTCACAAGCCACTGGTGTCAGTTGGTTCACCTAAGATGTATATAGGTGCTTATTGGGTTATGAGTACACCGGACAGGACTCGCCGGGAACCTGCTAGTTGGTATTATACCTGACGTCAGATAGCAGTTCCCTGGTGACATGTGTACAGGTGTCACGCCCCGCTTCCCAGTGTACGGAGAAGTGGGCGCGATGAGGTCCGCTACGTATGTACTCAGAAGTACATACGCTAAGCGTAGCTAAGCAATATAAATACACAAGAGACAAGAGTATAAAAAGAACAGCAACTATATGTTATATTGCAAAGCCAATATCAGGGTGTTTCATGCATTTCTAAGTAATCAAGTATACATAAAATTATAGTTCTATCAATTGTGCATCTACACATCTAAATTTTGTCATGAACGGACATCGGGAGTTTGAGTTATGTCTAATTTAAAAAACAGTGTGCGAATCAGGACAGATTCTGTCCAGATTCGTCGCTTAATGCTGTAACACAATTTTCTATATTTTACGTCGGTTTTCAGTAAAAACATAAAACTAATAAAATCTAGATCATTCTATGTAGATATCCAAAACAGCTGAGTTTGCTCAATTTAGATATCGTTAGACCAAGTTATGTGTCCTAAAAGTTGACCGATAACTGCAGTTTTCTGTTTTACGATCAACGAATAAAAACGATGTAATTCCTAAACCGTTATGGGGTTTGATCTAAAATTTTTACAGCGTGTACAAAATAATATATTATATCATATGTAAATTTCCTGAAATTTCAGAATTAAAAATTAATTTATAAAAATTATTTTAAAACTAAAGGTATTAATATGTCATATGTGAGAAATGAGAAAACCATGGTATTTATTCGTAACTTCATTTTTTTTATACAAATTTTAAATAAAGTGATTTAAAATAAAACAACAAACATGCAATCCTAATTGGTCACTATGAAATCTTAACATGTGAATTGAGAGTAATGAAAAAGACTTTACAAACTATATATGTGTGTATGTTTGTGTGTTCATTATTTATATATGTATCCATTTAATTAATTATTTAGGAACTATAATATGTCAAGAGAAGTTTTTCATGGCAATATAAAACAAGAGAAATATAAAGAGAAAAAGAAAGAGATGGAGGGAAGGAAAGAGAGAAGGGACTTATATGCACAAGCCGGTATTGTCACCGGGCTTGTCTATCCGCCGATAGCCTCACGTTACTAGCGAGACCTTCTTGAAGACTTCTTCATGTTCTTCTTCTTGGACTCTAGGTGAAGAGGGAGAAGTAGGGGATAGAAAAATGTGAGGAAGGAAAAGATAGAGGAAGACAATAAAGATGGTGTAATGGTGAATTATGTATAATAATATATGCATTCAATATGAGAATTAAAAAAGAAATGAAAGGTCACCATTCATTTTGGAAATGAAAGGTCTCATTTATAGGTTATGAGAAGAATAAAAAATGATAAAAAATAATTGCAAGAATGGGGATTTGAACATGTGACTTATAGAATAACAATGCAAAGACTTAACCAATGAGCTACAAGTTTGTTCATGCACATATTTAATTAGAATTAAATATATGATGTTGCTTAAAAAGAAAGTGGGCTTTTTAGATGGGATGTAGAGAATAAGAATAATGGATTTGGGTTAAATATTTATGAAAGGAAAAATAAGAATGAAAAGTTAAAAACTTAAATATAAGGAAAAAAAATTGTATCTAGAAAAAAATACACAATAGATTGAGGAATAAAATAATAATAAATTTAATAGAAAAAGGAAAATACCAAGTACAAATAAATACGGTATATTATTGAAGAGGGATAATACAAATGTATAAAGATTTTGGGGTCATTACATTCTACCCTCCTTAAAAATAATTTCGTCCTCGAAATTACTCAAGAAGGATGATGTAACAGAGTAAGAAAACAGGATTAGGATGATGTCTTCTTCGAGCTCCATCGATTGATACTCTAACCAATTGAGCTAATAAGCCAACGAGATACAAATAGAAGGGGTGAATAAGAGTTAAGAATTCAAAAGTCTTGAGATAGACTTCAAGGAAGCCCAAGGTGGAGTTCAAGACGGATTTAAGGAATATGTACTGTAAAGAATGTTTTAGTTGCTGGTTCTTGTGTTATATTGCTTAGCTTGTTCACGCAGAACAGAACTGCATGATAGAGTTTCATACAGCTCTGACCTGCATGGGCCACCAACAAAACCTGTCACGCCCCGCTTCCCAGTGTACGGCGAAGTGGGCGCGACGAGGTCCGCTACGTATGTACTCAGAAATACATACGCTAAGCGTAGCTAAGCAATATAAATACACAAGAGACAAGAGTATAAAAAGAACAGCAACTATATGCTATATTGCAAAGCCAATATCGGGGTGTTTCATGCATTTCTAAGTAATCAAGTATACATAAAATTATAGTTCTATCAATTGTGCATCTACACATCTAAATTTTGTCACGAACGGACATCGGGAGTTTGAGTTATGTCTAATTTAAAAAACAGTGTGCGAATCAGGACAGATTCTGTCCAGATTCGTCGCTTAATGCTGTAACACAATTTTCTATATTTTACGTCGGTTTTCAGTAAAAACATAAAACTAAGAAAATCTAGATCATTCTATGTAGATATCCAAAACAGCTGAGTTTACTCAATTTGGATATCGTTAGACCAAGTTATGTATCCTAAAAGTTGACCGATAACTGCAGTTTTCTGTTTTACGATCAACGAATAAAAACGATGTAATTCCTAAACCGTTATGCGGTTCGATCTAAAATTTTTTACAGCGTGTACAAAATAATATATTATATCATATGTAAATTTCCTGAAATTTCAGAATTAAAAATTAATTTATAAAAATTATTTTAAAACTAAAGATATTGATATGTCATATGTGAGAAATGAGAAAACCATGGTATTTATTCGTAACTTCATTTTTTTATACAAATTTTAAATAAAGTGATTTAAAATAAAACAACAAACATGCAATCCTAATTGGTCACTATGAAATCTTAACATGTGAATTGAGAGTAATGAAAAAGACTTTACAAACTATATATGTGTGTATGTTTGTGTGTTCATTATTTATATATGTATCCATTTAATTAATTATTTAGGAACTATGATATGTCAAGAGAAGTTTTTCATGGCAATATAAAACAAGAGAAATATAAAGAGAAAAAGAAAGAGATGGAGGGAAGAAAAGAGGGAAGGGACTTATATGCACAAGCCGGTATTGTCACCGGGCTTGTCTATCCGCCGATAGTCTCACGTTAGTAGCGAGACCTTCTTGAAAACTTCTTCATGTTCTTCTTCTTGGACTCTAGATGAAGAGGGAGAAGTAGGGGATAGAAAAATGTGAGGAAGGAAAAGATAGAGGAGGACAATAAAGATGGTGTAATGGTGAATTATGTATAATAATATATGCATTCAATATGAGAATTAAAAAAGAAATGAAAGGTCACCATTCATTTTGGAAATGAAAGGTATCATTTATAGGTTATGAGAAGAATAAAAAATGATAAAAAATAATTGCAAGAATGGGGATTTGAACATGTGACTTATAGAATAATAATGCAAAGACTTAACCAATGAGCTACAAGTTTGTTCATGCACATATTTAATTAGAATTAAATATATGATGTTGCTTAAAAAGAAAGTGGGCTTTTTAGATGGGCTGTAAAGAATAAGAATAATGGATTTGGGTTAAATATTTATGAAAGGAAAAATAAGAATGAGAAGTTAAAAACTTAAATATAAGAAAAAGAAATTGTACCTAGAAAAAAATACACAATAGATTGAGGAATAAAATAATAATAAATTTAATAGAAAAAGGAAAATACCAAGTACAAATAAATCCGGTATATTATTGAAGAGGGATAATACAAATGTATAAAGATTTTGGGGTCATTACAACAGGTTAGTTCATCGACCTGAGATCGTCATTTGTCTCGTGTGAGTTCCCACTGTGCTTTGATTACTACCCTACCACGGCTGAAAGGAGTCGTGCAAAAAGGTTTTAGTTGGGTACAGTCCCGAGCCACATGGAGGCAGTGAGCGTATCTGCAGGGGTTCGTCTCTCCCGGTATTGGGGGTGAGGTCGCGCTGTGTCTAGGAGAGCCAGTACATGAAAAGTCCTTGGCCAAGGCAGGAGATTTATTGGTAGGTATTCCAGTAGTATCTCAGGGTGTTCTGGACTACACTCTGACACGACTTGTACCGCTATTGGGGGTCTGACTTTTACCAACCCCCTAGGCCCGCCATGCGATGCTCATAGACGAACGGACCGGACTGTACGGATATTGTCACTGACAGGCTCAGTAGGGTGTCAGGATGAATTCGCTCATCGACGTCCCTTTTGGTCAATAGCTGGTGGCCCGTCACGTATGGCTGATACCTCTGACGTGCTAGTGGTTAAATCCACAGCCATAGTATTGACGAGTCTTTAGAGTCCACCACACACACAGTTACTCAGGTTTCGGGCGAAACGCTGTAGAGGCCGTATGGAGATATGGCAGGGTTCGATCAGATAAGTGCGGTATTGCACGGATCGTGATTGGATGGATTTTACTAGCCGGCTTTGGCTTAAGCCGGATCCTAGTATTAGATAGTGTAGTTTTGTCTCTTTGCATTTGTGTTCAGTGGGAATACAAATGCGGGCATGTATTTGCAGTAGCGGGGTTTTCCTATAATTTATTACGGGATCAGTTTTCTGAAGTTGCCAGTTTGCATTCTGTTCCGGTCGGTTTTTCTTTGTTCCTGCACGGCCGGACTTTATCGTTGGAGGGTGTTATTTGCAGTTTGCAAATAACATTTCTGGAGGGGGTCCTTTGTAAAATGGTAGCATCATGATGAGATTCCTTTTGGATCACTTCCATTGCATTTATTGTGATGGATTTTGATTAGGCTTTGGATTAGAAATGGAGGTGATTTTTTGGATCATTATCTTCACACATTTCCCACTTGATTTATTCAATTCTTTTTTTTCTCCACCATGGATATAGGGGCCGGCCACTTCTAGTGAGGAGTGAGGTCTTTCATTTGGGTGAGGGAAAATTGATTCATCACATTCTATACTTGCCACAAAATTCCCTCACCTCTCAAAAAGGTTCATTGTTCATTCATTTCTCCATCAATGGTGACATAAACCCCAAAAGAGACATAGTATTCTACACTACACCTACAGCACTCTTGGATGTGTCGGCTTGCCAACTTCGCGCACGAGTTGCCTCGGTCCAGAGGTGGGAGCCCGTAAAAGAACTCGGCTACGTGGTGCCCTTTCCGACGAGGAGGTGACGGACGGAGATTCCGCGGGAGATCGGAGTGGAGACGAAGACCGAAAGACACGGATCGCTTGGTATATCTCTTTACCCATCTTTTAGTTTGCTAGTAGCTAGGTTAATGGCCCGATCCGGGTATTTAGTGCGTGGTGGTGCCGGTTTGCTAGTTTGCAAAGTTTTTGGTTTCCGCGTTTCCGGCGTCGGATCGACGGCTAGGGCGCCGCCGCGGACTTACAAATACAGCTAGTCATTGTAAGGACGTTGTCCCCTACAGATGACCCGTCAGCCAACCTCGCTTGAATCAATTCGTTCGAGGTCTCATATCTTGCGATATGAGATTGCTCTCCATATAAATCTTTGTTATGGAGAAAGATGGAAACTAGGTCCATCTTCTCGTGCTGCTTCTGGTATACACCATCAACTGAAGCTAACACGAGGCACTTAGCTTTCGCTTTATCTTTTTCCCTTGTCAGACGGATATCCATATCCGGGACAGTGGAAACTGGACCTGGGACGGTGGGATCTTAAGTAGTAATAGGGTGGTCCAGCTTGTTATAGGCAATGGACATCTAGACAGACCTTTGCCGGTCATATAAGTCAGATTCAGTCAATTTGTTATCTAGATGTAACCTATGTGTGGTCATAAGGTCGCTGCAATTTTAAGAGAGAGAAGAAAATACTATTAGCATGATGCTCTTGCAAGTTTAGAGTGGTTTAATTTATCTAAACAGGATAGCTCCCACTGTTTCTCGAATCCCTCCTCAAACCATAAAAGAAGAATTAGCCAGGACTATTCTCACCGTACAATTCTTGCTTAACCGTTCAGCCAGGTCAGTGTCGATACTTCGAGGGAGGTTTTTCCAACGCTTTCGCGAAGTTCCTTAATTAAATAACCTCTTTTCTCTGGGGGCGTAACCCCGCTGACACCTTTCTAGACACCTACTTGGTTTATAGCATTGATCGTTAAGTGACGAATCTCCTGATAAGTAGCTTGTACTTACAGTAGGATCGGGATCCAAAATATCATTGTATGATAATGTTGAAGAAATCCTACCAACATTCATCAAACTCCAAAATGGTATGCATTTCTCTGCAAATTTCAGTTTCTTTAGAAATTCCCGATGTGGATTTTTGCCCCATGCTCTTATGACCTTAGCGTTGGTCAAAATATCATAAGTCACATGTCAAGTTCTACCCGTCATTATCCAGGTTAATTTGAACCCATCCATACATATCCTTGACGTTGGCCAAAATGATAATACGACTGTCCCAAACTAACTCATCTATCTATGAAAACAAATGAATATCCAGCAGCTACCAAACACTATGCCTTGGCGTTGGTCAAAATACATAGCTTGAATACTACTGAATACCCAAATGAAATGACGGAGGGCTACGAATAGTTTTGGCAAAAACCGTGAACGTAGTGAACTTGATTTAATCGAAGGAACCTGATACTTTTAAAAGGAGTGGTTAAAGCTCCGCAATTAAAAATTCTGATCTTTTTAAAATAACCGAGTGGTTTCTTTTAAATTTGTTCCAACGACTTAACTTTGGTTTATTTTCTTTGCATTATAATAATACGTCCCATCATTTATCCTATCATTGCAGAAAACAACGAAAAATACCACGTCCTCTTATGCCATCCGCATTCGCCACGGGGTCCCGTCATCACCCGTTAGGTTACTTAACTAACGACAGAGCGGGGGCTGGGCTAGCGCGGGTGTAAAACATAAGTGACGTCTAATAGCTATCATATATATATATATATATATATATATATTGTACATTCGTCAGACACAATAATAAGCATTCCAGATCACAGATGAACTTTATTGGATTTATTAGCAATCCGCATTTGTTTTGAGCCTGCAATAAAAGACGGATTACACAGTTGTGATGAATAGCCATTACCCCACCCTAGACCCCTATGGGTACGGCAAACTACCCTCCAAGTATCCGAAGTGAAGCGGTCTCCCTCAACAAAGTGAGTAGGCCACTAAACACTTCAAAGTACCCGGTAGTTTGTGTACCCCGCCTTGGGTCTATCCTAGGAGCAAAAAATAGTAAAAAGAAATAATACAACGGTGGATACAACCGCAACCTGGATGTGCCCCGCAAAAGAATATTATATCAAATTACATTTACATCGAATGAATGAATATTAAACCCATCTCAAACCCCGGCTAATCATCACAACAGTCCAATACAGTTCATATACACAAACAGTAAACATTTCATAAATGTGCAACCCCCTGCCAACCGACATACTAGCAGTTGGGGGGGTTTACGAACACATTAAACATTACAGATAAAAACACAATTAGCAAATATCTTAGAATATCGATCGATAACCATATTCCGTGTTTACCCCAAAAGCCAACCAGCAAAGAAGCAACCTGGGTAGAAACAGAACATACAGGAAGACAAAAACCCAAATATTATGAATTACTGTGAAACTCCGAGTCAACCCGGCGTTGACTCGGCGGAGGATCCGCGGCAGAAGCTCTCTATTGCCGCGGATCCGCGGCCGTTTTACCGAGTCACTGACTCGTATTTCCCCATAACTCATATATTTCCCTGCTGTGAATTTTAAGGTCTATCAAATAATTTTTCAGACAGGTTTAAAATTAACAGAAACTAGGAATTTTCAGGGTTTTGTTTTCGTGTTTTCCGTCGATCGAACTTCTAATTAGTTGCTAACAAGCTAGTAATGGTTTAGTTGGCTCTGATACCACTGTAAGTCTATGTCACGCACCCCACGAACTTACGGGGAGGCGGAATATATGAAAAACGATTATCAAAGCTTCGTAACACGGACTTGAGCGCATGAATCGTTATCTAAACCATTACTAACAAAAAGCTAGAGGTTTAACTACTCGGATACGAAGTTATACCTCACGTTACTTTTCCTTCGGGTCTTCATCGCGGTCCTCCACTCCTCGTAGGCTCCTTGGAACATCGGCACTTCAACGGCCTCCTCGAATCAAAGACGATCCACCCGAAAGCTCCTACGCCAAGCTTAATCTCAAACTTGAGATAACTAGGTTGCTTAAAGTGCTAATCTAAGCTACCTAGGGGATATAGAGTGTAACCCTTCGAAAATCGTTTAGGCAGTTTTTCGGTAATCGGCTAATTTTTCGGCTTTTTCCATAAAAAGTCAAAATTGATATTTTTCATTATAGACCTAATTATAAAAAATTTAGATAAGATATTACTATAATTTTGTCACTAAAATGTCACTTGTAATTTTCTAGTTAAATAAAAAAAAATTCGTAATTAATTATTTTTTTATTATTTTAAGCCTTTTTAAATACATTAAATTAGTGATAAATACAAATTTAATTAGGTAAATTTCATAATTAGGAGTCTTTATAAGCTAAAATATGGTGTTAATAAAATTGTATCATGGCTTGCAAACTTTTGGTTTTAGGGTGGGAAATTTAATGGAAAAATCGTGTAAAATGAGGTTTTTTTTGTAAATTGTTGATATGAAAGCATTAAATGATAACATATGATATTTTATTGACCTAGAAACTTCCACAAAACTCCCACAACCTCCCTCCCTTGCTCCAGGCCGAGCTCACTGCTGGAACCACCATTTTTCCCCTCTCTTTCTTGCTTCAAAATTGCTTCTAAAATCAACAAAAATCCACAAAAATACACAATTTTCTTCACTAATTCTAACCTAAATCCCATTCCACTTCTTCCCAAACCCTAATTTGTTTAAAAGGTGGAGAAAAGAGGTGTCTTGGAGGCTAGTTCAAACTTGGAATCATCACTTGTGAGGTAAAATCTTAATCTAGTGTTTAATTGTAGTGTAAGCTTGCTAGATTTTGTAGTTTAAGTGTGAAATTTAGGTTATTTTGTTTGCTCATGAAAATCAAGAGAGGGATTTGATTCCAAATTAGTGTTTGTAGCATGGTTGATGGAGTTAAGCTAGGGTTTGGTTATCTAATTAGTTAGAATGGTTAATTGTGCGATGTTACGCTCGTTAGATCGATAAAATTTCGATATTTGCATCGAATCGGTATTGAATTTGCTTACTAGATTTTTACGAAAATTAGAATGCGATCAAAATGCGTTGTGTTAGCGATATAATTAGCTTCGTATAGGACTATTAGAGTGCGCGAACGCGGGGTTTCGTCTAGTCGGGTTGTAGTTTTGTCGATTTTCCCGAAATGACGACTCTAGTTAAAGGTTAGCGATTTTCGTGCGTTTTTCCGCGCACCGAGTGCATGCTATGATTAATTCGAGAGCGTTGATAATTGTATATTGTGACTTGCATCGTTTTACGTTTTGTAATCTTATGCTTGGTGTTGTGCAAATATAGAATCGGTCGGGGAAACATCGGACACGGCGCGAAAAGGCAAGGCGGTGGCCGGATCGGATTAGCGGAGATTTCAGGTGAGTAGATGTATTCATCTATGGGGGAATCGTCTGGATGGCGCGATGCACCCCCTAGTTAGGATTTCCTTATCTCTTGTAAGATTCATGTTGTTAGTTAGCTTACCCCTTCATTGACATTGCATACCCTTATAGTTAATAATATGCTAGATTGCATGGATATTCATATGCACATATGCGATAACACTTCGTAGGGCACGAACACCATTACCATTGGCATCTGTTGCACGCGCACTATTCATGTGACACACACGCCTTTGGTAATTGACATGCCACGTGCACTAGAAAACCTGTTTAACTTAATATCGCCATTTGCATTCATACATGATATATGAAATTGCATAGCATGCATATACCTCGCATTATCATCATATTTACATAGATTCTAGCTAAAAATTCACATCATATACATTGATATCATAGACATTATTATATATATAACATGTGAACATTATGATTTTCTTGAGGATTTCAGTATTTCTGCGATTTCTGGATTTTTGGGGAAAACCGCAAGAATTTAACAAAAGCTTATATTCATCATTTTTAAAAACAAAGTTGCGGTTTTCTCGTGATGTATGTGTCGTCCACCATGAGTTTTCATGTTTCCTGTTGGATTTCGAGACCCGATTCGAGGAGTGGATGAACCGTCTCGGGTACATGGTGGGCCCGGTATGGTACCCCGGGGCAAGAAGATCGAGTCGTAGACGATGAGCCTGGCAGGGGAAGACTACCTACCGGTGATGTCTGGCGCGGCGGATATCCGGAGGATACCGACCGTTGTCGTGAGATTTATGATACGGGCCGATCCGGACTGACGGAGCCCGATATTGAGACAGATATGATTCCTATTTGGTGTCGATGCTTGACACGGGTTTTCAGATGATTTCTTGATGGTACATAGCTATTATACAGATATTCATTTTCTAAAGTTAAGAACGCAGTACCCTTAGCATTTAAAACACTTAAAGAGTTAGAAATGACATTGCATACATGTGCATGCATACTAGAGATATTATATCACTTATGGACATACATGTTGTGCCGCATTGCGTGCATTCTTACGATTGCCTTACTAGATGTTATATTCTACTCACGAGCTGGCAACTCACCCCCGTTGTGCCACAGTGTCTTGCAGGTCGGACCCGTCACCCTTGTAGCGGCGGGCTATCTTATCATCAGCTCCTTTTGCTCAGACTCGCGACATCGTCCGTAGGTGGGTTGCGAGCATATTTTATTTCTTTTGCTCTATCATTGTATCTAGTATTCTCCATCTACCACTTTATATTGTATATGTGACCTAGTGGTGAGACTGAGAGGTTGTATTTGTGGTTTCTTTTGGGTCGAGCTCACTTGAGCCGGCGATGTGTTTTCTGATATTTTGCGTTTCTTTTATGCTCTTTTCTTGATATGGTTATTATATTGCATGTGGTTGTGATCCGCCTTGGGCGAAGAGCTAGCTCCCGCTTGGGGATGCCATTTTATGATTACAGGTTTATTATCTTGTTGTACCCATTTTGGGGGATAGAAAATACAGGGGAGACTCTGCCGAAATTTTCGGAAATTTTTGATGTTTTAAAAAGGGATTCTATGCAACTTAAATGATTTTTAAAAAACCATTTTCATTAAAGGTTTTCCATCACTCTCTTTTGTTTTCGGTTTAGATTCTTCTGGGCTTTGGCTGACTTAGGTTACGGTACGCCTTTAGACGTCTCGTAATCTAAGTGCCAGTCGCGTTCCGTACTTTCGGGACGTGACAAAGTTGGTATCAGAGCGTAGGTTTTACCTTTCTGAGTGTAGGACGACCTTGGTAGATGGAGTAGGTGACTTAAGCAGAGTGGCGTAGCGTGGGTATGATCCACGGCACACTTACGATACGGTACTCCGTCTAAGTGACCTTAGGACATAATTGCTTGTATTTCCTTTCTTGTTTCCTTGCATTCCTTGATTCAATTGCAATGTCCTTATCAGTCCTGTTTCTTATTCCAGCTTCGATGCCGCCAAAGACTACGAGAGCTCAGCGGGCTGCCGCTAGGGATGAGATTCGAGCGGGCTCGTCTGAGGCGAGGATCGAGCGGGAGGATACGCCTACCCCTCAGGGTCATACTGATCCGCCTTATCCAGACCGTATTGCCAGATTAGAGGCCGGCATGCAAGAGTTGCGACAGATGATGGGATCTTTAGTTGAGTCCAGCCGGGCACAGAGATCCGAGGACGTTCCTTCCACCGCACAGACCACGATCGTACCTGCTGCACAGATGGTCACTCCTGCTGCTACTACGGAGACTATCCCTGTTTCACTATAGGAGTTCATGAGATTGAGACCTCCAGCTTTTACCGGTACAGATGCGATAGAGGACCCACAGGCATTTCTTGATAGGATGGCTCGGATTTGCCGTTCGTTGAGGTGTTCTGATGATAGATTGGTGGAGTTTGCGAGTTTTCGTCTGGAGGGTCTTGCCCAGACATGGTACGACTCAGTAGAGAGAGGCCGAGCTGCAGGTCTTCCTTCTATGACCTGGGATGAGTTTACATCTGCATTTCTTGCCCGTTTTCTTCCGGAGAGTGTCCGAGATGCTCGAGCCCGTAGTTTTGAGTCTTTGCACAAGACTCCTGGGATGACAGTGTCGGAGTATGATATACAGTTTACCCAGTTGTCTCGATATGCTCCGTACCTAGTCGACACAGAAGAGAAGAGAATAAAGAGGTTTGTACGAGGGCTTGATACACAGCTATTCCTTGCCATCGGCACCCAGCACTTTGATACATACGCAGCCGCGATGGATGCAGCCTTACTTTTGGAGGAGCGTATTTCTGAGACTCCGGTCATTTCTGGGCCGAAGAGGATCCGTACTGATACGCTAGCTCAGCGGCAGATGGGTAGACACCGCGATAGATTATTTTCGGGAGATGGTGGAGGTAGAGGATTGAGACGAGGTCAGTTATTTGGTTCATATCCACAGACCCAGCAGTCGTCTCCCGGATGTTTTCGGTGTGGGAGTCAGTACCACCATGTCAGAGACTGTACCATGGGACGCCAGGGCGCGGCGACAGTCCCACATGTGACTTTACCACCCTCACCACCTTCTCAGAGAGCTTTACTTCCTACTCCTGATGATGCTCCACGCCAGCCAGATGCTTCTAGAGGCCGTGGGCGTGGCGGTCCGGTTCAGAGAGGACGAGGCGACAGAGGCAGAGGCAGAGGCCGAGGTAGAGGCAGAGCACAGCCAGCTATTAGTGGTGGACAGGCCCGAGTGTTCGCATTGACTCCTCAGGATGCACAGGCATCCAATGCCGTCGTGACAGGTACTCTGCCAGTATGTTCTTTTGATGCACGGGTATTATTTGATCCAGGCTCCACACATTCCTATGTTTCCTCGTATTTTGCACCGAGGTTGGGCCGAGAGTCTTCTCCGTTAGATCAGCCGCTCGTCGTTATTACCCCGGTAGGCGAGTCTTTTGTTGCCCGTTTTGTGTACCGATCGTGTTCCGTTCGTATCGGGGAGAGAGATTCTTCAGTAGATTTGATTCTCCTCGATATGCTAGACTTTGACGTTCTTCTTGGTATGGACTGGCTAGCCACCTGTTATGCATCCGTGGACTGCCGTGAAAAAGCAGTCAGATTCAGTTTTCCTGGTGAGCCGGTTCTTATTATTCAGGGAGATCGTAGTGCTACCCTTCCTAGCTTGATTTCTTCTCTTCGCGCTGGTCAGCTCTTAAGGAAATGGTGTCAGGGATTCTTAGCCTACATTTGTGATACTAGCTCCACAGAGGTTCCGTTGGACCAGGTCCCTGTTGTGAGAGAGTTTCCTGATGTATTCCCTGACGAGCTGCCTGGTCTGCCACCAGAGCGCGAGATTGAGTTCTGTATTGACTTGATCCCCGGCACGGGGCCTATTTCTATACCTCCTTATCGGATGGCCCCGGCGGAGCTGAGAGAGCTAAAGGATCAGTTACAGGACTTGCTGGACAAGGGGATTATCCGACCGAGTGTGTCACCTTGGGGTGCTCCCGTCTTGTTTGTTAAGAAGAAGGACGGAAGTATGCGCTTATGCATTGATTATCGTCAGCTGAACCGGGTTACTGTGCGGAACAGGTATCCCCTACCCCGCATTGATGACTTATTCGATCAGCTCCAGGGTGCAGGGTTTTTCTCGAAGGTTGATTTACGGTCAGGTTATCACCAGTTGCGAGTTCGGAAGGAGGATATTCCGAAGACCGCCTTCCGTACTCGATATGGTCATTATGAGTTCTTGGTGATGTCGTTCGGGCTCACCAATGCCCCGGCAGCATTTATGGATTTGATGAACCGTGTATTCAGGCCATATCTCGATCAGTTCATTATTGTGTTCATTGACGACATCTTGGTTTATTCTCAGAGCCGGGAGGAACATGAGCAGCACTTACGTATCACATTACAGACTTTGAGGGAGCATCAGCTGTTCGCCAAATTCTCCAAGTGCGCATTCTGGCTAGACAGTGTCGATTTCTTGGGTCATGTGGTGACGAGAGATGGTATTTGTGTGGACCCGAAGAAGATCGAGGCAGTTCAGCGTTGGCCTAGACCAGTATCAGTTACAGAGGTTCGCAGTTTTCTAGGTCTGGCCGGCTACTATCGACGTTTTGTCCAGGATTTCTCCCGCATTGCTGCACCTTTGACCGGGTTGACCCGGAAGGGGGTTCCTTTTGATTGGACCCAGGCATGTGAGGATAGTTTCCAGCAGTTGAAGACTCGTCTGACTACTGCGCCAGTGTTAGCTTTGCCTTCAGGATCAGGCGGGTTCGTGGTATATTGTGATGCTTCTAGAGTGGGGCTGGGATGTGTGTTGATGCAGCACGACAGAGTTATCGCGTATGCTTCTCGGCTGCTAAGGAAACACGAGCAGAACTACCCCACCCATGATTTAGAGATGGCTGCAGTGGTATTTGCACTTAAGATATGGAGACATTACCTATACGGTGAGTCGTGCCAAATATTCACTGACCACAAGAGTTTGAAGTATATCTTCCAGCAGCGAGACCTGAACCTGAGACAGCGCCGATGGATGGAGTTGGTGAAGGATTATGACTGCGAGATTCTATACCATCCGGGCAAGGCGAATGTGGTGGCAGATGCTTTGAGTAGGAGGCCTGGAGGTAACTTATCTTGTTTGAGAGCAGTACAGATGCAGTCGACGGCGGATTGGCAGGTGTTATGTGATAGCAGAGTGCAGTTTGAGTTTACTCCTACAGGGGGACAGCTGGCCCATTTCAGAGCACGCCCACAGTTACTTGACCGTATCCGCGAGGCACAGTCCGGCGATGCCCGTACATTAGAGATTATTGAGCAGATTCGGCAGGGCAAAGTTTCTGAGTTCGTGATTGATGATCAGGGGATACTTCGATTTGGGACTCGACTGTGTGTGCCAGATTCAGAGGGACCGAGGCGTGATATTCTCGAGGAGGCACATAGATCAGTATACAGTGTGCATCCAGGTTCCACCAAGATGTACCGTGATTTGAGAGAGGTTTACTGGTGGGACGGGATGAAGAAGGATATTACAGACTTTGTGTCGAGATGCCTGACTTGTCAGCAAGTCAAGTCCGAGCACCAGAGGCCAGCCGACGAGTTACAGCCTTTGCCCATCCCTGAGTGGAAGTGGGAACAGGTCTCCATGGATTTCATTATGGGTCTATCCAGGACCAGTCGAGGGTATGACTCTATTTGGGTGATTGTGGATCGACTGACGAAAGCGGCTCACTTCCTGCCAGTGAAGACCACTTTTGGATTTTCTCAGTACGCCCAGGTTTATATTGATGAGATAGTGCGACTGCATGGCGTTCCGACTTGCATCGTGTCCGACCGTGGCACCCAGTTTACCAGCCGATTGTGGCAGAAACTCCAGGAAGCTTTGGGCACCCGATTGAGTTTTAGCACAGCCTTTCATCCGCAGACTGACGGTCAGTCGGAGCGTACTATTCAGACTCTTGAGGACATGCTCAGAGCTTGCGTTTTAGATTTCGGTGGTAGCTGGGATCGTCATTTGCCTTTGATCGAGTTTTCCTACAATAATAGCTTCCAGGAGACGATTCAGATGGCACCTTTTGAGGCTTTATATGGGAGGAGATGTCGATCGCCTGTATGTTGGACAGAGCTCAGGGAGAGCAGTATTTTGGGGCCGCAGATCGTACAGGAGACGACCGAGAAGATACAGCTGATTCGGGACAGGATGAGAGCGGCACAGAGCAGGCAGAAATCTTATGCGGACCGGCGCCGTCGCCGGCTCGAGTTCGCTGTTGGCGATCATGTTTTCCTGAAGGTCTCTCCGATGAAGGGTGTGATGAGATTTGGGCGGAAAGGGAAACTGAGTCCTAGATATGTTGGTCCTTTCGAGATCCTAGAGCGTGTTGGTCCAGTCGCTTATCGGTTAGCTCTTCCGCCCAGCTTCCCCGATGTTCACCCCGTATTCCATGTCTCGATGCTCCGCAAGTACCTTCATGATCCTTCCCAGGCGATTCAGCACCAAACGATCCAGCTAGAGCGTGATCTTTCTTTCACCGAGCAGCCGGTGGTCATTTTGGATCGGCAGGTGAAGAAATTGAGGTCGAAGGTCATACCGTCTGTCAAGGTCCTTTGGCGTAGCCCGAACAGCGAGGAGGTTACCTGGGAGACCGAGGTCGAGATGAGGAAGAGATATCCCCATCTTTTTGAAGGTACGCGTAGTTAAATTCTAAATTCGGGGACCGAATTTCTTTAAGGGGGGAAGATTGTAACCCTTCGAAAATCGTTTAGGCAGTTTTTCGGTAATCGGCTAATTTTTCGGCTTTTTCCATAAAAAGTCAAAATTGATATTTTTCATTGTAGACCTAATTATACAAAATTTAGATAAGATATTACTATAATTTTGTCACTAAAATGTCACTTATAATTTTCTAGTTAAATAAAAAAAAATTCGTAATTAATTATTTTTTTATTATTTTAAGCCTTTTTAAATACATTAAATTAGTGATAAATACAAATTTAATTAGGTAAATTTCATAATTAGGAGTCTTTATAAGCTAAAATATGGTGTTAATAAAATTTTATCATGGCTTGCAAACTTTTGGTTTTAGGGTGGGAAATTTAATGGATAAATGGTGTAAAATGAGGTTTTTTTTGTAAATTGTTGATATGAAAGCATTAAATGATAACATATGATGTTTTATTGACCTAGAAACTTCCACAAAACTCCCACAACCTCCCTCCCTTGCTCCAGGCCGAGCTCACTGCTGGAACCACCATTTTCCCCCTCTCTTTCTTGCTTCAAAATTGCTTCTAAAATCAAAAAATATCCACAAAAATACACAATTTTCTTCACTAATTCTAACCTAAATCCCATTCCACTTCTTCCCAAACCCTAATTTGTTTAAAAGGTGGAGAAAAGAGGTGTCTTGGAGGCTAGTTCAAACTTGGAATCATCACTTGTGAGGTACAATCTTAATCTAGTGTTTAATTGTAGTGTAAGCTTGCTAGATTTTGTAGTTTAAGTGTGAAATTTAGGTTATTTTGTTTGCTCATGAAAATCAAGAGAGGGATTTGATTCAAAATTAGGGTTTGTAGCATGGTTGATGGAGTTAAGCTAGGGTTTGGTTATCTAATTAGTTAGAATGGTTAATTGTGCGATGTTACGCTCGCTAGATCGATAAAATTTCGATGTTTGCATCGAATCGGTATTGAATTTGCTTACTAGATTTTTACGAAAATTAGAATGCGATCAAAATGCGTTATGTTAGCGATATAATTAGCTTCGTATAGGACTATTAGAGTGCGCGAACGCGGGGTTTCGTCTAGTCGGGTTGTAGTTTTGTCGATTTTCCCGAAATGACGACTCTAGTTAAAGGTTAGCGATTTTCGTGCGTTTTTCCGCGCACCGAGTGCATGCTATGATTAATTCGAGAGCGTTGATAATTGTATATTGTGACTTGCATCGTTTTATGTTTTTTAATCTTATGCTTGATGTTGTGCAAATATAGGATCGGTCGGGGAAACATCGGACACGGCGCGAAAAGGCAAGGCGGTGGCCGGATCGGATTAGCGGAGATTTCAGGTGAGTAGATGTATTCATCTATGGGGGAATCGTCTGGATGGCGCGATGCGCCCCCTAGTTAGGATTTCCTTATCTCTTGTAAGATTCATGTTGTTAGTTAGCTTACCCCTTCATTGACATTGCATACCCTTATAGTTAATAATATGCTAGATTGCATGGATATTCATATGCACATATGCGATAACACTTCGTAGGGCACGAACACCATTAACATTGGCATCTGTTGCACGCGCACTATTCATGTGACGCACACGCCTTTGGTAATTGCCATGCCACGTGCACTAGAAAACCTGTTTAACTTAATATCGCCATTTGCATTCATACATGATATATGAAATTGCATAGCATGCATATACCTCGCATTATCATCATATTTACATAGATTCTAGCTAAAAATTCACATCATATACTTTGATATCATAGACATTATTATATATATAACATGTGAACATTATGATTTTCTTGAGGATTTCAGTATTTCTGCGATTTCTGGATTTTTGGGGAAAACCGCAAGAATTTAACAAAAGCTTATATTCATCATTTTTAAAAACAAAGTTGCGGTTTTCTCGTGATGTATGTGTCGTCCACCATGAGTTTTCATGTTTCCTGTTGGATTTCGAGACCCGATTCGAGGAGTGGATGAACCGTCTCGGGTACATGGTGGGCCCGGTATGGTACCCCGGGGCAAGAAGATCGAGTCGTAGACGATGAGCCTGGCAGGGGAAGACTACCTACCGGTGATGTCTGGCGCGGCAGATATCCGGAGGATACCGACCGTTGTCGTGAGATTTATGATACGGGCCGATCCGGACTGACGGAGCCCGATATTGAGACAGATATGATTCCTATTTGGTGTCGATGCTTGACACGGGTTTTCAGATGATTTCTTGATGGTACATAGCTATTATACAGATATTCATTTTCTAAAGTTAAGAACGCAGTACCCTTAGCATTTAAAACACTTAAAGAGTTAGAAATGACATTGCATACATGTGCATGCATACTAGAGCTATTATATCACTTATGGACATACATGTTGTGCGGCATTGCGTGCATTCTTACGATTGCCTTACTAGATGTTATATTCTACTCACGAGCTGGCAACTCACCCCCGTTGTGCCACAGTGTCTTGCAGGTCGGACCCGTCACCCTTGTAGCGGCGGGCTATCTTATCATCAGCTCCTTTTGCTCAGACTCGCGACATCGCCCGTAGGTGGGTTGCGAGCATATTTTATTTCTTTTGCTCTATCATTGTATCTAGTATTCTCCATCTACCATTTTATATTGTATATGTGACCTAGTGGTGAGACTGAGAGGTTGTATTTGTGGTTTCTTTTGGGTCGAGCTCACTTGAGCCGGCGATGTGTTTTCTGATATTTTGCGTTTCTTTTATGCTCTTTTCTTGATATGGTTATTATATTGCATGTGGTTGTGATCCGCCTTGGGCGAAGAGCTAGCTCCCGCTTGGGGATGCCATTTTATGATTACAGGTTTATTATCTTGTTGTACCCATTTTGGGGGATAGAAAATACAGGGGAGACTCTGCCGAAATTTTCGGAAATTTTTGATGTTTTAAAAAGGGATTCTATGCAACTTAAATGATTTTTAAAAAACCATTTTCATTAAAGGTTTTCCTTCACTCTCTTTTGTTTTCGGTTTAGATTCTTCTGGGCTTTGGCTGACTTAGGTTACGGTACGCCTTTAGACGTCTCGTAATCTAAGTGCCAGTCGCATTCCGTACTTTCGGGACGTGACAAAGAGTGAGGTTATGGATGTATTAGTCTAGCTAACCCTTGATCTCAACTCATGAGAGGTTAGGGTTAGGGTTTGAAGAGAGTGAGCTTGAGGAGAGAATAATAATGAAATGAGATAATGATCTTATCATGATATATATGAAGCATTATTATTTATCCAAAAAACAAATAATAGAATTAACAACCATGCTTCATAAATATCTATTAGTGATTCATCTTCATGAGTCATTAAGCATTTATGATGCATTAATGACTTGGATGAATCACACAAATGAGTCACTAATCTCATTTAATGCAATGCCACATTAACCCCTTAGTCACCACTCTTCTAGAAGCTTCCCGACAAATTACGAGAACGCCCCTCCAATCCGTGAAAACACGGAAAAACTTTAGACTGTATAAATCCAGTAACCCGATACTAGAATCTGGCTTAAACCAAAGCCGGCTAGTAAAAACTGTCCGAAAAGTCGTACGTGCGTAAACACACATATGCGTCCGAACCCTTATCGTAAAACCATACGACCTCTATATCGTTTCGCCTGGAGCAGGGAAACTCTCTGTGTGGGACTCTAAAGACTCGACACTACGCTGGCAGTGGGTTTAACCACAGACCGCAAGCGGCACTAGCTGTACGTAATGGTGCCCAGGTAGATGTCGATAAGAAGGCCGATGAGGAAAACCATCCGAACTCCTACTGAGCCTGATGTGACAATCTCCGTACATTCCGGTCTGTTCGTCTAAGACTATCGTATATCAAGCCTAGGGGGCGGCAAGCGTCAGTCCCCTAATAGCTGTATAAGTCATGTCGGAGCGAAGCCCATTACACCCTAAGAAGCTACTGGAACCTACCAGTATATCTCGCTTGCCCTGGCCAGGGACTTTGCGTAATGGCTTTCTGACACAGCGCGATATCAACTCCCAATACCGGGAGAGACGAATCCTATCTAACCGCCACAGCCTCCAAGTGCTCGGGACTGCACCCAACTGCTACCTGTTTGCACGACTCCTTTGAGCCGTGGTAGGGTAGCAATCTAAGAACAGTGGGACACACTCGAGGCGAAGTAGCAGTGTCAAGTCTGCGGACTATGCTGTACTCATGTCATCTGGGAACTGTTAACTGACGATGGGTATAATACCAACCAATCAGTTCCCGGCGAGTCCTGTCCGGTGTACCCGTAACCTAACGAGCACCTGTATACTATCTTTAGTACGACATACTGATGGCTGTAGGACAGACCATCTCCCCAACTGGGATGAGAAGCGTATACACTTAGTCTACTCCGGAATATCGATGCCCTATCTCGATAATCCAACGACCAGGGACCTGTATAGGATGTTGCTTACAGATTACCCAGCCCCCACTAGTGTGACTGCCATCACAACGCTGGTAATCAAGCAAAGATCCTATGGGCTCTACTAATATGTATAAGTGATACGTTACAAGAAACATATGCACATATTAAAGTAGACTCAAACTAAGTAGCATACTACCATTTTTAGCAAGACTGTTATATACAACTGTGAATATCCCAAACTTCCATTAAGTAATATACAACCTAGTATGATACAATAATTGCCCCTAGGGCATATACACTAACAGCTCTTTGGGCATTCCGAACTGCATATAAAACCGATCTAGGTATATCTCCTTACATACTAGTGTTTGGTAAGGCTTGTCACCTTCCGGTCGAGATTGAACACAAAGCAATGTGGGCCATTAAAGAACTTAACTTTGACTTAAATCAAGCCTGCAACTTTCGGAAGCTGCAATTAAACGAGCTAAGTGAACTCCGCGATGAAGCTTATGATAATGTGGTAATTGTAAAGAATCTGACTAAGTTATTTCACGATAAAAACATTTTGAGAAAAACTTTTACATCTGTTCAACAAGTCCTTCTTTATGATTCACGACTCCATCTTCATGAGGGTAAGCTAAAATCTCGGTGGAAAGGACCTTTTGTTGTGCGGTATGTATGCCCGCACGGGGCAGTTGAGGTAGAAAATGTTGAAAACGGTATAATTTTTAAATTAAATGGACATAGATTAAAACCGTATTTTTCCACTGACCCCATGGAGGAGCTCCTATTTTTACAGGAGCCGCTTTATAATGACTAATTTTCCTCCACCTCACCTCCATGACTTGGTAATTTTGTCACATCTTTAGAAAGGAGGTGAGTGAAAAGAATAAGTTTGGGGGAGATTTTCATGATCATATGTATTGCCCCCATTAATAAATTTCCTCCCAAGCTTACAGGATTTTTGTGATCCAGCAGATGGCAACAGTGAGGACACTGTTGAAAACAAGTTTGGGGGAGGTTTGTGCTTATTTGCGCATAATTTGCATCATACTTTGCATAAGCACAAAACTTTTAAAACATATAAAAAAATTTAAAAAATTTAAAAGATAAAAATATTTAATATTTAATTTTATAATAAAAGATTAGATAATGAAAAATTACATCCAAAAGATTAGAAAAGTTTAAGAAAATCAAGAAAGTTAGAAGTTTTCTTAAACAAAACTAGTAATAAGTAGTTATGAGCCGTTGTCCCAAGGGTTAGTAAGATAAAAGAAGTCACTAATCTGAGGATAAAAATAAGTCTGAAAAATAGTTTCTATTCTGAAAGACAAACATTTGAATGTTGATACCCTACTATTCGCACTTACACACGTCTTGAAACTCGGGATAGTAGAGGATACCTTGAAATGCTCTTGTCTAAAAGCCAAAGTATGAAGGAAATAATTAATGGAAAATAAAAGATAAAATGGTGAAAATAAAAATGAACACTGGTTTTGTTATCACCAAGGCAGCAATAAAAAAATATAGCAAGGGTGCTTCATCACCTAGTGCCTTAGACCAACTGGTTTGGGAGTCACTACTAAGCCTTAGGTGTTGCAAGACGAGAAAAAAATATTAAATACACCTATTCAGCAAGCATGTTGAGTAATCGGTCGGTTAGTACCTCAAGAAGTATTAACGGTCGCATGAAAAATGTGTGAGTAAATTTCATCTAAACACTGATTAAAAAGTACTGAGGTAGATGGACAAGAGTATGATAGCTTGAATTGAATTCTCCGGGTGTAGGGACGTCCTTTACACACACGTAGGGTTATATGATAGATGTTTGGAAGAAAGGTAGGAATAATAAATAAAGACAATGTTTTATTGAGGGATGATGTGATTTCTAACATCTTTTCATGACTATTAAGATAGGGCTCATAACAACCGAAAAGCTAGTATTAGTTAGAAACTCTGATTTTCAAAGTCTTTCTTTTACAGTTCTTATGTTTATATGTAACTTTCACGGTCTTCCTTATATTATGGGATTTTATGGGTGCAATCCGCTGAAAACCCTCAGGAGACAAGACTCCTCCTACTAGGGACACCTATAGGTTTAAAGGCTTGTTGCATGTGCTCAGTGCAATCGTGTTTGCCTACGAAAGTGTGTTAGTTAGTTTTTCTTTTTCTTATATTTTCTCCTTCTCTTAAATAACAAAAATAAAAGACGTTTGCTCGAGACGACCAAAATTAAGTTTGGGGGAATTTGATCAGTCGAAAATAGTGCATTCTCAACACGCTAATTTCCCTACTCTTATCATTCATATATAGGTGTTTATTATAATTATAACACAGATTACGAATTCATATGGAAAATACCAAATAACCTGTGTTATAGTTATAATCGACATTCTAAAGGGAAATTACGTGTTTATTACTAATTGCATTGATCTGTATATATCAATCCTTATCTCGAGATTGTGTGCAGAAAATTCTCCAGGTAAAAGAGCCGGAACTGTTTAAAGTGCTGATAAAATACATCAAGTCCAAGACTTGTGATCTGGCAGTAAACAAGAAAGTATAAAAATATTCCAGACATCAGGAAAGTGCTATCAAGCCAACATGAAACAACACAGGAATTTTCATGCACTGAGTCCATCAAACGGCCGCGGATCCGCGGCCGAGTCAGGCCGATCCGGTCAACTCGTCGGCGGCAGAAACCTTTTTCAAAAAACCCCTTTCAACGGCCAAACTTCATCAAGACGCTTCAAATTTCCAGAAGCTTCCCTCCAACAGCAAGGCTTCTCATGCAAGCTAGCTAACTATCTTAATCTAGAAACTTCTCTACTCTAGCTTCTCATACAAGCCTCATAACAACAAATCTTCCAAAGGAAGCTATACCTAGCTTCTAGAGGAAGCCAAAGGGAAACACTATAAAAAGGGACCTAGAGCTTCAATGAAAGGGTTGTTGAGTTGTTCATTAGTACATTAGTTGTTGAATATTGAGCCAAATTTCCACAAGTTGAGTGACACAACTTGCAACTCAAAACCCTAGCCCTAAATCCATTTTCAAAAATCCAAATCAAGATTCATCGAGTACCAAATCAAGAAAGCATCCAACGAGCCTTTGAAGCAATGTCGATCTTCATCCGAGCAAGAGATCCAAGACGACCCGCGACTCAAGAAGACGATGCGAAGCTAGTTCAATGATTTAGTTCCTCCTCAAATCTTGTAATTTTTGAGTGTATTGTAACGAAACGTCGAATAATAAAAGGTGAAAATCTTTATTCTTGCTTTATATTCATTCTCGCATTATGATATTCTTAGTTGTTGATTGCTTTATAATGATGAGTGAGTAAAACTCCGCTTGTATCGGAATCGAGAGAATAGGTAGATGATGTTGATGAAATTCTTGAACGATTCTTAAGTTTTATGAGTTTTGTAAACTTTAGGAAATTGAATCAACGATGACCTAGTTTTGAGCGAGATGCTTTCTTGAATGTTTTCGCTCCAAATTAGAGATCAACGATCGGTGATTGAATTTCCTAGAGGCTAGAATTTGAATGCTAATCAACGAAAGGTCAAGATGATGATCGAGAAACCCTAGTTTCTTCAATAGATCCCTAAATCTCGTTGATTTTCATCGATCTAGCAACAAATCTTCAATAGATAAGAATTTGTAATCATAAGTATTCATCATCACTATCAATTCAATTGATTCCGACAAGCCTCTCTACAAATCTTGATAATTCAAACGATTTGGATATTTTCTTGATCTCTATCATTTCTTGATTTTAGATCTATTTCGTGATGATTCTTGAAACTAAATTTCACAATTATTGAATCATTTTCTTTTATATTTTAATTTCCAACGCAACTAAAACAAGATCGATCAAATCACGCTTTCCCTGTGGACGATTTGCATTCACCGACGAACCTACAAACGACACCGTTAATTGATTGCGGTTATTATAAATTTCTTTGGTTGTGATATATTTTACATTTTCCAAGCACGACACGGAATTTAAGATCAATCAGAAGCCCAAAAGATTTCACGTGCAATACAGGGGAAATGAAAAATTCAGAAAAATCAAACATGTGGAAAATGGAGTAAACAGAGGGTTGATCAGATGGCATAAATCTCGAGGCAAATGCCTCAAGATCGACCGGCGAAAATGGGCTTAGGGCCAGCGGGGATGGTCAGATCAAGGCCAAAATGCTCCGTGCTTTGCACACATGACTCTTCAGCTCCTATTAACTCCTCTGCACTGTTTGATTTCCCTGCAATCAAACAGAGACCTTTCATTTCACAATTTAACACCATTTTAATGCTTTTTAATCCACAATTTTAATTCTCAAACCCTAATTTCGCTATAAGGGGTATAGGATTATTCATACTCGGCTATTCGCACGACCGTGGAGGGCTGTGTTTCATAGATGGCTAAATGAAATGTAAACGTTCTAGTTGATCCATTTTTCCATTCTCTATGATATTTATATCTTCCTGTGATGCTTATCAT
Organism: Agapanthus africanus; assembly: GCA_030015575.1. Lineage (NCBI taxonomy): Eukaryota > Viridiplantae > Streptophyta > Magnoliopsida > Asparagales > Amaryllidaceae > Agapanthus > Agapanthus africanus. The sequence goes on from CM057343.1 coordinate 358,198,161, forward strand.
GCATGTGATGGATATATATCTGTGTGTGTGTGTGTGTGTGTGTTATATATGTTTTGCATCCACGCTAGTCCAGCCCTCGCTCTACCGTTAGTTAAGTAACCTAACGGTGCATGACGGGGGCCCATGGTGAATGTGAGTGGCATATACATACATTCTATTTTCGTTCTTTTTCTTGTGTGATAAGGTTAATTGATGGGACCGCATTAATCTCAATTAATGCAAGGCAACAAACCTAAAATTTGACGTCGTTGGAATAATTGCAAAGCCACTCGGTTTTCTTCAAAAACAACTTTTAAAAGTGAAGCCTAAACCACTCCTTTTCAAAAGCTATTCGGTTCCTTTGACTATATAAAGTTTATTACGTTCACGGTTTTCGCCAAAACTAGCTGTAGCCCTCCGTCATTTCAAATACGTGTCAACTAGTATTCATGCTATGTGTTTTGACCTTCGCCAAGGTATAGTATTTGGTAGCTAGCGGGTGCTTATCTGTAGCATAGATAGATACATTAATATAGGACAGGCGTACAGATATTTTGGCCTTCATCAAGGTCTTGTATGAATGGATCTAGATTAATCTGGATAATGATGGGCTGAACTTAACTTGCAACTTATGATTTTTTGACCTTCGTCGAGGTTATAAGCGCTTGGGGAAAAAACCACATCGGGAGTTTCAAACATACAGGAAACTTGCTAGTGTTGCATACATTATGGAGTGTGGTAGTTTTGGTAGGATTCCTTCAAAATTATCACACAATGATAATTGGGTCTAGATGCTACTGTGAGTATCAGCTACTCTGTAACAACCCCAAATTTCCTGTACAACTTTCTGTACAAATTTTTCAAAATTTAAAGAAATAGGTACTTTTGCCTGAGCACAAGTTAAATATTTGTTTTACTAATTAATTACAAGCAAGAGCTTGTAGCTCATTGGTAATACCTTGCACTGCTGAACCAAGCCACCAGAGTTCAAATCCCATACCCCACATTATTTTTAATATTGATTTTTTAAAACCTTTAGAATACCAAGGGTTTACACGTGCATATCTCACAAAAACCCCACTACACCCTAAAATGTAACTGTACCAGAGGATAGACCAGCCGTCGGGGGAGATTTCCGGTCGCCTAACTCGGCTGGCGAACCGGCCGACTCAGGCCGACGGCCGAGTCACGGCCGAGTCGGGACGAGTCGGCCGATTCCGGCGACGACCCCAACATAAAAAATGTGTCTTTTCATCTCCCCTACACACCTGTATAATTTATTTCCTCATACCATTTCCAGAGTTCTTTTAAAATACCAATTACTCCACTTTTAATATATTTTATTACATTTTTCATTTTAACCTTTCACCTACCCAAAACCCTAGCCTAACCCTATAAATACAACCCCTAAACACTACCCCCTCACTCCAAAATTCTGATCAAAACTCTCAAGAAAACTCTAGTGAAATTGTGTGCAATTTAAGTTAGCAAAGAGGCGAAGCTTCGGCGATTTTCCGACGACAACCTTAGGAGCTCCCGGCGACGAAACGACGCACCGGCGCCTCCTTCAGTTCCCTCTTTCTTTCTCCTAACATCTAAGCCAGTAAGTCCCACTTTCCCCTTTCTCTACTCTTGTCACGACCCGAAAGTACGGAACGTGACCGGCACTTAGATGACGAAGCGTCTAGAGGCGCCACGTAACCTAAGTAAGCCGAAGCCCAGAAATCTAAACCAAAAAGAAGAAGAAGAAGAAGAAGAAAAAAAAAACAAGTTTAAAAGCATCAGCAAATTTTACCAAAAATTTCGGCAGAGTCTCCTCTGTAAAAACTGGCCCCCAAACGGGTACAACAAGTATAATACACATAAACAATAAAAAGCATCCCCAAACGGGAGATAGCATCAACGCCAATAGGCGGAATCAACCACAACAGGCACAATAATATACAACGCCAAAGGGCGAGGCTCAAAACTAAAAAAAAAAAACAAAACCACCAGATCAGAATAATACATGCGCGACTCTAAGGTCGAAATAAAAGACTGGCCAAATAAACTTATCAAGTAATACAAATAGGGTTGATGGAGCTTACTAGATACAAATGAATGAATAAAAGTACAATGGTGGTTCGGATACAAGTGAACCAACCTACCGTGCAAATCACCCTGAAGAAAAGATGTGCCAAAAAGCTGCCACGGAAACCTGTACATCGAACCTGTAAAGAATTTGGCACAACGGGGGTGAGTTGCCAACTCGTGAGTAGAGGACATCTACGAAAAGAAATCGAATGCACGACGCTATCCTAGGTCATAATAATACACTACTATATCCCAAACATCTAATAATAGCAGGGTAATACTACGTGTAAGTGCAAATACTCCGTGTCGTGTCAGTGCCTCATATAGTACTATGTCATATGAATGGATATGCATGCACCACGAATGTAAAATAAACAAATTCTGAAATCCAGGTATATCTTTATAAGAAATCTTTAGCTGTTATCATAGTAAAGTGTGTATAAGCATCTGAAATCTCAACAATGAAATCCATGGAAATCCGTGTCAAGCATCGACACAACACATGTAATCTCAAGTCTCAATATGTCGGGCTCCGTCAGTCCGGATCGGCCCATATCATCAAATCTCACGACAACGGTCGGTATCCTCCGGATATCCGCCGCGCCAGACATCACCGGTAGGTAGTCTTCTCCTGCCAGGCTCATCGTCTACAACTCGATCTTCTTGCCCCGGGGTACCATACCGGGCCCACCATGTACCCGAGATGGTTCATCCACTCCTCGAATCGGGTCTCGAAATCCAACAGAAAACATGAAATCTCATGGTGGACGACACATACATCACGAGAAAACCGCATCTTATTTTAAAAAGAGAAGAGGGGAGAGAGAGAAGTTTTTATATATTTTTGCGGTTTTCCCCAAAAATCCAGAAATCTCATAGAAATCCAAATCTCAAAATCATGAGTAAGTATATGATAAGTGTCGGCATATGCCCATAATACTGCATGATAACATGAAAATATGAATGCATGAATGTCTAAGCAATAAATATCATGTCTGTACTAATGTCAGAGAATAATCACAATATTATAGCGGTCTAGTTGTTAACTGATTCTATCCATAAAAGTCAATATGATCTAAAGTGTACGTGACATAGCAATTACCGATGATGATGTGTGTGAGCCGGCAAATAAGTGTGCGTGGAATATGCGCATCATCGGTAATAGTGCTGGTGTCCTAACAGGTAAAGTTTATACTGATTATAGCAACATATAAAAGAACATGCACCATGATAATTACAGTATGAATGTAAATACAGATGTGCATTATCCACTCCTCTGCGAGATACGAGTACAACTACCACTATGTGAGTCGAACCTAAACCAGTGTCCATCTAACATCCTAAGGAACTAAACCTAATAGACTAGTCAGTAAGAAACTAGAGTCTACCTAAGGTCTGAATCAATATCACTAATAGTCGGCGATCCCGCCTCAATAGCGTCACGTACGTAGTACGGCTTCCTCGAATCAAGAGTGCGGATCAATCATCAAATCTAAGCCTCGTACGGTAAAATCCATCGTACGGCATCCCAATATCGGGGTACGGTCAAGTATCTCCTAGGTGTCTCCTCATTCGTATAATGTCATCATCAACACATCTCATGATCAAGGTGCTAAACTGTGATCGCATACATCAATCATATATCATTGCCATCATGATAAGCATCATTAGTTTATCCTCAGAAATATCATGTCATATGTATCATATTGTGATTAAGTCATACTTATATGATATCGGCATCAGGTCACACCAATATAATGTCGTAATCAAGTTATACATATATCATATCATGATCAGTCACAAGTTACAGTCCGGGTACTATTCTAGCGTCCCATGTACATCAATATCACCACCACTCTTTATAATTTATATATTCATGTCCATTATCTCATTCTCTAATGATCCGCTAACACTTTAATACGACTGTATAATCAAGAATCACGGCATCAAGCCCAGTTATACTGTTTCATCATACATCAGATATCATATCACATCAATGAATCCCATATACGTGTTGTGTATATATATACACCTATACCTAGTTTTATATATATACACACATATACGTATACGCCATGTCAAGTTTTAGTGTGTGCGTGTGTGTTTCTATCAGAAACCTACGAACCTCTCCCAAAGTATTCATCCTCAGGTATGGTTTTCCTAAATCAGTCTAGTCCCGCCTAGGGTCATTACTAGGGTCCTGCTCAGTAAGAATCTAGGGTCACATCGGGTTTTCCTAATGTCAATAAGTACTATTCTTATTCTACGTTGCGGGGGTGCTAAACGCCATCCACACGACTTCCCCCCGTAGATATGCATCTACTCACCTGGTCCATGTCTGCCGAAGGCGGTGTTGCCATCCTCCTCTTCATTGCCCGTAGTCCACGTGAGGGGTACCTAAACGCAAACATATAAATAGTATCGTAAACCGAATCACATACAAAAGTCAAACGATATAAGGAACAAGCATAGGTTAAAACCTATGTCCCGTCCACGCAAAAGAACCAAATACCGCTCGATATCGGCGTACAAACTCCGATGGATCGAGATAAACATCAACAGATAACTCGTAGTTTTAAAACACATTACTTATATTGTAAAACATGATCAAATTCATCGAAACACTAAAATCGATCAAATCGTCCGTTTTCGAAAAACCCGAAAATGCCAATTTACCGTTTTTCATCAAAACTTGACATTTAAATGAAACCAAAGGTCATAAAACTCATTAAATAGCATAACTAGACTATACAACTATTACTATATTTTTATTACACAAACTTATATAAATTTGAAATTTCTAGTTTGCACCCTTTAACAATTTTCAACATTTTTCAAGCAAAACACCACAATTCCACCACAAAACATGATTTTGCATAAATTAATGACTTAAACCACAATTCATGATGATAATGATATAATGAAACCATAATTATATTTTTAATCTCATTTATATCGGAATTTCTAAAATCTAGTTTACAAAATTAGCAATTTTTATCACAATTTATCAATTAACCATAGAAACTAGCAATCAAACTAAGTTTTTCTTTCCATTAACATGCTAATATTTCCACTAAAACTATAATCCAATGATAACAACCCAAATTAGAATTTTATATTAACCACAACCTCATTTTGCGAAAACCTAGTTAACTAAATTCCTAATTTAAAACAATTTTTGATTAACAATTTGTTAAACAATAACCATGCAAGATTTCCTAATACTAAAAGTGTTAAACTAACTACTATAACCCTAATTAATTATTAAAAATCATAACCTGAATTTAGAACCCTAGCTTGCATTTTAAAAAAAGAACATAGAATTAATTCATTAAATCTAATTAAGCTTAATATGAACATCTAATAACAATAAGTCAAAAGAAAGAAAATTATACCTTCAAAATGTGAAATCCAAACAAGAAATGAGCCTCCAAAATGCATGCTTTCCATCTCCAAATTTCATATAAAAATGAGCAAGGAATAAAGAGTATGGAATAAATAGGATTTTGTGGAATTTTAATTGAATTTTTGATGTGTTTTTGATGAATTTTGAATAAAAATGATGTGGGAAATGGGGAGGGCAGCCATGGGGGGTTGTGGCCGGCCTAGAGGGAGGTGAGGGAGAGAAAGAAGAGAGTGTGATGTTGTGTAGAAGTTTCAAGAAGTGAAACAACACTAAAAGTCTTTTCATGCTTTATTTAATTATTTATTTATTTATTTACTATAGCAACTCAAGAAAGCTCTAGAAAATAGGAAAAATTTGCAAATAATTTTTGCATGGTACATACTAAATTCTAACATGCCATGGTTCATTTTTACAAATTAAAACCATTTAAATTTGTAATTTACACTATTTTAGTGTAAAAATAAAGCTTATGTTAATATTTAAAATAATTAATTTAGGAAATTTTTTTAATTAAACTAAAAATTTATAAGTGGCTAAATAAACACTATTTACTAGTAATTACATAATTAAATAGGTATTTTTGAATTTATAATGAAAAACAATTGCGGTTTGGTTTTACGAAAAATACATTTTGCTTTACCGAAAATCATAAAATTTACTTAAACAATTTTATTCATTTAATTATTTATTTAATTATTTTTAAAACGTTACAATCTTCCCCCCTTTTAGAAATTCGGTCCCCGAATTTAAATTAAAACTCCCCCTCCAAATATTAAAACATTTAGCAAACACTAAAATCGTCGGGGCTCCGAAATCATTAATACATGAAAAAAATCAACTCCGTCAAGCATTACGCAATCATCGGAGTTATGGCGAGAATAAAATTTCAAAACTCAATATGAAAACCATCATAATATACATCAATCTATAACTTATATATAGTTTGCATCCTAGTAAAATCGCCGAATCATCATAATAAAGAAGCATACAAAAACCCCTCTTGAAAATCGCTGTGCAACGCACGTGTCACGGCATAAGTAACGGACGTTTAATTTTTAAAAAAAACTATATATATATATATATATATATATATATATATCGTTTATTTAACATACACGTCCCGCTGGTTACTAAATCAATAATAATAATTAGGAAAACATACTGCTCAAACTAAAATCAATCCCAATCACATCAATAAAATGTCATGTGCGTCCGGTGCGCACTGAAATCGAAACCAATTACAGATACCATGAATACCCACAAAACAAAACTAAGTGCAACAGGTGTGCACCAAAAACATCTGTCAAGTGCAACGGGCGTGCACGACACAATATCAGGTGCATCTAATCTGCACAAAACCCCGATTTAGTGCATCTGGTGTGCACAAAATCGCATCAAGTGCGCCAAGTATGCGCAAGAATCCTAATCAGGTGCACATGGTGCACGAAAACATACCTCGAATATCAAAATCAAAGTCACAGTACAAAAATGCATGAAAACTAAGTCAAAACATATGTCAAAATCATGTGTAACCCCTATGCACGAAATCAAATCAAAAATCTCAAAATATATAAAACCAAATCAAGTGTACTGGGTGCGTACTAAACCACATCAATACAACTGATATATGAAACACAGATAGAATGAAGGTACACACAGGAAATACCAATCGTAGAACAAAGTCCTCAAAATACAAAAATCCAATCAACGAAAATAGGAAATTCAAATCACTAAATCACAATCGTAAACACTATCGTCAATGTGCGCCTCTTTCCTCTGATGTCGACTGCTTCGAACTCGTTCTTTCATAGGTGTGCTGTCTGCGCTACCAACGGCAATACTCATGTCTAGAGTCTCCCACATAGTCGATCCCTTCACTTGATATCCGGACTACATTAAACTTTTCGATCGATCCATCAAAATCCCATAATTCCCCGAGAGCTCAACACTCAAGTACAATTTAAAAATATCCGGTACATACCCCAGCATCGATGATCCAGCCGTAGAAAGGCAAACCCAAGCCTCACTAATGGCACCGCGGAACTGCCGTAAACCCTAAGGTTCAAGGGCGTTCTCGTGGTCATTATGTCGAGTTAGGGTTTCATTCTTCTAGAGGGTCCATCGAAATACCTGCATGTTCTTCCGAATACTTTAAACTTGGGAAAATGGTTTCCTGATAATCGTTCGAACCCTTTAACTTCATCCGGACGGCATATGAATACCCTTCGTTCGCACGCTAAGCAATGCTTCAATCCTCAAGAATAACCAATACTCTATTGGTTATCGCATTCGAGCCGCAGCTCCCTCTTCCCGTGGTAACAGAAACCACCATCCGACATTGACGAAGATAGATCAAAGGAACGAATGAAATACGGTGCAAACAATGTAAATCCTAGGGCTCCTCAAGCAGAGTAGCGTATTGTAAATATGCCGCGGACCATACCCACGGTACGTTACTCTACCTAAATCGCCTACTCCATCAACCAAGGGTCACCTAGACTTATACAAGGTTAAACCTAGCGCTCTGATACCAACTTTGTCACGACCCGAAAGTATGGAACGTGACCGGCACTTAGATTACGAAGCGTCTAGAGGCGCCACGTAACCTAAGTAAGCCGAAGCCCAGAAATCTAAACCAAAAAGAAGAAGAAGAAGAAGAAGAAAAAAGAAACAAGTTTAAAAGCATCAGCAAATTTTACCAAAAATTTCGGCAGAGTCTCCTCTGTAAAAACTGGCCCCCAAACGGGTACAACATGTTGGAGATAGTGCCCTCAGAGTCAATTATTGGATCACAGGCACGTGATTGCAATGATTGAGGGAGGACCTATCCCGGTACGACAGTCTTACTCGAGATGATAGTATGCTATCAGGTTTACCTTTATCATCGTGTACTGCTTTAGGTGACCTGACAGGTCGCTATTACACGTTGATAGAGCCCATAGGATTCTTGCTTGACTGCCGGCAGTATGAGGGCGATCATACAAGTGAGAGCTGGAGTCTATAAGCACATCCTTAAATGGTCCCTAGTCGTGGGAGTTTCGAGACAAGGCATCGATTCTCCAGAGTAGACTAGTGTATACAGTCGAGACCCCGACGAAGGGCGGTGGCCGGTCTCACAAGCCACTGGTGTCAGTTGGTTCACCTAAGATGTATACAGGTGCTCATTGGGTTATGAGTACACCGGACAGGACTCGCCGGGAACATGCTAGTTGGTCTTATACCTGACGTCAGATAGCAGTTCCCAGGTGACATGTGTACAGGTTAGTTCATCGACCTGGGGATCGTCATTTGTCTCGTGTGAGTTCCCACTGTGCTTTGATTACTACCCTACCACGGCTCAAAGGAGTCGTGCAAACAGGTTTTAGTTGGGTACAGTCCCGAGCCACATGGAGGCAGTGAGCGGATCTTCGGGGGTTCGTCTCTCCCGGTATTGGGGGTGAGGTCGCGCTGTGTCTAGGAGAGCCATTACACGAAGTCCTTGGCCAAGGCAGGAGATTTACTGGTAGGTATTCCAGTAGTATCTCAGGGTGTTCTGGGCTACACTCCGACACGACTTGTACCGCTTTTGGGGGTCTGACTTTTACCCACCCCCTAGGCCCGACATGCGATGCTCATAGACGAACGGACCGGACTGTACGGATATTGTCACTGACAGGCTCAGTAGGGTGTCAGGATGAGTTCGCTCATCGACGTCCCTTTTGGTCAATAGCTGGTGGCCCGTTACGTATTGGCTTACACCTCTGACGTGCTAGTGGTTAAATCCACAGCCATAGTATTGACGAGTCTTTAGAGTCCACCACACTTTCAGTTACTCAAGCTTTCGGGCGAAACGCTGTAGAGGCCGTATGGAGATATGGCAGGGTTCGATCAGATACGTGCGGTATTGCACGGATCGTGATCGGACGGTTTTTACTAGCCGGCTTTGGCTTAAGCCGGATCTTAGTATTTGATAATGTAGTTTTGTCTCTTTGCATTTGTATCCGGACGGAATACAAATGCGGGTGTGTATGCACAGTATCGGGGTTTTTCCTGTAATTTTTTATGGGACCAGTTTTCTGGGGTTGCCAGTTTGCATTCCGTTCCGGCCGGTTTTCTCTTTTTCCTTCCCGGTCGGACTTTTCTTGGAGGGTGTTAATTGCAAGTTTGCAATTAACATTTTGTGGAGGGGGGTTTATTGCAAAAGGATTAATTTAATATGATTGCATCTTTGCTCCATGATGCATTAATTTTTGACATGAATGAGTATGGGTTTAGTGGTGGGGCCGGCCACTGTTTGAGGGGAAATTGGATATGGCCGGCCACTGTTTGAAGTATGGAGTGTGTATTGTTTAATTGTGTGGATTAATTTCTTTTAGTAAGGAATGATTTATATATGTGTGTGCTGGATTGGTTTTTTGATGGTTTTGATAAATTAATATATATATATTCTTTTGGTTGCATTGTGCTGGGAGAGTTTTGCTTCATTCATTTCCAGTGAGCAATATATTTGGCCGAGCTCCTTTTTGAGGAGATGATGATTCCCCTTTTTGATTGCATGCTCCATTCATCATCAAGCTTTGATTCATGAAAAATCCTTGTGCAATATTCCTCCATCATGGCAACCATACTAAACCCCAAAAAGACAACGATTCTACATTATTCTACAGCAAATCTTAGGCGCGTCGGCTAGCCAATTTCGCGCCCGAGTTGCCTCGGTATAGAGGTGGGAGCCCGTAAAAGAATCCGGCTACGTGGTGCCCTTCCGGCGAAAGGCGACGACCGGAGTTTCCGCGGGAGATCGGGACGACGACGAGAAGACCGGAGGACTCGGATCACTCGGTACATCTCTTTCCCTTCTTCTAGTTAGCTTAGACTTGTTAATGGTTCGATCCGGGTGTTTAGTGCGCGGTGGTGCCGGTTTGCTAAGTCCGCAAAATTAAAGTTTATCACCGTTTCCGCATTTGGCCGTCGGGTTGACGGCCGGGGCGCCACCGTGCACTTACAGTGGTATCAGAGCCTCGCCATTAACTTCGTCTAGCTTCGTTTGATGTGTTTTTCATTTCCGATCGACCAAAATTCCAAAACTTGCATTTTTGTTCACATCAGTTTTCTGTTGAAATTTTTTGGGCTCTAAAAATTTTTCAGGTGGTCTCAGAATGATGTGCAGGGAGTTCTAAGACATCTGGGAAAATTAGAGTCATTGACCTTTCAACAGGAGCGCGGAACCGCGGCCAATACCCACTTGGGGCCGCGGTTCCGCCGCAGTTTGTATGGATCAATGGGCCGGGTTTTTCTAGTGGGCTTCTGGACTTATTTTGGGGGTTTTGGAATATTAAAATTGGGCCCAGATTTTCTGTGAGTGCTACAGTATTGCTTGGGGGCCCACTTGTTAATTTTTGATCGATCGGATATTTTAAACACATTTTTTCACAGTATTTACATTATATCTGCGACCGTGAATGTCACTCGATCGGTAAATCCAGTATAACTGCTATAGCCCGGTTGGACGGATTTGCGAACGTGACTTTCACGTTGATGTTCTGTGTATTTGCTGTGATGTTGCGGATCGGTCGGTGGGGATAACCTGGATGCAATGCTAGTACAGTTGTGGTTGTATTATGTACATTTGATATTGCGGGGCGAGCGTCCGACATGTGGACTGCCGTCACCGCCTGATTGTATTATTATTTTGGGGCACGGCCAGGTTGCGGTCGATGTACCCGTTGTATGTATATTTTACTTTCTGTACTAGGTTTACCCCGTGGAGGGGTGCACGGATAGCCGGGTTCTAGAAGGCAACAAGCCCGCATCTCATGGCATTGGGACGGAGGGGGCTTCACTCCAGGATTGTCTGGCTATTCGCCGCACTCGTAGGGGGTATAGGATTTCATTGCACAGGCTATCCACACGACCAGGGGAACGTCGGGTTTCAGTAGTGGCTCTGTGAAACCCGGGGATCCCAGATATCTGTATTGTTCTGTGATGCTGTACATTTCTGTGATGTTGCATTTTTATTCGCGCCTTGAGTGAAATACTATATATTGGTATATATATTAGTAGATGTTGTATATGTTTTTCATCCGCGCTAGTCCAGTCCCCGCTCTGCCGTTAGTTAGCTAACCTAACGGGTGATGACGGGACCCAGTGGCGAATGCGGATGGCATATACGTACGTCAGTATATTTTCGTTCTTTGTGGTGTGATCAATTGATGGGACTGCATTGATTCGGATCAATGCAAGTTAAACAAACCTATTCTGATGTTGTTGGAACACTTTTTCAAAAAGCTGTTATTGCAAGGACGTTCACTTTTGTTTTGCATCGTGGTATTCATTTGGAATATCCTGCTCCTCAGTCGACGAGGCAAGGGCCGAGATCCCTTCACCGGGAGTGACCCCTTGGACAGAAGTTTGCGTCAGGGCATTAACTTCACTATAGCCGATTACTTTTGCTTTGCACAGTGATATTCGGTTATGAATATCCAGCACCCCATTCTACGGGGAAAGAGCCGAGATCCCTTCACCGGGAGTGACCTCTTTAGTAAAGGTTTTCGTCACTATATTTTCTAAAAAGCTGTCCTTTCCTTCAACGATATCAAGTTCATTACGTTAAAGGTTTTCGCCAGAAATCATTCGTAGCCCTCCGTCGTTTCATATGGGTAGTCAATAGTATTCAAGCTGTGTATGTTGGCCAAAGTCAAGGCACAGTGATTGGTAGCTATTGGGTATTCATATGCAGCATAGATAGATGTGTTGGTTTGGGGCAGTCGTACTACCATTTTGGCCCAAGTCAAGGGTATGTACGGGTGGGCTCAAATTAACCTGGAGAATGACGGGTTGAACTTGACATGTGACTTATGATATGTTAGCCAAAGTCAAGGTCATAAGAGCATGGGGTAGAAATCACATCGGGAGTTTCAAAAGAACTGAAACTTGCCAGATATGCGCATACCTTCTGGAGTGTGATACCGTGGGCGGATTCCGTCACGTTATCATGCGATGATAGTTGGATCCCGATTCCCACTGATGAGTTGGTTTACTCCTCGGGTGACCCCGACTAATTCTTCTTTCAGGTTTGGAGGAGAATTTGAGGTACAGTGGGAGGTTTCCAGATTAGATAAATTGGTAACCATTCTGATCTAGGATAGAGTGCACACTGAGTATTTCTTTTCTCTCTCTCTCTGGCAGCGACCATTGACCCGACCCTATGACTATGACTCAGTGACCAAGTTGACCGAACCTTCTTAACACTGGCTTTTGGATTGTCAGAGTTGCAAACCTCATTGCCACTCCTACTTTTACCCTTTTCTCCAGGACACCCCGTATTACTGCGAACGTCCACTTCCATTGGACAAAACCATCGTATGGTTAGATACGAACTTGAAGGAATTCGAGGATGGTTTCCGGTTCTGGAGAAAACGGATAGGATTATTCAGTTGTCTTTTCCTTTTTGCCTCCTCTCAAGTTACGAGTACTCCTTAGTTTAGGAGATAGTACACCTATTACGCAAATTGGATAGTCTTCTTCCAAACTTTAGGCTGGTGCCGAACAGTGGGGAATGAAGAAAACCAATTAGCCTAAACAGTGTGCAGAAGGTATTAAGATTAAGACAAAATAAAGGGATTAGTAAGAGGGCAAAGTAAATTGCGACTGATATTCACGACCAAACCAAGTTTTTCTTCGCCAATCCTAAATCACCTTTGTATTTCTCCAGGACACTCCGTATCACTACGAAGATCCACAGTTTATTGGATACTCCATCGTATGGTTATATACGAACTCGAAAGGAACTTGTTCCAGTTCGGGGATGGATTCTGGTTCAGGAGAAATAGGAATAAGGTTTATTCGGTTGTCTTTTATCTTCACCCTCTCTCGCATTGCGAGTGCTCCTAGGATTAGGACAGTACACCCATTATGCTTATTGGATAGTCTTCTTCCAAACCATAGGCTGGTGCCGAACGGTAGGGAAGGAAGAAAACCAAATGGCCTAAAGGGGTGTGCAGAAGGTAATGACTAAGGACATATAAAGGGATTTGGAGAGGTGGCAAAGAATTATACGGTTACAGTTGTGAATCTGGATAATGGTAGAGGCATTACTAGGAATACCCAGATACCCCATCGAAACATTTCAATGTTTCAGTTTCACTGTGTACTGTTAAAAGAAAACTGATTTCCCGATTAGACATTTGCTCCAGGGTATGTATTTACCAGGTTTGATTCTCACATCTGTATGGTTTTACAGATGATGAGTGGGAGTAAGTTATTGGGAATTGGGTGATCATCCTCATTATATCGGGGTTCGTTGTAATCGGTGATATTTGAGGAGATCACCTGGGATGTTTGCAGGTCGGCAAATATTTGTTATTGAATATCCGCTGTTGTGCACCAATTTCAAATTGATATATCTGTACGTCTATTTTCATAGAGTGAGATATACCTTTTGATATTATGTCGATGACATTTACCTATATCAGTGGATGGTTAGGTAGGGAGCATTAAACAGCGGTGTAATTCTTCTTAACCAAAAGTGCAGTTTTCAACCTACGACACACAGTGAAAGAGTTGTTAGACTCAGCGGACTTATACAGAGTATTGTATGTTGTCCAGTGTCCATTGGGACAGAGGGGTTGGTCCTCATACTATATTCTGTTTACTTTTAACTTCTCTAGTTCTTAGACATGTGTTTCGTAGAAACACAGGGTCTAAGTTTTGAGGAGTTATAGGTATTTGAATAGAGTAGAGAACCAGGTGTAGCAAGTATCGGGATTCTTCAAAATGATCGAAGATGTAGATACTTGTGTATGGTATTCAGTTGATAGTAATGATAAAGAGAAATTGCTTCTCTTTCAGGTTACTCATAATTGGAAGCATTCCTAAGTTGAGTAACGCTGATCGGCCTCTTTCCATTTTGTTGACATGCACTGGAGACAGCTGCATGATTTGAATCTGGTTCAATTAAATCAGTGCCTCTGGTTCTATATTGGATATAGTACAGTTCATATCTTAACATTGTTAAGGTACGGGGAGTTGTCCGGCTTATGATTAAAACCAGACTCTGGATAACTCAAGGCACGTTTCTGTAATGGCTGTTTGTGGGTTGACCCAGGCTATGACGAGGGTTGATTTTCTACCATAAGAAAGATCAATAGTGATATTGTTCTTGACTCGCCACAGTTTTAATAAAAATGGATTTTTTCAAAAACAGTAGTGGGAGTATGGTAGAACTGGAAGTGATTCCAGAACCGCAAACGATTACTGAAAATTTGATAAGGAACCTAAAGATTCAATCTGATTTGACATTCCATTGGCCACTCCGCAGATAAGGTGGGTAACTTCAGGCACCCGAGAGGTACTCCGGTAGCCTCAAGGACGGTGACAGGGAAGTTCTTGTTTACCCACACTTGCCATTGTTGTTGTTCCAGACTACGAGACCCGGTAGGAGGATGAGTATAGCGTCGTTCTAAACTAGCTTTAGAAGTGCACGTCTATATGACTCTGCCAGAGGGTTGTCGTAGTCAGTGGGAGCAGCGGAAGCATTGGTGGACATCAGGCTTATGTCTATTCATAGACTAAAGCAGATATAGCGGAGATAGATCATCTATTTCTGATGTGACAGTCATAGGTTTGACGTCATCAGAATAGGGGATGGATCTGTTGAGAAGGTAGTAGGGTGTGATATCCTGGTATTGGATGACATACACAAAGTAGGAAGTGATATTCCTGTACTACGATCGGTTATACTTTGGTCGTCACACAGTGTTTTCTCCACAAAGGACTTGGACATTATATCAGACATACTGGTTACTAGATCTATGGTTTTAGATCTAGATTTGGGTGGTTTCCCAATCAGGGTACTTTGACAGCATTCTAAGAGTATTTAGAATGGACGACTCCTGGCATGGTAGTGTACCTGCAGGTGATGGAGTCACCCTCTCTAAAGGTGTCTTATAGACTAAAGTAGAGAGGGATGTGCATGATTGGCAGATCACTTGCTTAGGCAATTGAGTCAATCATGAGATATCAAGTACCACACCAGATGTTGTTCTTACACTAGATGCAATAAGTTAACATTGATCCAATCCTGGAGAAACAGTCGGAAGCAGTTTTAGAACATAAGTGGATGTTCTACGGAATTGATAACGGCAGCCTCCTTTAGGAGACGGTTATCATTCCAGGCTTCCAAGGTGACATGGACGACAAGGAGGTTGTCAGAGTTATAGTTTTCCTTCTGACGAGGGGCAGTATTCTGGACAGGTGATCCAAGGCAATACTGAGGGTGGCATGGCGCAGGATACTGATTAAGTTCAGTTGACGATACAGTCTAAGAAGTTTGAATTTGGAGTTCATTTTTGAGCTCGGTCCCATCAGATATCCAGACACTCTAAGACAGGTATTGCTCATTTCGGGAGATGGCTTTCTCCGCGAACTTGAGATATAGAGAGACATAGAAAGAAACTTCAGAGCGGATCCACTCACTGAGGCTATTCCTCGAACGCAATAGTCTCGCAAACGAGCTTTGTGAGACTGACTAGTAGAGGAGTTGGGTGTTCGGTATCACACGGGCTGTGAGTATGCGACATCGCAATAATTAGCCTTGAGTGCAAGTGGGAGATTGTTGGAGATAGTGCCCTCAGAGTCAATTATTGGATCACAGGCACGTGATTGCAATGATTGAGGGAGGACCTATCCCGGTACGACAGTCTTACTCGAGATGATAGTATGCTATCAGGTTTACCTTTATCATCGTGTACTGCTTTAGGTGACCTGACATGTCGCTATTACACGTTGATAGAGCCCATAGGATTCTTGCTTGACTGCCGGCAGTATGAGGGCGATCATACAAGTGAGAGCTGGAGTCTATAAGCACATCCTTAAATGGTCCCTAGTCGTGGGAGTTTCGAGACAGGGCATCGATTCTCCAGAGTAGACTAGTGTATACAGTCGAGACCCCGACGAGGGGCGGTGGCCGGTCTCACAAGCCACTGGTGTCAGTTGGTTCACCTAAGATGTATACAGGTGCTCATTGGGTTATGAGTACACCGGACAGGACTCGCCGGGAACATGCTAGTTGGTCTTATACCTGACGTCAGATAGCAGTTCCCAGGTGACATGTGTACAGGTTAGTTCATCGACCTGGGGATCGTCATTTGTCTCGTGTGAGTTCCCACTGTGCTTTGATTACTACCCTACCACGGCTCAAAGGAGTCGTGCAAACAGGTTTTAGTTGGGTACAGTCCCGAGCCACATGGAGGCAGTGAGCGGATCTTCGGGGGTTCGTCTCTCCCGGTATTGGGGGTGAGGTCGCGCTGTGTCTAGGAGAGCCATTACACGAAGTCCTTGGCCAAGGCAGGAGATTTACTGGTAGGTATTCCAGTAGTATCTCAGGGTGTTCTGGGCTACACTCCGACACGACTTGTACCGCTTTTGGGGGTCTGACTTTTACCCACCCCCTAGGCCCGACATGCGATGCTCATAGACGAACGGACCGGACTGTACGGATATTGTCACTGACAGGCTCAGTAGGGTGTCAGGATGAGTTCGCTCATCGACGTCCCTTTTGGTCAATAGCTGGTGGCCCGTTACGTATTGGCTTACACCTCTGACGTGCTAGTGGTTAAATCCACAGCCATAGTATTGACGAGTCTTTAGAGTCCACCACACTTTCAGTTACTCAAGCTTTCGGGCGAAACGCTGTAGAGGCCGTATGGAGATATGGCAGGGTTCGATCAGATACGTGCGGTATTGCACGGATCGTGATCGGACGGTTTTTACTAGCCGGCTTTGGCTTAAGCCGGATCTTAGTATTTGATAATGTAGTTTTGTCTCTTTGCATTTGTATCCGGACGGAATACAAATGCGGGTGTGTATGCACAGTATCGGGGTTTTTCCTGTAATTTTTTATGGGACCAGTTTTCTGGGGTTGCCAGTTTGCATTCCGTTCCGGCCGGTTTTCTCTTTTTCCTTCCCGGTCGGACTTTTCTTGGAGGGTGTTAATTGCAAGTTTGCAATTAACATTTTGTGGAGGGGGGTTTATTGCAAAAGGATTAATTTAATATGATTGCATCTTTGCTCCATGATGCATTAATTTTTGACATGAATGAGTATGGGTTTAGTGGTGGGGCCGGCCACTGTTTGAGGGGAAATTGGATATGGCCGGCCACTGTTTGAAGTATGGAGTGTGTATTGTTTAATTGTGTGGATTAATTTCTTTTAGTAAGGAATGATTTATATATGTGTGTGCTGGATTGGTTTTTTGATGGTTTTGATAAATTAATATATATATATTCTTTTGGTTGCATTGTGCTGGGAGAGTTTTGCTTCATTCATTTCCAGTGAGCAATATATTTGGCCGAGCTCCTTTTTGAGGAGATGATGATTCCCCTTTTTGATTGCATGCTCCATTCATCATCAAGCTTTGATTCATGAAAAATCCTTGTGCAATATTCCTCCATCATGGCAACCATACTAAACCCCAAAGAGACAACGATTCTACATTATTCTACAGCAAATCTTGGGCGCGTCGGCTAGCCAACTTCGCGCCCGAGTTGCCTCGGTATAGAGGTGGGAGCCCGTAAAAGAATCCGGCTACGTGGTGCCCTTCCGGCGAAAGGCGACGACCGGAGTTTCCGCGGGAGATCGGGACGACGACGAGAAGACCGGAGGACTCGGATCACTCAGTACATCTCTTTCCCTTCTTCTAGTTAGCTTAGACTTGTTAATGGTTCGATCCGGGTGTTTAGTGCGCGGTGGTGCCGGTTTGCTAAGTCCGCAAAATTAAAATTTATCACCGTTTCCGCATTTGGCCGTCGGGTTGACGGCCGGGGCGCCGCCGTGCACTTACACAACAAGTATAATACACATAAACAATAAAAAGCATCCCCAAACGGGAGCTAGCATCAACGCCAATAGGCGGAATCAACCACAACAGGCATAATAATATACAACGCCAAAGGGCGAGGCTCAAAACTCAAAAGAAAACAAAACCACCAGATCATTATAATACATGCGCGACTCTAAGGTCGAAATAAAAGACTGGCCCAATAAACTTATCAAGTAATACAAATATGGTTGATGGAGCTTACTAGATACAAATGAATGAATAAAAGTACAATGGTGGTTCGGATACAAGTGAACCAACCTACCGTGCAAATCACCCTGAAGAAAAGATGTGCCAACAAGCTGCCACGGAAACCTGTACATCGAACCTGTAAAGAATTTGGCACAACGGGGGTGAGTTGCCAACTTGTGAGTAGAGGACATCTACGAAAAGAAATCGAATGCACGACGCTATCCTAGGTCATAATAATACACTACTATATTCCAAACATCTAATAATAGCAGGGTAATACTACGTGTAAGTGCAAATACTCCGTGTCGTGTCAGTGCCTCATATAGTACTATGTCATATGAATGGATATGCATGCACCACGAATGTAAAATAAACAAATCCTGAAATCCAGGTATATCTGTATAAGAAATCTTTAGCTGTTATCATAGTAAAGTGTGTATAAGCATCTGAAATCTCAACAATGAAATCCATGGAAATCCGTGTCAAGTATCGACACAACACATGTAATCTCAAGTCTCAATATGTCGGGCTCCGTCAGTCCGGATCGGCCCATATCATCAAATCTCACGACAACGGTCGGTATCCTCCGGATATCCGCCGCGCCAGACATCACCGGTAGGTAGTCTTCCCCTGCCAGGCTCATCGTCTACAACTCGATCTTCTTGCCCCGGGGTACCATACCGGGCCCACCATGTACTCGAGACGGTTCATCCACTCCTCGAATCGGGTCTCGAAATCCAACAGAAAACATGAAATCTCATGGTGGACGACACATACATCACGAGAAAACCGCATCTTATTTTAAAAAGAGAAGAGGAGAGAGAGAGAAGTTTTTATATATTTTTGCGGTTTTCCCCAAAAATCCAGAAATCTCATAGAAATCCAAATCTCAAAATCATGAGTAAGTATATGATAAGTGTTGGCATATGCCCATAATACTGCATGATAACATGAAAATATGAATGCATGAATGTCTAAGCAATAAATATCATGTCTGTACTAATGTCAGAGAATAATCACAATATTATAGCGGTCTAGTTGTTAACTGATTCTATCCATAAAAGTCAATATGATCTAAAGTGTACGTGACATAGCAATTACCGATGATGATGTGTGTGAGCCGGCAAATAAGTGTGCGTGGAATATGCGCATCATCGGTAATAGTGCTGGTGTCCTAACAGGTAAAGTTTATACTGATTATAGCAACATATAAAAGAACATGCACCATGATAATTACAGTATGAATGTAAATACAGATGTGCATTATCCACTCCTCTGCGAGATACGAGTACAACTACCACTATGTGAGTCGAACCTAAACCAGTGTCCATCTAACATCCTAAGGAACTAAACCTAATAGACTAGTCAGTAAGAAACTAGAGTCTACCTAAGGTCTGAATCAATATCTCTAATAGTCGGCGATCCCGCCTCAATAGCGTCACGTACGTAGTACGGCTTCCTCGAATCAAGAGTGCGGATCAATCATCAAATCTAAGCCTCGTACGGTAAAATCCATCATACGGCATCCCAATATCGGGGTACGGTCAAGTATCTCCTAGGTGTCTCCTCATTCGTATAATGTCATCATCAACACATCTCATGATCAAGGTGCTAAACTGTGATCGCATACATCAATCATATATCATTGCCATCATCATAAGCATCATTAGTTTATCCTCAGAAATATCATGTCATATGTATCATATTGTGATTAAGTCATACTTATATGATATCGGCATCAGGTCACACCAATATAATGTCGTAATCAAGTTATACACATATCATATCGTGATCAGTCACAAGTTACAGTCCGGGTACTATTCTAGCGTCCCATGTACATCAATATCACCACCACTCTTTATAATTTATATATTCATGTCCATTATCTCATTCTCTAATGATCCGCTAACACTTTAATACGACTGTATAGTCAAGAATCACGGCATCAAGCCCAGTTATACTGTTTCATCATACCTCAGATATCATATCACATCAATGAATCCCATATACGTGTTGTGTATATATATACACCTATACCTAGTTTTATATATATACACACATATACGTATACGCCATGTCAAGTTTTAGTGTGTGCGTGTGTGTTTCTATCAGAAACCTACGAATCTTTCCCAAAGTATTCATCCTCAGGTATGGTTTTCCTAAATCAGTCTAGTCCTGCCTAGGGTCATTACTAGGGTCCTGCTCAGTAAGAATCTAGGGTCACATCGGGTTTTCCTAATGTCAATAAGTACTATTCCTATTCTACGTTGCGGGGGTGCTAAACGCCATCCACCCGACTTCCCCCCGTAGATATGCATCTACTCACCTGGTCCATGTCTGCCGAAGACGGTGTCGCCATCCTCCTCTTCATCGCCCGCAGTCCACGTGAGGGGTACCTAAACGCAAACATATAAATAGTATCGTAAACCGAATCACATACAAATGTCGAACGATACAAGGAACAAGCATAGGTTAAAACCTATGTCCCGTCCACGCAAAAGAACCAAATACCGCTCGATATCGGCGTACAAACTCCGATGGATCAAGATAAACATCAACAGATAACTCGTAGTTTTAAAACACATTACTTATATTGTAAAACATGATCAAATTCATCGAAACACTAAAATCGATCAAATCGTCCGTTTTCGAAAAACCCGAAAATGCCAATTTACCGTTTTTCATCAAAACTTGACATTTAAATGAAACCAAAGGTCATAAAACTCATTAAATAGCATAACTAGACTATACAACTATTACTATATTTTTATTACACAAACTTGTATAAATTTGAAATTTCTAGTTTGCACCCTTTAACAATTTTCAACATTTTTCAAGCAAAACACCACAATTCCACCACAAAACATGATTTTGCATAAATTAATGACTTAAACCATAATTCATGATGATAATGATATAATGAAACCATAATTATATTTTTAATCTCATTTATATAGGAATTTCTAAAATCTAGTTTACAAAATTAGCAATTTTTATCACAATTTATCAATTAACCATAGAAACTAGCAATCAAACTAAGTTTTTCTTTCCATTAACATGCTAATATTTCGACTAAAACTATAATCCAATGATAACAACCCAAATTAGAATTTTATATTAACCACAACCACATTTTGCAAAAACCTAGTTAACTAAATTCCTAATTTAAAACAGTTTTTGATTAACAATTTGTTAAACAATAACCATGCAAGATTTCCTAATACTAAAAGTGTTAAACTAACTACTATAACCCTAATTAATTATTAAAAATCATAACCTGAATTTAGAACCCTAGCTTGCATTTTAAAAAAAGAACATAGAATTAATTCATTAAATCTAATTAAGCTTAATATGAACATCTAATAACAATAAGTCAAAAGAAAGAAAATTATACCTTCAAAATGTGAAATCCAAACAAGAAATGAGCCTCCAAAATGCATGCTTTCCATCTCCAAATTTCATATAAAAATGAGCAAGGAATAAAGAGTATGGAATAAATAGGATTTTGTGGAATTTTAATTGAATTTTTGATGTGTTTTTGATGAATTTTGAATAAAAATGATGTGGGAAATGGGGGGGGCAGCCATGGGGGGTTGTGGCCGGCCTAGAGGGAGGTGAGGGAGAGAAAGAAGAGAGTGTGATGTTGTGTAGAAGTTTCAAGAAGTGAAACAACACTAAAAGTCTTTTCATGCTTTATTTAATTATTTATTTATTTATTTACTATAGCAACTCAAGAAAGCTCTAGAAAATAGGAAAATTTTGCAAATAATTTTTGCATGGTACATACTAAATTCTAACATGCCATGGTTCATTTTTACAAATTAAAACCATTTAAATTTGTAATTTACACTATTTTAGTGTAAAAATAAAGCTTATGTTAATATTTAAAATAATTAATTTAGGAAAAAATTTTAATTAAACTAAAAATTTATAAGTGGCTAAATAAACACTATTTACTAGTAATTACATAATTAAATAGGTATTTTTGAATTTATAATGAAAAACAATTGCGGTTTGGTTTTACGAAAAATACATTTTGCTTTACCGAAAATCATAAAATTTACTTAAACAATTTTATTCATTTAATTATTTATTTAATTATTTTTAAAACGTTACAACTCTTTTCTAAAATACGTATTTCTAAAACCCGACGGAATCGGAGCAAATCCGATTTCCGATTCGGTTCTTCCTAAAACTCTCACTTTTCTTTAATACAATCATGTTAAACCATTACATGTTGACTATTAAATATTAACAAACATGTTGAATAAGTTTCATGACAATATATTTCATTTTGTAACTTTTACCGCTCTTTTTCATTAAAATACCATGTAGTTTCATTTCGGCATTTAAACCATCACAAACTTGCTATACCTTTAAGTTAGATCACGAGGTAATGACCTACCTCCTCACAACACTCATATGAAACATAGCACAATACTTTCAAGTACCTAGAATACGGGAAAACGAAACCTTTCAAATAAATACCACTTATTATCAAAAACCGTTTTCTAAAAGATTAAGTATTTTACAAATCTTTGGAAAGAACCGCTAGAACCCATTTGGGGAACCCGTTCGGAATGGTGCAGATTATCGCACATCCTCAGGCTTAGTAGTGCGAGATTCAGACCTCCGCAAGGAGCATTCGGTCTCTAAGATTTAAAACACAACATCTTAAGAAAATGAGATTTCTAGAAATATAAAATATATATTAAAATTATTTTTATATAAATATATATATAATTAACATCAAAATATTTATTTTGTAATAATATAAATATTCCAACTCTTTTCAAAAATCACAAGAATCACTTTACATTAAAATACCATGAATTCCATACAAGTTCAATATTACAATTAAATACCTTATATTATGAAATTAGGTTATTTTCACTAGAAATATCACAAATATAAAATCTACATTTATTACAACTCTAAAGACGATAATTGAACACTTGGGGTGTATTTTGAAAATTATACAAAAGTATTTTTACATAAAAACCCCTCAAGTTCTATAAATTACCCTAAGGACCCTAGTAAATATAGGTTTAAGCGGGACCAATCTCTTGAGCCTCAGGGAGCCGGAGAAGTGGGTGCTTGCCTATTTAAGGTAGACAACTTAATAATGGTGTTATCAACACGGTAATCGTCTTTGAAAAAGACACAAATCCTGCCGCCCATATGCAGCGGTTACCGATAACATCAAAACAATCAGGACTTTAATTTCTTTTATAATTATTCTGACTCAGACTGAGTCTCATTAATAATCTGACTTGAATATGATTCAAGTATCCAAACTACAATTCAATATGAATCCATGAATCCATATATATTCAATCTATCAGCCTATACAACTTGACTGAACCGAACCATGGATATACTTCCATTTACATGATTCTCCAGTTATATCCATTTACATGATTCTCCAGTTACATCCATTTACTGATATCATGGTTTCGGGAAAGTCATATATACAATTTTCAAGACAATACAATACAATACAATACCATCAGTACAATTATTACTAACAATACAATAAATACACGGGGTATTGGGGTAGTTTATTCGTGAATCCAACGGAATCTCAAGAGTCCCCCTAGATCATGAATCCATGTCTACAAACATAAGAAAGCTATCATGAAGGTCCGTGTTTCCATACTCCTGGATTACAGCCTGTTGAGTTTGGAATACTTCGACGACGGTCGAAGTCCCGTTACTAACATTTGATTCGGACCCATGGTTCCCTACCCCTGGACTACAGCCTGTTGGGTTTAAGAACACTATTGAGATTGGTTGACATTCACCTTTGAACTTACAATAACAACAACATTAATACTAATTACAACAGTATAACAATATAATACAACTTTAAAAGCTACACTCTCCCTTTCTCTCTGTCCACTCTATTTCTCCCTTCTCTTTGGGACTTACCGAGCGATTTGTTCGCTGACGACATTCTCTTTCTTTCTTCTTTGAATGTCGTCAGGTGTTTCGGACCTTCCAGAGATCGAGCCCAGCATCGAAGACTTGGACCAGCTTTCCTACGACCAAGAGCTCTAGCTACATTGTACACTTTTATTTCAGTACTTTTCCTTTTCTGTTATGCCACTGTTTAGGCATTGTTTCTTTCAGATGTATTTAGTTTTCCATGTATTGTACAAAAAGAATGTGAATAAATAAAGTTGTTGTTTTATTATATCTTGTCTCTTGTGCATTTTTCTTTTATATTGCTTAGATACGCTTAGCGTATTTACTTCACCGTAAATACGTAGCGGCCTCGTCGCGTCCCTTTCGCCGTATACCGAGAAGCGGGGCCTGACATACTCTTCGGGAGAGTTTTTCACTTTGCAACTAGCTAATCAAGTAGGCATCTAGAAAGGTGTTAACAGGGCTACGCCTCTGAGAAAAACAGGTTATTTAATTAGGTCCGTGCGAAATCAAAGGAGACCTTCTTCCAAAGCACCAACACTGGCCTGGACGAAAGATAAGCGAACTTGTAGGGTGTGATTAATCCCGACTAATTCTTCTTTTAAGGTTTGAAGGAGAATTTGAGGAAATTGAGGAAGCCATCCTGTTTCGATAAACTAATTATTGGACATAGTACCCTCAAGGAAATTATTGTAATTGCAGGCACGCGATTATGATAATTAAGGGAGGACCTATACAGATGAACAATTTTACTCGAGATGATAGTATGCTATCTGATTTGTCTTTATCATTGATGTGTACACATTTTACTTGTTATTATGTATCGCCAATACATAATGATGAAGCCCGTAGGATTCTTGCTTGACTACGAGCATTATGATGGCAATCATATACGTGAAAGCTAAGTAGTCCATAAGCGCATCCTTAAATGTCCTTAGTCATGTGAGTATCGAGATTGGGCATCAATATGCCGGAGTAGACTAGTGTATACGTTTCGAGACCCCAACAAGGGGCAGTGTCCGGTCTCACAAGACATTGGTGTTTTGTCACCTAAGATAGTATATGGGTGCTCACTGGAGGTAAGTACACTGGACAGACTCCCCGAGAACTTCTGGATGGTGTTATATCAATGTCAGATGGAAGTTCTCTAGTGGCATGAGTACAGGTTAGTCTTCTGACATGAGATCGTCATTGTCTCATGTGAGTTCCCACTGTACTTTGATTACTACCCTACCACGGCCCCAAGGAGTCATGCAAACAGGTTTTAGTTGGGTACAGTCCCGAGCCACATGGAAGCAGTGAGCGATTGTCGGAGATTCGTCTCTCTGGTATTAGGAGTCGATGCCACGCTGTGTTCGGTTGGCTATCATCCTAAATCTATGGCCATGGTAGATGAGATTTACTGATATGAGTTCAGTAGTTTCTCGGTTGGTGATGAGCATGACTCCGACACAACTTATCGGGTTATTAGGAGTCTGACGTTATCTACCCGCTAGACCCGGTATGTTAACGACTCTAAAATCTTTGTCCAGAAACTTTTCTGTTAATATACAAGAAATGAGTTTTACAGCCTGAGTTTGAGTTATAAGTCACTTTTACTAAATAAAAGAAAGAAACAACTTGTAGCTCACTGGTAAAGCCCTTGCACTGCTGTGACGTAGCCCCTGTGTTCGATTACCATCAAACACAATTATTTTTTCTGATTTTCTTTTTAACTTTTTTAGAATCCCAAAAGATTTCACGTGCAATACACAAGAAATGAAAAGTTTAGAAAAATCAAACATGTGGAAAATGGAGTAAACAGAGGGTTGATCAGATGGCACGAATGCCTCTAGATCGACCGGCGGAAATGGGCTTGGGGCCGATGGGGACGGTCGGATCAAGGCCAAAATGCTCCGTGCTTTGCACACATAACTCTTCAGCTCCTATTAACTCCTCTACACTGTTTCATTTCCCTTCAATCAAACAGAGACCTTTCATTTCACAATTTAACACCATTTTAATGCTTTTTAATCCATAATTTTAATTCCCAAACCCTAATTCTCCACTATAAATACCACCCCCGACCTTGGCTCAGCACCATTCTGAAAATTCTAGCTAAAACTCTCTAAAAAGTTCCTAAGTGCAAGTGGAGTAAAGTGGAGTTAGCGAGCAAGTTAGTTCCGGGGAAGATCGAAGCCAATTCCGGAGCTCTCGCGATGCCCTGAAGCATCCCTCTTCTTCCTAACTCTTCCTTTCACGTATTCAAACTATAAGTCCCTCTCAATTCTCCTCCTTTTCATTGACACTTATTTTAAATCAAATATTAGTAAAAGTGGAGTTATTACCGATATCATCTTTTCTAATACCTATAACTCCATTTTCTTTTATCATTTGGTCAAACCAATTTTATCACTTCACTTGTAATCTTAATACCAATGTTTAGAATCAAGTTTAACCAAGAATCTCATGTGAAACAGCCATAATTGAACTTTTACATTAAAATACCTTGAACTTTTACATTAAAATACCTTGAACTTTGTTATCACGCCTTTTCGACTAATCGTTTAAACAATACCTTTAGGAAAACTTCACGGGGTACCTTACACGGAAACTTGGTTTCATAGAACGATGCCTAATTATATGTATTTTTGGTTCGAAGATAGTATTTATAATAAAATACCATATAATTTAAAACCGGGTTTCTTTTAAAACAGTATTTCATACTCCTTTGCAATTATGCATCTACAACCCTCTTTAGAGGACCCGCTAATGGATGGTGCGGATTATCGCACATCCTGAAAATAGTAGAGCGAGATGTAGACCTCCTCACGGAGCATTCGATCTCGAAAGGATATAAATACGGTTTTTAAGAAAAACGAATTTCTAAATGAAACTAATTTTTAAATTATATAAAATTATAAATCCTTATTTTCAAAATATAATGAACCTATATTTTTCTAAAAACGAATAATTAACAAATGCCAATAAAATACCATCAAGATACCAAAAAGAACAAGTTTTTCAATAAAACACCATGAACTTTCAAATGCTAAGTGTTTATCATTAAAATACCACAATACTTAAAATCCATGCTCATGAAAACCTCAGTAATACTAATCACCCTCGAGGATTACTTTTTAACAATATTAAAATATTTTTTATAAAAACCCCTCGAGATATATAAAAACAATATTTTAAGAATTCTAGTAAATATGGGTTTAAGCGGGATCAATTCTCTTGAGCCCCAGGGAGACGGAGAAAGTGAGTGCTTGCCGATTTAAGGTAATCAACTTAACAGGAGTTATCAATGGTAATTGTCTTGGAAAAAGACACAAATCCTGCAGTCCATGTGCAGCAGTTGCCGATGACTCCCGAACCTAAGAATTCCAGAGTTAAATCAGTACAAGTGTCTGACTCGGTCTGAGTCCAATTCAAATCTGAATCCAAAAGCAAACATGAATACTTGATCATGAACATGAATACTCGAATTCAAATATCAATATCAAACATGTATACTGGACTTGACTTGATCGAACCATTGGTATAACTTGACTTGAACTTGATATGACTACATGAATACATGATTACATCCTGAACATGAATACCTGAACATTTTGTATCCATGGTTTCAATAAGACTTTTAAATATAATCTATACAATACATTACGCATGATAAAGGTGTATATTGGTATGGAACATATATCGTGGCACGAAAGGTCACTTAAAAGACATCTATATGAATTATCGTGTCGTTGTCCCATGGGTTATGACAGGATCTTGTACTACATGTTACCATAGTCCACGGGGTAAGATGGACTCCTCTCCTATACATGAATACCTTCTTTACCAAACTACAAACAACCACGTTATAATAATTATCATATACCAGTAATCAGTCATATATACTTAACGTTCATTTCACTTAATATACTATCTACTCTTTCTTTATTTTGGGACTTACCGAGAGTTAGTTCGCTGACGACATTCCTTTCTGTTTATTCTTTGGAACGTTCGTTAGGAGGACCGGTGACTGAAGAGATTGAGCCGAGCCTGGAGAACTTGGACGAAATTACAGCTCAGACGGACTACTAGTTCTTCTGCACTTATTTTCTGTATGCTATTGTTTAGGTATTTGTTTTATATCATTGTATCTTTTCATTTCAAACAGTTGTATGTAAAGTTGAATGTAAATAAATTTGTTGTTCATTTTATTACTCTTGTCATTCTTGTGCATTTTTATATTATTTCTTAATAAATATGTTGCGGCCTGCCACATCACCGTTTCCGTCTACTGGGAAGCGGGGCATGACACGGTATGTGACACTCTTAGACAAAGAGACCAGACTGTACAAAGATTTTCATATTCAGGCTCAGTAGGGTACAGACGGACTTGATTGTCGACCTCCCTTTCGACAGATTCCTGGATAGCCGTTATGTACAACTAGTGCCGCTGACGTGCTTGTGGTTTTTGGATTTATCGAGTAAATCACTGCCAGCATATTGTCGAGTCTTCAGAGTCCCACACATAGGGTTATCCCGGTTCAGGCGATATGATATAGATGACATATGTTAGTACATACAGATGTCCGATTAAATATGTGTACAGGCTACACGGACTTTAATCGGACGGTTGATAATACTAGCGGCTTAGGTTAAAGCCGGATTATTAAATCAGGTTTTGATTTAATAATTTATATATATTTTTTTAACATGTATATTCTAGTATTAATGTTCACTATTCATTTTCTCTCTCTTGACTATTCGTATTTTTATACGGACATGCGTATATGTATTCGATACGTATACCGGGTTGTATTCCGTATTTATACGGAATTTGTTCTAGAAGATAAACACTTCATTTATTGATTTTCCTTTAAAAGAAAATCAAAAATGAGATGGAGGATGAGGTGTGAAGAAGCATGGTAGAGAGGAATGGCTATAGTTTTAATATTGTAAAAATCATTTGGATTTACTATTGTAGCATGATTGTGAAAAAGGAGAAGCCATTCCTTTTCTACCTTGATTTTTTCCTACACAAAACACTTAGCCATTTTTTTCTTGTGATGGCTAACACTTCTTTACCTCCTCCTCCTTCATATTAGGTGCTCTCTTGAGCTTAGAAATTAGAGAGAAAAGATAGTGAAAATATTCCTACATCCCTACTCTCTATTCATAGCGAGTTTGGAGCATCGGATGCTTCGCTTGGTGAAGCCGGAGCTTGGATTGGTTCTCTCGGGTGGATTATCTTCAGCAAGGGCGGTCGCCACTCAAGCTCGATCCGGACGGTATACAAGGAGCTTGGAGGGAACTGCGTTGGAGAATGAGTTGTATACCGACTTAATTCTACAGTCCCTTACCTCCACCTATGCCTAATTCGTATTGAACTTCAATATGCAGAAGCTGGAAGTCACACTTCCTGAGTTCCTCAACATGTTGAGGGTGGCAAAGGGCACCTTGAAGAAATCCAAGGAAATACCCGCTCTGTTTGTTGAGGATCTTCTTCCACTAAGTTCAACCCTAAGGCCAAAGGGAAGAAGAAGAAGCCCCCACCAAACCGTGAGGAGGTGTACAGAAGGTGCTGGGAAAGAGAAAGGAAAAGATTGGGGGATCAGCCACAAAGGGGGAATGTTTCTACTGTCACAAGAAGGGACATTGGAAGAAGGATTGCTGGGCTTTAAAAGCCAAAAATCAGGACACGAAACAAGTTGTGGTTTCGGTTTCAGGTGTGTTCGTGATTGAAAACTGTTTCTCTATTAACTCTACTTTCTGGGTATTGGATACCAGATCAGGATCTCAGATCTGTAATTCTTTGCAGGCGCTGAGAAGCCGTAGAGTTTTTAGAAAAGGTGATATGACCCTCAGGGTTGGTAATGGAACCAGTGTGGATGTGTTGCAGTGGGAGAATAACACCTTGGATTAGCGAGTGGACATATTTTGTTGTTGCATAACTGCTTTTGTGTACCCAGTATGATGTGTAATATTATATCTGTATCTTTGTTATCTAATGAAGAATATAATTTTGCACTTGAAAGCAATGTCATAAACATTCACCTAAATTATGAAATGATTGGGTTGGATGCACTTAATAACGGAATATACGTTCTCAATCAACATCAAGTTTTCAACGTCCAAAACACACTAAAAAGAAAGACTCCATAATTAAATCAAGCTTTCTTATGGCATTTTAGACTTGGTCATATCAATGAAACACGATCGACTAAGTTACATAAAGATAGATATTTAGATCCGTTTGAATATCAATCATATGCAACTTGTTAATTATATATAAAAGGAAAGATAACCAAAACTCCGTTTACTGGACACGGATAAAGAGCCACCGAGCTCCTGGGACTCATACATAGCAACGTGTGTGGGCCAATGTCTATACATGCAAGAAGTGGCTATTCCTACCTTATCAATTTTACCGATGATTTCTCAAGGTATTTGTAAGTCTATGTCGCTCACCCCGCAAGCTAGCGAGGAAGCGGAACAAGTAAATATCAAAACTTTCTTACATAGCAACATAGACTAAGCATGAAGGATCTTTGCCAAACCATATCTAACAAAACTACGGGAGGTTTAATCTACTGTGATAGACGATTATACCTCATGAAACTAGTCCTTCGGTTCTTTTCTCCACTGTCCTCCTCGTCCATGTGAGCTCCGAGGATCGATCCGGATCATGGTCATCTCCGCGGCCTCCTAGAGTCGAAGACGATCCACCCGAGAGTCTATAGTCCGAGCACCACCTCAAGCCGAGGTAACTAGGGCATCAAGTTTGCTATGCTTGATGTCCTAGGTGATGTAGAGGAAGAAGATGGATTTGTTTGTCTATTTAGATTCTATTTTTCTCAACACATGAGAGCTATAGAATTTTCTAGTGAGGAGGAAGAAGAAGCAACCATCGGAGCTCTCTTTTGATGAGAGAGAATGAGAATGAGATAATAATCCATAAGAAAAATAATTACCAATGTTTTGTCATGAAAATTGTGATGGCTACAATTGATTTGACCATTATCATGTCAAGTTAAATCCAAAGCCAAAGAAGCATCTACTGCTCACAAAAATATCTAAGTCAACAATGGTCAACTAGGTCAAATGGTCAAAGCAATTAGCCATAACACAATTATCATTAAAAAGATTAGTAAATATTTTCCCCCACCTCATAATGGTTTTGACCAAGTCAATGGTCAAAACCCTAATGAGGCACCTCCTTCTTCGCTCCTCACAACCGTGCATACACACCCGCATCCGCATTCCGTAGAATACGAATGCACATAAAACAAAACTAATCCATCCATACAATACCAGGATCTGGCTTAAACCAAAGCCCACTAGTATTGTCTGCTCGAACATCATACGCACACAAGTGCACGTAAGTGATCGTAGCCCTGCCGTAAAACCATACGGCCTCTACACCTTTTGCCCAGTGCAGGGAAACTGTCTGTGTGGGACTCTAAAGACTCGACACTACACTGGCAGTGGGTTTAACCACAGACCGCAAGCGGCACTAGCTGTATGTAACGGTCCCCAGGTAGATGTCGATAAGAAGGCCGATGAGGTAGACCCATCCGAACTCCTACTGAGCCTGAATGTGACGATCTCCGTACAGTCCGGTCTGTTCGTCTAAGAGTATCGCATGTCGAGCCTAGGGGGCGGTAAACGTCAGACCCCTAATAGCGGTACAACTCATGCCGAAGTGTAGCCCAGAACACCCTGAGAAACTACTGGAAACACTACCAGTAATTCTCGCTTGCCCTGGCCAGGGACTTTGTGTAATGGCTCTCCTAGACACAGCGCGATATCAACCCCCAATACCGGGAGAGACGGATCCTGTCTAACCGCTACTGCCTCCAAGTGCTTCGGGATTGCACCCAACTACTACCTGTTTGCACGACTCCTTTGAGCCGTGGTAGGGTAGTAATCAAAGCACAGTAGGAACACACTCGAGGCAAAGTAGCAGTGTCAAGTCGACAGACTAAGTTTTACTCCTGTCACCTGGGAACTGCTATCCGACGATAGGTATAGTACCAACCAGCAGTTCCCGACGAGTCATGTCCAGTATACTCCTAACCTAACGAGCACCTGCATACTATCTCCAGTACAACGTACTAATGGCTGTGGGACAGACCATCTCCCCTGCTGGGATGACAAGCTTATACACTAGTCTACTCCGGAGTATCGATGCCCCGTCTCGATAATCCTATGACTAAGGACCTGTATAAGGATGTGCTTGTGTTAGTTATATGTATGCCCTAGAGGCCATTACTGTACATTGGATGTATATTGTAGTGGATGCTGGGACATATATAGGTAGGACTTTCTTGCTCGACATGATAGTACGCTATCTGGTTGCTCTTTATCTTAACGTGTATACTTTCTGTCTCTCTGTTACATGTTGATAAAGCCCTTAGGATGTGTACTCGACTTCCAGGACTGTGATGCAGATCATACTAGTGGGGCCTGGATAGTCCATGAGTACATCCTTCATTGTTCCTAGTCGTGGGAATATCGAGACGGGGCATCGATATTCCATAGTAGACTAGCGTATATCTTCTCGACCCATGTGATGGGCGATGGATGATCCCATATCCATTGGTGTTTGACATCAGAGATGGTATACGGGTGCTCAGTGGAGACTGGGTACACTGAACGGACTCGCCGAGAACTCCCAGATGATATTATACCTCACGTCAGATGGCAGTTCTTTGGTCACACTGGTACAGCTTAGTCTGTTGACCCGAGATCGCCACAGAGTCTTGTGTGTCTCCCACTGTGCTTTGATTTCCACCCTACCACGGCTCTACTGTGTCATGCAAACAGGTGGTTTTTTGGGTACAGTCCCGATTCACATGGAGGCAATGAGCGATAGGAGGGGATTCGTCTCTCCCGGTATTGGGGGTTGATGTTGCGCTATGCTCGACTGGCCATAACAGGAAATCCCTGGCCAGGGTTGCAGTGACCTACTGGTAAGTGTTATCAGTAGTTTCACACATGTCATGGACTTCACATCGGCATGACTTATCGAGCTACTGGGGTCTGACGTTTACCACCCCTAGGCGAGATATGCGACATATCAGACGAACAGACCGGACTGTACGGTAAGTGTTACTGGTTGGATTCACAGGAGTGTGAGCGGGCTTGCTCGTCGATCTTCTGATCGCTCAATACCCGGGTGGCCGTTATGTTTAGCAGACCGCTTGCGGCTTGTGGGTGCTTGATATGATCATCATCTGCTGCCGGCGTATTGACGAGTCTTTAGAGTCCTACACAGAGGTTTCCTGGCTCAAGCGAAACGAAATAGGAGCGCATATGAGATATGTGCGGGACCGAGAATAATTCGTGTATGTGATACCGTATTCCATTCTCGCGATCTATGTATCGATTGGTTATATGCGATATAACCTACTTATCGAATCAAGGATTGATTCGATAAGCCGATACATAGGATACTAGTCGGTTATATGCGATATGACCGGATCGTTAAATCAAGTGTTGATTTAATGATTTAATGTATAATCATATATTTGATATATTACTCTGCATTGACTAGTATTGGTTCATTTTAAATGGATTTTCTCACTTGAATTGTGCAAGTTGTATATGTGATATACTTTCGTGCACTTGATTGTATCATGTTTGATGATACATGCTCACTTGGTTTTGTGTAAAGAATTAAACCATGGTTAAACTAATGATTAGGGTTTTGTTTATTCATTTACTTATTTATCTATTTATTTATCTTTTTCTTTTTGGAAAAGAGAAAGATAAATGGTGGACTTGTTTTGTTTTTAGTTGAAGCTTCTTGAAACCTTGACTAAGTCACCACTCTTGTCTTATACTTAACCCTAACCATTCAAGTTAACCATGGTCCATTCTCTACAATTAACCAAGGGTTAATATATGATAAGTATTAATTTATTTATCTAATTTTTCAATACTTATCATATTCTTTTTTCCTTCATCATCTTCTTCTTCCATGAAGAAAAGCTTGCTACTCCAATGGCAAGTGATGAAATCAAGGGAGAAATCCAATTCTAAAGTGAACCCACCTCCTATTTCTTCATCCTCTACCTCTTGCCAAGTAGTATAGGGTGTTTTCTTCACAAGTTTCATGACTTGGTGAAGTCGGAGTTTGATCTTGTGATGCCTCGACGTAGATCATCTTCGGCATCGAAGCCGACGATCAAGCCCACCCATATCTTCGATGAAGCCGATGCTAGAGTTCGGGATCCGACTTGGACAGCGGAGGGACATCGTCGTGGAGCTTAGGAAGTGGTAGACCGGATCTACAAAGGTTGTAGTCACTTCCCTTTAGCATTTAAATTCGTTTACTTGCATCGCATCACCTATACATCTAGTTAATGATCCGTATTAGGGTTTGTAGGCACAAGAAAAAATTTAAATTGGCATGTTTGATGCCTTGTGAGACCTCCTTAGAGTGTCTAGGAACCCTACAGTGGTATCAGAGCCTAGCTAGAGCCTTAGGCGATGCATAGAAGGAGTTAGAAATCCGATCGGACCGAAACCCTAACCCTAAACATGCTCTTTGGACAATTTTGTAAAATGTGGATTTTTCTATATTAAAAATATGCAGAAAAATCAGCAGGGAATCCTAAGAATTACTGTGCAACACGAGTCCATGATTCAACAAGAGTGCGGCGGAACCGCGGCAGAAGCAAGGCTTCTGCGGCGGTTCCGCCGCCGTATTGTCACAATGCCCAATACTTTTTGCACAGTAATTCCTATTTTCTGGTGCTGGTTTTCCTGGGAATTTTTAATATTTTTTCAAGAGTTGAAATTTCTGGGTTGTATTGGGGCCTCGGTGTATCGATCGGATTGTCTAATTTTGTCAGTGTGTTTTTCCGGGTAATTTTGAATATGTTAAAAAGTTCGACCGGATATAGATACCCACTTTTTCCCCCTGCCGGAAAATTTCCAAGTGTTGGATTTTTCCGTGGTTTAAAGACGTTCTAAGTAGAGCAAGTAACGCGATGGACCCTCTAGAAGACAACAAACCTTAACTCGATTATGTGACCGTCTTGAACTGCCCTTTGAACCTTCGGGTTTGGGGCAGTACGGCGTGCCACATGTGAGGCGTTGGCTTGACCTTTCTACGGCTGGACCGTTGGTACTGAGGCACGAACTGAATGTTTTTAGACTTTTTTCATGTGTTGGACTGTATCGGGAAAACTTGGGTGTTCGATTGTTCGATCGGAAAGTTTAACATTTTCTATCTTATCCGGAATGTGATACAACAATTGGAATTCATAAGTAGTTATGAGATAACTGAATGAATATTATAAACATAGCAGTTTAGTCTCGATTGATCGGTTGCCACGGAATTTTGATGTGATCAAAAGTCCGTCGCAATCGCGTAGCGTACGCGGATACTCGCCGGGTAAACTTAATAGACAGCCTCACTCCATAGCCCCGACCAAGTGACTGTAGGAGAACCCCGTCGCCGAAAGCATCCGTTCGGGTGCTCGCGGCAGCGGTGTTCCACCTTGGTGCACTTTGTCGACGGCGTCGGGGGTGCGGCCGCCTACTAAAGTTTGCGACGAGCATTCGATCAGGATGTCGGGAATCTTGTTGAATTGCCCGACTTTATATTGAAAAGTGTTTTCGATTTTGAGACTAAAATGCGGGGTTTTTAATTGTTAGGCATGCGATGTCTAAGTATTTCATTTGTTAGGCATGCGATGTCTAAAGAGATTGCGGATTCCAACTGTTGTAGTTTTACACTTTCTTTTCTGTGACCGTAAGTGTAATATGTGATATCGCCGGTTTCGTTGCTATATGTCAACGACAATTGGGATACGCATGTTTACTTACGTTAATGACATGTGATGTTATATGTTGCTGGATATGTTATATTGGATCGTCGTGTTTGAATAGCCGGAGGGTTTTTATGTGAGATGAGTGTTTTTCATTTTCATTCATGTAAAACTTGTATGTAATATTCTTTTATTGGGGCACTTCCAGGTTGCGGAAGATGTCACCTTTGTATATTATTTACTTTTCTGCACTAGGATAGACCCAAGGAGGGGAGCACAAGTAACCGGGTTCTAGGGTCCAGTGGGAGACCAACTCGAGGAGTCGAGTCCGGGTCTCCTAACCCTAGAATTGGTATGGTTGCTTGCCGCTCTCGTAGGGGTCTAGGGGTGTGGGATTGGCTATTCATCACGACCGTGGAATCCGTGTTTTATACTGGCTCGTATTGAAAACACGGACATCCTAGTATATCCAATATTTCATATGTTTCTTCTGCTGTGATTTATCTGTGATGTGATCATGTGATGTTCTGTGATAGATATTATATATAGTATATATGATATATTATATAGACGTTGCTTATGTTTTACACCCGCGCTAGCCCTGCCTCGCTCTGGCGTTAGTTACCTAACCTAACGGTGCAGACGGGACATCGAGGCGAATGCGGATGGCATAAGCGTACGTTTTATTTATCTGTGATGTTTAGGTGGACTTAAATGATGGGATATTCATTAATGAGATTAATGAAAGAAAATAAACCTAATTGATGTTGTGGAATCGAATTTCAAAATAAAAACAGGTAGCTACAGTTCTTGCTTTGCATCGCGGTGTTCATTATAGAACATCATGCACCTTATTCGATGAGGAAAGGACCGAGATCCCTTCACCGGGAGTGACTCCTTTAGCAATAACTGGCAGATGCTACACACTCGGTTTGTCTTTTGATCGCTTCTATAGTTTTCGCTTTGCACAGTGATATATATGATATATCCCGCACCTCATTCGACGAGGAAAGGGCCGACGATCCCTTCACCGAGAGTGGCCCCTTTAGCAAAACTAGAAAAGCTTCAAAAACATTCCATTTAAAAACCATTTGATTCCGCAACGAGATCAAGTTCAAAGCGTTAAAGGTTTCATAAAAACCATTCGCAACCCTCCGTCATTTTAGGAAGTAGAGTACTTAGTATTCGTGCTGTGTTTGTTGACCTTAGTTAAGGCACAGTGTACGGTAGCTAAGTGATGTCTTCCTACACCGCATATGATGCGATTAGTTAGGACAGTCATGTGACTTTGTTGACCTTAGTTAAGGGTCATGTGGGTGGGTCTAATTAATCATGAAATGACGGGTAGAACTTGACTAGTGCTTATGATTTGTTGACCATAGTTAAGGTCATAAGTGCTAGGGGTAAAAAAACCATTATCGGGAGTTTCAAGTGTTGAAATTTGCAATGAGATTGCATACCTTCTATGTGATAGTTGGATCCCGATACCCACTGTGAGTAATTGTTACTCCTGGGAGAGTTTTGCACTTTGCAACTAGCCGATCAAGTAGGTGTCTAGAAAGGTGTCAACGGGGTTACGCCTCTGGAAAAACGAGGTTTACTGTAATTAGGTCCGTGCGAAAGCACGGGGAACCTCCCTCAAAGTACCGACACTGGCCTGGCTGAAAGATTGGCGAACTTGTAGAGTGTAATTAATCCCGGCTAGTCTTTCCTTTTAGGGTTTGAAGGAAGATTTGATAAAAAGCAGTGGGAGCCATCCTGATTAGATAAAATATATAACCAATCTAATCTTGCAAGAGCGCACGCTGAGTGTTTTCTTCTCTCTCTCTCCAGGTAGCGACCATATCACGCCTTAATCAAGATAATAATATGGATGTATTGACCGAACCCGCTTGTTATACTGAGCTGGGGAACGTTGGTCCCGCTCCATCTTATAATAGTTATAAGACCGAGCAGGAGTTAGGGGAATACCAGAATTCCTATGCCGCCCAAACGAAGAATGTGTATATGATGCATCTCCTTCGGGTGTGTTCATTACGTAGAACTGTTTCTCAGTATCCTCTGCATCCTGGGTATTTGATACCGGATCAAGATCCCAGATATGTAAGCTGTTACATAGGGCTACAAAAAGGTAGAAAAACTGAGAACGGGTGATAAGTTTCATGAGACAGATAACGGGGCAAGTGTTGCAGCCAAGTCTGTTGGTCACTGTCACCCTGTATTACCAATACATTGAGTCTGAACAAATGCTATTAGAAACCGAACTTGATATACAAAATCATATCAGTCTCTTTATAAGTAAAGAAATGATAAAATTTTGTATTGATGGATAATGTTTTGAACATTTCCTATATCAAAAGTTGATCGGTTCAGGCACGTTATCTAAAAGTATTGATGTTCTAAATCAAACTACAGTTCCTAGTATACAGAACACACATAAGAGGAAGAGTTCAGAAATGAACGAATCATTATTGAGGCATTGTAGACTAGGTCATATCAATGCGACCCGACTGGCTGAAGTTACATTTTAGATGCATATTTAAATCAGTTTGAATTTACATCTTGTGAAACTTGTCATTCATGTCACAAAGATAAGATGACCATAGCTCTGTTTATTGGAAACAGAGAAAGAGTTAGTGAACTTTTGGGATGATACATGTTGATGTATATAGGTCCCCTGTCTACACATGCCAAGACCGATTCTTTGTACTTCATTACATTCTCTGTTGATCCTTTTAGATTCAGACATATGTTCTTGTTGAAACACAAGTCCGAACCTTTTGAGATATTCACAGAATATAAGTTAGAAGTAGAGAACCAATAACCGGGTATAAGTATTATGTCCTATGATAAGATCAGGGAGGAGAATACTTGAGCACGAAATTCCTGGACTATTCTAAAGGAGAATGAGATTCTCTCTCAGCATTACTCTTCCGTATACACTATAGCACGATGGTATATCGGGGCGGAGCAATCACACCCTAAATGATAAGGTGTGCTCTATGATGAGTACTACTGAGTTACCTATTTCCTTTTTGGAAGTTATGCACCTGAGAAGCTGCATGCCTATTGAATAGGGTTCGATTCAAATCAGTGCCTACCACTCCATATGAGATATGGTATGGGAAGAGCCTATCTCTTAAGTGAGTTAAGATTTGGGATTGTCCGGCCTATGTCGAAAGCAAAATCCGGACAAAATCAAGGCAAGGTCAGTTCTGTAGAAATGGAAAAGTTCCAGCTATACAAAACTGCAGCTGATTTGACAGAACCAAAGGATTCAATAGTTCCTGACGAACCTTAGCCTCTCCGCCGATCTAGTAGGGTTCCTCATCCGCCTGAGAGATACCTCGGTTTCTCGATGACAGTGGGACTGAGGATTGCATCATGAGATGATGACCCAACTAGTTTCGAGCAGGCCATCGAGAGTAGGGACTCTGTTAGAATGGCTGGATGCTTAGCGATCTGAGATGGAATCCTTATACACCAACAAAGTATGGACTTTGGTTGCTATATCTGAAGAGTTAAATCCACATTAGGAGCAAGTATATCTTGAGAAGATTACTTGGTGTAGATGGAAAAGTTGAGACTTTCAAAGCTAGACTTGTTAAAGGTTTTAGTCATCAACCAGGCGTGGATAATGATGATACCTTTTCCAGTGCCTATGCTTAAGTCCATCCGGATCCTACTTACCACGGCTACATACCATGACTACGATATCTGGCAGTTGGGTGCCATGACTGCTTTTCTAAATGATGTTTTAGAAAAGAACGTCTATAAGTACACAGCCAGAGGGCTTCGTAGACAGTGGGAGCAGCGGAAACGTGTACAAGATGCTTTATAGGATAAAGCACGTATCGCGGAGTTGGAACATCTGTTTTGATGAATTAGTCAAACAGTTTGACATCATCAAAATGGTAGATGAACCTTGTATATACAAAAAGATAGTAGAGAGTATGGTAGTGATCCTCGTAGAGTACGTGGATGACATACTCTTGATAGGGAAGGCGTTTCTTATGCTACGCACGGTCAATCTCCGCTTATCACAACCATTCTCCAAATAGGATAAAGGTGATACCACCTCGATCCTGGGGAGAATCACTGGAAAAGTTCCAGGGTGATGAGGACGACTGAATGTCAGTCGCAGGCATTGTCTTTACCCTCGGTAAAGGGACGGTATGTTGGAAGAGTTCCAAGCTAGATACCGTGGCAAACTAGACGATAAAGGCTGGTAACATCGCTATTAAAGATACTACCAAAGAGGCAGTTTGGGTATATATTGGTTCATAGGATGAACTAGGTTCCTACCATTGTGTGACAATGGAAGTGTGGTTTTGGCCCTGGAACCCTGGTCCCATCAGTGACCCAGACATATTCTGAGGCAGCATCACCAGATCATGGAGATAGATGATCTCCGGGGTGATCGAGATTAGGAGAGTAGACTAAGAGGACAGCACGGCGGATCCACTCACGAAGGATTTTTCCCAGAGAGAGACTTATATGGGATGGTTGAGTATGTGATACTGCAACCACTGCTACAGATGGCCCTAGTGCAAGTGGGAGATTGTTAGTTATATGTATGCCCTAGAGGCCATTACTGTACATTGGATGTATATTGTAGTGGATGCTGGGACATATATAGGTAGGACTTTCTTGCTCGATATGATAGTACGCTATCTGGTTGCTCTTTATCTTAACGTGTATACTTTCTGTCTCTCTGTTACATGTTGATAAAGCCCTTAGGATGTGTACTCGACTTCCAGGACTGTGATGCAGATCATACTAGTGGGGCCTGGATAGTCCATGAGTACATCCTTCATTGTTCCTAGTCATGGGAATATCGAGACGGGGCATTGATATTCCATAGTAGACTAGCGTATATCTTCTCGACCCATGTGATGGGCGATGGATGATCCCATATCCATTGGTGTTTGACATCAGAGATGGTATACGGGTGCTCAGTGGAGACTGGGTACACTGAACGGACTCGCCGAGAACTCCCAGATGGTATTATACCTCACGTCAGATGGCAGTTCTCTGGTCACACTGGTACAGCTTAGTCTGTTGACCCGAGATCGTCATAGAGTCTTGTGTGTCTCCCACTGTGCTTTGATTTCCACCCTACCACGGCTCTACTGAGTCATGCAAACAGGTGGTTTTTTGGGTACAGTCCCGATTCACATGGAGGAAATGAGCGATAGGAGGGGATTCGTCTCTCCCGGTATTGGGGGTTGATGTTGCGCTATGCTCGACTGGCCATAACAGGAAATCCCTGGCCAGGGTTGCAGTGACCTACTGGTAAGTGTTATCAGTAGTTTCACACATGTCATGGACTTCACGTCGGCATGACTTATCGAGCTACTGGGGTCTGACGTTTACCACCCCTAGGCGAGATATGCGACATATCAGACGAACAGACCGGACTGTACGGTAAGTGTTACTGGTTGGATTCACAGGAGTGTGAGCGGGCTTGCTCGTCGATCTTCTGATCGCTCAATACCCGGGTGGCCGTTACGTTTAGCAGACCGCTTGCGGCTTGTGGGTGCTTGATATGATCATCATCTGCTGCCGGCGTATTGACGAGTCTTTAGAGTCCTACACAGAGGTTTCCTGGCTCAAGCGAAACGAAATAGGAGCGCATATGAGATATGTGCGGGACCGAGAATAATTCGTGTATGTGATACCGTATTCCATTCTCGCGATCTATGTATCGATTGGTTATATGCGATATAACCTACTTATCGAATCAAGGATTGATTCGATAAGCCGATACATAGGATACTAGTCGGTTATATGCGATATGACCGGATCGTTAAATCAAGTGTTATTTAATGATTTAATGTATAATCATATATTTGATATATTACTTTGCATTGACTAGTATTGGTTCATTTTAAATGGATTTTCTCACTTGAATTGTGCAAGTTGTATATGTGATATACTTTCGTGCACTTGATTGTATCATGTTTGATGATACATGCTCACTTGGTTTTGTGTAAAGAATTAAACCATGGTTAAACTAATGATTAGGGTTTTGTTTATTCATTTACTTATTTATCTATTTATTTATCTTTTTCTTTTTGGAAAAGAGAAAGATAAATGGTGGACTTGTTTTGTTTTTAGTTGAAGC
This sequence comes from Agapanthus africanus, assembly GCA_030015575.1. Taxonomy (NCBI): domain Eukaryota; kingdom Viridiplantae; phylum Streptophyta; class Magnoliopsida; order Asparagales; family Amaryllidaceae; genus Agapanthus; species Agapanthus africanus. The sequence continues at coordinate 358,240,478 of CM057343.1, forward strand.
TTCTTGAAACCTTGACTAAGTCACCACTCTTGTCTTATACTTAACCCTAACCATTCAAGTTAACCATGGTCCATTCTCTACAATTAACCAAGGGTTAATATATGATAAGTATTGATTTATTTATCTAATTTTTCAATACTTATCATATTCTTTTTTCCTTCATCATCTTCTTCTTCCATGAAGAAAAGCTTGCTACTCCAATGGCAAGTGATGAAATCAAGTGAGAAATCCAATTCTAAAGTGAACCCACCTCCTATTTCTTCATCCTCTACCTCTTGCCAAGTAGTATAGGGTGTTTTCTTCACAAGTTTCATGACTTGGTGAAGTCGGAGTTTGATCTTGTGATGCCTCGACGTAGATCATCTTCGGCATCGAAGCTGACGATCAAGCCCACCCATATCTTCGATGAAGCCGATGCTAGAGTTCGGGATCCGACTTGGACAGCGGAGGGACATCGTCGTAGAGCTTAGGAAGTGGTGGACCGGATCTACAAAGGTTGTAGTCACTTCCCTTTAGCATTTAAATTCGTTTACTTGCATCGCATCACCTATACATCTAGTTAACGATCCGTATTAGGGTTTGTAGGCACAAGGAAAAATTTAAATTGGCATGTTTGATGCCTTGTGAGACCTCCTTAGAGTGCCTAGGAACCCTACAGCTTGTAGATTACCCAGCCCCACTAGTGTGACTGCCATCACAACGCTGGTAATCAAGCAAAGATCCTAAGGGCTCTACTAATATGTATAAGCGATATGCTAAAAGAAACACATGCACATATTAAAGTAGAAATAAACCAAGTAGAATACTACCATTTTGAGCAAGACTGTCTATACAACTGTGAATATCTCAAGCTTCCATTAAGTAATATACAAACTAGTATGATACAGTAATGGCCTCTAGGGCATATACACTAACAATCTTCCACTTGCACTAGGGCCATGTACTGGCGTATCGAAGACCTATCATCTCGATCAGCCGCTCGAACTGAGTCTGGGGTATGGCCTTCGTGAGTGGATCTGCAGTGTTATTCTCCGAATCTACTCTCCTTACCTCGATATCCCGGCGATCTACGATCTCCCTGATCAGGGGTACCGCCTCAAAATGTGTCTGGACTTCTGATGAGACCTGGGTTCCTTCGCTAAAGCTATAACACCGTTGTTGTCACAATACAGCGGTATTGGATCAACAATGGTTGGAACCACCTGAAGTTCTGTGAGGAACTTCTCCATCCAGACAGCTTCTTTTGCGGCATCGCAAGCAGCTATGTACTCCGCTTCCATCGTCGAGTCAGCAACGGTTTCCTGTTTGGAGCTCTTCCAACATACCGCCCCTCTATTGAGGGTAAAGACATAACCCGACATGGACTTGGAGTCATCCTTGTCACTCTGGAAGCTGGAGTCAGCAAAGGCCTCGATCTGGAGGTCTTTTCTGCCATACACCAAGAACATCTCCTTAGTCCTTCTCAGGTACTTGAGAATGTTCTTTACTGCTATCCAGTGTTTCTCCCTTGGGGCTGACTGATACCGGCTTACAACGCTTAGTGCGTATGCTACATCTGATCCGGTACACAACATCGCATACATTATAGAGCCTGCAGATGCATAGGGTATAGATGACATGCGAGCCCTTTCCAAATCAGTCTTTGGAGACATCTCTTTGGAGAGGGTGATTCCGTGACAAGCCGGTAGGTTACCGCGCTTGGAATCTTCCATACTGAATCGTTTCAGTATGGTGTCGATGTACCTGGACTGCGAAAGATCCAACATCCTCTTAGATCTATCACGATAGATCTGGATCCCTAGAATGTAGTTGGCATCACCCAGGTCCTTCATGGAGAACCTCTGTGACAAGAATCCTTTGACTGACTGTAGCATAGGAATATCATTTCCTATTAAGAGAATGTCATCCACGTACAAGACGAGGAATACAACAGTTCTCCCTACAATCTTACTATATATGCATGGTTCATCCGGATTTTTGATAAAGTCGAATTCTTTGACAGTATCATCAAAGCAGATGTTTCAACTCCGAGATGCCTGCTTCAGTCCATAAATGGACTTAAGCAACTTACACACTTTACCGCTGATCCCACTCTGAATGAAACCCTCCGGCTGATCCATATAGACACGCTCTTCCAAATTTCCATTTAGAAAAGCCGTCTTTACGTCCATCTGCCAGATCTCATAATCGTGGAAGGCAGCAATGGCAAAAAGGATCCGAATGGATTTGAGCATAGCCACTGGAGAAAAGGTTTCGTCATAGTCCAAACCAGGTCTCTGACGAAAATTCTTTGCAAAAAGTCTAGCTTTATAGGTTTCAACCTGCCCATCTACACCAATCTTCTTTCTGAAAATCCATTTGCAGCCTACGGCTTTTTGTAAGTCGATGTTCAACACCCCAATACTTATGGGGAGGCGGAAATATGAATAACAATCTTGTTCTATGATCAAACATCGATTAACCGTATGAATCGTTTGCTAAACAAGTTTTAACAAAAGCTATAGAGTTCTAAACTACTATGTTAAGAGATTATACCAAACGGTTCTAGTCCTTCGTCTTAATGTTATCTACGGCCTCTTTGGATCTCCACGTCCTCTTCGGCTTTCTTCCGTGATAGACGATCCACCCGAGAACCCTAATCCAAGCTATAACCTCTAAACTTGAGGTTACTTAGTTTCTCTAGTTGCTAAATAGAGTAGCTAAGGTGATGTAGAGATAGGTTATGGAGTAATTAGTCTTTCCTAATCCTTGTTCTCAACTCATGAGGGGTAGGATTAGGCTTGGTGAAGGAGAGAGAACTTGAAGAGAGAGAGTGAGAAGATGATAATGATAATATTATATGAAATGAAAAAGCTTCTCACTAGATATATGAAACATAATGAATTAAAAGAAATGAATAATAAGAGATTATTCATCATGTTTCATTAATGCAAGTGGGTGATTCATTATGTGAGTCATTAAGCATTTAATAATGCATTAATGACATGATGAATCACTCACAATGAGTCACTAATTCATTAAATGAAAATGCCACCTCTCCCTCCATGTCACATCCTTCTAGAAGCTTCTCGGAAAATTACGAGAACGCCCCTCTCATCCGTAAAAACACGGAAAAACTTTAGACTGTATAGATCCAATAACCTGATACTAGAATCTGGCTTAAACCAAAGCCGGCTAGTAAAAAACTGTCCGAATGTCGTACGTGCGTTCAAGCACGTATGCGTCCGAACCTTTGTCGTAAAACCATACGACCTCTATATCTTTTCGCCTGGGTTTGGGAAATCTCTGTGTGGGACTCTAAAGACTCGACTACTACGCTGGCAGTGGGTTTAACCACAGACCGCAAGCGGCACTAGCTGTACGTAACGGTCCCCAGGTAGTTGTCGATAAGAAAGCTGATGAGGTAACCCATCTGAAATCCTACTGAGCCTGTCTGTGACAATATCCGCGCAGTCCGGTCTGTTCGTCTAAGAGTATCGCATGTATGGTCTAGGAAGGTGGTGGACGTCAGACCCCTAATAACCGTACAAGTCGTGTCGGTATGGTTCAAGACCACCCGAGAATCTACTGATCATTCCATCAGTAATTCTCAATCAGCCCTGGCCAGGGACTTATGGTAATGACCAAACGACCACAGTGCGATATCAACTCCCTATACCGGGAGAGACGAATCCCTAACAGTCGCTCACTGCCTCCATGTGGCTCGGGACTGTGCCCAACTGAAACCTGTTTGCATGACTCCTTTGAGCCGTGGTAGGGTAATAATCAAAGCACAGTGGGAACTCACACGAGACAAATGATGACCTTAAGTCAACGGACTATCTGCACACATGTCACCTGAGAACTGCTATCTGACGTTAGGTATAATACCATCCAGTCAGTTCTCGGCGAGTCCTGTCCGGTGTACTCACACCCAGTGAGCATCTGTATACAATCTTAGGTAAACACCACCAATGGTTGCGGGACCAATCCATCGCCCCTCGTCAGGGTCTAGATATGTATACACTAGTCTACTCCGGAGTATCGATGCCCAATCTCGATACTCCTGCGACCAGGGACATGTAAGGGTGTGCCTATTGACTATCCAGCTCCCACTAGTATGACTGCCATCACAACGCCGGTAGTCAGACAAACACCCTATGGGCTTTATCAACATATATATATAAATACCAAGTAAAATATATTATACGTTAAGACAAAGTCAAACCAAATAGCGTACTATCATATCAAGCAAGACTGTCATGTACATACATATCCCAAGCATCCTATACAATGTAGGCCTCTAGGGCATATATATCCAACAATCTCCCACTTGCACTAAGGCCTATAATTGGCGCAATGAGTACCCACTGTCTCTACCAGATCCAGTTGCTTGCGTACCGCATGCCCAACATCTCAAAAAGCCTCTCGAACTGTACTTGAGGAATGGCCTTGGTGAATGGATCTGCCGTGTTGTCTTTTGTGTCTACTCTCCGTATCTCGATCTCCCGACGATCCACGATCTCCCTGATCAGGTGAAACCGCCTTAAGATATGCCTGGATTTCTGATGGGACCTTGGTTCCTTCGCTAAAGCTACAGCGTCATTGTTATCGCAATACAAAGGTATTGGATTGGCAATGGACGGAACCACCTGAAGTTCAGAAATGAACTTCCTCATCCAGACAGCCTCTTTTGCGGCTTCACTAGCAGCTATATACTTAGCCTCCATAGTTGAGTCTGCGACGGTATCTTGTTTGGAACTCTTCCAACATACCGCTCCTCCATTGAGGGTAAACACAAAACCCGAAATGGATTTAGAATTATCCTTATCACTTTGGAAGCCGGAGTCGGTAAAAGCCTCTACCTTGAGGTCTTTATTACCGTAAATCAAGAACATTTCCTTAGTCCTTCTCAGGTACTTGAGAATGTTCTTTACCGCTCTCCAATGTTTCTCACCTGGGTCAGACTGATACCTGCTTACCACACTAAGTGCGTAAGCTACATCCGGTCTGGTACACAACATCGCATACATTATTGATCCTACCGCCGAAGCGTAGGGTATAATGCCCATGCGAGCCCTCTCTTTATCGGTCTTTGGAGACATCTCTTTGGAGAGGGTGATTCCGTGACAAGCGGGCATATTGCCGCGTTTGGAATCTTCCATACTAAATCTCTTTAGTATAGCGTCTATATACCTGGACTGTGAAAGTCCCAATATTCTATTAGATCTATCTCGATAGATCTTAATGCCCAGAATGTATGATGCATCTCCCAAGTCTTTCATAGAGAATTTCTGTGACAAGAAGAGCTTTACTGATTGTAGTATAGGGATATCATTCCCTATCAGTAGTATGTCGTCGACGTATAAAACGAGGAAGACTACTGCTCCTTCTACAATCTTCCTATAAATACATGGTTCATCTACATTTTTGATAAAGTCAAATTCCTTGACTGTTTCATCAAAGCAGATGTTCCAACTCCGCGATGCTTACTTTAACCCATAAATGGATTTAAGCAATTTGCACACTCTTCCGCTGCTCCCACTGTCTAAGAAACCTTCTGGTTGATCCATGTAAACACTCTCTTCTAGATGTCCATTTAGAAAAGCTGTTTTTACATCCATTTGCCAGATTTCATAGTCATGGAAGGCAGCAATGGCAAGCATGATCCGAATGGATTTAAGCATAGCTACTGGTGAAAAAGTTTCATCATAGTACAATCCTGGTCCTTGACGAAAACCTTTTGCTACTAGTCTAGCTTTGTAGGTTTCCACTTGTCCAAATGTACCAATCTTCTTTTTGAAGATCCATTTGCACCCAACTGGTTTTACCCCAGGAGGAGCAACTTCTAAAGTCCATACTTTATTGGTGTACATGGATTCCATTTTGGATCTCATTGCATCCAGCCACTTCACTGAGTCGCTACTCGTGATAGCCTGCTGAAAACTAGTAGGCTCATCATCATCGATGATGCAATCCTCTCGATCCCCATCAAGAAGAAAACCATAATATCTTTCAGGAGGATGAGAAAGCCTACTAGATCTGCGGAGTGGCGTTGGTTCGTCATGTTCTATTGAAATCTGAGATTCTTCTAAGTCCTCGGTTGCAGTTTGAGGTTCTGGAATTTCTTCCAGTTCTACCGCGCTCCCACTAATTTCTTTTGCAAGAAATTCGCTTTCTAAGAAGACAATGTGACGAGCGACAAACACCTTTTGTTCTTCAGTGTGGTAGACCATGTACCCCCTTGAATGCTTGGGGTATCCTACAAACTTGCATAAAACCGATCGTGCTTCGAGCTTGTCCGGATTATGCTTTTTAACATATACCGGACACCCCCATATCTTGATATACTTGAGATATGGTCTCTTCCCACACCATATTTCATATGGAGTGGTAGGTACAGACTTAGTTGGAACTCTATTCAATAGGTATGCGGCTGATTCTAGAGCAAATCCCCAGAAGGAAAGTGGCAACTCAGCACTACTCATCATTGAAACGCACCATATCTAATAGCGTGCGATTCCTTCTTTCTGATACACCATTATGCTGAGGTGTATAAGGTGGAGTAAGCTGAGAGAGAATTCCATTCGCTTTTAAGTATTCAAGGAAACTGGTACTTAAGTATTCTCCACCTCGATCAGATCGAAGTGTCTTGATGCTTTTACCAGTTTGTTTCTCTACTTCATTTTTATACTCCTTAAACTTCTCAAAAGCCTCGGATTTATGCTTTATTAAGAACACATGTCCATACCTAGAGAAGTCATCAGTAAAAGTTATGAAGTAGGAGTGACAGCTTCGTGCATGCGTAGACATCGGACCACATACATCACTGTGTACTAGCCCCAAGAGTTCAGTGGCTCTTTCTCCGTGTCCGGTGAACGGAGATTTGGTCATTTTTCCTTTGATACATGATTGACAAGTTGCATATGATGAATATTCAAATGGATCTAGATATCCATCTTTATGTAACTTAGTCAACCTTGTTTCATTTATATGACCAAGTCTACAATGCCATAGGAAGGCTTGATTCAAATCTGGAGCCTTTCTTTTACGCGTGTTTTGAATATTGAAAATTTGAGGTTGATTAAGTATGTATATGCCGTTTTCCAGTGTGCCAATCCCAATCAGTTCTTGATTTAGGAGAATGTTCATGACATTTCTTTCAAGCACAAAATTATATCCTTTATTAGACAACAAAGATACTGATATAATATTACACAACATACTGGGAATACAAAAACAGCTATACAATACCAAAATGTGTCCACTATTCAACCCTAGGTGATATTCCCCTATTGCAACTGCATCTACATGCATTCCATTGCCCATCCGGAGAGTCATATCACCTGCCCCCAGTACTCTACTATTTCTCAGATCCTGCAAAGAATTACAGATGTGAGAACCAGAACCGGTATTAAGTACCCATGAAGTAGAGTTTACTGAAAGACAATTTTCGATTACGAACACACCTGAAGCAGAAGCAACAGCTTGCTTCATGTCCTTGGCTTTAAAGGCCAAACAGTCCTTCTTCCAGTGCCCTTGCTTGTGACAATAGAAGCACTCGTTCTTTTCTGCCTTTACCCTTCCTGCCTTGTTCGTTCCCTGCACCTTCTTGACCCCTCCCTTCGGTTTGGTGGCTTTCATCTTCTTCTTCCCTTTGGCTTTCGCTTTAGATTTAGAAGAAGATGATTGGCCAACATACAGAACGGGGGTCTTCTCCTTTTTCAAGGAGGTCTCTGCTACCCTCAACATATTGAGAAGCTTTGGAAGATCCGCTTCCATTTCGTGCATGTTGAAGTTCAGCACGAACTGAGAGAAGGTGTGGGGAAGGGACTGCAAAATCAAGTCGATATACAAATCATTCTCTAGCACGCATCCCAAGTTTGCGAGTTCCTCAATGAGGGTGATCATTTTGAGGACGTGCTCTCCAACAGGCGATCCTGGAGCTAACCTCATCTGGAAAAGTTTCCTTGAGGTTTCGTACCTTGCGATACGGGAGTGTTCACCATACAATTCCTTGCAATGGAGGAATATGGATATAATATCCATACTCTCGTGCTGTTTCTGGAGTTCATTATTCATGGACGCCAGCACGATACACTTAGCTCGCTCACAGTCTAGATCCCAGTTTTTACGAACTTCCTTGTCCGCAACTGAGGAATCTGGTCCAGGGATAAGGGGAGGAACAGCGGTGGTAACATATGCAACTTTGTCATAAGTCAGCGCAATATTGACGTTCCTTAGCCAATCTTTATAGTTCTGCCCGGTCAGTATATTCTTTTCAAGTAATAGTTTTAGTCCAGTCATGGTAGCTGCCAGAGAGAGAGAAAAGAAACACTCAGCATACGCTCTTGCAAGTTTAGATTGGTTATTAATTTATCTAAACAGGATGGCTCCCACTGTTTCCTCAAATCCTTCTTCAAAACCTAAAAGAAGAACTAGTCAGGATTTAATCACACGTCACAATTCTTGCTTAACCTTTCAGCCAGGCTGGTGTTCGTACTTCGAGGGAGGTTTTCCAACGCTTTTGCGAAGTTCCTTAATTAAAGAACCTCTTTTCCCTGGAGGCGTAGCCCCTCTAACACCTTTCTAGGCACCTACTTGGTTTATAGTATTGATTGTTAAGTGAGAGAAATTCCTGAGAGTAATCCTACTCATCAGTGAGATTGGGATCCAACTATCATTGCATGATGCCCTAGATGGAAGCCACTCTAGTCACCACACTCCAGAAGGTAAGCTAAATCTGCAAGTTTCCTTTATGTTTGAAACTCCCGATGTGATTTTTACCCCAAGCTCTTATAGACCTTGACATAGGCCAACAAGTCATAAGACGCAAGTCAAGTTCTACCCGTCGTTGTCCTGATCAATTTAAATACATCGTACAAGCCCTTGACGTAGGCCAACAAGGTGTACGTCTGTATTAAACTAATGCATCTATCTATGCAACAAATAGGCACACACACTGCTACCATACACTATGCCTTGACGTAGGCCAACAAGCATAGCATGAATACGATGTGCTGTCTATCTGAAACGACGGAGGGTTACGGCTGGTTTTTGGCAAAAAAACCGTTAACGTAGTGAACTTGATTTGATCGAAGGAACTAAGATAGCTTTTATTAAAAGGAGTGGTTTAAGCTCCGCATTTAAAATTTGCTTTTTCAAGAAAACCGAGTGGTTTTTAGAAATTGTTCCAACGATTCAGTTTAGGTTTTATTTTCTTTGCATTAATAATAATGCGTCCCATCTTTAACTTATCATTACAGATAACAACGAAAATACAACGTCCTCTTATGCCATCCGCATTCGCCACGGGGTCCCGTCATCACCCGTTAGGTTACTTAACTAACGACAGAGCGGGGGCTGGGCTAGCGCAGGTGTAAAACATAAGCGACGTCTAAATAGCTATCATATATAGATATTGTACATTCGTCAGACGCAATAATAGGCATTCCAGATCACAAATAAACAATATTGGATTTGCAAGCAATCCGCATTTCTTTTGAGCCTGCAATGAAAGACGGATTACACAGTTGTGATGAATAGCCATTTTCCCACCCCAGACCCCTACGGGTACGGCAAACTACCCGCCAGGTACCAGAAGTGAAGCGGTCTGCCCCAACACTTCAAAATACCCGGTAGTTTGTGCACCCCACCTTGGGTCTATCTTAGGACCAAAAACAGTAAAAAGAAATAATACAACGGTGGCTACAACCGCAACCTGGATGTGCCCCGCAAAATAATATTACAACTTATTACATTTACATCAAATGAATTGATACAAAAACCCATTACAAAACCCGGCTAAACACCACAACAGTCCAATACAGTTTATATACACAAACAGTTATATATAACATCACAGATATGTGCAACCCCCTGCCAACCGACATACTAGCAGTTAGGGGAGGTTTACGAACACATATAACATTTCACAGATATAATCAAACAAGCAAATACTGTATAATTTCGATCGATTAAACACATTTAATCTTGCTCCAATACTTCTCTATAAATCTGAAACCTGAGCAAAAATAAAAATTACCAGAAAACACCAAATATCACAGAGAAACAACACAAGAAAGTTGGGATGATGAATCGTCCAAAGCGCGGCGGAATCGCGGCGGATCGGTGGGATCGGCCGCGGTTCCACGGCGCTATGGCCGATTCATGAGCCCAATTTTCATGGGTGTTCTAATACATTCATTTAGGTCATTCTGAAGCACCCTGAAAAATTTTTGGACCTCATTTAAAATTCGACAGAAAGTACATGATATCGGGGTTTTTCCGGTTTGTTTTTCCGTTCGAAATTCATACAAATTTGCAAGTGTGTTAAATACTGTTTAGCCTGGCTCTGATACCATTGTAAGTCGATGTTCAACACCCCAATACTTATGGGGAGGCGGAAATATGAATAACAATCTTGTTCTATGATCAAACATCGATTAACCGTATGAATCGTTTGCTAAACAAGTTTTAACAAAAGCTATAGAGTTCTAAACTACTATGTTAAGAGATTATACCAAACGGTTCTAGTCCTTCGTCTTAATGTTATCTACGGCCTCTTTGGATCTCCACGTCCTCTTCGACTTTCTTCCGTGATAGACGATCCACCCGAGAACTCTAATCCAAGCTATAACCTCTAAACTTGAGGTTACTTAGTTTCTCTAGTTGCTAAATAGAGTAGCTAAGGTGATGTAGAGATAGGTTATGGAGTAATTAGTCTTTCCTAATCCTTGTTCTCAACTCATGAGGGGTAGGATTAGGCTTGGTGAAGGAGAGAGAACTTGAAGAGAGAGAGTGAGAAGATGATAATGATAATATTATATGAAATGAAAAAGCTTCTCACTAGATATATGAAACATAATGAATTAAAAGAAATGAATAATAAGAGATTATTCATCATGTTTCATTAATGCAAGTGGGTGATTCATTATGTGAGTCATTAAGCATTTAATAATGCATTAATGACATGATGAATCACTCACAATGAGTCACTAATTCATTAAATGAAAATGCCACCTCTCCCTCCATGTCACATCCTTCTAGAAGCTTCTCGGAAAATTACGAGAACGCCCCTCTCATCCGTAAAAACACGGAAAAACTTTAGACTGTATAAATCCAATAACCTGATACTAGAATCTGGCTTAAACCAAAGCCGGCTAGTAAAAAACTGTCCGAATGTCGTACGTGCGTTCAAGCACGTATGCGTCCGAACCTTTGTCGTAAAACCATACGACCTCTATATCTTTTCGCCTGGGTTTGGGAAATCTCTGTGTGGGACTCTAAAGACTCGACTACTACGCTGGCAGTGGGTTTAACCACAGACCGCAAGCGGCACTAGCTGTACGTAACGGTCCCCAGGTAGTTGTCGATAAGAAAGCTGATGAGGTAACCCATCTGAAATCCTACTGAGCCTGTCTGTGACAATATCCGCGCAGTCCGGTCTGTTCGTCTAAGAGTATCGCATGTATGGTCTAGGGAGGTGGTGGACGTCAGACCCCTAATAACCGTACAAGTCGTGTCGGTATGGTTCAAGACCACCCGAGAATCTACTGATCATTCCATCAGTAATTCTCAATCAGCCCTGGCCAGGGACTTATGGTAATGACCAAACGACCACAGTGCGATATCAACTCCCTATACCGGGAAAGACGAATCCCTAACAGTCGCTCACTGCCCATGTGGCTCGGGACTGTGCCCAACTGAAACCTGTTTGCATGACTCCTTTGAGCCGTGGTAGGGTAATAATCAAAGCACAGTGGGAACTCACACGAGACAAATGATGACCTTAAGTCAATGGACTATCTGCACACATGTCACCTGAGAACTGCTATCTGACGTTAGGTATAATACCATCCAGTCAGTTCTCGGCGAGTCCTGTCCGGTGTACTCACACCCAGTGAGCATCTGTATACAATCTTAGGTAAACACCACCAATGGTTGCGGAACCAATCCATCGCCCCTCGTCAGGGTCTAGATATGTATACACTAGTCTACTCCGGAGTATCGATGCCCAATCTCGATACTCCTCCGACCAGGGACATCTAAGGGTGTGCCTATTGACTATCCAGCTCCCACTAGTATGACTGCCATCACAACGCCGGTAGTCAGACAAACACCCTATGGGCTTTATCAACATATATATATAAATACCAAGTAAAATATATTATACGTTAAGACATAGTCAAACCAAATAGCGTACTATCATATCAAGCAAGACTGTCATGTACATACATATCCCAAGCATCCTATACAATGTAGGCCTCTAGGGCATATATATCCAACAGTTTTACCCCTTCTGGAGCAATGTCCAAAGTCCAAACTTTGTTGGTGTACATGGACTCCATTTCGGTCCGCATTGCATCCAGCCATTTTACTGAGCCACCGCTCTGAATGGCTTGCTGGAAGCTAGTAGGCTCGTCATTTTCAATGATGCAATCCTCTCGATCCCCGTCTATGAGAAAACCGTAGTATCTCTCGGGCGGATGTGACTGCCTACTACTCCTGCGGAGTGGCGCTGGGATGTCCGGTTCTCTTGAAACCTCTGGTTCTACTAAACTCTCAGTAATAGCTTGTGGTTCTGGAATTTCTTCCAGTTCTATTGCGCTCCCACTTATCAGATTTTCTAAAAACTCAGTTTCTAAGAAGTGAGGATGCTGAGAAACAAAAACCTTTTGTTCCTCTGCGGAATAGAAAAGATACCCCCTGGAGTTCTTAGGGTATCCCACAAACTTACACAGTACTGAGCGTGCCTCGAGCTTGTCTGCATGCTGCTTCTTTACAAGAGTTGTACATCCCCATGTCTTAAGGTACTTAAGACAGGGTTTCTTCCCACTCCACATCTGATATGGTGTGGTAGACACAGTCTTAGTTGAAACCTTGTTCAAAAGATATGCAGCTGTTTCTAGTGCATAACCCCAGAAAGATTGCGGTAACTCAGCCTTACTCATCATGGAACGAACCATATCAAATAGGGTTCAATTCCGCCTTTCCGATACACCATTGTGTTATGGTGTGTATGGAGGAGTAAGCTGAGAGAGAATTCCATTATCTTTTATGTAACCCAGGAACTCGGCACTCAAGTATTCACCACCTCGTTCAGATCTTAGTGTCTTGATACTTTTGCCTGTTTGTTTTTCCACTTCATTCTTATATTCCCGGAATTTCTCAAAGGCCTCGGATTTATGATTCATCAAGAAGATATGTCCATACCTAGAGAAATCATCCGTAAAAGTAATGAAATAGGAATAGCCACCTCGCGCATGTGTAGACATTAGACCACATACATCGCTGTGTATGAGTCCTAAGAGCTCGCTCGCTCTTACTCCGTGTCCAGTGAACGGAGTCTTTGTCATCTTTCCCATGAGACAAGATTCACAAGGGGCATAAGACTGATATTTGAACGGATTCAAATATCCCTCTTTATGCAACTTCGTCAACCGTGTCTCTTTGATGTGACCCAGTCTACAATGCCATAAGAAAGCCTGATTTGTTTCCGGAGACTTTCTTTTAAGTGTGTTCTGGACACTGAAAACCTGAGCTTGATTTAATACGTATATTCCACTTTCTAATGTACCTGACCCAATCATAACTTGATTTAGGTGGATGTGGACCACATCGCTTACAAAAGTAAAATCATATCCTTCCTTAGAAAGTAAGGATACAGATATGATATTACAAGCTAGACTAAGTACATACAAACAGTTACGTAGAATCAATATCTGCCCACTTGTCAATCCAATGTGATATTCCCCTATGGATTCATCGTCCACGCTCATTCCGTTTGCAACCCTGAGAGTCATATCACCTAACCTGATAACTCTACGGTTTCTCAAAGCCTGTAATGAATTACAGATATAAGATCCTGATCCGGTATCTAGTACCCAGGAAGTAGAGTTAATTGACATACAGTTTTCTATTACAAACACACCTGAAACCGAAGACACAACATTCTTCGAATCCTGGCTACTGGCTTTCAAAGCCCTGCAATCCTTCTGCCAATGACCTTTCCCATAATAATAGGAACATCCCTCCTTCACTATATCCAGTCCCGAAACTTTTGCCCTTCCCTTTCCTTCTACCTTCCTGGTTTCCTTTAGGGTGTCAGTAGATGGTAGAGACTGTAGAATCAAGTCAGTATGTGACTCGTTCTTCAACATGATCCTCAGGTTCGTGAGCTCATCAATATAGCTAGTCACTGTAAGGACGTTGTCCCCTATAGATGACCCGACAGCCAACTTCGCTTGAAGCAATTCGTTCGAGGTCTCATATCTTGTGATACGAGATTGCTCTCCATATAAATTTTTATTATGGAGGAAGACAGAATCTAAGTCTATCTTCTCGTGCTGCCTTTGGTATGCACCATCAACTGAGGCCAACACGAGGCACTTGGCATTCGCACAGTCTTTTCCCGATGTCTTACGGATATCAATATCCGTGACGGTGGAAACTAGTCCTGAGACGGTGGGGGTTTGAGTAATGAAGAGGTATCCCAGTTTGTCATGGGTAATGGACATCTGGACAGACCTTTGCCAATCAATATAGTCAGATTCAGTCATTTTATTATCCAGATGTAACCTATGTCCGGTCACTGGGTCGCTGCAATTAAGAGAGAGAGAAGAAAACACTTAGCATGATGCTCCTTGCAAGTTTAGATTGGTTTTTAATTTATCTAAACAGGATGGCTCCCACTGTTTCTCGAATCCTTCCTCAAACCATAAAAGAAGAATTAGTCAGGATTGATCTCACCATACAATTCTTGCTTAACCATTCAGCCAGGCTAGTGTCGGTACTTCGAGGGAGGTTTTATGACGCTTTCGCGAAGTTCCTTAATTAAATAACCACTTTTCCCTGGAGGCGTAGCCCCGCTAACACTGTTCTAGATACCTACTTGGTTTATAGCATTGATCGTTAAGTGAAGAGTCTCCCGAGGAGTAACGGATACTCACAGTAGGATCGGGATCCAAATATCATTGTGAGATAATGCTGAAGGAATCCTACCAACATTATCAAACTCCAAATGGTATGCAGCACTAGCAAGTTTCAGTTTCTTTAGAAACTCCCGATGTAGATTTTTGCCCCATGCTCTTATGACCTTGACGAAGGTCAACAAATCATAAGTCACATGTCAAGTTCTGCCCATCATTGTCCAGGTTAATTTGAACCCACCCGTATATACCCTTGACGAAGGTCAACAAGGTAATACAACTGTCCCAAACCAACGCATCTATCTATACTACATATGAACACCTAACGGCTACCAATCACTATGCCTTGACGAAGGTCAACAAACATAGCTTGAATACTATTGAATATTCATATGAAATGACGGAGGGCTACGAATGGTTTTGGCAAAACCGTGAACGTAGTGAAGTTGATATAATCGAAGGAACCTGATAGGTTTTAAAGAGAGTGGTTTAAGCTCCGCGTTTTTAAAAGTTTTCTGTTTTTGGAAAAACTGAGTAGTTTTGAAATTGTTCTAACGATTCAGCTTTGGTTTGTTTTCTTTGCATTAATATAATGCTTCCCATCATTTAATCCTACCATTGCAGAAAACAACGAAAATATGACGTACGCTTATGCCATCCGCATTCGCCACTGGGCCCCGTCATCACCCGTAAGGTTACTTAACTAACGACAGAGCGGGGGCTGGACTAGCGCGGATGTAAAACATAAGCAACGCCTACTAGATATCATATATAGATATATACATTCGTCAAATGCAATGATAGCCATTCCAGATCACAGATGAACACATTAGATATGCTAGGAATCCGTATTTCGTTTTGAGCCTGCAACGAAAGACGGATTACACAGTCGCGATGAATAGCCAAACCCCACCCTAGACCCCTACGGGTGCGGCAAACTACCTGCCAAGTACCCGAAGTGAAGCAGTCTCCCTCAACAACATGAGTAGGCCACTCAGCACTTCAAAGTACCCGGTAGTTTATGCACCCCATCTTGGGTCTATCCTAGGAGCAAAAACAGTAAAAGAAATAATATACAATGGTGACTACAACCTCAACCTGGATGTGCGACCATAAAATAATATTACATCAAATTACAAATATTACATCGAATGAAAGATAAATAAACACTCATCTCACATCCCCGTCTATTCATCCACGACAATCCAACAAGTTCATATACACAATCCAACATCACAGAACACATATATGTACAACCCCCACTAATCGACGTATAGCGATTAGCAGACGTTCAGTACATATATCACATCATAGAAGATCCGATTAGCTAAAGTACTTATAATTTCGATCGATTACCAGATTTGAATCTACCCCAAGCACAACACAGTACTCAACAAATTCTGGGAAGAAACAAAATATCAGAGAAATCACAAAACACCATGCTGGACACTCTGCAGGAAAAACGAGTTGACTCGGCGTCGACTCGGCCGCGGATCCGCGGCGGAACGCTTGGTTCTGCCGCGGTTCCGCGGTGGTCTGACCAATTCACTTCCTCATTTTTCTTGGGTGCCCATAAAAAAGCCTGCACGTATTTTTAAGGTGCCTGGAAAAAATTTTGGACCAGATTTTAAAATCGACAGAAAACGTGCCTTTTTGGTTCGTGTTTTGCGATTTTTCCGGTGATCGAATTTCTAACACTTTGCTAACAAGTTAGTAATGGTTTAGCTAGGCTCTGATACTACTGTAAGTCTATGTCGCTCACCCCGCAAGCTAGCGAGGAGGCGGAACAAGTAAAAATCAAAACTTTCTTACATAGCAACATAGACTAAGCATGAAGGATCTTTGCCAAACCATATCTAACGAAACTACGGGAGGTTTAATCTACTGTGATAGATGATTATACCTCATGAAACTAGTCCTTCGTTTCTTTTCTCCGCTGTCCTCTGTTGGGGTAAAAATTTACACCCCGGATGACCAAGTCAAAATCAATGTCAACCCCAAGCCAAGTGGGCCTAAGCCCAGATCCAGTGGGCCCATGCCCGGGTCGAGCCCGAACATGAAGCGGCCGGCCTCCCCCCATGCCAAGATAAAAATTTTGTAATAAATAATTTTGTAGTATTTTTTTTCTTTTTATTTATTTTATTTTATTTTATGGATAAATGTAAGAAAAATAGGCATAAAGCCAACTTTTTGTAAAGCCCATGGCTTATGTGCAAAAAGAAATGGCACTTGAGCCATGGGATAGGCAAAATGCCATTTTATGAAGCCCAAGGGGCTATGTGTAAAGTGTATAGCCTATAAAGGCAAGGATAATGAAAATATCCCAACAACTTTTTTTCTCTCTCCAAAAAAAAGTTTTAGATCTGAGATCTTTTCTCCTTCTTCAAGGTTCCAAAACCTTCTTCTTTCTTTTGAATTAAATCAAGAGTTTTACTCTTCATTCTATAAAACTAAATAGTTTTTCACCAGAAAACCCACAAAAGGAACTTGGATCGGTCTTTAGATCTCAAAAAGGAGAGATTTTTAAAAATCTCATATCTCTTGATCTTCAAGATCCAGCCAACAGAGGAGGAAGAAGAAGAACCCCTTTCGTCAACCAAAACATCTTAGGAGTTTAACTCCATTCTAAATCCTCTTTTGGGATCTTAAACCCTATTTCTGGGAATAAGAGCCCCTTTTTTCCGAGCGCAAAGCGCCCACGTGCCGACACGTGGCACCCTGCGCTCAAGCGCAAAGCGCCTACGTGCCGACACGTGGCGCGCTAGCGCTCAAGCGCCCAGCACCTAAGCGCACAGCGCTCAAGGCACTGACCACACGCGTCCTTTGGGCGCTTTTTCCCTTTTTTATATATGTACAGATACACACATACTCTACGACACTGTCCCTGTTAGAAAAATATTTCTAACGGGGCGCTGCCCCACACCCCGCAAGGGTAGCGGGACCCCCGTAAAAACTCTGCGTGGCTCCCGATATATCCAAACCCCCCTCCAAAACAACAGACACGTACACTGCACATTGAGTTCGCATGACCAGTTTAACCCGTCAATCGGAGGTTCCCTCGCTCCAAAGGCGAGGGGTAATTAACGGCAGCTTAGTCCGCGGCTGCCGGAGATTCGGATCCCCACAATCATTAAACCCCGGCCTACCCTAGGCAGGGGGAATCTGTAGTACGCCTGACAAGCGCGCGCGTATTCCCATCTCAATGGGGTGACGAAAAACACCCTACAGATTCTGGCACGCCCGGTGGGACTTTTCTCACCTCCCATATTTCGGGTTAAACGTTCATGCAAACTCAATCAATATACATATCGATTGTTTATACTGAGATGATTTTTTTTTCTTTTCTGTGCAGCAATCAACTTTCGACGACAATGTCTCCCAAGATGAATTCAGCTTCCAACGTGATCCCGATCCCGTACGTGGTCAAGATCAACGCTCGTGTGGTTCTCCCCGCAAGCCTCAGTCTACAGTGGGAGGAACTGCCCCGCCAGTTTGGCTCCGTCATCATCTACCCTGCCGGAAGCGCTCATCTGGCGAAAATCTCGGCGAAACAGGCGGCCAAGCCGGTCTCAAGGGGCAACAGGCCGAATGTCGTAATCGCCAAGGCACCACAACCAAAACTTAAGACGGTGTCTGAACGATTCTCTGGTGCTCCAGCGGGGGGCAAGAACTCCGGTACAAAGGGCAACATCAAATGTTGCGGACAAGCTCAGGTGATGACTCCAACAAATGCACAATCGAGCGAATCTCTAAAATCCTCCATCGCCCGGTTTACGGCGTCTTCCCAAAGAGCCGAAGTCTGCCAGGTGCTTAGAACCGAAAAGTTAAGGCAGAAGCGGCTCAGGTATCAAGCCAACAAGAGGGCCAGGGCTTCGGCCAAATGGAATCTTGTGAAGTTCTAAGTGCAGGGTCGCCCCGCGACGACGGCTGAGTCGGCTGTAAAGTTCAGCAATTCTTTCGAACCTCTGAAGTGGGTTCAGAAAAATGCCATGACGCCCGAATCAAGAAGACAGCGGTCCGAACGTCGCTACAAAGAGACGTGTCCCAGCCCCAACAGAAAAAGTATGGCACTATCTCTTCAAGGGTCTATCAGGCGCTCTGTGTCGCACGAAAGCAGCGGGGCAAATCCAGAAAAGAAGCGCCAGCACCATTTAAGAATCGGGCCAGGCCATCGGCCTTCAATCGACTGCCCGCTACTGAAACAGGGGAGTCAAGACAGCGATCTGTGAAATCAACTGCCGACAATAAAAAGACAGCTGGATATATTATCCATACAGTCTATATGGCGGGCGGGCGCCCCAGCGACAAGCTTCACAGCAAAAGCAAGTATGGGGCCACCACATCCCAAGCCCAATCTGGCTTGAATGTGGTCGTCGCTGCCCAAGAACAGCCGCCTCCGCTGGATGAAGAAAACCCTCTCGATGTGGATGATAGGCAGAAAGACCCCTCGGTCCATGCAGAGTCAAGCTCGGACAGCGAGGAAGAGCCGACTTTCCGCCCCAGGACCGCGGAGCAAGAGCTGCTCCAAGAGCTTCGAAAACAGCTTAGGAGCAAAGATAAAGAGATGGCCAAGTTCTATTCGAAAATTAACGATCTAACAAACGTTGTGATGCAGCTTATGGCTCAAATTGCTCGAGCGCCTCCCAATCAAGCACAAGTCGCTACTAATCAGCCGGGTGATGACAATCCGAAGCAGCCAATGCCTGTTCCTTTGGGTCCAAGACTGGTCGAGCCGCACGAAAGCCGGCCACATTCCGCTTCTGGGGATGCCTTGGCCCCAGATAGCACTATCCTGCTAACTCAAGATCGGATAATGGATTTGGTCACCAGCAAAGTTAAAACATTGGTGGCCGAAGCTGAAGCTCAGAAAGAAATTGGCAGTAGTGGGCGGCCATATCCTGCACAGTACGATCTGATCGAGTTCCCGAGCGGCTACGTCATTCCAAAGTTCGGAAGATTTGACGGGACGGGAAATGCAAATCAGCACGTCGCCCACTTCAAAGCCTCGTGCGGAAATACAGGGGGCAATGATGCGCTCCTTCTTCGTCAGTTTGTCAACAGTCTGACCGGTGTCGCCTTCGACTGGTACGCGAGTATACCAGACGGGTCCGTCATTACCTTTGCCCAAATGGAGTCTCTGTTTCAGCAAAGGTTCATGAGTGTCAGTGATAAAATCTCCATTGCTGACCTTGTGAGGACCAAGCCGGGGAAGAATGAAAGCAACACCGACTTTATCGCTCGATGTCGTAACCTCACAGTCAAGTGCGAACCGCCGCTGGAGCAGGACCAGTCCGTCAGCCTTCTCATTGGGAACCTCAGCAATTGGATGGTCCCATTCTTGTGTACAGCGGGCCTCAAGACATTTCAGGAGCTAACCAAGAAAGTACAAATGCTGGAACGCTCGAAGCAAGAGTCCCCGCCGGACTCTCAGAGACAAAACTTGGAAAAGCAAGCAGGACGACAACCGTAAAAGCGGGAGTTCCAGCAGTACCAATGTCTTCAATGCATCCGACAATGAAGAAAAGCGAAGGGCGAGCGAATCTAAAACCAACCGGTCTCGAAAGCCATTGTTGGGAGGAGATGGGCCTTCCCTAGAGGAGAAAAAGAACAAGGTTTACTCTTTCAGAAGGGACAAGGTCCGCAAGATATTTAAAGATGCCTTGAACAACGGCCTACAATTGCCGGAGTCAAAAAGACCCCAAGAAGCAAAAATGACCGACAATCCTCTGTATTGCTCGTACCACCGAATAGTGAGCCATGCGATCGAGGATTGCTATATCTTCAAAGACTGGGTTGAGAAGCAGTACAAGGCTGGAGAGATCGAGCTGTCCAAAAGTATGTTGGTGAACAACCAAGTTGCAACCACCAACTTTATACAGACAGAAGCTGAAGCCTTCTGGGAGCAGACAGCCGAACCCGCTGCCCTGTGAAATGAGACCAACTCGCCGCAGCCTCCTTGGAGTAAGCACATATATAATAAGACGAAGAAGATGCTAAAGCTACTTCAGAAAGAGCCCAAGACGGAATGGGAAAAACAGAAGAAGCCTACCAGCCCAGCTGCCAATGCGGCTTCATCAGGCTCAAAATCCAAGAAGCTCAAGAAGAAGAAAAGTGCAGCTCGGCGCGAAAAGGAATCTGCAGGGAGATCGACCATTCAAAAATATATCGATTCCCTCGAAGAATATAAACAGAAAGAAAGAACTCCGATTCAATTGAAGGAGTTCTTCCCTGTACAAGCGGCTGAAATTCTGGAGGAGTTAGAAGAAGACCCCAATGAAAAGATCCCGGTAGTGACCTGCTACGCCATCCATCTTGGCAGCGACTCTGAGGTGGAGCTCTGTTTTCCCGAAGAGGACGAGGAGCTCGCCACAAAGGCCAATCAAATCCAGCTCAGAAGCGGCAGGGCTCTACCTCCAAATCAGGGCAACGCCCCGAAAGGGAAGGAAAAACAGATGGCTAATGAGGAAGATGGCAGAGAGCTGGCTGATGAAAACTCAAGTCCTTCCTCGGTGGACTATAATGTCTTGGCACATCTCCGGAAGCTTCCGTCTCTTCTGAGCATCTACGATGCCTTGGTCCTATCTAAGGAGCTTAGAGATGTCATCATTCACGCTCTACAAAACCCTGAGCGGTATCAGGCTCGCTTTGCGGAAATTAATATGAAAGAAGCGCAGTACACTTTGCAAGCCGCCGCGGTCACATTTAAGGATGAAGACTTGCTACTGGGAACTACTGAGCATAATCGGCCGCTTTACGTGACCGGGTACAGCGACGGAGATCGAATTAATCCCATATTGATTGATCCGGGGTCCTCAGTGAACATCATGAACTTGCGAACTTTGAAGAGTTTGTCAATGGACGTCCGGCACCTGTCAAGGGAAAGGATTGTCATTCAAGGCTTCAATCAAAACTGCCAGCAAGTTCTGGGGTCTATAGCTTTGCCAATCAAATTCGAGGATCTGCAAACTGAAGCTAAGATATACGTGGTCAACGCCGACACATCTTATAAGATTCTCTTGGGGCGGCCGTGGCTCCACGATTACGGCATCATTCCGTCAACTCTCCATCAATGCATGAAGTATACTAAAAATGGCGAAGAAAGATGCACGGAGACATCCAGCCGTTCGGTATGCATGAAGTCCGATATGAAGATTCTCGGTACTTTATGAACCACCAAAATGATAAGCCACAACTGACTGAGGATAAACCGGCCCCAAGAATCAAAAGCAAATCTGCGCCGGCTGTCACTTTCAAAAGAAAAAATGCCCAAGTGCGCCTGCATTTCGGTAGCGACACTGATGAGTCCGACGCTGGAAGTCCGTCCTTCCGTAAAAATCGCCCTCGTTTCGGTAGCGATACGGACGAATCCGATACTGAAGGCCTATCCAGCAGCAAAGTCCGCCCTCATCTTGGCAGCGACACTGAAGAGTCAGAGGAAGAGGACCTGCCGTGGAACAGTGGTGCAGATTGGACCCCCATGCAACAAGTGAAACTACGAGAGACCTTCGAAATTGCGGAAGGGTCCCTAGCCGTCATAAGGGTACCGGAGCAAATGTGCAAAGAGCTCGATGCGTTGTCAGTCTCCACCGTGGACCAGCTGAAAACTTTCTACGTGCCCGGAAGGAAAAATGGACAGAAGGGCATCCTGTTTTACGGGTCAAACCCTGTTGTGCACCCGGACAATCTTTCTGTCGCGTGCCTTCCCTATGAGAGAGGCATAAAAGCCGTCCTCAATCCCAGATACTATGCGCCCGAGATGCGGGAATACTTTAAGAAGTGCGGATGCCGGTTATATCAAACGGAGTCCGAAGCAAAGTTTTACGAAGGGCTATGGTATCCGCCCCAGGTCCGAGCACTCATCGATGGACGAATTCCAGATAGACGGGGCATAGGCTACATTCAACCTGATTCCAAAGCGTGCTACATGATCCATGTTGGTGAGGCCAGCGAAAGATCAAATGATGATGACGAAATAGCCGAGCCAGAAGAAGCTCCTCAAGAGCTCGAAGATGGCGGACAAGCAACCTTTGATGGGCTAACCGAGATTGACTTAGGAACACCCGATAATCCAAGGCCGACCTACATCAGCTCACTCTTGTCGGAGGAAATGAAAAAGTAGATAATTTCCCTGCTGCATGAGTTCGTCGACTGCTTCGCGTGGACATACAAAGAAATGCTAGGCCTTTCCCCTAAAGTGGCCGTGCATAAGCTGGCTATATCCCCTGATGCTAAGCCAGTCAAACAAGCTTCTCAAAGAATGAGACGGGAACTAGAAGAAAATGTCATCGAGGAAACCAAGAAGTTCATCGATGCTGGCTTCATCAGGGAAGAGAAATATGTAGACTGGATCGCATGCATAGTCCCAGTGAAGAAGAAAAATGGGCAGATCCGAGTTTGTGTCGATTTCAGGGACTTCAACAAGGCTGTCCTAAAGACAACTTCCCGCTACCGGTCATGGAAATGATGGTCGATGACACCTCAAATTACGAGCTGTTCATCTTTATGGATGGCTCGTCTGGGTATAATCAGATCAAGATGTTGCCTGAGGATGAGAAGCACACAGCATTTCGAACCCCGATTGGAATATACTGCTACAAGGTGATGCCGTTCGGACTGAAGAACGCAGGTGCTACATACCAAAGGGCAATGACCAATATCTTCGATGACCTAATTCATAAAGTCGTCGAATGTTATGTTGATGATCTGGTCGTCAAGACTAAAACCAAGGCCGATCATATCCAAGATCTTAGGACCGTTCTCACCAGACTGAGGGAATACGATCTGAAGATGAATCCTCTGAAATACGCTTTTGGCGTGTCATCGGGAAAATTCCTGGGCTTCATAGTCCGACATCGAGGGATCGAAGTTGACCCATCAAAGATAAAGGCCATCATGGAGATGCCCCCTCCGAAGAGTCTGATGCAGCTAAGATCTTTTCAAAGCAAGCTTGCTTATATACAGAGATTTATCTCAAATTTATCGGGGAGATGTAGGCTCTTCTCAAAGCTCATGAAGAAAGAGGCTCCTTTTGTTTGGGATGCCGAATGTCAAGAGGCGTTCGAAAGCATCAAACGGTACTTGTCGCACCCTCCAGTGCTGGCCGCTCCCATTCCAAATAAACCGCTGATTCTCTACACTGCCGCGCTGGATGAGTCACTCAGTGTGCTCCTTGCCCAGAATAACGAGGAAGGAAAAGAAAATGCCCTCTACTACCTCAGTCGAACTCTAGTCGGGGCGGAACACAACTATTCCCCGATCGAAAAGCAATGCCTGGCTCTGATATTTGCTGTGAAGAAGCTGAGGCACTATCTGCTTGCTCATCGGGTTATGCTGATCTCCAAGGTCGACCCGCTCAAACACTTGATGACCAAAGCAAGCCTAGCTGGCAGAATAGCAAGATGGGCTGTCATGCTACTTGAGTTTGGCATAGTTTATACTCCTCAAAAAGCAGTAAAAGGGCAAGCTCTTGCAGACTTTCTCACGGCTCATCCCATACCAGAAGGGTCACCACTCAATTACGAGTTACCCGACGAACAAGTGCTACACCTCAAGAATGGCGAACCATGTTGGGAGCTCTACTTCGATGGAGCCTCATCAATGAGGACCTCCAGCAAATCAAGCGTCCCGGAGATAAAAGCAGGGATAGGATTGGTGTTCATCACGCCATCGATGGGAACCCTACGGCGTTCTTTTGCTCTCACCGAGCCTCGAACAAACAATGAAGCTGAGTATGAAGCTCTGATAGCTGGTCTGGAGCTCGCCATAGAAATGGAAGTCCTTCGGCTACGGGTTTACGGTGACTCCCAGCTTGTCGTCAACCAAGTAAGCGGCGACTATAAGATATACAAACCCGAGTTAGCTCGGTACAGAGGACGAGTGGTGGAACTCATGAAACGGTTCACTCACATTGAACTAATGAGAGTCCCTAGAGCCCTGAATGGAAAGGCTGACGTACTCGCTCGGTTAGCCAAGGAGATGGCTGAGCCTGACATGGACGAAATTCTGATCACAGTCAGGAGCCGACAAATTCTACCCCCAGTCTCTCTACGAGAAGAGGAAAGCGCGGAACAGAAGAGCAGCCCTGCCGGAGAAGCTTCGATCATCCAAGACGAGCCCGATTGGAGAGAACCCTTCATAGAGTACCTCCGATACGACAAGCTGCCCGAAGAAAAATCTGCGAGGATTCAGCTGAAGAAAAGAGCTCTCCGATACGTGTTTGTAAAT
The DNA here is from genome assembly GCA_030015575.1 of Agapanthus africanus. Classification (NCBI taxonomy): domain Eukaryota; kingdom Viridiplantae; phylum Streptophyta; class Magnoliopsida; order Asparagales; family Amaryllidaceae; genus Agapanthus; species Agapanthus africanus. The sequence goes on from CM057343.1 coordinate 358,265,611, forward strand.
GACACGTTATACCGCAGGTCATATGACCAACTCTGGCTCAGGTGTCGGTCATTGGCCGAAGCCCAAAAGGTCATGAAAGATGTTCACTCAGGCGTTTGCGGTGCTCACCAATCTGGCCCCAAGATGCGACTTCAAATCAAACGGCTTGGGTATTACTGGCCCACCATGATACGGGATTGCGGAGATCATGCAAAGAAATGTCAGATCTGCCAAATCCATGGTGATTTCATTCACAAGCATCCCAATCCGCTGCATCCTACGCTGGCGTCATGGCCCTTCGAAGTCTGGGGCACCGACATTGTTGGCCCAATTGATCCTCCGTCATCCAAAGGCCATCAGTTCATACTGGCCGCGACAGACTACTTCTCCAGATGGGCTGAAGCTGTCCCGCTAAAAGAAGTCAAGACAAAAGATATTCTGACATTCTTCCAGCATAATATTCTATACCACTTCGGTACACCAAGAAGAATCATTTCTGACAGCGGGCCTTCTTTCAAGAGCTTCAATGTCTCAAGGTTCGCTACTCAGTACAAGATAGACTAGAGATATTCCTCCATCTATAATCCAAGAGCCAATGGGCTAGCCGAAGCCTTCAATAAGACTCTATGCAAGCTCCTGAGAAAAAATGATTCAGCCAACAAGAGAGACTGGAATCTCAAACTTCACGAGGCGTTGTGGGAATATCGTACCACGCACCGTACTCCAACTCAGTCCACTCCATACTCATTGCTCTTCGGAGTGGAGGCGGTCCTCCCCCTCGAAGTCGAAGTTCCAAGCTTAAGAATGGTCGTTCAGCACGAGTTGACGGAGGAGGAAAACGTGCCCCTTCGACTTGAAGAGCTCGATGCCCTCGAAGAAAAGAGGCTCGCGGTGCAGCAAAATCAGGAGCTATACCGAGCCCAAATGTCACGGGCCTATGACAAGATAACCCGTCTCCGCGCTTTCAAGAAAGGTGAATTGGTGTTGGTCCTCAAAAGACCGATCATCCCCAATCGACATGCCAAGGGAAAATTCGAGCCAAACTGGGAAGGACCATACGTCATCGAGAAAGTGTTCGAAGGAGGATCCTACCAACTAATAAGTGTCGAGGGAGAAAGGCTCATGCCACCCATCAATGGCCGATATCTCAAGAAATACTACGCGTGAATGCTCCAAGTCGCAGGCGAATTGAGCACATCAGCCCTACGGTCTGGAACACACATCCTACAAAATCATATACAATCCACGGGCGTAAACGACCCCCATATCTCCCAAATCCTGCCGGTGAGACTACTTTTAAAGTCCCACCAGCGGCAAAAGAAAAAAAAAGAGAAGTAAAACGGTATGTCCACAAGCAAAACGGGCACGGATGAAAACCCGAAAGGGCTCCGTGAGTAAAAACAGCAGGACTACCGGCGAGTTTGTGAAAACCCGAAAGGGCGCAAACTCGTGAAAAGAGATGAATACACTCGCAAAGTCCTCTTGACCTTAGGAGGAGAAAACCCCTACGTGAGATCCTTACGACTCACAAAGGAGCAACACACTTAGGAATCCTCACGATTCCTAAGGAGAACATACACCTGCGAGATCCTCTCGACTCGTAGAGAGAAAATGATTTTATGAGACCCTCACGGCTCATAAAATTGAAAAGCCTTAGGTGATAGGGACCCAAACCTGTCTCTTAAGCCATCGTTCCCCAACGAGCAACGGCAAATGATGAGTCGCTCCTGGCATTTCGCTTCAGTGTTAGTGGTGCTGATGCCGACCGAAAACCCAAATCCCAAGTCCTCCCAAGGCAAATGATGAGTTGCTCCTGGCATTATTCCAGTGCAGCAATGCTGATGCCAAACAAGATCCAAATTCCAAGTCCCCAAACGGCGAATGATGAGTCGCTCCTGGTACCATATTCCAATGTAGCGATGCAGACGCCAACCAAAATCCAATTTCTCCAAATTCTCCGGCCCTACGGTGGGTCCCCAAGTTGACCATCGTATACAATCCACGGGCTCAAATAATTCTCATCATACCCATGCCCCACCGTAATCACCAGTTACGCGGCTAGTCTCCGCTTTGGGAATGATGCTCCATTGATAAGACCCACTCATGTGTCCTCACGATATATGAGGAGAACAAACCTTTGTGGGATCCTTACGACTCATAAAGGAAAAACACACTTAGGAGTTCTCACGACTCCTAAGGAGAAAATACACCTGCGCGATCCTTACGACTCGTAGGGAGAAAGTGCTTTTATGGGACCCTCACGGCCCATAAAATTGAAAAGCCTTAGGCGATAGGGATCTAAACCTGTCTCCTAAGCCATCGCTCCCCAATCCCCAAATGGTGAATGATGAGTCGCTCGTGGTACCATATTCCAGTGCAGCGATGCAGACGCCAAACAAATTCCAAATCCCATACCCCAACGGCGAATGATGAGTCGCTCCTGGTACCATATTCCAGTGCAGCGATGCAAACGCCGACAAAGTCCCGAAATTTTTCCGGCCCTACGGTCTGGATCATACATCCTGCAAAAGCGTATACAATCCACGGGCGTAAAACAATTCCAATCTCTCCCAAGTCCTACCGGTGAGACCACATTCAAAGTCCCACCAAAAAAAGGGTATGTCCACAAGCAAAATGGGCACGGATGAAAACCCGAAAGGGCTCCGTGAGTAAAAACAGCAGGAATGCCGACGAGTTTATGAAAACCCGAAAAGGCGCAAACTCGTAAAAAAGAGATAATATGCACTCACAAAGTCCTCTCGACTTTGTGAGGAGAAAATTCCCGTGTGAGATCCTTACGACTCACAAAGGAGCAACACACTTAGGAGTCCCCACGACTCCTAAGGAGAAAATACACCTACGAGATCCTTACGACCCATAGGTAGAAAATGCTTTGTGAGACCCTTACGGCTCACAAAATTGAAAAGTCTTAGGTGATAGGGACCTAAAACCTGTCTTCTAAGCCATCGCTTCCTGATAAGCAAGCACAAATGATGATTCGCTCCTGGTACCATATTCCAGTGTAGCGATACTGATGCCAAGCAAAAAAAACCAATTCCCAAATCCTAAAAGGGAAAATGATGAGTTGCTCCTGGCATTATTCCAGTGCAGCGATGCAGATGCCAGACAAAAACCGAAATCCTCAAATCCTCTCATGGCAAATGATGATTCGCTCCTGGTACCATATTCCAGTGTAGCGGTGCTAATGTCAATCCAAATCATATCAAATCAGCAAAACAACCAATGACCTCCCTTGCAGAATCAAATTCCACCTCGGAAACAAATCAACTTCATCCCTGACGCCGCAAGAAGCGGAGCAAGTCAAATCCGTCACCGACCGTCTAAGTCGCTAAAAGGGCAGCACCGACCGTCCAAGTCGCAAAAAGGGCAAAACCGACCGTCCACGTCGCTAAAAGGGCAGCACCGACCGTCCAAGTCGCAAAAAGGGCAAAACCGACCTCCACGTCGCTAAAAGGGCAGCACCGACCGTCCAAGTCGCAAAAAGGGCAAAACCGACCGTCCACGTCGCTAAAAGGGCAGCACCGACAGTCCAAGTCGCAAAAAGGGCAGAACCGACCGTCCAAGTCGCTAAAAGGGCAACACCGACCGTCCAAGTCGCAAAAAGGGCAGAACCGACCGTCCACGTCGCTAAAAGGACGGCATCGACCGTCCAAGTCGCAAAAAGGGCAGAACTGACTGTCCACGTCGCTAAAATGGCAGCATCGACCGTCCACGCCGCTAAAAGGGCAGCAACGACCGTCCAAGTCGCAAAAAGGGCAGAATCGACCGTCCACGTCACTAAAATGGCAGCATCGACCGTCCATGTTGCTAAAATGGCAGCACCGACCGTCCAAGTCGCAAAAAGGGAAGTATCGACCGTCCACGTCGCAAAAAAGGCAGCACCGACCGTCCAAGTCGCAAAAAGGGCAGCATCGACCGTCCACGTCACTAAAAGGGCAGCACCGACCGTCCAAGTCGCAAAAAAGGCAGCATCGACCGTCCAAGTCGCTAAAAGGGCAGCATTGACCGTCCATGTCGTAAAAAGGGCAACGCAGGATTCCTACAAAGCGGGAACCAGATCACTTCGGGCCAGGGAAACGTCTATCACGGACACTCCGTCTTGGAGACATGTCAAACAACAACCGTCCATGTCGTAAAAAGGGCAGTGCCAGCTTCCTAAAAAGCGGGAACCAAATCAGGTCGCCTCCAAGTAAAAGAAGATCCATCAATTTCATGCACACGACCCACATATGTGGTGTGCATTTATTGATGGGGGGCAATTTGTTGGGGTAAAAATTTACACCCCGGTTGACCAAGTCAAAATCAATGTCAACCCCAAGCCAAGTGGGCCCAAGCCCAGATCCAGTGGGCCCATGCCCGGGTCGAGCCCGAACATGAAGCGGCCGGCCTCCCCCCATGCCAAGATAAAAATTTTATAATAAATAATTTTGTTGTATTTTTTTTCTTTTTATTTATTTTATTTTATTTTATTTTATGGATAAATGTAAGAAAAATAGGCATAAAGCCAAATTTTTGTAAAGCCCATGGCTTATGTGCAAAAAGAAATGGCACATGAGCCATGGGATAGGCAAAATGCCATTTTGTGAAGCCCAAGGGGCTATGTGTAAAGTGTATAGCCTATAAAGGCAAAGATAATGAAAATATCCCAACAATTTTTTTTCTCTCTCCAAAAAAAAGTTTTAGATCTGAGATCTTTTCTCCTTCTTCATGATTCCAAAACCTTCTTTCTTTTGAATTAAATCAAGAGTTTTACTCTTCATTCTATAAAACTAAATAGTTTTTCACCACAAAACCCACAAAAGGAACTTGGATCTGTCTTTAGATCTCAAAAAGGAGAGATTTTTAAAAATCTCATATCTCTTGATCTTCAAGATCCAGCCAACAGAGGAGGAAGAAGAAGAAGAACCCCTTTCGTCAACCAAAACATCTTAGGAGTTTAACTCCACTCTAAATCCTCTTTTGGGATCTTAAACCCTATTTCTGGGACTAAAAGCCCCTTTTTTCGAGCGCAAAGCGCCCACGTGGCGCGCTTGAGCTCAAGTGCCCTGCGCTCGAGCGCAAAGCGCCCACGTGGCGTGCTTGCGCTCCAGCACCCTGCGCTCGAGCGCAAAGCGCCCACATGGCGTGCTTGCGCTCAAGCGTCCAGCGCTCGAGCGCAAAGCGCCCATGTGCCAACACGTGGCGCGCTAGCGCTCAAGCGCCCAGCACCTAAGCGCACAGCGCTCAAGGCGCTGACCCCACGCTTCCTTTGGGCGCTTTTTCCCTTTTTTATATATGTATACATATATATATGTGTGTGTGTACAGATACACACATACTCCACGGCACTGTCCCTGTTAGAAAAAAAATTCTAACGGGGCGCTGCCCCGCACCCTGCAAGGGGGCTGCTAGCCCCCTTGACCCCCAGCCCGCTATCCGGGTAGCGAGACCCCGTAAAAACTCTGCGTGGCTCCCGATATATCCAAACCCCCCTCCAAAACAACACACACGTACACTGCACATTGAGTTCGCATGACCAGTTTAACCCGTCAATCGGAGGTTCCCTCTCTCCAAAAGCGAGGGGTAATTAACGGCAGTTTAGTCCGCGGCTGCCGGAGATTCGGATCCCCACAATCATTAAACCCCGACCTACCCTAGGCAGGGGGAATCTGTAGTACGCCTGACAAGCGTATGCGTATTCCCATCTCAATGGGGTGACGAAAAACACCCTACATCCTCCTCGTCCATGTGAGCTCCGAGGATCGATCCGGATCTTGGTCACCACCGCGGCCTCCTAGAGTCGAAGACGATCCACCCGAGAGTCTATAGTCTGAGCTCTACCTCAAGCCGAGGTAACTAGGGCATCAAGTTTGCTATGCTTGATATCCTAGGTGATGTAGAAGAAGAAGATGGATTTGTTTGTCTATTTAGATTCTATTTTTCTCAACACCTGAGAGCTATAGAATTTTCTAGTGAGGAGGAAGAAGAAGCAACCATGGGAGCTCTCTTTTGATGAGAGAGAATGAGAATGAGATAATAATCCATAAGAAAAATAATTACCAATGTTTTGTCATGAAAATTGTGATGGATACAATTGATTTGACCATTATCATGTCAAGTTAAATCCAAAGCCAAAGAAGCATCTAGTGCTCACAAAAATATCTAAGTTAACAATGGTCAACTAGGTCAAATGGTCAACATGGTCAAATGGTCAAAGCAATTAGCCATAACACAATTATCATTAAAAAGATTAGTAAATATTTTCCTCCACCTCATAATGGTTTTGACCAAGTCAATGGTCAAAACCCTAATGAGGCACCTCCTTCTTCTCTCCTCACAACCGTGCATACACACCCACATCCGCATTCCGTACACAGAAGACAAAACTGTTAGTTATATGTATGCCCTAGAGGCCATTACTGTACATAGGATGTATATTGTAGTGGATGCTGGGACATATATAGGGAGGACTTTCTTGCTCGACATGATAGTATGCTATCTGGTTACCCTTTACCTTAACGTGTATGCTGATTGTCTCTCTGTTACATGTTGGTAAAGCCCTTAGGATCTGTACTTGACTACCTGGACTATGATGCGGATCATACTAGTGGGGACATGGTAGTCTATAAGTACATCCTTCAAAGTCCCTAGTCGAGGGTGTATCGAGACGGGGCATCGATATACCAGAGTAGACTAGCGTATACCTTCTCGACCCATACAGATGGGCGATGGATGATCCCATATCCATTGGTGTTTGGCATCAGAGATGATATACGGGTGCTCAGTAGAGACTGGGTACACTGGACGGACTCGCCGAGAACTCCCAGATGGTATTATACCTCACGTCAGATGGCAGTTCTCTGGTGACACTGGTACAGAGTAGTCTGTTGACCCGAGATCGTCATAGAGTCTTGTGTGGTTCCCACTGTGCTTTGATTTCCATCTTACCACGTCCAAGAGGGCGTGCAAAACGGTGGTTTTTGGGTACAGTCCCGAGTCACATGGAGGCAATGAGCGATAGGAGGGGATTCGTCTCTCCCGGTATAGGGGGTTGATGTTGCGCTGTGTTCGATTGGCTATAACAGGAAATCCCTGGCCAGGGTTGCTGAGATTTACTGGTAAGTGTTACCAGTAGTTTCTCGAGTAGTTATAGACCTCATATCGACACGACTTATCGAGCTATTGGGGTCTGACGTTTACCACCCCTAGGCGGGATATGCGACATATCAGACGATCAGACCGGACTGTACGGTAGTGTTGCTGGTTGGATTCACTGGAGTGTGAGCGGGCTTGCTCGTCGATCTTCAGATCGCTCAATACCCGGGTGGCCGTTACGTTTAGCAGACCGCTTGCGGCTTGTGGGTGTTTGATATGATCATCGCCTGCTGCCGGCGTATTGACGAGTCTTTAGAGTCCTACACAGAGGTTTCCTGGCTCAAGCGAAACGAAATAGGAGCGCATATGAGATATGTGCGGGACCGAGAATAATCCGTGTATGTGATACCGTATTCCATTCTCGCGATGAATGTATCGAATGGTTGTATGCGATATAACCTAGTTATCGATTCAAGCGTTGATTCGATAAGCCGATACATTGTATACTAGTCGGTTGTGTGCGACATGACCGGATCATTGAATCAAGTGTTGATTTAATGATTTAATGTATAATTATATATTTGATATATTACTTTGCATTAACTAGTAATGGTTCACTTTAAATGGATTTTCTCACTTGGATTGTGCAAGTTGTATATGTGATATACTTTTATGCACATGTTTGTATCATGTTTGATGATGCATATTAACTTGGTTAAGTGTAAAGATTAAACCATGGTTTACTTAATGATTAGGGTTTTGATTATCTTATTCATTTATTTATATATTCATTTTGGAAATTATTTAAGGATGGTGGCTTATTTTGTTTTATGTTGAAGTTTCTTGAAACTTTGATCAAGTCAACCATTCTTATCTCTTCCTTAACCCTAACCATCATATCTAACCATGGTCCATTCTCTACACTAAACTAAGGTTAATATTATGATAAGAATGGATTTTATTTTCTATTTTATATGATTCTTATCATAACAATATTCATCTTCTTCATCTTCTTCTTCATTGAAGAAGCTTGCTTCATCAATGGTGATTGATGAAAACAAGTGAGAAATCCAATTCTAAAGTCTACCTACTTCCTATTTCTTCATCCTCTACCTCTTGCCAAGTAGTAGAGTGTGTTTTCTTCACAAGTTTCTTGACTTGGTGAAGTCGGAGCTTGATTTAGCGATGCCTCGACGTAGATCATCTTCGGCATGGACATCGACGACCTAGCTCGCTTATTCTCCGATGAAGTCGACGCTAGAGCCCGGATTCTTTTTGGACAGCGGAGAAGACTTCGTTGCGGAGCTATGGAGGTGGAGCACCGGATCTACAAAGGTTGTATTTCCGTATTCCCTTAGTTAAGTGTTAACTAGTTAGCTTTTTCGCCTAGATTTCTAGCCAACGATCCGTAGTCGGGTCTCTCGGCACCCATAAATTTTTATATTGGCATGTTCGATGCCTTGTGAGACCTCACTAGGGTGCCTAGGAACCCTACAGTGGTATCAGAGCCTAGCTAGAGCCTTAGGCGAAGTCTTGACGGAATTTGAACTCCGATCGAATCAAAACCAAAACCCTAAAGTTGCTCTCTGGACGATTTTGAAAAACTGGGATTTTTCCAGATTAAAAATATTCAGAAAACTCAGTAAAATAATCTAAGAATTACTGTTTAAATTCGAGGGCTTGATTCATTAAAGGGGGCGCGGATCCGCGGCCTTACAGTAGGCTTATGCGGCCGATCCGCGCTACTTTTGTCGTCTTGTGCATCCCTTTCTGCACAGTAATTCTTATATATTATTTCTGGTGTTTCTGGGAATTTTTAATATTTATTCAAGAGTTGAATTTTCTGCAGTTGTTTTGGGGATTCGGTGTTTTGATCGGGGTATCAAATTTTGTCTATTTGGCTTTCCGGATAAATTTTAGAATATGTTAAAAAGTTCGACCGGATATAAATACCCAATTTTCCCCTGTCGGGAAATTTCCAAGTGTTGGATTTTTCCGAAGTTTAACGACGTTCTAAGTAGTGCAAGTAACGCGATGGACCCTCTAGAAGACAACAAACCTTAACTCGATTATGTGACCGTCTTGAACTGCCCTTTGAACCTTCGGGTTTGGGGCAGTACGGCGTGCCACATGTGAGGCGTTGGCTTGACCCTTCTACGGCTGGACCGTTGGTACTGAGGCACGAACTGAATGTTGTTAGACTTATTTCATGTGTTGATCTGTATCGGGAAAACTTGGGTGTTCGATTGTTCGATCGAAAAGTTTAACATTTTCTGTTTATCTGGAATGGGATACAATAATTGGAATTCACAAAAGTTATGTGATAACTGAATGAATGTTATAAACGTAGCAGTTTAGTCTCACTTGATCGGTTGCCACGGAATTTTGATGCGATCAAAAGTCCGTCGCAATCACGTAGCGTACGCGGATACTCGCCGGGTAAACTTAATAGACAGCCTCACTCCATAGCCCCGACCAAGTGACTGTAGGAGAACCCCGTCGCCGAAAGCATCCGTTCGGGTGCTCGCGGCAGCGGTGTTCCGCCTTGGTGCACTTCGTCGCAGGTATCGGGGGTGCGGCCGTCTACTGAAGTTTGCGACGAGCATTCAATCAGTTTTTCGGGAATCTTGTTGATTTGCCCAACTTCATATTGAAAAGTGTTTTCGATAATGAGACTAAAATGCGGGGTTTATAATTGTTAGGCATGCGATGTCTAAGTAATTCATTTGGTCAGGCATGCGATGTCTGAGGTGATTGCGGATTCCAACTGTTGTAGTTTTACACTTTCTTTTCTGTGACCGTAAGTGTAATATGTGATATCGCCGGTTTCGTTGCTATATGTCAACGACAATTGGGATGCGCATATTTACTTACGTTGATGACATGTGATGTTATGTGTTGCTGGATATGTTATATTGGATCGTCGTGTTTGAATAGCCGGGGGTTTTTATGTGAGATGAGTGTTTTTCATTTTCATTCATGTAAAAACTTGTATGTAATATTCTTTTATTGGGGCACTTCCAGGTTGCGGAAGTTGTCACCGTTTGTATATTATTTACTTTTCCGCACTAGGATAGACCCAAGGAGGGGAGCACAAGTAACCGGGTTCTGGAGTCCAGTGGGAGACCAACTCGAGGAGTCGAGTCCGGGTCTCCTAACTCTAGAATTGGTAGGGTTGCTTGCCGCTCTCGTAGGGGTCTAGGGGTGTGGGTTTGGCTATTCATCGCGACCGTGGAATCCGTGTTTTATACTGGCTCGTATTGAAAATACGGACGTCCTAGTATATCCAATATTTCATATAATTCTTCTGCTGCGATATCTGTGATGTGATCATGTGATATTCTGTGATAGATACAGTATATAGTATATATGATATATTATATAGACGTTACTTATGTTTTACACCCGCGCTAGCCCTGCCCCGCTCTGTCGTTAGTTACCTAACCTAACGGTGCACGAGGGGACATCGAGGCGAATGCGGATGGCATAAGTGTACGTCATATCTATCTGTGATGTTTAGGTACTTAAATGATGGGACTTCATTAATGTGATTAATGAAATAAAAGAAACCTAAGATGTTGTAGAATCGAATTTCAAAAATAAAACAGGTAGCTACAGTTCTTGCTTTGCATAGCGGTATATGAGATATATCCTGCACCTTATTCGATGAGGAAAGGACCGAGATCCCTTCACCGGGAGTGACTCCTTTAGCAATAACTGGCAGATGCTACACACTCGGTTTGTCTTTTGATTGCTTTTAAGGGTTTTTGCTTTGCACAGTGATATATATGATATATCCCGCACCTCATTCGACGAGGAAAGGACCGACGATCCCTTCACCGGGAGTGACTCCTTTAGCAAAACTAGAAAAGCCTCAAAAGCACTCCATTTTAAAATCATTTGATTCTACAACGATATCAAGTTCATTACGCAATAGGTTTTCAGAAAAACCTGTCGTAGCCCTCCGTCATTTCAGATATGTACTAGTTAGTATTCGTGCTGCGGTAGTTTGGCATTCGTCAAGGCGTAGTGTACGGTAGCTAACTAGTATTTATCTGCTTGAGCATATGATGCGATTGGATTAGGGTATTCGTACGGCGTTGTTTGGCATTCGTCAAGGGTCGTGCGGGTGGGTTTAATTCAATCAAGAAATGTACGGGTTGAACTTGACTAGTGGACTATGGGTTGTTTGGCATTCGTCAAGGTCATAGCGAGCTAGGGGCAAAATATTATCGGGAATTTCAAGTGTTGAAATTTGCAATGAGATTGCATACCTTCTATGAGATAGTTGAATCCCGATACCCGCTGCGAGTAAGAGTTACTCCTGGGAGAGTTTTATACATTACAATTAGCCGATCAAGTAGGTGTCTAGAAAGGTGTCAACGGGGTTACGCCTCTGGGAAAACGAGGTTTACATTAATTAGGTTCGTGCGAAAGCACGGGGGACCTCCCTCAAAGTACCGACACTGGCCTGGCTGAAAGATTGGCGAACTTGTAGTGTGTAATTAATCCCGGCTAGTCTTTCCTTTTAGGGTTTGAAGGAAGATTTGATAAAAAGCAGTGGGAGCCATCCTGATTAGATAAAATTATAACCAATCTATTCTTGAAAGAGCGCACGCTGAGTGTTTTCTTCTCTCTCTCTCCTGGTAGCGACCATATCACGCCTTAATCAAGATAATAATACGGATTATTGACCGAACCCGCTTGTTATACTGAGCTGGGGAACGTTGGTCCCGCTCCAACTTATAATTGTTATAAGACAGAGCAGGAAATTGGGGAATACCAGATTTCCCGTGCCGCCCAAACGAAGAGAGTGCATGCTGATGCATCATCTTCGGGTATGTTCATTATACAGAACTGTTTCTCAGTATCCTCTACGTCCTGGGTATGTGATACCAGATCAGGATCCCAGATATGTAATCTGTTACATAGGGCCACAGAAAGGTAGAGAACTGAGAACGGGTGATAAGTTTCATGAGGCAGAAAACGGGGCAAGAGTTGCAGCCAAGTCTGTTGGTCACTATCACCCTGTATTATAAATACATTGATTCTGAACGAATGTTATTAGATACCGAACCTGATATACAAAATCATATCAGTCTCTTTATTAGTAAAGAAATGATAAAATTTTGTATGGTTGGATTATGTTTTGAACATTTCCTATATCAAAAGTTGATCGGATCAGGCACGTTATCTAAAAGCATTGATGTTCTAAATCAAACTACAGTTCTTAGTATATGGAACACACACAAGAAGAAGAGTTCAGAAATGAACGGATCCTTCTTGAGGTATTGTAGACTAGGTCATATCAATGCGACCCGACTAGCTAAGTTACATTTAGATGCATATTTAAATCAGTTTGAATTTGCATCTTATGAAACTTGCCAGTCATGTCACAAAGATAAGATGACACCAGCTCTGTTTGTTGGAAACAGAGAAAGAGTTAGTGAACTCTTGGGATGATACATGTTGATGTATGTAGGTCCCCTGTCTACACATGCCAGGACCGGTTCTTTGTACTTCATTACATTCTCTGATGATCTTTCGAGATTCAGACCTATGTTCCTGTTGAAACACAAGTCCGAACCTTTTGAGATATTCACAGAATATAAGTTAGAAGTAGAGAACCAGAATACGGGTATAAGTATTATGTCCTTTGATGAGATCAAGGAGGAGAATACTTGAGCACGAAAATCCTGGATTATTCTAAAGGAGAATGAGATTCTCTCTCAGCATTACTCCTCTGAATACACCATAGCACGATGGTATATCGGGGCGGAGCAATCACACCCTATGTGATAAGGTGTGCTCTATGATGAGTACTACTGAGTTACCTAATTCCTTAAGGGAGTTATGCACTTGAGAAGCTGCAAACCTATTGAATAAGGTTCGAATCAAATCAGTTGCCTACCACTCCATATGAGATATGGAAAGGGAAGAGCCCATCTCTTAAGTTAGTTAAGATTTGGGGTTGTCCGGCCTATGTCTAAAAGCAAAATCCGGACAAACTCGAGGCAAGGTATGTTATGTAGAACTGGAAAGGTTCCAGCTATACAAACTACAGCTGATGATTTGATAGAACCAAAGCATTCAGTAGATTCCAACGAACCTCAGCCTCTCCGCCGATCTAGTAGGGTTCCTCACCCACCTGAGAGATACTTCGGTTTCTCTATGACAGTGGGAGCGAGGACTGCATCATGAGACGATGACCCAACTAGTTTCGAGCTGGCCATCAGGAGTAAGACTCTATAAGAATGGCTGGATGCTTAGTGATCTGAGATGGAATCCATGTACACCAACAAAGTATGGACTTTGGTTGCTATATCTGAAGGGTTAAATCCCCATCAGGAGCAGGTAAATCTTGAGAAGATTACTTGGTGTAGATGGAAAAGTTGAGACTTTCAAAACTAGACTTGTTAAAAGTTTGCATAATTGACCAGATATGGATCATAATGAAACCTTTTTCTAAGGATCTATGCTTAAGTCCATCCAGATCCTACTTGCCACGGCTACATACCATGACTACGATCTCTGGTGGTTGGGTGTCTTGACTGCTTTTCTAAATGATGATTTGGAAGAGAGCGTCTATAAGTACACAGCCAGAGGGCTTCGTAGACAGTGGGAGCAGCGGAAACGTGTGCAAGATGCTTTATAGGATAAAGCAGGCATCGCGGAGTTGGAACGTCTGTTTTGATGAAGTAGTCAAAGAGTTTGACATCATCAAAATGGTAGATGAACCTTGTATAAACAAAAAGGTAGTAGGGAGTATGGTGGTGATCCTCATAGAGTACGTGGATGTCATACTCTTGATAGGGAAGGTGTTTCCTATGCTACGCTCGGTCGATCTCCGTTTATCACTATGATTCTCCATATAGGATCAAAATGATACCTCCTAAATCCTGAGTTTTGGATCTATGAGATAGATTTAATTGGATGTTAGGATTCTCACTAGTTGTAGTGAGACGGTATCAACCGATCCTGGGGAGAATCACTGGAAGTGTTCCAAGGTGATAAAGACGACTGAAGGTCAGTCGCAGGCATTGTCTTTACCCTCAGTAAAGGGACGGTATGTTGGAAAAGTTCCAAGCTAGATACCGTGGCATACTAGACGATAAAGGCAGGATACATCGCTACTTAAGATGCTACCATAGAGGCAGTCTGGATGTATATTAGTTCATGAAATGAACTTCGTTCCTACCATTGTGAGACAATGGAGTTGTGGCTTATGCCAAGGAACGCCGGTCCCATCAGTGATCCAGACATGTTCTAAGGCAGTATCACTTGATCTTGGAGATGGTTGATCTCCAGGGAGATCGAGGTTAGGAGAGTAGACTCAGAGGACAACACAGCGGATCCACTCACAAAGGCCTGTTCCCAGAGAGAGACTATTATGGGATGGTTGAGTATGAGATACTTCAACCACTGCTACAGATGGCCCTAGTGCAAGTGGGAGATTGTTAGTTATATGTATGCCCTAGAGGCCATTACTGTACATAGGATGTATATTGTAGTGGATGCTGGGACATATATAGGGAGGACTTTCTTGCTCGACATGATAGTATGCTATCTGGTTACCCTTTACCTTAACGTGTATGCTGATTGTCTCTCTGTTACATGTTGGTAAAGCCCTTAGGATCTGTACTTGACTACCTGGACTATGATGCGGATCATACTAGTGGGGACATGGTAGTCTATAAGTACATCCTTCAAAGTCCCTAGTCGAGGGTGTATCGAGACGGGGCATCGATATACCAGAGTAGACTAGCGTATACCTTCTCGACCCATACAGATGGGCGATGGATGATCCCATATCCATTGGTGTTTGGCATCAGAGATGATATACGGGTGCTCAGTAGAGACTGGGTACACTGGACGGACTCGCCGAGAACTCCCAGATGGTATTATACCTCACGTCAGATGGCAGTTCTCTGGTGACACTGGTACAGAGTAGTCTGTTGACCCGAGATCGTCATAGAGTCTTGTGTGGTTCCCACTGTGCTTTGATTTCCATCTTACCACGTCCAAGAGGGCGTGCAAAACGGTGGTTTTTGGGTACAGTCCCGAGTCACATGGAGGCAATGAGCGATAGGAGGGGATTCGTCTCTCCCGGTATAGGGGGTTGATGTTGCGCTGTGTTCGATTGGCTATAACAGGAAATCCCTGGCCAGGGTTGCTGAGATTTACTGGTAAGTGTTACCAGTAGTTTCTCGAATAGTTATAGACCTCATATCGACACGACTTATCGAGCTATTGGGGTCTGACGTTTACCACCCCTAGGCGGGATATGCGACATATCAGACGATCAGACCGGACTGTACGGTAGTGTTGCTGGTTGGATTCACTGGAGTGTGAGCGGGCTTGCTCGTCGATCTTCAGATCGCTCAATACCCGGGTGGCCGTTACGTTTAGCAGACCGCTTGCGGCTTGTGGGTGTTTGATATGATCATCGCCTGCTGCCGGCGTATTGACGAGTCTTTAGAGTCCTACACAGAGGTTTCCTGGCTCAAGCGAAACGAAATAGGAGCGCATATGAGATATGTGCGGGACCGAGAATAATGCGTGTATGTGATACCGTATTCCATTCTCGCGATGAATGTATCGAATGGTTGTATGCGATATAACCTAGTTATCGATTCAAGCGTTGATTCGATAAGCCGATACATTGTATACTGGTCGGTTGTGTGCGACATGACCGGATCATTGAATCAAGTGTTGATTTAATGATTTAATGTATAATTATATATTTGATATATTACTTTGCATTAACTAGTAATGGTTCACTTTAAATGGATTTTCTCACTTGGATTGTGCAAGTTGTATATGTGATATACTTTTATGCACATGTTTGTATCATGTTTGATGATGCATATTAACTTGGTTAAGTGTAAAGATTAAACCATGGTTTACTTAATGATTAGGGTTTTGATTATCTTATTCATTTATTTATATATTCATTTTGGAAATTATTTAAGGATGGTGGCTTATTTTGTTTTATGTTGAAGTTTCTTGAAACTTTGATCAAGTCAACCATTCTTATCTCTTCCTTAACCCTAACCATCATATCTAACCATGGTCCATTCTCTACACTAAACTAAGGTTAATATTATGATAAGAATGGATTTTATTTTCTATTTTATATGATTCTTATCATAACAATATTCATCTTCTTCATCTTCTTCTTCATTGAAGAAGCTTGCTTCATCAATGGTGATTGATGAAAACAAGTGAGAAATCCAATTCTAAAGTCTACCTACTTCCTATTTCTTCATCCTCTACCTCTTGCCAAGTAGTAGAGTGTGTTTTCTTCACAAGTTTCTTGACTTGGTGAAGTCGGAGCTTGATTTAGCGATGCCTCGACGTAGATCATCTTCGGCATGGACATCGACGACCTAGCTCGCTTATTCTCCGATGAAGTCGACGCTAGAGCCCGGATTCTTTTTGGACAGCGGAGAAGACTTCGTTGCGGAGCTATGGAGGTGGAGCACCGGATCTACAAAGGTTGTATTTCCGTATTCCCTTAGTTAAGTGTTAACTAGTTAGCTTTTTCGCCTAGATTTCTAGCCAACGATCCGTAGTCGGGTCTCTCGGCACCCATAAATTTTTATATTGGCATGTTCGATGCCTTGTGAGACCTCACTAGGGTGCCTAGGAACCCTACAAAAACTAATCCATCCATACAATACTAGGATCCGGCTTAAACCAAAGCCCACTAGTATTGTCTGCCCGAACATCATACGCACACAAGTGCACGTAAGTGATCGTAGCCCTGCCGTAAAACCATACGGCCTCTACACCTTTTTCCCAGTGCAAGGAAACTGTCTGTGTGGGACTCTAAAGACTCGACACTACACTGGCAGTGGGTTTAACCACAGACCGCAAGCGGCACTAGCTGTACGTAACGGTCCCCAGGTAGATGGCGATAAGAAGGCCGATGAGGTAGACCCATCCGAACTCCTACTGAGCCTGAATGTGACGATCTCCGTACAGTCCGGTCTGTTCGTCTAAAAGTATCGCATGTCGGGCCTAGGGGGCGGTAAACTTCAAACCCCTAATAGAGGTACAACTCGTGCCGGAGTGTAGCCCAGAACACCCTGAGAAACTACTGGAAACATGCCAGTAATTCTCGCTTGCCCTGGCCAGGGACTTTGTGTAATGGCTCTCCTAGACACAGCGCGATATCAACCCCCAATACCGGGAGAGACGGATCCTGTCTAACCGCTACTGCCTCCAAGTGCTTCGGGATTGCACCCAACTACTACCTGTTTGCACGACTCCTTTGAGCCGTGGTAGGGTAGTAATCAAAGCACAGTAGGAACACACTCAAGGCGAAGTAGCAGTTTCAAGTCAACAGACTAAGTTGTACTCCTGTCACCTGGGAACTGCTATCTGACGATAGGTATAGTACCAACCAGCAGTTCCCGACGAGTCATGTCCAGTGTACTCGTAACCTAACGAGCAGCTGCATACTATCTCCAGTACAACGTACTAATGGCTGTGGGACAGACCATCTCCCCTGCTGGGATGAGAAGCGTATACACTAGTCTACTCTGGAGTATCGATTCCCCGTCTTGATAATCCTACGACTAGGGACCTGTATAAGGATGTGCTTGTAGATTACCCAGCCCTACTAGTGTGACTGCCATCACAACGCTGGTAATCAAGCAAAGATCCTAAGGGCTCTACTAATATGTATAAGCGATATGCTAAAAGAAACACATGCACATATTAAAGTAAAAACAAACCAAGTAGCATACTACCATTTTGAGCAAGACTGTCTATACAACTGTGAATATCCTAAGCTTTCATTAAGTAATATACAAACTAGTATGATATAGTAATGGCCTCTAGGGCATATACACTAACAGTATTGACATGTATTCTTGATAAAACATAAATCTGAGGCCTTTGAGAAATTCCAGGAGTATAAAAATGAAGTGGAAAAGCAAACCGGCAAAATTATCAAGATGCTCCAATCTGATCGGGGTGGAGAATACTTAAGTGCCGAGTTCCTGGAATATCTAAAAGAGAATGGAATTCTTTCTCAGCTTACTCCTCCATACACACCACAACATAACGGTGTATCAGAAAGAAGGAATCGCACCTTGCTAGATATGGTGCATTCCATGATTAGTAATGCTGAGTTGCTGCTATCCTTCTGGGGTTATGCACTAGAATCTGCTGCATACCTATTGAATAAAGTTCCAACTAAGTCTGTTGCTACCACTCCATATGAAATATGGAGTGGGAAGAAACCCTATCTTAAGTATCTTAAGATATGGGGGTGTCTTGCTTTTGTCAAAAAGATTCATCTGGTCAAGCTTGAGGCACGCTCAGTATTGTGTAAGTTTGTAGGATATCCCAAGAATTCTAGGGGTATTTTTCTATTACGCTGAAGAACAAAAAGTTTTTGTTTCTCATCATGCCCGCTTTATGGAAACTTAATTTCTTGAAAAAGAAATTAGTGGGAGCGCAATAGAAATGGAAGAAATTCCAGAACCATAAACTATTACTGAAGACTTAGTAGAACCTAAAGTTTCAATGGAACCGGACGTAACTATGCCACTCCCCAGATCTAGTAGGCAGTCTCATCCGCTCGAGAGATACTACGGTTTTCTCATAGATAGGGATCGAGAGGATTGTATCACGATGATAATGAGCCGACTTGTTTTTAGCAAGCCATCACGAGTAGAGACTCGGTGAAGTGGCTGGATGCTATGCGATCCGAGATGGAATCCATGTACACCAATAAAGTATGGATTTTGGATGTTTCCCCTGCTGGGGTAAAACCCGTTGGATGCAAATAGATCTTCAAAAAGAAGATTGGTGTAGATGGACAGATAGAAACCTTCAAAGCTAGACTAGTTGCTAAAGGTTTTCGTCAAAGACCAGGATTGGACTATGACGAAACTATTTCACCGGTGGCTATGCTTAAATCCATTCAGATCCTACTTGCCATTGCTGTCTTCCATGACTATGACATCTGACAGATGGATATTAAAACCGCTTTTCTAAATGGAAGTTTAGAAGAGTTTGTTTACATGGATCAACCAGAGGTTTCATAGACAATGGGAGCAGCTGAAAGGTGTGCAAGTTGTTTAAATCCATTTATGGATTAAAGCAGGCATTGCGGAGTTAGAACATCTACTTTGATGAGACGGTTAAGGAATTTGACTTTATCAAAAATGTAGATAAACCTTGTATTTATAAGAAAATTGTAGGGAGAACTGTGGTATTCCTCGTTTTATACGTAGATGACATTCTCCTGATAGGAAATGATATTCCTATGCTATAATCGGCCAAGCTTTTCTTGTCACAGAAGTTCTCTATGGATGACCTGGTTGATGCCTCGTACATTCTGGGGATTAAGATCTATCATGACAGATCTAAAAGAATGTTGGGACTTTCACAGTCAAAGTGTTGGGTATATGTATGCCCTAGAGGCCATTATATGATAGTGGATGTATTTATACATACATATATGTGTGTGTGTGTGTACAGAGGACTTTCTAGCTCGACATGATAGTATTCTATCTGGTTACTCTTTATCTGACATGTTCACTTGATCATGCTTTTATTCATTTGTACATGTTGATAAAGCCCTGAGGATATTTGCTTGACTACTGTGATTATGATGCAGATCATACTAGTGGGACATGTATAGTTTATAAGCATATCTTGAAATGTCCCTAGTCATGGGTGTATCGAGACGGGGCATCGATATCCCAAAGTAGACTAGTGTATATGATACTAGACCCATATGATGGGCAATGGATGTTCCCATATCCATTGATGTTAGACATCAAGATCGTATGTGGGTGCTCAGTGGAGACTGGGTACACTGGACGGACTCGCCGAGAACTCCTATATGGTATTATATCTATAGTCGGATAGCAGTTCTCAGGTGACACTGGTACAGGTTAGTCTGTAGACCCTAGATCGTCATAGAGTCTCACGTGTTCTCCCATTGTGCTTTGATTTCCACCCTACCACGGCTCTGCTGAGTCGTACAAACAGGTGGCTTTTGGGTACAATCCCAAGACATGTGGAGGCAATGAGCGATAGGAGGGGTTTCATCTCTCCCGGTATTGGGGGTTGATGTTGCGCTGTGCTCGATTGGCTATATCAGTAAGTCCCTGGCCAGGGCTGTTGAGATTTACTGATAAGTGTTATCAGTAGTTTCTTGGTCTGATTATAGGCCATACATCGGCATGACTTATTGAGTTATTAGGGTCGACGATGCCATCCCTAGATTTGATATGCAGCATATCTGACGAAGAGACCGGACTATACGGTAGTGTTGCCAGTTGACTCGACGGGAGTTTTGACAGGTTCGCTTGCTTTCTTCTTGTTAGTTATGTATATGCCCTAGAGGCCATTGTTGTACATATGATGTATATTATAATGGATGCTTGGTTATATATAGAGATGACTTTCTTGCTCGTCATGATAGTATGCTATTTGGTTTCACTTTATCTTAACATGTTGACTTGTATTGGTTTACTGTTTTACTCTCACATGTTGATAAAGCCCTTAGGATCTGTACTCGACTACTGGGACTATGATGAGATCATACTAGTGGGGCCGCGGTAGTCGATGAGTACATCCTATAACTGTTCCTAGTCGAGGGTATATCGAGACAGGGCATCGATACACCAGAGTAGACTAGCGTATACGCATCTTGACCCATATGATGGGCGATGGATGATCCCATATCCATCGGTGTTAGACACCAGAGGTGGTATACGGGTGCTCAGTGGAGACTGGGTATACTGGACGGACTCGCCGAGAACTCCCAGATGGTGATATACCACACGTCAGATGGCAGTTCTCCGGTGACACTAGTACAGGGTAGTCTGTAGACCCGAGATCGTCATAGAGTCTTGTGTGATTCCCACTGTGCTTTGATTTCCACCTTACCACGTCCAAGAGGGCATGCAAAACGGTGGCTTTTGGGTACAGTCCCGAATCACATGGAGGCAATGAGCGATAGGAGGGGATTCGTCTCTCCCGGTATAGGGAGTTGATGTTGTGCTGTGTTCGATTGGCTATAACTGGAAATCCCTGGCCAGGGCTGATATAGAGATTTACTGGTAAGTGTTACTAGTAGTTTCTCGACCCGTTATGAGCCACACATCGACACGACTTATCGGTTACTGGGGTCTGACGCATACCATCCCTAGACTTGATATGCGACATATCAGACGAACAGACCGGACTGTACGGGAGTGTTACTGGTTGGATTCACAGAAGAACGCACAGGCTAGCTTGTTGATCTTCTGATCGCTCAATACCTGGGTGGCTGTTACGTTTAGCTGACCGCTTGCAGCTTGTGGGTGTTTGATATGATCATCACCTGCTACCGGCGTATTGACGATTCTTTAGAGTCCTACACAGAGGTTTCTTGGCTCAGGCGAAACGGAGTAGTGGCGCATATGTGATATGCACAGGAGCGTGAATAATGCGATATGGGATACCGTATTATATTCTCGCGATATATGGATATGAACCGGGTCATCGGATCAAGTGTTGATTCGATGAATCGGTACATGATATATTAGTCGGTAATATTCGATATAGCTGGATCATCGATTCAAGTGTTGATTCGATGATTTAATGTATAATAATATATATGATATATTGTATTACATTATCTAATATTGGCTCGCTTTATTATTTCATTTTCTCAGTGGATGATACATTGATATATATGCGATATATGTTAATTGTATTATTTTCTTTTGTTGCAAATATATAATATATATGTGATATATATTATTGTGACATGATATGATTAATTGTTAAACATGTTTAAGGATGATTAATTGAGGTTAGGGTTTGATTAGGGTTAGATGCTTCAAGTTCCTTCTAGAAGCATTTTTCTTTTTGTCATGGTTGTGATATTTTGTGATGACACATTTTTAACTTAACCAAACCCTAACTCTAGTTGTTTCTCTACTCATTCTTAGCCATTCATCCTTGACCATGGTTATATATCAATCATATGTTTTATTTCTATTCATCACAAAAGGATTTGAGATAATTCATATTATCATTTATCCATTATCTTCTTCTTCTTCTCTCTTGAAGAAGCTCTCTTGAAAATCCTAAAGTGATGATAAAATATGAGAAAATGATATAAAAAGAAAGCAAAATTACTACTCTCTCATCCTCATCTCATCTAGCCCTTGAGATTAGTGTGTTCATCTCATAAGAGTGAGAAAGCTTGAGTCGTAGCAACTTCAAGGTAGATCATCGGAGATTTGGAATACTTCGAGTTAGCATGGATCGTTCGAGTCGTGGAGCCTCTCATGAGTCCGGGAGATCGTGGATCGCGGCAAAGGGACTTCTACTCGGAGCTTGTGAAGTGAAGGAGCGGACTACAAAGGTTGTTATCCCTCACACTTAGATAAAAGTTATCATCTTGCATGTTAAACCCTAATAATCTAGCAAAGATCCCGGCTTTGGGTTGTTCGGCACGTCTAAAATTTAATCCGGGCATGTTTGATGCCTTTTGAACCTTCACAAGAGTGCCTAGGAACCCTACAGTGGTATCAGAGCCTAGCTAGAGCATTAGGCGATGTGTTTACGAAGTTAAAACTCCGATCGAACCCGAAACGACAAAATTGGACCCCTCTCTGGAAATTTTTTAAATTTTGGGATTTTTCTGAATTAAAAATATGTAAAAAAATCAGCAGGGAATTCTAAGAATTACCAAGAAGCCCGAGCCCCCAATTCGATCAAACGGCCGCGGAAGCGCGGCGCAAGCTTGCTTGCGCGGCGGTTCCGCGGCGGATTGATCGATTGGCGACACGTGGCTTCCTGGTGATAACCGTAGGTACTTGCTGACTATTCTGGGTATTTTTAATCTGTTCCAGGTGTTTAAAATTCTGGGGTTTATTTGGTAATAGTAGATTCGATCGGAATATTTAAGTTCGTATTTCTTTCCGGATATTTAGAAACTGTTAAACTATTTGAACGGATATCATTAACTTACTGTTTCCCGGTACGGCAAACTTTCAAGTGTTGAAATTTTTTCGGGTTTAAATCTTTCGGAAAATTGTACAAGTTAAGCGGTGGACCCTCTAGAAGACAAAAAACCTTAACTCGATTATGTGACCGTCTTGAACTGCCTTTTGAACCTTCGGGTTTGGGGCAGTACGGCGAGCCACATGTGAGGCGTTGGCTTGACCCTTCTACGGCTGGATCACCGGTACTGTGACATATTCTGGGATTATTTGAACCCCGCTCAAGAGTTGAGCAGTTTAGGAAATTTTGGGTGTTTGATTATCTGTTCAGAAAGTTTAATAATGTCTATTTATCTGGAATGTGATACAATATGTGGAATTCATAGAGTTAGGCATGAAATACGGAGTATGTGATATTTCGGATTTACGATGTCTAAAGTGATTGTGGATTCCAAATATTGTAGTTTTACACTTTCTTTTCTGTGACCGTAAGTGTAATATGTGATATCGCCGGTTTCGTTGCTATATGATTCAACGACAATTGGGATGCGCATATTTACTTACGTTGATGATATGTGATATTATGTGTTGCTGTGATATGTTATATTGGATCGTCGCGTTCTGAATAGCCGGGGGTTTTATGTGAGATGAGGGTTTTTATTTTCATTCATGTAAAATTCATTTATAATGTAATATTCTTTTATTTGGGGCACTTCCAGGTTGCGGTTGCTGTCACCAGTGTATATTATTTACTTTTCCGCATTAGGTAGACCAAAGGTGGGGAGCACAAGTAACCGGGTTCTAGGGTCCAGTGGGAGGCCATCTCGAGGAGTCGAGACCGGGTCTCCTAACCCTAGAATTGGCAGTGTTACTTGCCGCTCTCGTAGGGGTCTTGGGATGTGGGTTTGGCTATTCGTCGCGACCGTGGAATCCGTGTTTTATACAGGCTCGTATTGAAAACACGGACGTCCTAGTATATCCAATATTTCATATATGTTCTTCTGCTGCAATGTTCTGTGATGAGATCATATTACTGCCTGAGACGAATGCTTATACTATATATATATGTTGATATATAAATATTACTGCTTTCGTTTCTTCTGTGATGCTTAGGAAGCATAAGCTGATGGGATTTTTATTAATGAGATTAATAAAAGAAAAGAAACCTAAAGATGTTGTAGAATCAAAACTTTATAAAAAGGGTAGCTACAGTTTTGCTTTGCACAGTGATATATACGATATATCCTGCACCTTATTCGATGAGGAAAGGACCGAGATCCCTTCACCGGGAGTGACTCCTTTAGCAAAACTGGCAGATGCTACAAAACGCGGTTTGTCTTTTAATTGCTTTTAGTGTTTTGCTTTGCACAGCGGTATATATGATATATCCTGCACCTTATTCGATGAGGAAAGGGCCGACGATCCCTTCACCGGGAGTGACCCCTTTAGCAAAACTAAGAAAAGCCTCGAAAACACTCCTTTTCAAAACTTTACTCGATTCTACGACGATATCAAGTTCATTACGCTCAGGGTTTTTCTAAAAACCTGCGTAGCCCTCCGTCATTTCAGATAGGTCCTGTTTAGTATTCGTGCTGCGTTTGTTGACCTTGTCAAGGCGCAGTGTGCGGTAGCTAACCAGTATTTATCTGCTTATGCATATGATGCAGATTGGGTTAGGGTAGTCGTGCGGCCTTGTTGACCTTGTCAAGGGTCGTGCGGGTGGGTTTGATTCAATCAAGAAATGACGGGTTGAACTTGACTTGCGGTCTATGGTTTGTTGACCTTGTCAAGGTCATAGATCATTTGGGGTAAAAATATTATCGGGAATTTCAAGTGTTGAAATTTGCAATGAGATTGCATACCTCCTATGAGATAGTTGGATCCCGATACCCACTGCGAGTAAGTGTTACTCCTGGGAGAGTTTTACACAGGACAATTAGCCGATCAAGTAGGTGTCTAGAAAAGTGTTAACGGGGTTACGCCTCTGGGAAAACGAGGTTTACATTAATTAGGTCCGTGCGAGAGCACGGGGAACCTCCCTCAAAGTACCGACACTGATCTGGCTGAAAGATTGACGAAATTGTAGGGTGTAATTAATCCCGGCTAATCTTACCTTTTAGGGTTTTAAGGTAGATTTGATCAAAACAGTGGGAGACATCCTGATTAGATAAGATAATAACCAATCTAATCTTGCAAGAGCATACGCTAAAGTGTTTTCTTCTCTCTCTCTCCAGGTAGCGACCATGTCATGCCATAATCAAGATAATAATATGGATGTATTGACTGAACCCAATTATTGTACTGAGCTAGGGAATGTTGGACCCGTTTTTTCTTATAAGAGTTATAAGACTGAACAGGAAACAGGAGAATATCTGGATTCTCAAGCCGCCCAAAAGAACATGCATGTTGATGCATCTTCTACGGGTGTGTTAGTTATTGAGAACTGTTTCTCAGTTCACCCTACGTCCTGGGTATTAGATACCGGATCAGGATCCCACATATGTAAACAGTTACATGGGCTACGTAAAGGTAGAGAACTGGGAAAAGATGACCATTCCGTTCAAGTAGGGAACGGTGCAAGTATTGTAGCCAAAGCAGTTGGCGAATATCACCTTGTATTACCAAGTCGTAATACACTGATTCTAAATGAGTGCTATTATATACCGAACATGATGTGCAACATTATATCAGTTTCTTTATTGAGTAAAGAGGGATATAATTTTGTAGTACAGGATAATGTTATGAACATATTCCTAGATCAAAAGTTGATTGCATCAGGCTCGTTACATAATGGCATATTCATTCTAAATCAGAATACAGTCCTGAATATACAAAACACACACAAGAGGAAAAGTTCAGATATGAACGAATCCTACTTGTGGCATTGTAGACTTGGTCATATCAATGCGACACGACTGGCTAAGTTACATAAAGATGGTTATTTGAATCCGTTCGAATTATCATCTTATGATACTTGCCATTCATGTCTCAAAGGAAAAATGACCAAAGCTCTGTTTAGTGGACACGGAGAAAGAGTTACTGAACTCTTAGGACTGATACATAGTGATGTATGCGGTCCCATGTCTACGCATGCCAGGAACGGTTCTTCCTACTTCATTACATTCACTGACGATCTCTCCAGATACGGACATGTGTTCTTGTTGAAACACAAGTCTGAAGCTTTTGAGACATTCAGAGAATATAAGCACGAAGTAGAGAACCAAACGGGCAAAAGTATTAAGATTCTTCGATCTGATCGAGGAGGTGAATACTTAAGCAATGAGTTCCTAGATTATCTAAAAGAGAATGGGATTCTCTCTCAGCTTACTCCTCCTTATACACCACAGCACAACGGTGTATCAGAGCGGAGGAATCGCACCCTATTAGATATGGTGCGCTCTATGATGAGTACAGCTGAGTTACCTATTTCCTTCTGGGGGTATGCGCTTGAGACAGCAGCATACCTATTGAATCAAGTTCCGACTAAATCTGTACCTACCACACCATATGAGATATGGAGTGGGAAGAGACCGTATCTTAAACGAGTTAAGATATGGGGTTGTCCAGCCTATGTCAAAAGGCAAAATCCGGACAAACTCGAGGCACGGTCAGTTCTTTGCAAGTTTGTAGGATATCCGAAGAATTCTTATGGATATTTTTTCTATCACAGTGAAGAGCAAAAAGTGTTTGTTGCTCAACATGCCACCTTTTTAGAAAAGGAATTTCTTGCAAAAGAAATTAGTGGCGATGAGGTAGAGCTGGAAGAGGTTCCAGCAATACAAACTACAACTAAAGATTTAGTGGAACCAGAGGATTCAGTAGTACCCGACGAACCCCAGCCTCTCCGCCGATCTAGTACGGTTTCTCGTCCACCTGAGAGATACTACGGTTTTCTCATTGATGGTGGAAGCGAGGATTGCATCATGGATGATGATGACCCGACTAGTTTCGAGCAGGCCATCACGAGTGGTGACTCTGTGAAATGGATGGATGCAATGCGATCTGAGATGGAATCCATGTACACCAATAAAGTATGGATTTTGGAAAATGCTCCTGAAGGGGTAAAACCCATTGGGAGCAAGTGGATTTTTAAAAGGAAATTTGGTGTAGATGGAAAAGTTGAGACTTTCAAAGCTAGACTTGTAGCAAAGGGTTTTCGTCAACGACCAGGTGTGGACTATGGCGAAACCTTTTCTCCAGTGGCTATGCTTAAGTCCATCCGGATCTTACTTGCCATTGCTGCATACCATGACTACGAAATCTGGCAAATGGATGTTAAGACCGCCTTTCTGAACGGTGATTTAGAAGAGAGCGTGTACATGACTCAACCAGAGGGCTTCGTAGATAGTGGGAGCAGCGGAAAGGTGTGCAAGCTGCTTAAATCCATTTATGGGTTAAAACAAGCATCGCGGAGTTGGAACATCTGTTTTGATGTTGTAGTCAAAGAGTTTGACTTCATCAAAAATATAGATGATCCTTGTATCTATAAGAAGGTAGCAGAAGGTAAGGTTGTCTTCCTCGTATTGTACGTGGATGACATACTCTTGATAGGAAATGATATTCCTATGCTGCAATCAGTCAAGCTCTTCTTATCACAGAGATTCTCAATGAAAGATCTAGGTGATGCCTCCTGCATATTGGGAATCATGATCTATAGAGATAGATCTAAACGGATACTGGGATTGTCCCAATCCAGGTACATTGACACCATACTAAAGAGGTTTAGTATGGAAGAATCCAAGCGTGGGAACCAACCCACGATCTCTGGACTCACTCTCTCCAAAGAGATGTCTCCCAAGACTGATTTGGAGAGAGCTCGCATGCAAGGGATACCCTATGCTTCGGCAGTAGGCTCTATCATATATGCGATGCTATGTACCAGACCCGATGTAGCATACTCACTAAGTGTAGTGAGTCGGTATCAAGCAGATCCTGGAGAGAGTCACTGGACAGCTGTGAAGAACATTCTCAAGTACTTGCGAAGGACTAAGGAGATGTTCTTGGTGTATGGTAACGGAGAACTCCAGGTGGAGTCCTTTACCGATTCCAGCTTCCAAAGTGATAAGGACGACTCTAAGTCGCATTCGGGTTTTGTCTTTACCCTCAATGGAGGGGCGGTATGTTGGAAGAGTTCCAAACAGGATACCGTTGCAGACTCGACGATGGAGGCTGAATACATCGCTGCCAACGATGCTGCCAAAGAGGCTGTCTGGATCAAGAAGTTCATTAGTGAACTTGGAGTGGTTCCATCCATTGAGCATCCAATACCTCTGTATTGCGATAACAATGGAGCTGTGGCTTTAGCCAAGGAACCCAGGTCCCATCAAAAGTCCAGACATATTCTGAGGCGGTATCACCTGATCAGGGAGATAGTTGATCGCCGGGAGATCGAGGTCAGGAGAGTAGATACGAAGGACAACACTGCGGATCCATTCACGAAGGCTATTCCCCAGATACAGTTTGAGAGATTATTCGGGATGCTAGGTATGAGATACTACAGCAGCTGGCCTTAGTGCAAGTGGGAGATTGTTAGTTATGTATATGCCCTAGAGGCCATTGTTGTATATATGATGTATATTATAATGGATGCTTGGTTATATATAGAGATGACTTTCTTGCTCGTCATGATAGTATGCTATTTGGTTTCACTTTATCTTAACATGTTGACTTGTATTGGTTTACTGTTTTACTCTCACATGTTGATAAAGCCCTTAGGATCTGTACTCGACTACTGGGACTATGATGAGATCATACTAGTGGGGCCGCGGTAGTCGATGAGTACATCCTATAACTGTTCCTAGTCGAGGGTATATCGAGACAGGGCATCGATACACCAGAGTAGACTAGCGTATACGCATCTTGACCCATATGATGGGCGATGGATGATCCCATATCCATCGGTGTTAGACACCAGAGGTGGTATACGGGTGCTCAGTGGAGACTGGGTATACTGGACGGACTCGCCGAGAACTCCCAGATGGTGATATACCACACGTCAGATGGCAGTTCTCCAGTGACACTGGTACAGGGTAGTCTGTAGACCCGAGATCGTCATAGAGTCTTGTGTGATTCCCACTGTACTTTGATTTCCACCTTACCACGTCCAAGAGGGCGTGCAAAACGGTGGCTTTTGGGTATAGTCCCGAATCACATGGAGGCAATGAGCGATAGGAGGGGATTCGTCTCTCCCGGTATAGGGAGTTGATGTTGTGCTGTGTTCGATTGGCTATAACTGGAAGTCCCTGGCCAGGGCTGATATAGAGATTTACTGGTAAGTGTTACTAGTAGTTTCTCGACCCGTTATGAGCCACACATCGACACGACTTATCGGTTACTGGGGTCTGACGTATACCATCCCTAGACTTGATATGCGACATATCAGACGAACAGACCGGACTGTACGGGAGTGTTACTGGTTGGATTCACAGGAGAACGCACAGGCTAGCTTGTTGATCTTCTGATCGCTCAATACCTGGGTGGCTGTTACGTTTAGCTGACCGCTTGCAGCTTGTGGGTGTTTGATATGATCATCACCTGCTACCGGCGTATTGACGATTCTTTAGAGTCCTACACAGAGGTTTCTTGGCTCAGGCGAAACGGAGTAGTGGCGCATATGTGATATGCACAGGAGCGTGAATAATGCGATATGGGATACCGTATTATATTCTCGCGATATATGGATATGAACCGGGTCATCGGATCAAGTGTTGATTCGATGAATCGGTACATGATATATTAGTCGGTAATATTCGATATAGCCGGATCATCGATTCAAGTGTTGATTCGATGATTTAATGTATAATAATATATATGATATATTGTATTACATTATCTAATATTGGCTCGCTTTATTATTTCATTTTCTCAGTGGATGATACATTGATATATATGCGATATATGTTAATTGTATTATTTTCTTTTGTTGCAAATATATAATATATATGTGATATATATTATTGTGACATGATATGATTAATTGTTAAACATGTTTAAGGATGATTAATTGAGGTTAGGGTTTGATTAGGGTTAGATGCTTCAAGTTCCTTCTAGAAGCATTTTTCTTTTTGTCATGGTTGTGATATTTTGTGATGACACATTTTTAACTTAACCAAACCCTAACTCTAGTTGTTTCTCTACTCATTCTTAGCCATTCATCCTTGACCATGGTTATATATCAATCATATGTTTTATTTCTATTCATCACAAAAGGATTTGAGATAATTCATATTATCATTTATCCATTATCTTCTTCTTCTTCTCTCTTGAAGATGCTCTCTTGAAAATCCTAAAGTGATGATAAAATGTGAGAAAATGATATAAAAAGAAAGCAAAATTACTACTCTCTCATCCTCATCTCATCTAGCCCTTGAGATTAGTGTGTTCATCTCATAAGAGTGAGAAAGCTTGAGTCGTAGCAACTTCAAGGTAGATCATCGGAGATTTGGAATACTTCGAGTTAGCATGGATCGTTCGAGTCGTGGAGCCTCTCATGAGTCCGGGAGATCGTAGATCGCGGCAAAGGGACTTCTACTCGGAGCTTGTGAAGTGAAGGAGCGGACTACAAAGGTTGTTATCCCTCACACTTAGATAAAAGTTATCATCTTGCATGTTAAACCCTAATAATCTAGCAAAGATCCCGGCTTTGGGTTGTTCGGCACGTCTAAAATTTAATCCGGGCATGTTTGATGCCTTTTGAACCTTCACAAGAGTGCCTAGGAACCCTACACTTCTGATCGCT
Source organism: Agapanthus africanus (assembly GCA_030015575.1). Lineage (NCBI taxonomy): Eukaryota > Viridiplantae > Streptophyta > Magnoliopsida > Asparagales > Amaryllidaceae > Agapanthus > Agapanthus africanus. The sequence goes on from CM057343.1 coordinate 358,296,388, forward strand.
CAATACCCGAGTGGCCGTTACGTTTAGCTGACCTCTTGCGGCTTGGGGGTGCTTGATATGATCATCACCCACTACCGGCGTATTGACGAGTCTTAGAGTCCCACAGAGGAGTTTCCTAGCCCAGGCGAAACGATGTGGTGTGCATATGAGATATGCGCGGGGACCCTATTAAATGCGCGTATGTGATACCGTATATTGATCGGGCATTTACTATTGGTCAGGTCGTATGTGATATGACCGGTTTGTTAAATCAAGTGTTGATTTAGCTCACTTCTTTTAAACCCTTTTCTTTATTGTATGCATGCATGTATGCATATGTTTATGTTGATGCACATGTTGATGTGCATGCACACATACATGCATACACTTATGTGTATCATGGTTGTTGATACACTAGTGGTGGCAATGCAAGACTCACATGGAAGTATTTATCTTTATATTTATTTTTGAGTTAAAGGAAAATAGAATTAATTCATGGTTGATATTTATCCTTCATTCTTCACTTAACCTTGAATTAACCATAAGTTAATTTTCTATGGTTCTCTTTTCTCCAAAGTAAATATCTAGATATTTATTAACCCATGGTTTGGGATGAGAGTGGAAATTATATATAATTTCTATTCTCATTTTTATTCATTATCATTATCATAACTTGAGCTCTTGAGTTGCCATCATCTTCTTCCTCCTCTCTCTTGCTCTCTTGACCTAGCTAGTGAGTGAGATAGTGATAAAGTTAGGGTTTTGAAGTGAAAAAACAAACCACATCATCATTCTACACTAGTCTAGCCAATTAGTTTAGAATGTTAGCTTCATCTTCATCTTTTGATCAAGTGGAGCTAGGAGCTTGGACAAAAAGGACTCCGGGTGGATCATCGTGGACTCGGAAGTTCACAAGCAAGCCCGTTCCAACTCTCAAGTAGCCAAGGAGTCAAGCAAAGAGAACTACAAAGGTTGTATTCTCTTTACTTAGTGTTATATTACTTGTAGTATATGATACTACTTCATATGTTACTTTAAATTTCTAGTTTGATCCTAGGTTAGTTTGCTTAGCACCCTAAAAAATTTAATTGTAGCATGTTTGATGCATTACAAACCCTTGTGAGGTGCTAGGTAAACCCAACACAAAGTATATAAACACCGTACTGAAGAGGTTTAGTATGGAAGATTCTAGGCGCGGTAATTTACCCGCTTGTCACGAAATCGCCCTCTACAAAGAGATGTCTCCCAAGACTGATGAGGAGAAGGCTCGTATGAGCATTGTACTCATTGTTTTAGCGGTAAGGTCGATAATGTATGCAATATTATATATCAGACCAGATGTAGCTTATGCACTTAGCGTCGTAAGTAGGTATCAGTCCAACCCAGATGAGAAGTATTGGATAGCAGTAAAGAACATTCTTAAGTACCTGAGAAGGACTAAGGAGATGTTCTTGGTGTATGGTAATGGGGACCTTCAGATCAAGGCTTCTACCGACTCTAACTTTCAAAGTGACAAGGATGACTCTAAATCCGTCTCGGGTTATGTGTTTACCCTCAAAGGAGGGGCATCTGTTGGAAGAGCTCCAAACAGGACACCGTAGCAGACTCGACTATGGAGGCTGAGTACATCACTGCTAACGATGCTGCAAAAGAGGCAATCTGGATGAGGAAGTTCATTTCTAAACTTCAGGTGGTTCATCCATTGCTGATCCAATATCTTTATATTGCGATAACAATGAAGCCATGGCTTTGGAAAAGGAACCATGGTCCCATTAGAAATCCAGACATATCTTGAGGCGGTATCACCTGATCAGGGAGATCGTTGATCGCCGGGAGATCGAGGTGCGAAGAGTAGGTACAAAAGGTAACACGGCAGATCCATTCACTAAGGTTATCCCTCAAGTCCAGTTTGAGAGACAATTCGAGATGTTGGGTATACGGTACGCCAACAACTGGCCCTGGTGCAGACGTTGGGTACTCGATATGCCAATAATAGGCCTACGTGCAAGTAGGAGATTGTTGGATATGTATGCCTTAGAGGCCTTTATCGTATATGATGCCAGGGGTATGTAAGTACAGGACAATCTTGCTCGATGATAGATATTATTTGGTTTGCCTTTATCTTAACATGTGTATATATTTTACTTGTTATTTCATATCGCTTATACATGTTGATAAAGCCCGTAGGATCATTGCCTGACTACCAGCGTGTTGGAGATAGTGCCCTCAGAGTCAATTATTGGATCACAGGCACGTGATTGCAATGATTGAGGGAGGACCTATCCCGATAGGACAGTCTTACTCAAGATGATAGTATGCTATCTGGTTTATTTTTATCATCGCGTACTGCTTTAGGTGACCTTACAGGTCACTATTGCGCGTTGATAGAGCCCCTAGGATTCTTGCTTGACTGCCAACAGTATGAGGGCGATCATATACGTGGGAGCTGGTAGTCCATAAGCACATCCTTAAATGGTCCCTAGTCGTGGGAGTTTCGAGACAGGGCATCGATACTCCAGAGTAGACTAGTGTATACAGTCGAGACCCCGACGAGGGGCAGTGGCCGGTTTCACAAGCAACTGGTGTCAGTTGGTTCACCTAAGATGTATACAGGTGCTCATTGGGTTATGAGTACACCGGACAGGACTCGCCGGGAACATGCTAGTTGATCTTATACCTGACGTCAGATAGCAGTTCCCTGGTGACATGTGTAAAGGTTAGTTCATCGACCTGAGATCTTCATTTGTCTCGTGTGAGTTCCCACTGTACTTTGATTACTACCCTACCACGCTCAAAGGAGACGTGCAAACAGGTTTTAGTTGGGTACAGTCCCGAGCCACATGGAGGCAGTGAGCGGATCTGCAGAGGTTCGTCTCTCCCGGTATTGGGGGTGAGGTCGCGCTGTGTCTAGGAGAGCCCTTACACGAAGTCCTTGGCCAAGGCAGAAGATTTACTGGTAGGTATTCCAGTAGTATCTCAGGGTGTTCTGGGCTACACTCCGACACGACTTGTACCGCTTTTGGGGGTCTGACTTTTACCAACCCCCTAGGCCCGCCATGCGATGCTCATAGACGAACGGACCGGATTGTAAGGATATTGTCACTGACAGGCTCAGTAGGGTGTCAGGATGAGTTCGCTCATCGACGTCCCTTTTGCTCAATACCTGGTTGCCCGTTACGTATGGCTAATACCTCTGACGTGCTAGTGGTTAAATCCACAACCAAAGTATTGACGAGTCTTTAGAGTCCCCCACAGACCGTTTTCTCAAGTTTCGGGTGAAACGCTGTAGAGGCCGTATGGAGATATGGCAGGGTTCGATCAGATATGTGCGGTATTGCACGGATCATGATCGGACGGATAATACTAGTGGGTTTTGGTTTAAGCCGGATCCTAGTATTGTACAGTGTAGATTTTGTCTCATTGCATTTGTATTCGGTCGGAATACAAATGCAGGTATGTATATACAGTAGCGGGGTTTTCCTGTAATTTATTACGGGAATAGTTTTTTGAAGTTGCCAGTTTGCTTTCCGTTTCGGCCATTTTCCTTTGTTTCCTTTCTTTGGCTGAAAATTGGTGGAGGAGGGCTTATTTGCAATTGTGCAAATTAACATTGTGGAGGGTTGTCTTTGCATATTGTTGCTTCATGATGGTTGCACCATCATTTGACTTCTTGACTTTATCATGACTTGACTTTTGTTGGAATGATGATGGTTGATGGAGTGTTGGATTTGTTTGTGATCATTTTCTTCACATCATAACCCTTTTCTCTCTCTTCGATTATTGGCTCACTCACTCACCTCATTCATACACTCTCCTCTCATTCTCTCCTTGAGGTTTTGGCCGGCCAAAGAGGGAGGGGCTGTCCAAATTTTTGGGCATGAGTTATGCTCTCATTTGGCTTGCAAATGATAAAGTTCATCTCAAAAAGCTTTCACTTCATTCCTCCACTCAAAAGGCAACTTCTAGTAACCCCAATGAGACATGGCACTACACTTATTCTACAGCAACTCTTGGGCACGTCGGCTCGCCAACTTTGTGCCCGAGTTGCCTCGGTCCAGAGGTGGGAGCCCATAAAAGAACCCGGCGATGTGGTGCCCTTTCGACGAGGAGTTGAAGACCGGAGATTCCGCGGGGAGATCGGGACGACGACGAGAAGACCGAAGGACACGGATCACTCGGTATATCTCTCTACCCTCTCTCTTGTTATCTAGGATTAGATTAATGGCCCGATCCGGGATTTTTGTGCGCGGTGGTGCCGGTTCAAAAGTTAAAGTAAATTATCGTTTCCGCATTTTGGCCTCGGATTGACAGCCGGGGCGCCGCCGTGCACTTACACTGGTATCAGAGCCACGCCATTAACCTAGTCTAGCTTGGTCTAATGTGTTTACATTTTCTATCGAACAATATTCCAAAACCCACGTTTTCAAAGCTTCAGTTTTCTGTCGATTTTTTTTCTGGCTCGAAAATTTTTTCTGTATGTTGCAGAAGTACAAGCAGGAAATTCTAAGACATCTGTGAAAAATGGTGGTGTGACACTGTAGCGTGACCGCGGAACCGCGGCCAAACCCCTGTTCCGGCCGCGGTTCCGCCGCAGCACAGTGCCTTCACTGCACCATTTTTGCATAGTGATCTTTATACAGGGAAATTGGGGTTTTGGAATGTTCTGTTTGGGCCCAGTTTTTCTTTGAGTGCTACAGTAGTGCTTGGAGCCCACTTCGGTAAATTTGATCGATCGAAAATTTTAAACATGTTAGATCACAGTATTTACATTATATCTGCGACCGTGAATGTCACTTGATCGGTAAATCCTGTCTAGCTGCTATAGCCCGGTTAGACGGATTTGCGAACGTGACATTCACGTTGATGTTCTGTGTTGTGCTGTAATGTTGCGGATTGGTCGTGGGGGATAGACTGGATGCAATGTTAGTACAGTTTCGTTTTATATGTACATTTGATATTGCGGGGCGAGCGTCCGACATGTGGACTTCCGTCACTGCCTGTTTGTATATTATTCTTTTGGGACACGACCGGGGTGAGGTCGATGTACCCATTGTATGTATATTTTACTTTCTATACTAGGATTACCCCAAGGTGGGGTGCACGGATAGCCGGGTTCTAGAGGGCAACGGGCCCGCATCTCATGGCTTTAAGACGGAGGGGGCTTTACTCTAGAATTGGCAGGCTATTCGCCGCACTCGTAGGGGGTACAGGTTGACCCAGGAGGGGTGCCCAAGTTACAGGATTCCATGAAGTGCAAGGTGGTCCATTCACGTTGCTAAAGGGGGCTGCCTCGCTTCAGGTTTTGACGGGTAACTTGCCGCGCCCGTAGGGGTCTAAGATTTCATTGCACAGGCTATCCACACGACCAGGGGAACGTCGGGTTTCAGTAGCGGCTCTATGAAACCCGGGGATCCCAAATATCTGTATTGTTCTGTGATGCTTATTACATTTCTGTGATGTTGCATTTTATCACGCCTTGAGCGAATATTATATATTGATACATATACTAGTAGATGTTGTATATGTTTTGCATCCGCGCTAGTCCATACCCCACTCTGTCGTTAGTTAAGTAACCTAACGGGTGATGACGGGATCCAGTGGCGAATGCGGATGGCATATACGTACATCATTATTTTTTTTCTTTATTGGTGTGATCAATTGATGGGACTGCGTTGATTCGGATCAATGCAAGCTAAACAAACCTATTCTGATGTTGTTGGAACATTTTTCAAAAAGCTGTTATTGCAAGGGCGTTCTCTTTTGTTTTGCACAGTGGTATTCGGTTATGAATATCCTGCACCTCAGTCGACGAGGCAAGGGCCGAGATCCCTTCACCGGGAGTGACCCCTTGGACAGAAGTTTGCGTCAGGGCAATAACTTCACTATAGTCGATTACTTTTGCTTTGCATCATGGTATTCAGTTGGAATATCCTGCACCTCATTCTACGGGGAAAGAGCCGAGATCCCTTCACCGGGAGTGACCTCTTTAGCAAAGGTTTTCGTCACTATATTTTTATAAAAGCTATCAAGTTCCTTCAACGATATCAAGTTCATTACGTTAAAGGTTTTTCACCAAAAAGCATTCGTAGCCCTCCGTCATTTCAGACGGGTAGCATGTAGTATTCATGCTATGTTTGTTGGCCTTAGTCAAGGCATAGTGTATGGTAGCTGCTTGTTACCTTTCTGCTGCATAGATAGATGCGTTGGTTTGGGACAGTCGTATAGCCTTGTTGGCCCTAGTCAAGGGCTTGTACGGGTGGGTTCAAATTAACCTGGATAATGACGGGTAGAACTTGACATGTGACTTATGATTTGTTGGCCTTAGTCAAGGTCAAAAGAGCATGGGACAAAAATCACATCAGGAGTTTCTAAAGAAACTGAAACTTGCCAGATATGCGCATACCTTCTGGAGTGTGATAACGTGAGCGGATTCCGTCACGTTATCATGCGATGATAGTTGGATCCCGATTCCCACCGATGAGTTGGTTTACTCCTCGGGTGATCCCGACTAATTCTTCTTTCAGGTTTGGAGAAGAATTTGACGTTACAGTGGGAGGTTTCCAGATTAGATAAATTGGTAACCATTCTGATCTAGGTTAGAGTGCACGCTGAGTGTTTCTTTTCTCTCTCTCTTTGGCAGCGACCATTGACCCGACCCTAGACTATGACTCAGTGACCAAGTTGACCGAACCTTCTTAAACACTGGCTTTTGGATTGTCAGAGTTGCATACCTCATTGCCACTCCTACTTTTACCCTTTTCTCCAGGACACCCCGTATTACTACGAACGTCCACTTCCATTGGACAAAACCATCGTATGGTTATATACGAACTCGAAGGAATTTATTCGATGATGGTTTCCGGTTCTGGAGAAAACGAATAGGACTATTCAGTTGTCTTTTCCTTTTACCTTCTCTCAGGTTGCGAGTACTCTTTGGTTTAGGAGATAGTACACCTATTGCGCAAATTGGATAGTCTTCTTCCAAACCATAGGCAGATGCCGACCGGTAGGGAATGAAGAAAACCAATTAGCCTAACGATGGTGTATAGAAGGTATTAAGTAAAGATATATCAAGAGATTAGTAAGAGGGCAAAGTAAATTGCGACTGCTATTCACGACCAAACCAAGTATTTCTTCGCCAATCCTAAATCACCTTTGTATTTCTCCAGGACACTCCGTATCACTACGAAGATCCACAGTTTATTGGATACTCCATCGTATGGTTATATACGAACTCGAAAGGAACTTGTTCCAGTTCGGGGATGGATTCTGGTTCAGGAGAAATAGGAATAAGGTTTATTCGGTTGTCTTTTATCTTCACCTTCTCTCGCATTGCGAGTGTTCCTAGGATTAGGACAGTACACCCATTATGCTTATTGGATAGTCTTCTTCCAAACCATAGGCTGGTGCCGAACGGTAGGGAAGGAAGAAAACCATTTGGCCTAAAGGGGTGTACAGAAGGTAATGACTAAAGACATATGAAGGGATTTGGAGAGATGGTATAGAAATATACGGTTACAGTTGTGAATCTGATAATGGAAGAGGCATTACTAGGAATACCAGGATACCCCATCGAAACATTTACATGTTTCAGTTTTACTGTATATTGTTAATAGAGAACTAATTTCCCAATTAGTCCTTACTCCAGGGTATGTATTTACCAGGTATGATTCTCACATCTGTATGGTTTTACAGATGATGAGTGGGAGTAAGTTATTGGGAATTAGGTGATCATCCTCATTATATCGGGATTCGTTGTAATCGGTGATATTTGAGGAAGTCACCTGGGTTGTTTGCCGGACGGCAAATATTTGGTTTTGAATATCCGCTGTCATGCACCAATTTCAAATTGATATATCTGTACGTCTATTTTTATAGAGTGAGATATACCTTTTTGAAATTATGTCGATGACATTTACCTATATCAGTGGATGGTTAGGTAAGGAGCATTAAACAGCGGTGTAATTCTTCTTAACCAATAGTACAATTTTCAACCTACGACACACAGGGATTGAGTTATCAGACTCAAGGGACTTATACAGAGTATTGTATGTTGTCCAGTGTCCATTAGGACAGAGGGGTTGGTCCTCGTACCATATTCGGTTTACTTATGACTTCTCTAGTTTTTAGACAAGTGTTTCGTAGAAACGCAAGGTCCGAATTTTGAGAAGTTATAGGTATATGAATAAAGTAGAGAACCAGGTGCTGCAAGTATCGGGATTCTTCAAGGTGATCGAAGATGTAGATACTTGTGTATGGTATTCAGTTGATAGTAATGATTAAGAGAACTTGCTTCTCTTTCAGATTACTCATAATTGGAAGTACTCCTAAGTTGAGTAACGCTGATTGGCCTCCTTCCATTTAGTTAACATGTACTGGAGATAGCTGCATGATTTGAATCTGGTTCAATTAAATCAGTGCCTCTGTTTCTGTATTGGATACAGAACATTTCATATCTTGACGATGTTAAGGTACGGGGAGTTGTCCGGCTTATGCTTAAAACCAGACTTTGGACAACTCAAGGCACGTTTCTGTAATGGCTGTTTGTGGGTTGACCCAGGCTATGACGAGGGTTGACTTTCTACCATCTGGAAGATCAATAGTGATATTGTTCTAGACTCGCCACAGTTTTAATAAAAATGGATTTTTTCAGAAAACAGTAGTGAGAGTATGGTAGAACTGGAAGTGATTCCAGAACCGCAAACGATTACTGAAAGTTTGATAGGAACCTAAAGATTCAATCTGGCTTGACATTCCATTGGCCACTCAGCAGATACGGTAGGTAACCTCAGACACCCGAGGGGTACTCCGGTAGCCTCAAGGACGGTGACAGGAAGGTTCTTGTTTACCCAGACTTGCCATTGTTATTGTTCCAGACTGAGACCCGGCAGGAGGATGAGTATAGCGTCATTCTGAACTGGCTTCAGAAGTGCATGTGTATATGACTCTGCCAGAGGGTTGTCGTAGTCAGTGGGAGCAGCGGAAGCATTGGTGGACAAGTGGCTTATGTCTATTTATAGACTAAAGCAGAAATAGAGGAGATAGATTATCTATTTCTGATGTGACAGTCATAGGTTTGACTTCATCAGAATAGGGGATGGATCTGTTAAGAAGGTAGTAGGGTGTGATGTCCTGGTATTTGGATGACATACACAGAGTAGGAAGTGATATTCCTATACTACGATCGGTTATACTTTGGTTGTCGCACAGTGGTTTCTCCACAAGGGACTTGGATATTATATCAGACATTCTGGTTACTAGATCTATGGTTTTAGATCTAGATTTGGGTAGTTTCCCAATCTGGGTACTTAGACAGCATTCTAAAGGTGTTTTAGAATGGATGACTCCTGGCATGGTAGTGTACCTGCAGGTGATGGAGTCAGCCTCTCTAAAGGTGTCTTACAAACTAAAGGGGAGAGGGATGTGCATGATTGACAGATCACTTGCTTAGGCAATTGAGTTGATCATGAGATGTCAAGTACCACACCAAATGTTGTTTTTTGCAGTAGATGCAATAAGTTGATAATAATCCAATCCTGGAAAACCAATCGGAAGCAGTTTTAGAACATAAGTGGATATTCTTGGGATATGATAACGGTATCCTCCTTCGGGAGACAGTTATCATTCCAGGCTTCCAAGGTGACATGGATGACAGAGAGGTTGTCAGAGTTATAGTTTTCTTTCTGACGAGGGGCAGTATTTTGGACAGATGGTCCAGGTGGATACTGAGGAAAGGATGGCGCAGGATACTGATTAAGTTCAGTTGACGATACAGTCTAAGAAGTTTGGATTTGGAGTTCATTTATGAGCTAGGTCCCATCAGACATCCAGACGTATTCTAAGACAGGTATTGCTCATTTCGGGAGATGGTTTTCTCCGCGAACTTGAGATAAAGAGAGACATAGAAAGAAACATCCAGGCAGATCCACTCACTGAGGCTATTCCTCGAACACAATAGTTTCGCAAACGGGTTTTGTGAGACTTACTAGTAGAGGAGTTGGGTGTTCGGTATCACACGGGCTGTGAGTATGCGACATCGCAATAATTAGCCTTGAGTGCAAGTGGGAGATTGTTGGAGATAGTGCCCTCAGAGTAAATTATTGGATCACAGGCACGTGATTGCAATGATTGAGGGAGGACCTATCCTGATAGGACAGTCTTACTCAAGATGATAGTATGCTATCTGGTTTATCTTTATCATCGTGTACTGCTTTAGGTGACCTTACAGGTCACTATTGCGCGTTGATAGAGCCCTTAGGATTCTTGCTTGACTGCCAGCAGTATGAGGGCGATCATATACGTGGGAACTGGTAGTCCATAAGCACATCCTTAAATGGTCCCTAGTCGTGGGAGTTTCGAGACAGGGCATCGACACTCCAGAGTAGACTAGTGTATACAGTCGAGACCCCGACGAGGGGCAGTGGCCGGTCTCACAAGCCACTGGTGTCAGTTGGTTCACCTAAGATGTATACAGGTGCTCATTGGGTTATGAGTACACCGGACAGGACTCGTCGGGAACATGCTAGTTGGTCTTATACCTGACGTCAGATAGCAGTTCCCTGGTGACATGTGTACAGGTTAGTTCATCGACCTGAGATCGTCATTTGTCTCGTGTGAGTTCCCACTGTACTTTGATTACTACCCTACCACGCTCAAAGGAGACGTGCAAATAGGTTTTAGTTGGGTACAGTCCCGAGCCACATGGAGGCAATGAGCGGATTTGCAGGGGTTCGTCTCTCCCGGTATTGGGGGTGAGGTCGCGCTGTGTCTAGGAGAGCCTTACACGAAGTCCTTGGCCAAGGCAGGAGATTTACTGGTAGGTATTCCAGTAGTATCTCAGGGTGTTCTGGGCTACACTCCGACACGACTTGTACCGCTTTTGGGGGTCTGACTTTTACCAACCCCCTAGGCCCGCCATGCGATGCTCATAGACGAACGGACCGGACTGTACGGATATTGTCACTGACAGGCTCAGTAGGGTGTCAGGATGAGTTTGCTCATCGACGTCCCTTTTGGTCAATACCTGGTTGCCCGTTACGTATGGCTAATACCTCTGACGTGCTAGTGGTTAAATCCACAACCAAAGTATTGACGAGTCTTTAGAGTCCCCCACAGACCGTTTTCTCAAGTTTCGGGCGAAACGCTGTAGAGGCCGTATGGAGATATGGCAGGGTTCGATCAGATACGTGCGGTATTGCACGGATCATGATCGGACGGATAATACTAGCAGGTTTTAGTTTAAGCCGAATCCTAGCATTGTACAGTGTAGATTTTGTCTCATTACATTTGTATTCGGTCGGAATACAAATGCGGGTATGTATATACAGTAGCAGGGTTTTCCTGTAATTTATTACGGGAACAGTTTTTTGATGTTGCCAGTTTGCTTTCCGTTTCGGCCATTTTCCTTTGTTTCCTTTCTTTGGCTGAAAATTGGTGGAGGAGGGCTTATTTGCAATTGTGCAAATTAGCATTGTGGAGGGTTGTCTTTGCATATTGTTGCTTCATGATGGTTGCACCATCATTTGACTTCTTGACTTTATCATGACTTTACTTTTGTTGGAATGATGATGGTTGATGGAGTGTTGGATTTGTTTGTGATCATTTTCTTCACATCATAACCCTTTTCTCTCTCTTTGATTATTGGCTCACTCACTCACCTCATTCATACACTCTCCTCTCATTCTCTCCTTGAGGTTTTGGCCGGCCAAAGAGGGAGGGGCTGTCCAAATTTTTGGGCATGAGTTATGCTCTCATTTGGCTTGCAAAATGATATAGTTCATCTCAAAAAGCTTTCACTTCATTCCTCCACTCAAAAGGCAACTTCTAGTAACCCCAATGAGACATAGCACTGCACTTATTCTATAGCAACTCTTGGGCACGTCGGCTCGCCAACTTCGTGCCCGAGTTGCCTCGGTCCAGAGGTGGGAGCCCGTAAAAGAACCCGGCGATGTGGTGCCCTTCCGACGAGGAGTTGAAGACCGGAGATTCCGCGGGGAGATCGGGACGACGACGAGAAGACCGAAGGACACGGATCGCTCGGTATATCTCTCTACCCCCTCTCTTGTTAGCTAGGATTAGATTAATGGCCCGATCCGGGATTTTTGTGCGCGGTGGTGCCGGTTCAAAAGTTAAAGTAAATTATCGTTTCCGCATTTTGGCCTCGGATTGACGGCCGGGGCGCCGCCATGCACTTACACAGCGTCATGATGGCAATCATACTTGTAGGAGCTGGGTAGTCGATAAGCGCATCCTTAAATGTCCCTAGTCGTAAGAGTATCGAGATTGGGCATCGATACTCTAGAGTAGACTAGTGTATAGATTTCTAGACCCTGACGAGGGGTGATGGTTGGTCCCGCAGCCATTGGTGTGTTTCACCTAAGATTGTATACAGGTGCTCACTGGGGGTGAGTACACTGGATGGACTCGCCGAGAACTGGCTAGATGGTATTATACCTATCGTCAAATAGCAGTTCTCTGGTGATAAGAGTACAGATAGTCTGTCAACCAGAGGTCGTCTTTTGTCTCATGTCAGTTCCCATTGTGCTTTGATTATTACCTTACCACGGCTCTACTGAGTTGTGCAAACAGGTTTTAGTTGGGTAGAGTCCCGAGCCATATGGAGGCAGTGACCGATTGTTGGGGATTCGTCTCTCCCGGTATAGGGAGTCGATGTCGCGCTGTGTTCGGTTAGCCAGCACCATAAGTCTCTGGCTAAGGCGAATTGAGAATTACTGATAGTTAGATCAGTAGACTCTCGGATGGTCTTGAGCCACATCGGCACGACTTGTCTGTTTATCAGGGGTCTGAAGTTTTCCACCCCCTAGACCTGGAATTGTTAGGAATATGTATGCGCTGGAGGCTATTATTATATGATATAGTGGATGCTTGGACATGTATATATAGAGGAATTTCTTGCTCGACATTATAGTATGCTATCTTGTATTATTATACTGTCTCTCTGATACATGTTGAAAAAGCCTTTAGGATGTTTGCTTGACTACCAGGACTATAATGCAGATCATACTACTGGGACTTATATAGTCCACAAGCACATCCTTTAACTGTTCCTAGTCGAGGGAGTATCGAGACAGGGCATCGATATTCCAGAGTAGACTAGTGTGTACGTTTCTTGACCCTGTAGGGGGCGATGGTTGATCCCATAACCATTGGTGTTTGACATCAAAGATTGTACACAGGTACTCATTAGAGAATGGGTACACCGAACATAACTCGTCGAGAACTCCTAGATGGTACCATACCTATCGTCAGATAGTAGTTCTCTGGTGACACTGGTACAGGTTAGTCTGTAAACCCGAGATCGTCATAGTGTCTTGTGTGGTTCCTACTGTGCTTTGATTTCCTCCCTACCACGGCTCAAAGGAGTCATGCAAACAGGTGGATTTTGGGTACAGTCCCGAGTCACATGGAGGCAGTGAGCAATAGGAGGGGTTTCGTCTCTCCCGGTATAGGGAGTTGATGTTGCGCTATGCTCGATTGACTATAAAGGCCAGGGCTGATGAGATTTACTGGTAAGTGTTATCAGTAGTTTCTCGAACCGTTATGAGCCACACATTGCCATGACTTATCAAGTTACTGGGGTCTGATGTTTCAACCCCCAGACTCGATATGCGACATATCAGACGAAGAGACCGGACTGTACGGTAAGTGTTACTTATAGGCTTCATGGGAGTTTGGACAAGCTTGCTTGTTGATCTTCTAATCGCTCAATACCTGGGTAGCCGTTACGTCCAGCTAGTACCACTGACGGTTTATGGGTAACTGATATGATCATTACCTACTGCTGGCATATTGACAAGTCTTTAGAGTCCCACACAGAGGTTTCCTAGTTCAAGCGAAACGAAGTAGGGCACATATGTTGATATGTGCGAGATCCTGATTAAATACGAGTATGTGATGCCGTATTCTAATCTGGAGACATTTGATATCGGTTAGGTTATATGTGATATAACCGGATTATTGAATCAAGTGTTGATTTGATAATGTGATATATATATATAAATGATATTAGATAGTTATATATGATATAAACGGATTATTAAATCAAGTGTTGATTTAATAATTTGATATATATTTATATTTGATACTATTATATATTAACTGATATTATTGCTTACTAATTATTTTCTTCTTTTTATATATATTAATATATATATGATATGTGTGTGTGTGTGTGTTATATGAAGCATGATTTTCTATTTTGAGAAAATAGAAAAAGAGGTGGAAAATGGGAGATATTTTTGGCATGGGTGTGAAGCATGGCTCATTCATTTCTTTATTAGTTTGGCATCACTATTGAAGCATGGTTGGAATAAAGTATTGGAGTTTATTCCATGCTTCAATAAGTGAGGGTTTTTGTTGAGCCATTCGACACTTACCCACACTCATTTAGCCCATAAGTATAGGTTGTTTCCTTCACTAATACTTGATTAGTTAAGAGGTAGCTTGAGTTAGAGAAGCTTCAAGGTGGATCATCTTCGACACGAAGATCGCGAAGCAAGCTCGATCCCTTCTTCAAGTGGAGCCAAGAAGAGTCATAGGGACTACTACTCTGAGCTTGAGAAGAGAAGGACTTGGTCTACAAAGGTTGTAGTTCCATCACTTAGTATAGATCTTGTTTTATGATCATATAAACCCTAATAATCTAGTTAGATTCTAGGTTAGTGTGGCTTAGCACCAAGAATTTTTTTAAATTGAATGCTTGATGCCGATTAAAACCTTGTGGTGGTGCTAGAAAAAACTTTCTTGGTATTAGAGCCAAGTTAGAACATTAGAGGAAGTCTAAATGACGTTAAAGTGTTCGATCAAACTTCGAAAACCCGGTTTTGACCTAGTTTCTGTCCATTTTTCAAAGGTTGGAATTTTTCAGATTAAAAATAGTCAGAAGATTGTGCAGGGTATTTTATGGAGCCTCAAGAAAAACGAGGACCCAATTAGTTTAAACTGCCGCGGTACCGCGGCCTAACCCCTAGTTTGGTCGTGGTTCCGCCGCATGTTTAAGTGATTGTGAGATCATGCTTCTTTTGCCGCTCTATTGTGATATTTAGCACTTTCTGGGTATTTATAGTGAGACTCAAGTTGTTGAGGTCTCTGTAATTTGTGGGTGTTTGATGGATCGATTGAAATGTTTAACATCGTCTAGATTATTATGATATGTGATACAATATTTGGAATCCACAATAATTAGTTTTGTGAAAACTAGTTAGTGTTTTGTATATCTAGTGGTTTAGTCTGATCGATTGCCACGGAGTTTTGATTCGGATCAAAACTCCGTCGCAATCTCGTATTGTACGCGAACACTCTCCGGGAAACACTACTAGATAACCATGCCCTATAGCCCCGACCAAGTGATTGTAGGAGAACCCCGTTACCAAAAGCATCCACTCGGGTGCTCGCGACCACGGTGTTCCGCCTAAGTGCACTTCGTCGTTGGCATAGGGGGTGCGGCCATCTACTAAAGTTCCCGACGAGTATTCGATCTGGTAGTCAGGAATCTTGTTGAATTACCCAACTAAGTAATTGAAAAGTGTTTTCGATTTGAGACTAAAATGTAAGGTTTATAGGTTAGGCATGAAATTCGGAATATATGATATTCCAGGTTTATGATGTCTAAGGAATATACAGATTCTAAATATTGTAGTTTTTTTTCATTTCTTTTCTGCGACCGTAAGTGTAATATGTGGGGTATCCCCGATCTCATTGCTATATGTCAACGACATTCGGAATACGCATATTTACTTACGTTGATGACATGTGATGTTATGTGTTGCTGTGATATGTTATATTGGATCATCTTGATTGAATAGCCGGGGCTTTTTGCGTGAGATGGGAGTTTTTTAATTTTCATTCATGTAATAAATTGTATGTTGTAAGGCTACGGCAGCGCCCTGGCCGTCAATCCGAGGCCAAATGCGGAATAAAAAATTTTCAAAATGGCGCTAACGTAACCCTAAAACCCGGATCGTGCCATTAACCCTATACTAGTAAACTATAAAGTGGTTTAAGAGATTATACCGATCGATCCGTGTCCTTCGGTCTTCAATCTCTGCGCCAATCTCCTCGCGGCTGCCCCGACGAAGTTCGCTCTCCGGTCTCGCTTGTCGAAGAGGCTCCACGTCGAGGATTCTTTATACGGGATCCCGCTTCAAACCGAAGCAACTCGGACATCAAGTTTGCCAAAAGAGATGACCAAGATGAAGTAGAGATAGTGTGTGATTACATTGTCTCAATACACTCTATGATTCTCAACACATGAGAGGGATAGAGTGGAGGTTGAAGAAGATGCCCATGGTGGAAGTTGTGAGCTCAAGAAAATATCAAGTGAGAAAAAACCCAAGCTCTCCCAAAAATGAGATGGCTGCCCTTGTATTTGTGTGTGTGTGTTTGTGATATTGTGATGGCTAGAAAAGCAAAACCACCCCCAAAATATCTCACTAGCCTTAACAAAATATCTCCAAACACTATGCACAAATATCTTAGCCAAGACAAAAAACCTAGCTCAAGCCAACATGACTCATAACATGAGTCAACAAGTGTGCAAGCTAGATTCATGCCAAGAATGAGTCACACTTTCCACCAAATAAACATTTAAACCAAAATGTTTAATCCAAAAAGAAAATGGCATCAACTAAAGTAATCTTGTAATGAATTACAAGAATACCCCTCATTCGTATATACATACCCGCATTCGTATTCCGACTGAATACGAATACTACGAGACGAAAGTAATCCAACCAATCTAATACTAGGATCTGGCTTAAACCAAAGCCCACTAGTACGGTCCGTCCGATCATGATCCGTGCACGAGTGCACGTATATGATCGAACCCTGCCATAAAACTATACGGCCTCTACAACGTTTCGCCCGAACTTGGGAAACTTTCTGTGGGGGACTCTAAAGACTCATCAATACGCTGGCAATGGGTTTAACCACAAGCACGTCAGTGGCACTAGCTGTACGTAACGGCTGCCCGGGTATTAAGCAAAAGGGAGGTCGATGAGCGAACTCATCCTGAAACCCTACTGAGTCTGTCAGTGACAATATCCGTACAGTCCAGTCCGTTTGTCTATGAGTATCGCATATCGGGCTTAGGGGTGGTAAACATCAGACCCCCAATAGCGGTATAAGTCGTGTCGGAGTGTAGCCTAGAACACCCTGAGAAACTACTGGAATACCTACCAATAAATCTCGCTTGCCCGGGCTAGGGACTTTGTGTAATGGCTCTCCAGACACAGCGCGATCTCACCCCCAATACCGGGAGAGACGAATCCCCTGCCGATCCGCTCACTGCCTCCATGTGGCTCGGGACTGTACCCAACTAAAACCTGTTTGCATGACTCCTTTGAGCCATGGTAGGGTAGTAATCAAAGCACAGTGAGAACTCACACGAGACAAATGACAATCTCAGGTCGATAGACTAACCTGTACACATGTCACTAGGGAACTGCTATCTGACGACAGCTATAATACCAACTAGCATGTTCCCGGTGAGTCCCTCCGGTGTACTCATAACACAATGAGCACCTGTATACGTCTTAGGTGAACCAACTGACACCAATGGCTTATGAGACCGGCCACCACCCCTCGTCGGGGTCTCGATCCGTATACACTAGTCTACTCTCGGAGTATCAATGCCCAGTCTCAAAACTCCCACGGCTAGGGACACTTTAAGGATGTGCTTATAGACCCCAGCTCCCACGTATATGATCGCCATCATACTGCTGGCAGTCAAGCAAGAATCATATGGGCTTTATCAACATGTAATAGTGATCTATAATGTCACCTGAAGCATGTACACGATGATAAAGACAAACCAGATAGAATACTATCATCTCGAGTAAGGCTGTCCTACCGGTCCTCCCTCAATCATTGCAATCACGTGCCTGCGATCCAATAATTGACTTTGAGGGCACTATAGCCAACATATGTAATATTCTTTCATTGGGACACTTCCGGGTTAAGGATGATGTCACCATTGATGTATATTATTTACTTTTCCGCATTAGGATAAACCCAAGACGGGGAGCACAAGTAACCGGGTTTTAGAGTCCAGTGGGAGACCATCTCGAAGAGTCAAGACTGGGTCTCCTAACTCTAGAATTGGCAGGGTTGCTTGCCTCTCTCGTAGGGGTCTAAGGATGTGGGTATGGCTATTCATCACGACCGTGGAATCCGTATTTTTCATTACTGACTGAATTTAAAACACGGACCTCCTAGTATATCCAATATTTCATATGTTGACTTTTGCTAATTGAGTTCTGTGATGTGATCATATAACTCCATAAGATGAATGCTATATATATATGATATATATAATAAACGTTGCTTATGTTTTGCACCCACGCTAGTCCAGCCCCCGCTCTGTCGTTAGTTAAATAACTTAACGGTGTATGACGGGGCCCCATGGCGAATGCGGATGGCATAAACGTACTATTTTCGTTTCTTCTGTGATGTTTAGGAAACTTAAATGATGGGACTTCATTAATGAGATTAATGATAAGAAACCTAAAGATGTTGTAAAATCAAATTTTTCAAAAAGGTAGCTCTAGTTCTTGCTTTGCATAAGGGTATTCCTTGATGAATATCCAGCACCTCATTCGATGAGGAAAAAGCCGAGATCCCTTCACCGGGAGTGACCTCTTTAGCAAAGACTAGCAAATTCTACAATCCACTCGGCTGTTTCAAAAAGGTAGCTCAAGTTCTTTCTTTGTATAGTGGTATTCCTTGATGAATATCCATCACCTCATTCAATGAGGTGATAGCCGAGATCCCTTCACCGGGAGTGTCCTCTTTAGAAAAACTAGCAAATAATACAACCCACATGGTTTGTTTTGAAAACTAATCAATTTTAAAAGCGAAGCTTAAACCACTCCTTTTCAAATCACTATATTCTACAATGATATCAAGTTCATTATGCTAAAGGTTTTTCTCAAAACCAGTCATAGCCCTCTGTCATTTCAGATAAGGACTATTTAGTATTCATGCTGCATTTGTTGACCTTTTCAAGGCGTGGTGTGTGGTAGCTGATTAGTGCTTATCTGTCGCATGTGATGCGATTGGATTAGGGTAGTCGTACGACCTTGTTGACCTTGTCAAGGGTCGTGCGGGGGGATTAATTCAATCACAAAATGAACGGGTTGAACTTGACTTGCGGTTTATGGTTTGTTGACCTTTTCAAGGTCATAAACCGCATGGGGTCAAAACGGATATTGGGAATTTCAAGTATTGAAATTTGCAATGAGATTGCATACCTTCTATGAGATAGTTGGATCCCGATACCCACTGCGAGTAAGTGTTACTCCTGGGAGAGCTTTTCACTTTACAATTAGCTGATCCAGTAGGTGTCTAAGAAAGGAGTTAACGGGGTTATGCCCCTACGGAAACAAGGTTATTTAATTAGTTCCATGCGAAAGTATGGGGAGACTCCCTCGGAGTACCAATACCTACCTGGCTGACAAATTGGTGAACTTGTAGGGTGTAATTAATCCCGGCTAATCTTACCTTTTAGGGTTTGAAGGAAAATTTGATAAAAACAGTGAGATCCATCCTGATTAGATAAGATAATAACCAATCTAATCTTGCAAAGAGCGCACGCTAAAGCGTTTCCTTCTCTCTCTCTCCAGGTAGCGACCATGACACGTCTTAATCAAGATAATAATATGGATGTATTGACCGAACCCGCTTATTATACTGAGCTGGGGAATGTTGGTTTCGCTTTTTCTTATGATTGTCATAAGTCTGAGTAAGGAATAGAGGAATATCAGGATTCCCAGGCAACCCGAACGAAGAAAGAGCATGATGATGCATCTTCTTCGGGTGTGTTCGTTACCGAAAACTGTTTCTCAGTATGCTCTACGTCCTGGGTATTGGATACCGGATCAGGATCCCACGTATGTAATTTGTTACATGGGTTAAGAAGAAGTAGAAAACTGGGAAAGGGTGATAAGTCTCCAGTAGTACGGAATGGTGCAATTGTTGCAGCCAAAGCAGTTGGCGATATCACCTAGTATTACCAAATGGTAATACAATGATTCTGAATGACTGTTATTACGTACCAAAAATGATGTGCAATATAATATCAATTTCTTCATTAGATAAAGAAGGATATAATTTTGTATTAGAGAAAAATGTTATGAACATTTTCTTAAATCAAGTGTTGATTGGGTTTGGTACGTTATGTAACAGTATATACGTTCTAAATTAAACTACAGTTCTAAACATACATAACACACACAAGAGGAAAAGTTCAGAGATGAACGAAGCCTTCTTATGGCATTGTAGACTAGGTCATATCAATGCGACAAGACTAGCTAAGTTGCATAAAGATGGATATTTGAATCAGTTTGAATTTACATCTTATGAAACTTTCCATTCATGTCTCAAAGGCAAGATGACCAAAACTCCATTTACAGGACACGGAGAAAGAGCTACTGAACTCTTGGGACTGATATATAGTGATGTATGCGGTTCTATGTCTACACATGCCAGGAATGGTTCCTCATACTTCATTACATTCACCGATGATCTCTCAAGATACGGACATGTGTTCCTGATGAAACAAAAATCTGAATCTTTAAGAAATTCAAGGAATATAAGTGCGAAGTAGAGAACCAAACGGGTAAAAGTATTAAAATCCTTCGATCTGATCGGGGAGGAGAATACTTAAGCACGGAATTCTAAGATTATTTAAAAGAGAATGGGATTCTCTCACAGCTTACTCCTCCATATACACCACAGCACAACGGAGTATCGGAGCGGAGGAATCGCACCCTATTAGATATGGTGCGCTCTATGATAAGTGTTGCTGAGTTACCTATTTCAGTTTGGAGTTATGCACTTGAGACAACTTCATAACTATTGAATATGATTCCTACCAAATCTGTGCCTACCACTCCATATGAGATATGGAAAAGGAAAAGACCATATCTTAATTTTATTAAAATATGGGGTTGTCCGGCTTATATGAAAACAAAAAATCCGAACAAGCTCGAGGCAAGGTCAGTTCTTTGCAAATTTGTAGGATATCCCAAACATTCGCGAGGGTATATCTTCTACCACACCGAAGAACAAAAGGTGTTTGTTTCTCGACATACCACCTTTTTAGAAAAGGAATTTCTTATGAAAGAAATTAGTGGTGATGGGGTAGAACTGGAAGAAGTTCCAGCTACACAAACTATAACCGACGATTTGGTAGAACCGGAGGATTCAATAGTCCCCGACGAACCCCAGCCACTCTACAGATCTAGTAGGGTTCCTCATCCACCTGAGAGATACTACGGTTTTCTCATAGAAGGTGGGAGCGAGGATTGCATCATGGAAGATGATGGCCCAACTAGTTTCGAGCAGACCATCACAAGTGGAGACTCTGTGAAATGGTTGGATGCTATGCGATCTGAGATGGAATCCATGTACACCAACAAAGTATGGACTTTGGAAGTTGCTCCTGAAGGGGTAAAACCCATTGGGAGCAAGTGGATCTTTAAGAAGAAAATTGGTGTAGATGGAAAGGTTGAGACCTTCAAAGCTAGACTTGTAGCTAAAGGTTTTCATCAACGACCAAGTGTCGATTATGATGAAACCTTTTTTCCAGTGGCTATGCTTAAGTCCATCAGGATCCTACTTGCCATTGCTGCATACCATGACTACGAAATCTGGCAGATGGACATCAAGACCACTTTTCTAAATAGTGATTTAGAAAAGAGCGTGTACATGACACGGCCAGAGGGCTTCGTAGAAAGTGGGAGCAGCGGAAAGGTATGCAAGCTGCTTAAATCAATCTACGGATTAAAGCAGGCATCGCGGAGCTGGAACATCTGTTTTGATGTAGCAGTCAAAGAGTTTGACTTCATCAAAAACGTAGATGAACCATGTATATACAAAAAGGTAGTAGAGAATAAGGTTGTCTTTCTCGTATTGTACATGGATGACAAACGTAGACGAACCATGTATATACAAAAAGGTAGTAGAGAATAAGGTTGTCTTTCTCATATTGTACATGGATGACATACTCTTGATAGGAAACGATGTTCCTATGCTACACTCGGTCAAGCTATTCTTTTCACAAAAGTTCTCCATGAAAGATCTAGGTGATGCCTCCTACATCCTGGGGATAAAGATCTATAGAGATAGATCTAAGCGGATGTTAGGATTGTCCCAATCCAGGTATATAGACACCATACTAAAGAGGTTTAGTATGGAAGATTCTAAGCGTTGTTCAGGAATCACTCTCTCCAAAGAGATGTCTCCCAAAACTAATTTGGAGAGGGCCCGCATGATAGTGATACCCTATACTTCAGCAGTTGGGTCTATCGTGTATGCGATGTTATGTACCACGCCGAATGTAGCTTATGCACTAGGTGTAGTGAGTAGGTATCAATCAAATCCTGGAGAAAAGCACTGGACAGCTGTGAAGAACATTCTTAAGTACTTGAGAAGGACTAAAGAAATGTTCTTGGTATATGGTAACGGAGAACTACAGGTGGAGTCCTTTACCGATTCGAGCTTCCAGAGTGATAAGGACGATAGTAAGTCAGTCTCGGGTTTTATCTTCACCCTCAATGAAGGGGCGGTATGTTGAAAGAGGTCCAAGCAAGATACAGTAGCAGACTCGACGATGGAGGCTGAATACATCGCTGCCAACGATGCTACCAAAGAGGTTGTCTGGATGAAGAAGTTCATTACTAGACTTGGTGTGGTTCCATCCATTGAGCATCCAATACCTTTGTATTATGATAACAATAGAGCTATGGCTTTGGCCAAAGAACCCCGGTCCCATCAGCGATCTAGACATATTCTTAGGCGGTATCACCTAATCCGGGAGATAGTAGATCACCGGGAGATCGAGGTCAAGAGAGTTGACACGAAGGATAACACAGCGGATCCACTCACGAAGGCCCTCCCCCAGACACGGTTTGAGAGACTTTTTGGGATGTTGGGTATGAGATACTATAACAACTGGCCTTAATGCAAGTGGAAGATTGTTAGGAATATATATACCCTAGAGGCCATTATTGTATGATATAGTGGATGCTTGGACATATATATATAGAGGAATTTCTTGCTCGACATAATAGTATGCTATCTGATTTCTCTTTATCTTAACTGTACACTTGTATTATTATACTGTCTCTCTGATACATGTTGATAAAGCCCTTAGGATGTTTGTTTGACTACCAGGACTATGATGCGGATCATACTACTGGAACTTGTGTAGTCCATAAGCACATCATTTAACTGTTCCTAGTCGAGGGAGTATCGAGACAGGGCATCGATATTCCAGAGTAGACTAGTGTGTACGTTTCTTGACCCTGTAGGGGGCGATGGTTAATCCCATAACCATTGGTGTTTGAAATCAAAGATTGTACACAGGTGCTCATTAGAGAATGGGTACACCGAACAGGACTAGCCGAGAACTCCTAGATGGTACCATACCTATTGTTAGATAAAAGTTCTCTGGTGACCCTGGTACAGGTTAATCTGTAGACCCGAGATCGTCATAGTGTCTTGTGTAGTTCCCACTGTGCTTTGATTTCCTCCCTACCATGGCTCAAAGGAGTCGTGCAAACAAGTGGATTTTGGGTACAGTCCCGGGTCAGATGGAGGCTGTGAGTGATAGGAGGGGTTTTGTCTCTCCCGGTATATGAAGTTGATGTTGCGCTATGCTCGATTGGCTATAACAGCAAGTCCCTGGCCAGGGCTGATGAGATTTACTGGTAAGTGTTATCAGTAGTTTCTCGAACCGTTATAAGCCACACTTCAGCATGACTTATCAAGTTACTGGGGCCTGACGTTTCCACCCTCAGACTCGATATGCGACATATCAGACGAAGAGATCGGACTGTACGGTAAGTGTTAATTATAGGCTTCATGGGATTTTGGACAAGCTTACTTGTTGATCTTCTAATCGCTCAATACCTGGGTAGCCGTTACGTACAGCTAGTACCGCTGACGGCTTGTGGGTAACTGATGTGATCATTACCTACTGCTGGCGTATTGACGAGTCTTTAGAGTCCCATACAGAGGTTTCCTAGTTCAAGCGAAACGAAGTAGGCACATATGCTGATATGTGCGGAAGCCTGATTAAATACGAGTATGTGATGCCGTATTCTAATCTGGCAACATTTGATATCGATTAGGTTATATGTGATATAACCGGATTATTGAATCAAGTGTTGATTTGATAATGTGATATACAGATAAATGATATTAGTCGGTTATATATGATATAACCGGATTATTAAATCAAGTGTTGATTTAATAATTTGATATATATTTATATTTGATATAATTATATATTAACTAATATTATTGCTCACTAATTATTTTCTTCTTTTTATATATATTAATATATATGTGATATATATATATATATGTATGTATTTTGAAGCATGATTTTCTATTTTGAGAAAAAAGAAAAAAAGGTGTAAAATGGGAGATATTTTGGCATGGGTGTGAAGCATGGCTCATTCATTTCTTTATTACTTTGGCACCACTATTGAAGTATGGTTGGAATAAAGCATTGGAGTTTATTCTATGCTTCAATAAGTGAGGGTTTTTGATGAGCCATTCTACACTTTCCCACTTGTAATGCTAGCTCGTTCTCTTGCTCTCTCATTTTTCTTCTTCTTCTTCCTCCAAGTCCTAACCCTTGCATAAGTTGTGAACCCTAGGACTTGTGAGACTTCTTAGTGAGCTAAAAACACCTTGTTTCCCCCAATCAGAGCAAAGCTCTGTTCAAATTTTAAATTTGAAATGAAGCAGCGCTTCATAAAAGCGCTCGCGCCAAGAGCGCCAGCGCTCCGAAGCAACGCTCACGTGCAAAGCACGAGTGCGCTGGCGCCAAGAGCGCCACCGATCTGAAGCAGCACTCACGTGCAAAGCACGAGTGTGCTAGCGCCAAGTGCGCCAGCGCTGAGAGTTAAAGACTCTGAGGCAGCGCTCACGTGCAAAGCACAAGAGCGCCAGCGCTAGAACTAAATGTTCTCCACCCTTAGATCAAAGATCCAACGAAGATGAATAAATCATCAAATTACCAGAATAAGATTCTGTTAAGGAACTCCTCAGAATCTTTCCAAATAAGAAAGATTGTGCTCTGTAAATCAGAGCACCGTTGGATCAATGATCCAATGGTGATTAAAAATCACCAAGGAATAGAACAAGTTCTGTATGGGAAAAGATTTTCCCAATCTCTTTAAAAACAAGAAGATTGCTTTCTGTAAAACAGAAGCCTTAGGATCAAAGATCCAACGGTGGGAAATATCCCCAAATCAATTAGAGAAATGATCTCTTCAACTGATTCAACAAATCAGCCTCCCCTATATAAAGGACCCAAGACTTCAAGTCTCGCACAGAAGAACCCCCCCCCCCCACAAGCTTTGAGAAATTTCAAAGAAAAGAGCAAGCTCTGAAAAGAAGAACTTTTCTTCAAGGTAAAAAACAGAGAGATAAAAAAACATCTCATCAAGGAAGAAGAACATAGTTCTTTTTCAGATCATAGATCTATAAGACAGAGGTCTTTCACAAAAAGAGATCATAGTATCTCATCATAAAAAGGGGGAAGAAGAATTTCAATCTCTTCAGATCATAGATCTACAAAGACAAAGTCTTTCATAAAAGAAAATAGGAGAGATTGTAACATCTCCTATAAAAATAAGAACTTTATTCTTAGAACCATGAGACAAAGTCTCTTGTAAGCGAGAACTTATTTCTCAGATCACAAAATTGATCAGAAGCGCTCTGCGCTCATTGTATAGCGCTCAGCGCCAAGCGCGCCACGTGCTCCTCGCGTGTGCGCTACTTCATAAGAAGCGCCTTAGCGCTCCAAATCTGGTGACCAGCGCCAAGCGCGCCACGTGCTGCTCATGTGTGCGCTACTTAACAGAAGCGCTCTGCGCTCTTTGACTGGCGCTCAGCGCCAAGCACGCCACGTGCTCCTCACGTGTGCGCTACTTAACAGAAGCACTTACGCACTGACTGACGCTCAGCGCCAAGCGCGCCACGTACTCCTCACATGTGCGCTACTTAACAGAAGCGCTCTGGGCTCATTGACTGGCGCTCAGCGCCAAGCGCACCACGTGCTCCTCACGTGTGCGCTGAGGGAACATAAACTGTTCTTTAAATAAAGCCCCAGAGCTATAATGAGTGCTCAGCACTCAATAAAAGACAAAACGGTTGTCAGAACCCAAACCAATGCTCGGCATTGTTAAATGAAAAAGGACTGAGCCTAATTAAATGTCCAACATTTTAACTGAATGGGTCGAGCCCAAGTTGGCCACAGATCCCTAATTCAGATTAATTGAGCCCATATGCTCATAAATCTTTGATCTTAGTCCTAAATTTGACTGCAGATCTCAAAACCAATATTAGTTCAAGGGTACTCTTAAAAGCAATCAAAAGACAAACCGAGTGTGTAGCATCTACCAGTTATTGCTAAAGGAGTCACTCCCGGTGAAGGGATCTCGGTCCTTTCCTCATCGAATAAGGTGCAGGATATATCATACATACCGCTGTGCAAAGCAAGAACTGTAGCTACCTGTTTTATTTTGAAATTCGATTCTACAACATCTTAGGTTTCTTTTCTTTCATTAATCATATTAATGAAGTCCCATCATTTAAGTACCTAAACATCACAGATAAATACGACGTACACTTATGCCATCCGCATTCGCCTCGATGTCCTCTCGTGCACCGTTAGGTTAGGTAACTAACGGCAGAGCGGGGCAGGGCTAGCGCGGGTGTAAAACATAAGTAACGTCTATATAATATATCATATATACTATATACTGTATCTATCACAGAACATCACATGATCACATCACAGATATCGCAGCAGAAGAATATCATATGAAATATTGGATATACTAGGACGTCCGTGTTTTCAATACGAGCCAGTATAAAACACGGATTCCACGGTCGTGATGAATAGCCAAACCCACACCCCTAGACTCCTACGAGAGCGGCAAGCAACCCTACCAATTCTAGAGTTAGGAGACCCGGACTCGACTCCTCGAGTTGGTCTCCCACTGGACTCCAGAACCCGGTTACTTGTGCTCCCCTCCTTGGGTCTATCCTAGTGCGGAAAAGTAAATAATATACAAAAGGTGACAACTTCCGCAACCTGGAAATGCCCCAAGAAAAGAATATTACATACAAGTTTTTACATGAATGAAAATGAAAAACACTCATCTCACATAAAAACCCCCGGCTATTCGAACACGACGATCCAATATAACATATCCAGCAGCGCATAACATCACATGTCATCAACGTAAGTAAATATGTCTATCCCAATTGTCGTTGACATATAGCAACGAAACCGGCGATATCACATATTACACTTACGGTCACAGAAAAGAAAGTGTAAAACTACAACAGTTGGAATCCGCAACCTCCTCAGACATCGCATGCCTGACCAAATGAATTACTTAGACATCGAATGCCTAACAATTATAAACCCCGCATTTTAGTCTCATCATTGAAAACACTTTTCAATATTAAGTCGGGCAATTCAACAAGATTCCCGACACCCTGATCGAATGCTCGTCGCAAACTTCGGTAGACGGCTGCACCCCCGATACCGTCGACGAAGTGCACCAAGGCGGAACACCGCTACCGCGAGCACCCGGACGGATGCTTTCGGCGACGGGGTTCTCCTACAGTCACTTGGTCGGGGCTATGGCGTGAGGCTGTCTATTAAGTTTACCCGGCGAGTATCCGCGTACGCTACGTGATTGCGACGGACTTTTGATCACATCAAAATTCCGTGGCAACCGATCAAGTGAGACTAAACTGCTATGTTTATAACATTCATTCAGTTATCTCATAACTCATTGTGAATTCCAATTATTATATCCCATTCCAGATAATTAGAAAATGTTAAACTTTCCGATCGAACATTCAAACACCCAAGGTTTCCCGATACAGATCAACACATGAAACAAGTCTAAAAACATTCAGTTCGTGCCTCAGTACCAACGGTCCAGCCGTAGAAGGGTCAAGCCAACGCCTCGCATGTGGCACGCCGTACTGCCCCAAACCAGAAGGTTCAAAGGGCAGTTCAAGACGGTCACATAATCGAGTTAAGGTTTGTTGTCTTCTAGAGGGTCCATTGCGTTACTTGCACTACTTAGAACGTCGTTAAACTACGGAAAGATCCAACACTTGGAAATTTCCCGACAGGGGAAAAATTGGGTATTTATATCCGGTCGAACTTTTTAACATATTCTAAAATATCCGGAAAGCCACACAGACAAAATTTGATAATCCGATCGAACATTCGAATCCCCAAAACAACCCCAGAAAATTCAACTCTTGAATAAATTTTAAAAATACCCAGAGAACTCAGCACCTGAAACAATGAATTACTGTGCAAACAGTTACTGCTGACGTCACACTTCTGCCGCGGAACCGCCGCATAAGCTAGGCTTATGCCGCGGTTCCGCCGCCGATTACACTGTTCATGCAAAACTTTTTGCGCCGTAATTCTTAGATTTCCCTGCTGAGTCTTCTGCATATTTTTAATTTGGAAAAATCCACGATTTTAGAAAAAGTACAGAGAGCAATTTTTGGGGTTGGGTTTCGGTTCGATCGGGTTTCAAATTCCGTCTAGACTTCGCCTAAGGCTCTAGCTAGGCTCTGATACCACTGTAGGGTTCCTAGGCACCCTAAGGAGGTCTCACAAGGCATCAACCATGCCAATTTTTAAAAATACGGTGCCGAAAAACCCTAGTGTACGGATCGTTGGCTAGAATTCTAGGCGAAAAGTAAACTAGTTAACACTTAACTATAAGAATGCGGAAATACAACCTTTGTAGATCTGGTGCTCCACCTCCACGGCTCCGCAATGAAGTCATCTCCGCTGTCCAAATCAAAATCCGGGCTCTAGCGTCGGCTTCATCGGAGAAAGAGCGGGCAAGGTCGTCGGCTTCGTGCCGAAGATGATCTACGTCGAGGCATCGCTAGATCAAGCTCCAACTTCACCAAGTGATGAAACTTGTGAAGAAAACACACTCTACTACTTGGCAAGAGGTAGAGGATGAAGAAATAGGAAGTGGGTAGACTTTAGAATTGGATTTCTCACTCATTTCCATCAATCACCATTGATGGAGATTGCTTTCTTCAAGTGAAGAAAAGGAAGAAGAAGAAGCTAGTATTATGATAAGTTCTTTTCAAAAAGTAAATAATAAGAATACTTATCATA
This sequence comes from Agapanthus africanus, assembly GCA_030015575.1. NCBI lineage: Eukaryota > Viridiplantae > Streptophyta > Magnoliopsida > Asparagales > Amaryllidaceae > Agapanthus > Agapanthus africanus. The sequence goes on from CM057343.1 coordinate 358,325,582, forward strand.
ATTTAACCATGGTGAAGTGTAGAGAATCAACTAGGGTTAAGTGGAGTGGTTAGGGTTAAGCATGAGACAAAATGGTGACTTAGTCAAAGCTTCATGAAGCTTCAACATACAAGTCCAAAATAAGCCACCATTTCATTTCTTTATGCTTAATATTTTTCCAAAAATAATAAATGGATAAATAAATGAGAAAAAGAAATGAAACCCTAACCACTTAAGTAACCATGGTTTAATTCTTTACACAAACCCAAACTAGCATGTATCATCAAACATGATACAATCTTGTGCACAAAAAATATATCATATATACAATGTGCACAAACCAAGTGAGAAAATCCATTTAAAGTGAACCAATATTAGTTAATGCAAAGTAATATATCAAATATATAATTATACATTAAATCATTAAATCAACACTTGATTTAACGATCCGGTCATATCGCATATAACCGACTAATATACAATGTATCGATTTATCGAATCAATCCATGATTCGATAACTAGGTTATATCGCATACAACCATTCGACACATTCATCGCGAGAATAGAATACGATATCACATACACGCATTATTCTCGGTCCCGCACATATCTCATATGCGCTCCTATTTCGTTTCGCTTGAGCCAGGAAACCTCTGTGTAGGACTCTAAAGACTCGTCAATACGCCGGCAGCAGGTGATGATCATATCAAACACCCACAAGCCGCAAACGGTCTGCTAAACGTAACGGCCACCCGGGTATTGAGCGATCTGAAGATCGACGAGCAAGCCCGCTCACACTCCAGTGAATCCAACCAGTAACACTACCGTACAGTCCGGTCTGATCGTCTGATATGTCGCATATCTCGCCTAGGGGTGGTAAACGTCAGACCCCAATAGCTCGATAAGTCGTGTCGATATGAGGTCTATAACAATTCGAGAAACTACTGGTAACACTTACCAGTAAATCTCAGCAACCCTGGCCAGAGATTTCCTGTTATAGCCAATCGAACACAGTGCAACATCAACCCCCTATACCGGGAGAGACGAATCCCCTCCTATCGCTCATTGCCTCCATGTGACTCGGGACTGTACCTAAAAACCACCGTTTTGCACGCCCTCTTGGACGTGGTAAGATGGAAATCAAAGCACAGTGGGAACCACACAAGACTCTATGACGATCTCGGGTCAACAGACTACTCTGTACCAGTGTCACCAGAGAACTGCCATCTGACGTAAGGTATAATACCATCTGGGAGTTCTCGGCGAGTCCGTCCAGTGTACCCAGTCTCTACTGAGCACCCGTATATCATCTCTGATGTCAAACACCAATGGATATGGGATCATCCATCGCCCATCTGTATGGGTCGAGAAGGTATACGCTAGTCTACTCTGGTATATCGATGCCCCATCTCGATACACCCACGACTAGGGACTTTCAAGGATGTACTTATGGACTACCATGTCCCCACTAGTATGATCCGCATCATAGTCCAGGTAGTCAAGCACACATCCTAAGGGCTTTACCAACATGTAACAGAGAGACAATCAGTGTACACGTTAAGGTAAAGAGCAACCAGATAGCATACTATCATGTCGAGCAAGAAAGTCCTCCCTATATATGTCCCAGCATCCACTACAATATACATCCAATGTACAGTAATGGCCTCTAGGGCATACATATAACTAACAATCTCCCACTTGCACTAGGGCCATCTGTAGCAGTGGTTGTAGTATCTCATACTCAACCATCCCATAAAAGTCTCTCTCTGGGAACAGGCCTTTGTGAGTGGATCCGCTGTGTTGTCCTCTGAGTCTACTCTCCAAACCTCGATCACCCTGGAGATCAACTATCTCCATGATCAGGTGACACTGCCTTAGAATATGTCTGGATCACTGATGGGACGGACGTTCCTTGGCATAAGCCACAACTCCATTGTCTCACGATGGTTGGAACGTAGTTCATCTCATGAACCAATATACACCCAAACATCCTCCTTGGTAGTATCTTAAGTAGCGATGTATCCTGCCTTTATCTTCTAGTATGCCACGGTATCCAGCTTGGAACTCTTCCAACATACCGTCCCTCCAGTGAGGGTAAAGACAATGCCTGTGACTGACATTCAGTCGTCTTTATCACCCTGGAACCCTTCCAGTGATTCTCCCCAGGATCGGTTGATACCGTCTCACTACAACTAGTGAGAGTCCTAACATCCAATTAGATCTATCTCATAGATCCAAAAACTCAGGATTTAGGAGGTATCACTTTGATCCTATATGGAGAATCATTGTGATAAGCGGAGATTGATCGAGCGTAGCATAGGAAACTCCTTTCCTATCAAGAGTATGTCATCCACTTACTCTACGAGGATCGTCACCATACTCCCTACTACCTTCTTGTTTATACAAGGTTCATCTACCATTTTGATGATGTCAACTTCTTTGACTAATCCATCAAAACAGATGTTCTAACTCCGCGATGCCTGCTTTATCCTATAAAGCATCTTGCACACGTTTCCGCCGCTCCCACTGTCTACGAGGCCCTCTGGCTGTGTACTTATAGACGCACTCTTCTAAAATATCATTTAGAAAAGATGTCATGACACCCAACCACCAGATATCGTAGTCATGGTATGTAGCCATGGCAAGTAGGATCTGGATGGACTTAAGCATAGCTACTTAGAAAAGGTTTCATCATCATCCATACCTGGTCAATGATGTAGACCTTTAACAAGTCTAGCTTTGAAAGTCTCAACTCTTCCATGTACACCAAGTAATCTTCTCAAGATATACTTGCTCCTGATGGGGATTTAACCCTTCAGATATAGCAACCAAAGTCCATACTTTGTTGGTGTATAAGGATTCCATCTCAGATCGCTAAGCATCCAGCCATTCTTACAGAGTCTCACTCCTGATGGCCAGCTCGAAACTAGTTGGGTCATCATCTCATGATGCAATCCTCGCTCCCACTGTCATAGAGAAACAGAAGTATCTCTCAGGTGGGTGAGGAACCCTACTAGATCGGCGGAGAGGCTGAGGTTCATTGGTAATTATTGAATCCTTTGGTTCTGTCAAATCTTCAGCTGCAGTTTTGTATAGCTGGAACATTTCCAGTTCTACATGACTGATCTTGCCTCGAGCTTGTCCGGATTTTGCTTTTAGACATAGGCCGGACAACCCCAAATCTTAACTGACTTAAGACATGGGCTCTTCCCATACCATATCTCATATGGAGCGGTAGGCAACTGATTTGATTTGAACCCTATTCAATAGGTATGCATCTTCTCAAGCGCATAACTCCCAAAAAGGAAATAGGTAACTCAGTAGTACTCATCATAGAGCACACCATATCATATAGGGTGTGATTGCTCCGCCCCGATATACCATCGTGCTATGGTGTATACGGAGGAGTAATGCTGAGAGAGAATCTCATTCTCCTTTAGAAAAGTCCAAGAATTTCGTGCCCAAGTATTCTCCTCCTTGATCTCATCAAAGGACATAATACTTATACCCATGTTTTGGTTCTCTACTTCTAACTTATATTCTGTGAATATCTCAAAAGGTTCGGACTTGTGTTTCAACAGGAACATATGACTGAATCTTGAGAGATTATCAGAGAATGTAACGAAGTACAAAGAACCAGTCTTGGCATGTGTAGACAGGGGACCTACATACATCAACATGTATCATCCCAAGAGTTTACTAACTCTTTCTCTGTTTCCAGTAAACGGAGCTATGGTCATCTTATCTTTGTGACATGACTGGCGAGTTTCACAAGATGTAAATTCAAACTGATTTAAATATGCATCTATATGTAACTCTAGCTAGTCGGGTCACATTGATATGACCTAGTCTACAATGCCTCAAGAAGGATTCGTTCATTTCTGAACTCTTCCTCTTGTGTGTGTTCCATATACTAAGAACTGTAGTTTGATTTAGAACATCAACGCTTTTAGATAACGTGCCTGATACGATCAACTTTTGATATAGGAAATGTTCAAAACATTACCCAACAATACAAAATTTTATCATTTCTTTACTGATAAAGAGACTGATATGATTTTGTATATCAGGTTTGGTATCTAATAACATTCGTTCAGAATCAATGTATTTGTAATACAGGGTGACAGTGACCAACAGACTTGGCTGCAACACTTGCCCCGTTTTCTGCCTCATGAAACTTATCACCCGTTCTCAGTTCTCTACCTATCTGTAGCCCTATGTAACAGATTACATATCTGGGATCCTGATCTGGTATCACATACCCAGGACGTAAAGGATACTGAGAAACAGTTCTGTATAATGAACACACCCGAAGATGATGCATCAGCATGCACTCTCTTCATTTGGGCGGTACGGGAATTCTGGTAATCCCCAATTTCCTGCTCTGTCTTATAACAATTATAAGTTGGAGCGGGACCAACGTTCCCCAGCTCAGTATAACAAGCGGGTTCGGTCAATATTCCGTATTATTATCTTGATTAAGGCGTGATATGGTCGCTACCTGGAGAGAGAGAGAAGAAAACACTCAGCGTGCGCTCTGTCAAGAAAAGATTGGTTTTTATTTTATCTAATCAGGATGGCTCCCACTGCTTTTTATCAAATCTTCCTTCAAACCCTAAAAGGAAAGACTAGCCGGGATTAATTACACACTACAAGTTCGCCAATCTTTCAGCCAGGCCAGTGTCGGTACTTTGAGGGAGGTCCCCCGTGCTTTCGCACGAACCTAATTAATGTAAACCTCGTTTTCCCAGAGGCGTAATCCCGTTGACACCTTTCTAGACACCTACTTGATCGGCTAATTGTAATGTATAAAACTCTCCCAGGAGTAACTCTTACTCGCAGCGGGTATCGGGATCCAACTATCTCATAGAAGGTATGCAATCTCATTGCAAATTTCAACACTTGAAATTCCCGATAATATTTTGCCCCTAGCGTCCTATGACCTTGACGGAGGCCAAGCAACCCATAGTCCGCTAGTCAAGTTCAACCCGTACATTTCTTGATTGAATTAAACCCACCCGCACGACCCTTGACGGAGGCCAAACAACGCCGTACGAATACCCTAATCCAATCGCATCATATGCTAGCAGATAAGCACTAGTTAGCTACCGTACACTACGCCTTGACGGAGGCCAAACAACCGCAGCACGAATACTAACTAGTACTTATCTGAAATGACGAAGGGCTACGACAGGTTTTTCTGAAAACCTATTGCGTAATGAACTTGATATCGTTGTAGAATCAAATGATTTTGAAATGGAGTGTTTTTTATGCTTTTCTAGTTTTGCTAAAGGAGTCACTCCCGGTGAAGGGATCTCGGTCCTTTCCTCATCGAATAAGGTGCAGGATATATCATATATACAGCTGTGCAAAGAAAAAACTCTTAAAAGCAATCTAAAGACAAACCGAGTGTGTAGCATCTACCAGTTATTGCTAAAGGAGTCACTCCCGGTGAAGGGATCTCGGTCCTTTCCTCATCGAATAAGGTGCAGGATATATCATATATACCGCTGTGCAAAGCAAGAACTGTAGCTACCTGTTTTATTTTGAAATTCGATTCTACAACATCTTAGGTTTCTTTTCTTTCATTAATCATATTAATGAAGTCCCATCATTTAAGTACCTAAACATCACAGATAAATACGACGTACACTTATGCCATCCGCATTCGCCTCGATGTCCTCTCGTGCACCGTTAGGTTAGGTAACTAACGGCAGAGCGGGGCAGGGCTAGCGCGGGTGTAAAACATAAGTAACGTCTATATAATATATCATATATACTATATACTGTATCTATCACAGAACATCACATGATCACATCACAGATATCGCAGCAGAAGAATATCATATGAAATATTGGATATACTAGGACGTCCGTGTTTTCAATACGAGCCAGTATAAAACACGGATTCCACGGTCGTGATGAATAGCCAAACCCACACCCCTAGACTCCTACGAGAGCGGCAAGCAACCCTACCAATTCTAGAGTTAGGAGACCCGGACTCGACTCCTCGAGTTGGTCTCCCACTGGACTCCAGAACCCGGTTACTTGTGCTCCCCTCCTTGGGTCTATCCTAGTGCGGAAAAGTAAATAATATACAAAAGGTGACAACTTCCGCAACCTGGAAGTGCCCCAAGAAAAGAATATTACATACAAGTTTTTACATGAATGAAAATGAAAAACACTCATCTCACATAAAAACCCCCGGCTATTCGAACACGACGATCCAATATAACATATCCAGCAGCGCATAACATCACATGTCATCAACGTAAGTAAATATGTCTATCCCAATTGTCGTTGACATATAGCAACGAAACCGGCGATATCACATATTACACTTACGGTCACAGAAAAGAAAGTGTAAAACTACAACAGTTGGAATCCGCAACCTCCTCAGACATCGCATGCCTGACCAAATGAATTACTTAGACATCGAATGCCTAACAATTATAAACCCCGCATTTTAGTCTCATCATTGAAAACACTTTTCAATATTAAGTCGGGCAATTCAACAAGATTCCCGACACCCTGATCGAATGCTCGTCGCAAACTTCGGTAGACGGCTGCACCCCCGATACCGTCGACGAAGTGCACCAAGGCGGAACACCGCTACCGCGAGCACCCGGACGGATGCTTTCGGCGACGGGGTTCTCCTACAGTCACTTGGTCGGGGCTATGGCGTGAGGCTGTCTATTAAGTTTACCCGGCGAGTATCCGCGTACGCTACGTGATTGCGACGGACTTTTGATCACATCAAAATTCCGTGGCAACCGATCAAGTGAGACTAAACTGCTATGTTTATAACATTCATTCAGTTATCTCATAACTCATTGTGAATTCCAATTATTATATCCCATTCCAGATAATTAGAAAATGTTAAACTTTCCGATCGAACATTCAAACACCCAAGGTTTCCCGATACAGATCAACACATGAAACAAGTCTAAAAACATTCAGTTCGTGCCTCAGTACCAACGGTCCAGCCGTAGAAGGGTCAAGCCAACGCCTCGCATGTGGCACGCCGTACTGCCCCAAACCAGAAGGTTCAAAGGGCAGTTCAAGACGGTCACATAATCGAGTTAAGGTTTGTTGTCTTCTAGAGGGTCCATTGCGTTACTTGCACTACTTAGAACGTCGTTAAACTACGGAAAGATCCAACACTTGGAAATTTCCCGACAGGGGAAAAATTGGGTATTTATATCCGGTCGAACTTTTTAACATATTCTAAAATATCCGGAAAGCCACACAGACAAAATTTGATAATCCGATCGAACAGTCGAATCCCCAAAACAACCCCAGAAAATTCAACTCTTGAATAAATTTTAAAAATACCCAGAGAACTCAACACCTGAAACAATGAATTACTGTGCAAACAGTTACTGCTGACGTCACACTTCTGCCGCGGAACCGCCGCATAAGCTAGGCTTATGCCGCGGTTCCGCCGCCGATTACACTGTTCATGCAAAACTTTTTGCGCCGTAATTCTTAGATTTCCCTGCTGAGTCTTCTGCATATTTTTAATTTGGAAAAATCCACGATTTTAGAAAAAGTACAGAGAGCAATTTTTGGGGTTGGGTTTCGGTTCGATCGGGTTTCAAATTCCGTCTAGACTTCGCCTAAGGCTCTAGCTAGGCTCTGATACCACTGTAGGGTTCCTAGGCACCCCAAGGAGGTCTCACAAGGTATCAACCATGCCAATTTTTAAAAATACGGTGCCGAGAAACCCTAGTGTACGGATCGTTGGCTAGAATTCTAGGCGAAAAGTAAACTAGTTAACACTTAACTATAAGAATGCGGAAATACAACCTTTGTAGATCTGGTGCTCCACCTCCACGGCTCCGCAATGAAGTCATCTCCGCTGTCCAAATCAAAATCCGGGCTCTAGCGTCGGCTTCATCGGAGAAAGAGCGGGCAAGGTCGTCGGTTTCGTGCCGAAGATGATCTACGTCGAGGCATCGCTAGATCAAGCTCCAACTTCACCAAGTGATGAAACTTGTGAAGAAAACACACTCTACTACTTGGCAAGAGGTAGAGGATGAAGAAATAGGAAGTGGGTAGACTTTAGAATTGGATTTCTCACTCATTTCCATCAATCACCATTGATGGAGATTGCTTTCTTCAAGTGAAGAAAAGGAAGAAGAAGAAGCTAGTATTATGATAAGTTCTTTTCAAAAAGGAAATAATAAGAATACTTATCATAATGTAACCATGGTGAAGTGTAGAGAATCAACTAGGGTTAAGTGGAGTGGTTAGGGTTAAGCATGAGACAAAATGGTGACTTAGTCAAAGCTTCATGAAGCTTCAACATACAAGTCCAAAATAAGCCACCATTTCATTTCTTTATGCTTAATATTTTTCCAAAAATAATAAATGGATAAATAAATGAGAAAAAGAAATGAAACCCTAACCACTTAAGTAACCATGGTTTAATTCTTTACACAAACCCAAACTAGCATGTATCATCAAACATGATACAATCTTGTGCACAAAAAATATATCATATATACAATGTGCACAAACCAAGTGAGAAAATCCATTTAAAGTGAACCAATATTAGTTAATGCAAAGTAATATATCAAATATATAATTATACATTAAATCATTAAATCAACACTTGATTTAACGATCCGGTCATATCGCATATAACCGACTAATATACAATGTATCGATTTATCGAATCAATCCATGATTCGATAACTAGGTTATATCGCATACAACCATTCGACACATTCATCGCGAGAATAGAATACGATATCACATACACGCATTATTCTCGGTCCCGCACATATCTCATATGCGCTCCTATTTCGTTTCGCTTGAGCCAGGAAACCTCTGTGTAGGACTCTAAAGACTCGTCAATACGCCGGCAGCAGGTGATGATCATATCAAACACCCACAAGCCGCAAGCGGTCTGCTAAACGTAACGGCCACCCGGGTATTGAGCGATCTGAAGATCGACGAGCAAGCCCGCTCACACTCCAGTGAATCCAACCAGTAACACTACCGTACAGTCCGGTCTGATCGTCTGATATGTCGCATATCTCGTCTAGGGGTGGTAAACGTCAGACCCCAATAGCTCGATAAGTCGTGTCGATATGAGGTCTATAACAATTCGAGAAACTACTAGTAACACTTACCAGTAAATCTCAGCAACCCTGGCCAGGGATTTCCTGTTATAGCCAATCGAACACAGTGCAACATCAACCCCCTATACCGGGAGAGACGAATCCCCTCCTATCGCTCATTGTCTCCATGTGACTCGGGACTGTACCCAAAAACCACCGTTTTGCATGCCCTCTTGGACGTGGTAAGATGGAAATCAAAGCACAGTGGGAACCACACAAGTCTCTATGACGATCTCGGGTCAACAGACTACTCTGTACCAGTGTCACCAGAGAACTGCCATCTGACGTAAGGTATAATACCATCTGGGAGTTCTCGGCGAGTCCGTCCAGTGTACCCAGTCTCTACTGAGCACCCGTATATCATCTCTGATGTCAAACACCCATGGATATGGGATCATCCATCGCCCATCTGTATGGGTCGAGAAGGTATACGCTAGTCTACTCTGGTATATCGATGCCCCATCTCGATACACCCACGACTAGGGACTTTCAAGGATGTACTTATGGACTACCATGTCCCCACTAGTATGATCCGCATCATAGTCCAGGTAGTCAAGCACACATCCTAAGGGCTTTACCAACATGTAACAGAGAGACAATCAGTGTACACGTTAAGGTAAAGAGCAACCAGATAGCATACTATCATGTCGAGCAAGAAAGTCCTCCCTATATATGTCCCAGCATCCACTACAATATACATCCAATGTACAGTAATGGCCTCTAGGGCATACATATAACTAACATCGATGCCCTGTCTCGATAATCCTACGACTAGGGACCTGAAAAAAGGATGTGCTTGTAGACTACCCAGCCCCCACTAGTGTGACTGCCATCACAACGCTGGTAGTCAAGCAAGATCCTAAGAGCTCTATCAATACGTATACTCACATATTAAGATAGATAAAACCAAGTAGCAAACTACCATGTTTAGCAAGACTGTTATATAACTGTGAATATCCCAAGCTTCCATTAAGTAATATACAAGCTAGTATGATACAATAATGGCCCCTAGGGCATATACAATAACAATCTCCCACTTGCACTAGGGCCATGTACTGGCATATTGAAGACCGATGATCTCGAGTAGCCTCTTGAACTGAATCTGAGGTAGGGCCTTCGTGAATGGATCAGCAATGTTCTCTTCAGTAGCAACTCTCCGGACCTCGATCTCCCGACGATCAATGATCTTCCTGATCAGGTGATACCGCCTTAAGATGTGTCTGGACTTCTGATGGGACCTTGGTTCCTTTGCTAAAGCTATAGCTCCGTTGTTGTCGCAATACAGAGGTATTGAATCAACAATAGTAGGAACCACCTGAAGTTCTGTTAGGAACTTCTTCATCCAGACCACTTCTTTTGTGACATCGCAAGCAGCAATATACTCTGCTTCCATCGTCGAGTCAGCAACGGTGTCCTGCTTGGAACTCTTCCAGCACACCGCCCCTCCATTGAGGGTAAAGACATAACCTGACATGGACTTGGAATCGTCATTATCACTCTGGAAGCCGGAATCAGCAAAAGCCTCCATCTTGAGGTCTTTTCCACCGTAAACCAAGAACATCTCCTTAGTCCTTCTCAGGTACTTGAGAATGTTCTTTACTGCTATCCAGTGCTTCTCCCCCGGGTCTGACTGATACCGGCTTACCACGCTCAGTGCGTAAGCTACATCTGGTCTGGTGCACAACATCGCATACATTATAGAGCCTACCGCAGAAGCGTAGGGTATAATAGACATGCGTTCCTTTTCCAAATCAGTCTTGGGAGACATCTCTTTGGATAGGGTGATTCCGTGACAAGCCGGTAGATTACCGCACTTAGAATCTTCCATACTGAATCTTTTCAGTACAGTGTTGATATACCTGGACTGCGAAAGTCCCAACATCCTCTTGGATCTATCACGATAGATCCGGATCCCCAGAATGTAAGAGGCATCACCCAGGTCTTTCATGGAGAACCTGTGTGACAAGAATCCTTTGACAGATTGTAGCATAGGAATGTCATTTCCTATCAATAGAATGTCATCCACGTACAAGACGAGGAATACGACAGTTCGTGCTACAACTTTACTATATATGCATGGTTCATCTGGATTTTTGATAAAGTTATATTCTTTGACTGTTTCATCAAAACAGATGTTCCAACTCCGCGATGCCTGCTTTAGTCCATAAATGTACTTAAGCAACTTGCATACTTTCCCGCTGCTCCCACTCTGATTAAAACCCTCTGGCTGATCCATATAGACGCACTCTTCTAAATTTCCATTCAGAAAAGCCGTCTTTACGTCCATCTGCCAGATTTCATAATCATGGAAGGCAGCAATAGTAAGAAGGACCCGAATGGATTTGAGCATAGCCATTGGAGAAAAAGTTTCGTCATAGTCCAAACCAGGTCTTTGACGAAAACCCTTTGCAACAAGTCTAGCCTTATAGGTTTCCACCTGTCCATCTACACCAATCTTTTCTTGAAGATCCATTTGCATCCTATGGGTTTTACCCCATCTGGAGCAAAGTCCAAAGTCCATACTTTGTTGGTGTACATGGACTCCATTTCGGTCCGCATTGCATCTAGCCATCGTACCGCGTCGCCGCTCTGGATGGCCTGCTGGAAGCTAGTAGATTCATCATCATCTATGATGCAATCCTCTCTATCCCCATCTATGAGAAAACCGTAATATCTCTCAGGCGGATGAGACGACCTACTACTCCTGCGGAGGGGTGCGGGAATGTCCTGTTCTTCTTAAACTACTGGTTCTACCAAACTTTCAGTAGTAATTTGTGGTTCTGGAATTTCTTCCAGTTCTATTTCGCTCCCACTTATTTCCTTTTCTAAAAACTGCTGTTCTAGAAAATGGGCATTACGAGAAACAAAAACCTTTTGTTCCTCTGCGTAATAGAAATAATATCCCTTGGCCCCTTGGAGTTCTTTGGATATCCCACAAACTTACACCATACTGATCGTGCCTCGAGCTTGTCCGCATGCTGCTTTTTAACAAAAGCCGGACATCCCCATATCTTCATATGCTGAAGATGGGGTTTCTTCCCACTCCATATCTGATATGGGGTGGTAGGCACAGTCTTGGTAGGAGCCCTGTTCAGAAGATATGCCGCTGAATCTAGCGCATAACCCCAGAAAGATCGCGGTAACTCAGCATTACTCATCATGGAACGTACCATATCTAATAGGGTTCGATTCTGTCTCTCCGATACACCGTTATGCTGTGGAGTGTATGGAGGAGTAAGCTAAGAGAGAATTCCTTTCTCTTTTAGGTAACCTAGGAACTCGGCACTCAAGTATTCACCACCTCGATCAGATCTTAGTGTCTTGATACTTTTGCCGGTTTGGTTTTCTACTTATTCTTATACTCTTGGAATTTCTCAAAAGTCTCGGATTTATGTTTCATCAGATAAATGAATCCGTACCTTGAGTAATCATCCGTAAAAGTAATGAAATAGGAAAAACCACCTCGTGCATGTGTAGACATTGGACCACATACATCGCTGTGTATGAGTCCTAAGAGCTCGCTCGCTCTTACTCCATGTCCAGTGAATGGAGTCTTTGTCATCTTTCCTTTGAGACATGATTAACAAGTGGCATAAGTTTGATATTCGAAAGAGTCCAAATATCCTTTTCTATGTAACTTAGTCAACCTTGTCTCATTGATGTGACCCAGTCTACAATGCCATAAGAAAGCTTTATTTAAATCTGGAGACTTTCTTTTTAGTGTGTTCTGGACATTGAAAATTTGGAGTTGGTTGAAGACATATATACCGTTATCCAGTGTACCGGACCCAATCAAACTATGATTAAGGTGGATGTTAACAACATCACTTACAAACGTGAAATCATAACCTTTATTTGATAACAAGGAAACAGATATGATATTACACGTTAAGCTGGGTACACAAAAACAGTTATGTAAAACCAAAATGTGTCCACTCGTCAATCCCAGGTGATAATCCCCTACGGACACAGCTCCCACGCTAGCTCACGCTAGCTCCGTTAGCAACCATCAGGGTCATATCACCATCCTTCAGCACTCTACGGTTTCTCAGTGCCTACAATGAATTGCATATATGAGATCCTGATCCGGTATCCAATATCCAGGAAGTAGAGTTGATTAACAGACAATTCTCAATTACAAACACACCTGAAGTCGAAGCCACAGCTTGCTTCGGTTCCTGGTTCTTGGCGTTCCACGCCTTGCAATCTTTCTTCCAGTGCCCTTTCCTATGATAATGGAAACACTCATCCTGGGCCACTACTGGTACCGCAAACTTTTTCTTTCCCTTCGCTCCCACCTTACTAACACCTCCTCTAGGTTTGGTGGCGGCCTTCTTTTTCCTTCCTTTGGCCCTAGCCTTGGACCCGGACGAAGAAGCACCGCTAACAAACATAGCGGGTGTTTTCCTTGCCTTCTGCAAGGTGCCCTCTGCACTCCTCAACATGTTAAGGAGTTCCGAAAGTTCAAATTTTTTCTTTGAATGTTGAAATTCAGAATAAACTGGGCGTAGATGGAAGGAAGGGACTGGAGAATAAGGTCTGTATAAAGCTCATTATCCAAAGTCATCCCAAGGTCTGCGAGCTCTTCTATATAGCCAATCATCTTTAGGACATGTTCTCATACCGATGATCCGACGGCCAACCTCGCTCGAAACAAGTTCTTAGAGGTCTCGTATCTTGCTATACGAGATTGCTCTCCATAAAGTTCCTTTGTATGGAGAAATATGGCATCAAGATCCATATCCTCATGCCTCCTCTGATGTTCATTGTTCATCGAGGCAAGCACGATGCACTTGGCCTTCGCGCAATCATACTCCCAGGTTTTGCGGATTTCCTTATCCGCATTACTGGATTTGGGACCTGGGACTGCAGGTGCCTTAGCGGTGAGGACGTACCCCAATTTGTCATAGGTCAAAGCCATTTTGACATTCCGCAGCCAATCTTTATAGTTTGGCCCTGTCAGTTTATTTTTCTCTAAAAGTAACTTAAGTCCAGTCATTTTCAGGGTCGCTGCAAGTAGAAGAGAGAGAAGAAACACTTTAGCTTGATGCTCTTGCAAGTTTAGAGTGGTTTTTAATTTATCTAAACTGGATGGCTCCCACTGTTTCTCGAATCCTTCCTCAAACCATAAAAGAAGAATTAGCCAGGACTATTCTCACTGTACAATACTTGCTTAACCGTTCAGCCAGGCCGGTGTCGGTACTTCGAGGGAGGTTTTCCAACGCTTTCGCGAAGTTCCTTAATTAAATAACCTCTTTTCTCTGGGGGCGTAACCCCGCTGACACCTTTCTCGACACCTACTTGGTTTATAGCATTGATCGTTAAGTGATGAATCTCCTGATGAGTAGCATATACTCACAGTAGGATCGGGATCCAAATATCATCGTATGATAATGTTGAAGGAATCCTACCAACATTCATCAAACTCCAAATGGTATGCATCTCTTTGCAAATTTCAGTTTCTTTAGAAATTCCCGATATGAATTTTTGCCCCATGCTCTTATGACCTTGGCTTTGGTCAAAATGTCATAAGTCACATGTCAAGTTCTACCTGTCATTATCTTGTCAATTTGAACCCATCCGTACATACCCCTGACTTTGGTCAAATGATAATACGACTGTCCCAAACTAACTCATCGATCTATGCAACAAATGAATACCCAGCAGCTACCAAACACTATGCCTTGACTTTGGCCAAAATGCATAGCTTGAATACTACTGAATACCCAAATGAAATGACGGAGGGCTACGAATGGTTTTGGCGAAACTGTGAACGTAGTGAACTTGATATGACCGAAGGAACCTGATAGCTTTTAAAAGGAGTGATTAAAGCTCCGCAATTTAAAAATATCATCTGTTTTAAAATAACCGAGTGGTTTCTTTTAAATTGTTCCAATGATTCAACTTTTGGTTTATTTTCTTTGCATTAATAATAATGTGTCCCATCATTAACCTATCATTGCAAAAAATAACGAAAATACAACGTCCTCTTATGCCATCCGCATTCACCACTGGGTCCCGTCATCATCCGTTAGGTTACTTAACTAACGGCAGAGCGGGGGCTGGGCTAGCGCGGGTGTAAAACATAAGTGACGTCTAAATAGCTATCATATATAGATATTGTACATTCGTCAGACGCAATAATAGGCATTCCAGATCACATATAAACATTATTGGATTTGCAAGCAATCCGCGTTTGTTTAGAGCCTGCAACAAAAGACGGATTACACAGTTGTAATGAATAGCCATTACCCCATCCTAGACCCCTACGGGTACGGCAAACTACCCGCCAAATACCCGAAGTGAAGCGGTCTCCCTCAACAATGTGAGTAGGCTACTAAACACTTCAAAGTACCCGGTAGTTTGTGCACCCCACCTTGGGTCTATCCTAGGAGCAAAAACATTAAAATGAAATAATACAACGCTGGCTACAACCGCAACATGGATGTGCCCCGCAAAATAATATTACAACATATTACAATTACTTTGAATGAATGAATATAACAACCGATCACAAACCCCGGCTAATCATCACAACAGTCCAATACAGTTCACAACCACAAACAGTAAATACCATTACAGAAATGTGCAACCCCCTGCCAACCGACATACTAGCAGTTAAGGGAGGTTTACGAACACATTATACAATCACAGATATAATCAAATTAGCAAATATCGTAAAATTTCGACCGAGCAAACACTTTAGATTCTACTCCAAAACTTCTCTGTGCACCTGAGATTTGAGCAGAAAAATAAACATCCCAGAAAACACAAAAATATCACAGAAGAGTTACTGGAGCAAACTGGGTTGAATCGGCTTCATGAACCCATTTTTCTCCAGTAACCTTATAATTCTCTGCTTGTTATTCTGCAGGTCCCTAAAAAATTTTTGGACCTCATTTTAAAATCGACAGAAACTATGTGATATCGATATTTTTTCCGGTTCGTTTCGCGTTCGAAATTGTAACGACTTTGCTAATGAGTTAATTATTGTTTAGCGAGGCTCTGATACCACTGTAATTCGATGTACAACTCCCCACGATTTGCGGGGAGGCGGAAAATTGAAAAACGATCTTGTTCTATGCATAAACATCGACTAACTGAGAATCTTTGCTAAACTATAACTAACAAGAATCATAGAAGTTATCAACTACTATGAAAAGTGATTATACCTAATGAACCGTGTCCTTCATCTTTTCGTTCTCCACCTCCTCTCCGGCCTTCTCTATGTAGTAGATGATCCACCAGAGAGCTTTACTTCAAGCTTCACCTCTAACTTGAGGTAACTAGGTTTCTTAAAGTGCTAATCTAAGTAACCTAGGTGATATAGAGAAGGGTTATGGATTAAGTAGTCTATTCTAATCCTTAGTCTCAACACATGAGAGGGGAGGATTAGGGTTTGAAGAGAGAGAGCTTGAGGAGAGAGAAGGTGAGCAAGAGAATCAGAAGAGATAATGAACTCATTTGAATATATGAAGCATAATGTTTAATGAAATAAATAAATTAAATCATTTAACAACCATGCTTCACTCATTTATATGAGTGATTCATCTCATGAGTCATTAGATCAATAAATGATGCATTAACTCCATGGATGAATCACACAAATGAGTCATTAACACAATAAATGCAAATGCCACCTTAACCCTCAAGTCACCATCCTTCTAGAAGCTTCTCGCGAAATTATGAGAACGCCCCTCCTATCCGTGAAAACACTGAAAAACTTTAGACTGTATAAATCCAATAACCTGATACTAGAAACTGGCTTAAACCAAAGCCGGCTAGTAAAAACTGTCCGAATGTCGTATGTGCGTAAACACGCGTATGCGTCCGAACCCTTGTCGTAAAACCATACGACCTCTATATCGTTTCGCCTGGAGTAGGGAAACTCTCTGTGTGGGACTCTAAAGACTCGACTACTACGCTGGAAGTGGGTTTAACCACAGACCGCAGGCGGCACTAGCTTTACGTAACGGTCCCCAGGTAGATGTCGATAAGAAGGCCGATGAGGAAACCCATCCGAACTCCTACTGAGTCTGCTGTGACAATCTCCGTACAGTCCGGTCTGTTCGTCTAAGACTATCGCATATCGGACCTAGGGGGCGGCAAGCGTCAATCCCCTAATAGCGGTATAAGTCGTGTCGGAGCGTAGCCTATTACACCCTGAGAAACAACTGGAACCTACCAGTAAATCTCGCTTGCCCTGGCCAGGGACTTTGCGTAATGGCTCTCTGACACAGCGCGATATCAACTTCCAATACCGGGAGAGACGAATCCTGTCTAACCGCCACTGCCTCCAAGTGCTCGGGACTGCACCCAACTGCTACCTGTTTGCACGACTCCTTTGAGCCGTGGTAGGGTAGAAATCTAAGAACAGTGGGACACACTCGAGGCGAAGTAGCAGTGTCAAGTCTGCGGACTATGCTGTACTCATATCACCTGGGAACTGTTAACTGACGACGGGTATAATACCAACCAACAGTTCCCCGTGAGTCCTGTCCGGTGTACCCGTAACCCAACGAGCACCTGTATACTATCTCCAATACGATGTACTGACGGCTATAGGACAGACCATCTCCCCAACTGGGATGAGAAGCGTACACACTAGTCTACTCCGGAGTATCGATGCCCTGTCTCGATAATCCTACGACTAGGGACCTGAAAAAAGGATGTGCTTGTAGACTACCCGCCCCCACTAGTGTGACTGCCATCACAACGCTGGTAGTCAAGCAAGATCCTAAGAGCTCTATCAATACGTATACTCACATATTAAGATAGATAAAACCAAGTAGCATACTACCATGTTTAGCAAGACTGTTATATAACTGTGAATATCCCAAGCTTCCATTAAGTAATATACAAGCTAGTATGATACAATAATGGCCCCTAGGGCATATACACTAACAGGTACATCTCTTCACTCCTCTGATATTTGTCGTTGTAATCTTTCAACGTCTTCAGAGAGGTGACGGGTCCCGACAAGCAGACATTCCACAGATTGTGGAGTCCTTAAACTCATGGACTATGATGTCCTTAAACTTTACGGACTGTGGGGTCCTTAAACTCACGGACTATGATGTCCTTAAACTTTACAGACTATGATGTCTCTAAACTACCACAGACTATGAGGTCTTTAAACTCATGGACTATAATGTCCTTAAACTTTACGGACTGTGGGGTCCTTAAACTCATGGACTATGATGTCCTTAAACTTTACGGACTGTGGGGTCCTCAAACTCATGGACTATGATGTCCTTAAACTTTACAGACTATGATGTCTCTAAACTACCACGGACTATGAGGTCCCTAAACTCATGGACTATGATGTTCTTAAACTTATGGACCGCAACGTCCCTAAACTAAACCCCCATAGACTATGACGTCTTTAAACTGGACTATGATGTCCTTAAACTTATGGACCGCAATGTCCCTAAACTAAAACAATAAAGCCCAAATACTCTTTTGTTGGATCTAAATGATCATGTTAAGTAGATCTTAGTCTAAAATTAGACTAACGTATCATTAACAAACGTTTAAGTTGATCTTAGTCTCAAATGAGATTAACGATCCTTAAACCCAACCCAAAGCCAAATCTAAGAAAATACGGATCTGGACTAATCCATGCCCTACGGGCGACAACATAAATTAGTCTCCGTATACAATCCACGGGCAACCAAAAACAAAACAAACACATACAACACGAAGTGACCATCTGGAGAAGGAGAAAGTGGTTACCACGATGCGGTAGCGTAATTAACTGCAGGGGCTTGCATCTGCAGGGAAGAGCATCCCCACAATCAAAAACCCCTTACAATGAGAGGGAATCTGACGAAGTCTGCTACATCGGCCGCATCTGTCCAAACCTCCAATGCACGGTGCCATAAATCAACTTGGCATCTTCGAAGAGGTGAACGGATAAAACCAAATAGCATCTGCCCCTAAATTCAGGCCGGACGACCTACGCGGTTCCGTCTCTATTTTCGGCAGCGAACAGATTCTGGCACGCCCGGTGAGACCTTTTCCTCTTTCCACTCCACACTTCGTGTGTTGTGTTTCACGAACGAATCGCGGTTTGCTATGGTTGCCCCTGGATTCAAGGTACTAAGATTTGGTGTCTTGCTCCGTGCAGAAAAAGAAGATCAATGGCTTTCAACTGCAACAACTCACACTCCGTCCCTGTCGGAGGAGTGACCTATGGGCCTCAAGCGGCCTCCCTTTTTACGATGCCAGTGTAACAGGTGACGCAAGCCACCGCTGGGCTATTCTTCGGGACCATGCTCCCACCAATAAGCTTCAACACCTCGCTGTCGTCGCAAGAAACTCCGAAGAAGTCGGTCTTTGATCGGCTTACGACTACCGCGGCCCCTCTCAACGGGTCGCCCAAATCCAGCGCCTTAATCTTTGACAGACTGGGCCAAAGCTCAGGTGGGCCCGTGAAAAAGCCTGCAATACCAGAAGGGGTTATCCCGAAACGGATAGCCATTCCTGCTCCTGAAGTCGTCAAAGCGGCTTCTCCGGCTAAGGGGACGGTCTTTGCTAGACTGTCCGCTCCAACTCCCGCTTCGGGCGAGATCACCAAAGCTGCTTTCCCTGCTCGAAAGTCTGCCTTTGACAGGTTGGCCATCCCCACTCAACGGACATCAGTTTTCCATAGGCTGGCACCAACGGTAACCCTTCACCAGGACAGGGGGAAAGAGGGAGACACCCCCGTAACTGAGCCAATACCATCTGCAAGACATGCTCGACGTCGCCACTGGCGCCGAGTGAGGAAGGCTGGGGGCAGTTCTCCTTCTGGACTTACTCCACCAGCTCCAACGGTGGAAGTCGACGCTGATGTTCCAACTGGGAACAGCTTTGAACCACTCAGGAGGGTCCGCAAGAACTCTCCGACTACCGTGCTGAAAAGATCTCCTCCACCTGTGGAGAATGCTACAAAGACAAAGCCAGGACAGCCCCCTCAGCGGCTATCCTCAAAAATTCACAGGGTCTGGCGAAGGGTCCAAGACTCAGTAATCGACAAGGAACACTCCCGTCAATCCAAGAAAATAAAGATTCAGCAAGAGGGGGACCATCCCTCCGCCACGCCACGAAAGGTGTCGTCTGCACAAATGCCTACATCGCCAGCTCCCTTAACTTCGACCGCCTACAAAAGGAGAAGGCCGGAGAAAATCCCCGCGTCTGCGATGAATCTAAAGGGTATTGAACCTAAATGCCCCAAGTCTGAGGGCATGGTGGTGCACACTGTTTATATGGCTTCCGGAAAAGAGGAAAGCCATGCTTCTATAGGTCATCGACCGCTCACCCGATCAGTAACAAAGGCTCAGGAGCAACAACAGCAAAAGCTCCAGGAGATGCTGACAACTATGGTTGTACTCACTGGGCCAAAAGAAAGCCCGGAAACATCGTCGGAGTAGCGTCAGGAAAAGGAAACCAATGCCGAGTTCCTTCGAAGAATGCTCGAGAGGAAAGACAAAGAGGCCGCGGAACAAGCGGCCAACATAAAACAAATGGCGCTTTTATTCTAAGACATGGTCGGGATGATAATACAGCCGGATCCTCCAGCTGAAGACCCCCCGATAATCCTTGAAGACTACAGAGGGGAGACATCGAACCCTCTTCTGGCTCTATCAGCAGCCAAAGAGGAGACGATCTCCAAAGCCGCCCTGGATGATTATATAGCTCAACAGATACGAGCTCATCAGGCGATCGAAGCGACTCGCCAAATCGTCAAGACTGGACGACCCTATCCGGGCTGGTACGATCAAATAAAATACCCGCCGGGATATACCATCCCTAAATTCCACGTGTACAAGGGGACAGGAAATCCACACCAGCATGTTGCTCAATTCAGGGCTCTATGCGGCAACACTGGAGGTGACGATAAGCTACTTTTTCGCCAATTCGTCGGCAGCTTGTCGGAGACAGCGTTTGAATGGTACTCCGAGCTCCCGAACGACTCCGTTAAAACATTTGCAGAAATGGAGTTGCTGTTTACACAAAGATTCACAAGCGCTAGCGAACGCACCCCAATCATGGCATTGATCAACGCCAGGGTGAAGCCAGGCGAAACATGGGTTCAGTACGCAATACGGTAGAGGAATCTATGGTCAAAATGCGAACAACCCATCGAAGAAGCTCCTGCGGTGGGCATGTTTGTGGGAACTCTTGATCCGCAGGCGACCATATCCCAGTTCATGATGTTTTTTAAGCCGACTACCTTTCAGACCTTGATTGACAAGATGGCCCAAATGGATCTGATGGGTCATAGACCATCTTCTTTGAAAATGGAGCCTCGAAACAAAAAGGGGAAGGGGAAAGTGACCTTCGTCGCTAATGCTCAACAGCAGCCGAGTGGTCTAAAACCAGCTGATCGCCAAAGTGATAGACAGCGATTCCTCAACGAAAAGTTAAGACGTCCTTACTCATTTCCGAGGGAGAAAACAAAGAGACTGTTCGAACTGGCGATACGCAACATGCTCATCAATCTGCCGGACCCGAGACGTCCATTGCAGCCCGGCGACGCCAATAATCCTAATTATTGTCCCTATCACCGAGTAATAGGCCATCCAATCGAAGATTGCTTCGTCTTCAAAGGCTGTATTGAGGACCAATACCAACAGGGCAAATTCGCGCTGTCCGAGAATTGGAAGGTGAGCCCGCCCCAGCCACACACTCCTAAAAAGATGGACACGCCGGGGGCATCATGCTCTTTTATAGAAGAATCTCCATGGGAGGTCGCTCTTTCAGCTAAAACGAAAAGAATGCTGAAGGATCTCCAAACATGCCCGGCAATCCGGTGGAAAAGTCCGCTGGAACCCGAGGTTATTAAGGGGATGCTGAAGCCACGCCCAACGCTGAAAGCCGGTGATGGTGGACAAAACATTCAAGTCAAGCCTCCAAAGTCTTTAAAGAAAAAGAAGAAGGCCAAGAAGCCCGTCCAACCCGACGATAGCCGTACAGGTCTGCAGAAATAAATCGATGCACTGGAAGAATATAATCAGAGGGCACGGACCCCAATCACATTGGAGGAATTCTTTAAGCATGTTCTTGAGAATGAAAACGATGACACTGACGAAGGAGACGATTCTTCAGAAGGGCCTGAAGACTGTGTGGCAAGCTGCCACATGATCTCTCACTCGATAAATGACAAAGAAGCTCCTAATGCAAAGAAACTGGGGGCAGATCCCGAACCGGAACTCCTAGAACCGTCAGACGAGATGATTGACATGTTCCTGAACGAGGCCTGTCAAAATAGCAAAGCTGATCGAGAGCGCGAAATGGCCATATTTGAAAAAGCCAAGCACCGGCGGCTGGACAAAAGGGTTGAAGTACCCCAGCCGGATGGAAGCACTTCTGCCGCCAGCAAAAGCAAGTTTAAGACAAGGAAGCGATTCGCTAAAGCCCTGTCGATGGGAATAAAGTTGCCACCTTCTAAAGAATACACTTCAGAAAATACGTTCCCCGATGGACTAGATGCACATCCAAACTACTGCTTATACCATCGGAGGATCACACACCCTACCGAGAAATGCACGGCCTTCAAGAATTGGTGGTAGGGATACGTTGCTTATCGGCAGCATTTCAAGCGAATGAAGCGCAAAACGCGTCGAGAGCAGAAGAGCACGATAGATAAGCACAAAAGGACTGCCGGCAACTGTCGTATGGTTGATTCCGAGGGATCGCAAGTTCTCACCTTCAGGAGCGATTCTGATGAAGAAATGGCCCTCGGCCCTCTCTTCAAGGAATCCATCTCCGAAACAGAAGAGATGAAGACCTGCGAGAACATTCAGCTGCGTAATCGCACGTTACCTGAAAAGAATCTCGTACCCACAAACAAGGGATTGAACAAAAAAGATAAAGGGAAAGAAAAAGTCCCTGAAGATATCGCCCTCAATGACCGAGCCGTTGAAGAGCTGGCAGCCAAGGACCCGCCCAAGAAAAACAAGGTGGATTACAACGTTCTGGCATACCTGAGGAAGATACCCTCGCAGCTAAGCATTCTCGATGCCCTTCAGCTATCTAAAGAGGCGAGAGATTCTTTGATCAAGGCACTACAAGAGCCCGAGCAGTTCCAAGCTTTCCTTGCCGAAGAAAAGATGAAGGACGAGCTAGAAGAAGTGCACACTGCTGACATCACTTTTGGCGACGAAGATCTCCTCCTCGGAACATGCGAGCACAACCGTCCCTTGTACGTCACCGGATACTGCCATGACATCAAGATAGGGAAGATCCTAGTTGATAACGGGTCCTCTGTCAACCTCCTAAATGTGAGGGTACGAAAAGAAATCCGCATGAGCGTTCAACACCTCGCTCGGGATAAAATCACCATCTTCGGGTTCGACTCCCAGTCATCACGGACGCTCGGGTCGGTGATACTGACGTTACGCTTTGGGCTGCTCATCACTGACATCAAATTTCATGTCATTGACGCCAAGACGTGCTACAATGCCTTGCTCGGCAGGCCTTAGTTGCACGAGTACAACATCATCCCTTCTACACAACATCAGTGTATGAAGTATTTCAAAGATGGTCTTGAGTATACCGTGACAGGGGAGCTGAACCCATTCTCCATGAATAAAGTCCAAAAGAACGAAGATGCAAAGTATTTCTTGCCAGACTTTGAAGACACAGAAAGATTCCATAAACCGAAGAATAAGTAAAAAGCTATCACCACCATTCCGGTCTTCGGGAGCGATACCGAGGAGGAAGAAGAGATAGTCTTTTCGGAGCCGCCCCATTGCAACAAACCGGGACCATCTACCCTCATTCTGGTTTTTGGCAGTGACTCTGAAGACGAAGTCAACACAGTGTTCTCGGTCCGTCCATCAGTGCAGGCCCTCACTGGAGATGATCTGAGTTTGCAGATCGCCATAGTTCCGCGGCAGCACTACAGAGAGCTCGACGCACTTGATACATATAGTGTACAAGAACTGCAGACGTTCTACGTCCTTCCCAGGCGAAAATATGAAAAGGCGATCCTTTTTTATCGATCTGTGGAAATCAAAGTGGAGAAAGAAATTTGGCATGGTGCCGATTCTACACTTGACAGGCTCCAGCCCATCCGTCTGCCCAGATATTACACGGAAGGATTAAAAAGGCTGTTGAGACGCCAAGGCGTACCCTTCAAACAGACTGCTCGACAAGCTCAGTTCTACAACAGGATCTAGAACGTCCCCGGAACTCAGCAAAAATTGCCCAACGGGAGAATGGAAACGATCGGGCTTGGATATGTTCAATCCAAGAAACGGGAAAGATTCTATGGTTGCTATGTTATACATGACTTCGATGAAGAAGGAGACGCTCTGTTAGAAGACGCTGCAGTTGAACCAGAACAAGCCTGCCACAAAAATGTTGAGTCCGTCGTTTGAGGAACGGATGGAAAAGCTAATAAGGAAAGCGGGTCAAAAGGTCTGGGATGACCACAACCATGAAATGGCCATTTTCGAGAAAGCCAGGACGCAGCGCCTCCTTCAGCAGGCTACGGAGAATGACAATGCCCTTCATCGCCAGCCCGTCATATAGAAGACCCGAAGCAGAGGTAATAACAAACTAAAGAACGGAAAAAAACATTCGACAGCGGCAAAGCGGGTCCAAGAAGCAACGCGATCGAGAATTGAGCAGCCGGGATTCGTCTCTTATAAGAAAGATGGGTCGAGCATATTCTTTTCCCCAAGACAAGATAAGGAAGATACTCAGTCTTGTCATGAAACATCAAATGATTATGCTCCCGGAAGCCAAACACCCCAAGCAAGCAGACGAGGTCTCTCACCCGGATTATTGCTCCTATCACCGAGCGATAGGGCATCCTCTCGAAGACTGCTTCACGTTTAAAGACTGGGTAGAAGATCAGTATCAGCAAGGCAGGTTCGCTCTATCCAGCGGTTGGAGGGTAACCCCGCCACAGAAGCATGAACCGAAAGCCATGTATGCAGCGAGAGTAGAGCCGGATCAACATCGGTCTTGGAAGCGATCTCGTACCTATCACGCGATAACGCTGTCAGGAGAAGGAGTAAGCGAGGATATGGCTGACCTCCCCTGGTGCTTCGAAAACGATGATGACGATGTGATCTCAGAGTTTCCACCAGCACCAAAAGAATTGGAAGACGGGATACATACTACTGCAGATAATCTCAGGAAAATCGACTTGGGGACGGCAAGTGACCCGCGGCCGACGTTCGTCAGTGAGCTGTTGTCTAAAGAACAGGTGGCTACGCCAAAAGACGTGCTCATGCAGTATAAAGACTGCTTCGCATGGAACTATTCCGAGATGCCGGGACTAGATCCAGAAATAGCCGTCCACAAATTGGCGATTTCTCCGGACGTCAAACCAGTCAAGCAAGCACCGAGAAGAATGCGGCTCGAACTCGAAATGAGCATCAACGCTGAGGTCAAGAAGGTAATCGACTCCGGCTTCGTCCGAGAAGTGCAATACCCTGACTGGATTGCCAACATCGTCCCAGTGATGAAGAAAAATGGGATGGTGCGCATATGCGTGGACTTTCGCGATCTCAACAAAGCTTGCCCGAAAGATGATTTTCCTGTACCAGTTACCGAGCTGATGATAGACAACACGTCCACTCACGAAGTTTTCTCCTTCATGGACGGCTCATCAGGGTACAATCAAATAAAGATGCATCCTGAAGACCAGAAGCATACCGCTTTCCGGACCCCTTTAGGCATATTCTGCTACAAAGTGATACCTTTCGGTCTGAAGAACGCCGGCGCCACCTATCAGAGGGCCATGACGAAGATTTTCGATGACCTCATACATGAAATCGTCGAATGCTATATCGACGACCTCATGGTTAAGAGCAAATCGCACGAGGAATATTGGGGGCATCTGAAAATCGTGTTTCAGCGCCTACGGAAATACAACCTGAAGATGAATCCTCTCAAATGCGCGTTCGGAGTCTCCTCCGGCAAATTCCTAGGATTCATCATAGGACATCGGGGCATCGAAATAGACCCATCAAAGATCAAGGCGATCATGGAAATGCCTCCGCCAAGAACTCTCAAGCAACTGTGATCTCTCCAAGGGAAGCTTGCGTATATTCGGCGGTTCATAGTAAATCTCTCCGGCAAATCTCGTCCCTACAGTCACCTAATGAAGAAGGGGACCCCTTTCGTCTGGGATCGCAAATGCCAAAGCGCACTCGACGAAATCAAGCAATACCTGCAGAACCCGCCAGTACTGACCGCTCCAGTCAAGGGAAAGCCTCTCATTCTGTACACAACTGCCCTTGAAGGTTCCTTAGGCGCACTGTGGGCACAGGAGAATGACAAAGGGAAGGAAAGAGCCCTCTACTATTTGAGTCGAGTTCTCCTGGGGGCAGAAAACAACTACTCCCCCATTGAAAAACACTGCCTGGCGTTAATCTTCGCAATAACGAAGCTCCGGCACTATGCGTTGGCGCATGAGGTCCACCTCATATCAAAAGTGGATCCTCTCAAATATTTGATGTCAAGAGCCATACTAACGGGATGGCTCGCTAAATGGGCCCAACTCTTGATGGAGTTCTCGATAACATATCAACCCCTCAAGGCAGTGAAAGGCTAGGCCATCGCTGACTTCCTCGCTGAGCATCCGATACCTGCCGATTCACCCCTAAATTGTGAATTGCCAGACGAGCACGCGTTTGACACGATCGACAGGGAGAGAGGAGAAAGTGATACCCGATGGGAACTCTACTTCGATGGGGCATCTTCCATGAAGAAGCGAAAGCACAGCTCCCATATAATCAAATCAGGGGTAGGCCTCATCTTCGTGACTCCACAAGGAGGGATAATGCGCTTTGCCTTCTCCTTAACGGAGCTGAGGACGAACAATGAAGCTGAATATGAAGCGTTAATAGCAGGTCTTGAGATCGCTGTCGACATGGGAATCGAAAACCTCCTCATATACGGAGACTCCCAGTTGGTCGTTAGTCAAGTAAATGGCGACTATCAAACGTGCAAACCAGAGTTGGTAAAGTACGGTGAGAGAGTGCAACAATTGCTGACTCAAATCCCGACCTACGCCCTGGAAAGCATACCGCGTGCGGAAAATAGCAAAGCGGATGCGTTATCCAAACTCGCTAAAGAACTGGCTGATAAAAACCTCGATGATGTGAGGATCGTTGTCCAAAGCCGCCGGGTTCTTGCACCAGCAGAAATATCTCCGGAGTCATCCGAAGAAAAGGGAGTGACCAAGCAAACGGCCTTACAAATAAAAGATCAGGGAGAGGCTAAGGATTGGAGAGAAGTATTTATAGACTACTTCAAATCCCGTCGAACACCTGAAGAAGCATCCTCAAGACATCAGCTCATGAAACGAGCTATGTCTTTCGCTTTCGTCAATGATACTCTGTATAATAGATCGTTCGACTCTCTATGGCTGAGATGTCTGGGACCTGAAGAAGCAAAGAGAGTCGTCCAAGAAACTCACGACGGACTCTGCGGTTCTCATCAAGCCAGGCCAAAGATGAAGTTGAAGATCAAAAGGATGGGCTACTATTAGCCCACGATGATCCAAGACTGCCTCGAATACGCAAAGCAGTGCCACTCGTGCCAAATTCATGGAGACTTTATCCACCGGCATCCAAATCCGCTACACCCAACGGTGGCTAGCTGGCCATTTGAAATGTGGAGAACCGACATAATTGGGCCCATCGAACCAGCATCGTTCAAAGAACATCGGTTCATATTGACGACAACTGATTACTTCTCTAAATAGGCAGAAGCAATACCGCTAAGAGAAGTGAAGACGGAAAATATTCTCCATTTCTTCAAGACACACGTCATTTATCGGTTCGGCACTCCACGACGGATTATCTCCGATAACGGACCAGCCTACAGAAGTCACAGAATCAGCCGCTTCGCGCAGCAACATAATATAGACTGGAGATACTCTTCGGTCTATAATCCCCGAGCTAATGGTCTAGTTGAGGCTTTCAACAAGACCTTGACGAAGATCATAAAGAAGACGGTGTCCAGAAATAGAAAAGACTGGCACGAGAGACTGCATGAAGCTCTCTGGGCGTACCGGACCACGTTCAAAACGGCCACAAATACAACGCCGTATGCATTGGTAATCGGCACTGAAGCAGTACTCCCCTTGGAGATAGAGCTACCCTCCCTATGAGTGGCGGTTCATTACGAGCTAACAGACGAAAAGAATGCTCATCTTCGGCTTGAGGAGCTCGACGCCCTTGACGAAACCCGGCTCATGGCGCGACAAAACCTAGAGGCTTACAAAGCAAGGATGACGCGCTCGTACGAAAGATTGACTAGGACGAGAACATTCCGCCAAGGAGAACTCGTGCTAGTCATAAAAAGACCTATGATCCCTAATCGTGCCAAACGGGGGAAATTCGAGCCAAACTATGAGGGCCCGTATATCATAGACAAAGTCTACCAAGGTGGGGCTTACTTGCTCATGAATATGCATGGCGAAAGACCCTTCAGGCCAATAAACGGCCGGTTCCTGAAAAAATACTACGCCTGACGAGTCACGGCCTAGGTCAACGATAGATAACGACGCCAATGTCCGCTCGCTATCTTCCCAAGCCCAAACTCTAGAAGTAGTATCTTGCGAAACCGTTGTCTCCAAAATGGCAACAATGGACTGAAGCGTCCCTAAACTAATGACTGACCGAAACGTCGTTAAACTACTACAAACCGCAGCATCCTAGGGCTGACAAAAAAAAAAGAAAAAGAAAAAAAACGGTACGTCCAGAAGCGAAATGGGCACGGATGAAAACCCGAAGTGCCCCGTGAGTAAAAACAGCATGGCTACCGGCGAGTTTTGTGAAAACCCGAAAGGGCACAATCTCGTTAAAAGACACTTGCAAGGTCCTCTCGACCTTGTAAGGAGAAAATACCTGCGTGAGATCCTTACGACTCACAAAGGAGCAACACACTTAGGAATCCCCACGAATCCTAAGGAGAAGTTACACTTATGAGATCCTCACGACTTATGAGGAGAATTACCCTATGAGACCCTCACGGCTCATAGGATTCAAAAGCCTTAAGTTACAGGGATCTGAACATGTTCTTAAGCCGTCATAACCCACAGGCTGCCCTACAAGCGGTTCAATACTGACCCTTGTATACAATCCACGAGCACAAACAAACATCTTCCCCAACAGAGTCCCACCACTGACGAGGGATATCTTCATATGGCAAACACTTATAATTCCTCTCGACTTATAAGAAGAAAACACTCTTATAAGATCCTTACGACTTACAAGAGAAAACGCACTTGGGAGTTCTCACGACCCCTGAGGAGAAAACGCACCTACAAGATCCTCACGACTCGTAGGGAGAAATACCTTTATGAGACCCTTACGACTCATGAAGTCAAAAGCCTTAGTTGGCAGGATCTTAACCCTGTTTGCTAAGCCACCTTTGTTCGAACCGACAAAGGCAAATGATGATTCTCTCCTGGACATATCCCAGTTGTAGCGATGTTGATGCCTAAATCAGTATCAGATCCCAAATCCCAAACTCGCGGCGAAAAATCATCGAGCCAAAAAAAAAAAAAAAAATGCATATGAAATAGCCGAAATGATGGGGCAACTTGCAACGAAATCAGCAAGTAAAATATATGCATACAAAACAGCCGAAATGATTGGACAACTCGCAATAAAAAGCTGCGAGTAAAAAAGAAAATAGCCGAAATGATTGGGCAACGTGAAAAATAACCGAAATGATTCGGCAATCGCGACTTTCGCGGTATAAAAAGCTGAAATGATAGAGCATCGCGGAAAGAAAGAAAAGAGAAGAATGAATGAAACTTTTTCCCTGTAGGTGAGTCCATACTGACCCCTGTATACAATCCATGGGCATAAATGAAAAGGGAACCATGTGTCCCAACAAACTCTGTCAAAGGGAAAGTCAAATCTCGACAGCAACATCTGCGTCCCAGAAGACCAATAACGGCGTTCCTCCTCACTCCAGCAGGATACAGACGCGACATCACCGATCGGAGCCACGGCAAAGTGCTCGGTTCCAAGACTCCACGGTTCACGGACAACCTAGAGTCAACCCTGACACCGCAGAAAACAGAAATACGTCATCCAATGACCCCATCAAGGAAATACGTCATCCAATGACCCCGTCGCGGAAACACGTCAGCAAATGACCCCGTCTCGGAAATACGTCATCCAATGACCCCGTCGCGGAAACACGTCAGCAAATGACCCCGTCTCGGAAATACGTCAGCCAATGACCCCGTCGCGGAAATACGTCATCCAATGACCCCGTCGCGGAAATACGTCATCCAATGACCCCGTCGCGGAAACACGTCAGCAAATGACCCCGTCGTGGAAATACGTCATCCAATGACCCCGTCGCGGAAATACGTCAACCAATGACCCCGTCGCGAAAATACGTCATCCAATGACCCTGTCTCGGAAATACGTCATCCAATGACCCCGTCATGGAAATACGTCATCCAATGACCCCGTCGCGGAAATACGTCAGCAAATGACCCCGTCGCGGAAACACGTCAGCAAATGACCCCGTCTTGGAAATACGTCAGCCAATGACCCCGTCGCGGAAATACGTCATCCAATGACCCCGTGGCGGAAATACGTCATCCAATGATAACACGTCATCCAGTGACCCCGTCTCGGAAACACGTCATCTAGTGACCCCATCTCGGAAATACGTCATCCAATGACCCCGTCTCGGAAATACATCAACCAACGACATCCCCGTCGAAGCAACGCTTCAACTCGGGAATAAGTCAACTCATCAATCACTTACGAGTCCTCTCAACTTGTAAGAGAGAAAATTCTTTTGAGAGATCCTTACGACTCGCAAGAGAAAATGCACTTAGGAATCCTCACGATTCCTAAGGAGAAAATACACCTACGGGATCCTCTCGACTCGTAGGGTTATGAGACCCTTACGGCTCATAAAATTGAAAAGTCTTAGGAAACAGACCCGAACCTGTTTCCTAAGCCATCACTACCCTACAAAGAGGTCAAGATGGACTATTTACAGGCCACATTTGCCAAAATTACATGCCATAGAAATGGAGGTGCTACTCAAGAGTGCGTAAACTGCTCTGCGTCAAATCAAAATGAAAAGGCGTAACCTGCAAACGTCAACCACATACTATGAATGACAATAAGAAGAACATTTGATTCGCATCCAGTTAAACATTCGAAGCGTACCCATTTATGTATGTGCGGAAAAGGTTTAGTGCATAAAATAAACACGCGGAAACAAAAATTGTCTATTCATACTTCAGAAAATTCTTGCAGTGATGAAAACGGTAAACAAAAACATCATTAAAATGTTTACAATGGCAAGACATCAAATCCAGGACATGGATTGAGAAATTCAAAAGTTAGGCCATCTAAAATATTTCGGGCCTCTCGGACCATTCTCGTATGCTTCCTCTTACGATCACAAGCGTCAGGGTCCTCACTGATGTCCTCCACCCTTCCCTTCGATAGACAGCGATTATCGTCGCCTGTTGAAAAGTTTGATGCAGAATATCAACAAGATTGTCTCGCCTTTTCTTTGAGATTAGGCCCATCAGATACACTGAGTGTACCTTATCTTCGACGTCATCCAATGCTTTAAGCGGCATACCGTCATAGAATAAAGGAAGTGCTTCCCAGATCGCTCTCGCAATGAGCTTCAAAAGAGCGGAACGACGAGGAAGCAGTCGACCATTGTATTCATCAAAGCGACACATGATTTCGGCGCACTGAACATTTATAAACTCCTGGTTCTAGCAGCGACCTAGTGCGCGAATGTCTCCATAAGAAATAATCTCGTCGAGATCATACAGATGAGCGGCCATAACGTCTGAAAAGGAAAATCGGTGAGAGTTTAGTGGGCAGACTGATTAAGAAAAAGTTTATTGAAACAGACACGGGGTTTTAAACAACTCTTGATATCCTCACGGAGAAAATAAGTTCTGATTAAGAGACTTGCACAAATTCGAATTTGTGCAAATAAATGAGAAATCCTAAAAAAGATTCTCATTTAATGAGAGACTCCTCGGGTTAAGGAGTTAAACTCCTCGAGAGCAACGCTCTGCAAACAGATATGACATCTGTCATAATTAATGATGAAGGGAATAAAATTCCACAAAAATTCTAAAGAGCAATGCTCTGCGAAGAAGATGGAAAAATCCATCCAAAACCCTAAAAGCAAAGCTTTACTGAGTTAAAAACTCTGATATCTTTAAGATCTGCAAGATGAACTCTAAGAGTTCTTCTTTAATGGGTTAAGAGACCCTAAGAAAGATCTCTTTAGATCTATGATTTCAAGAGAGCAAAGCTCTGTTAAGAAAACCCTAAAATTTCTTTAGATTTATGATCTGAAAAGAGGAAGGCTCTGTTAATGGGTGAAACCCTAGATTATGAAGTAATCCCTTCAAAGATTTAATCTTTACCTAAAATTTTTGACAGGGTTCTGTATCTAAGAGATTTCTTAAAACAAAGAGCTATACTCTGAAAGAGAATTAATTCTCAAGAGAAAACAAGAAGATGAACAGAGGTCATTTCAAGGGCCAAAGGCCCTATTTATAGACACTGAGAGCCGTTTCAACTTCTAAGTTGATTTAATGGCGCAGATGCTGCTACCGCTGCCCTCACATATGAGCCACGTGAGCGCAACGGTATGGGGGCATTTTTTTTCCCCAATCAGAGCAAAGCTCTGTTCAAATTTTAAAATTTGAAATGAAGCAGCGCTTCATAAAAGCCCTCGCGCCAAGAGCGCCAGCGCTCTGAAGCAGCGCTCACGTGCAAAGCACGAGTGCGCTGGCGCTAAGAGCGCCAGCGCTCCGAGGAAGAGCTCACATGCAAAGAACGAGTGCGCCGGCGCCATGAGCGTCAGTGCTCTGAAGCAGCGCTCACGTGAAAAGCAATAGTGCGCTCGCGCCAAGTGCGCCAGCGCTGAAAGTTAAAGACTCTGAGGCAGCAATCACGTGCAAAGCACGAGAGCGCCAGCGCTAGAATGTTCTCCACCCTTGGATCAAAGATCCAACGAAGATGAATAAATCATCAAATTACCAGAATAAGATTCTGTTAAAGAAATACTCCTCAGAATCTTTCCAAACAAGAAAGATTGTGCTCTGTAAATTAGAGCACCGTTGGATCAATGATCCAATGGTGATTAAAAATCACCAAGGAACAGAACAAGTTCTGTATGGGAAAAGATTTTCCCAATCTCGTTAAAAACAAGAAGATTGCCTTCTGTAAAACAGAAGCTTTAGGATCAAAGATCCAACGGTGGGAAATATCCCCAAATCAATTAGAGAAAAGATCTCTTCAACTGATTCAACAAATCAGCCTCCTCTATATAAAGGACCCAAGACTTCAAGTCTCGCACGGAAGAACCCCCCCCCCCCCAAAGTTTTGAGAAATTTCAAAGAAAAGAGCAAGATCTGAGAAGAAGAACTTTTCTTCAAGGTAAAAAACAGAGAGATAAAAGAACATCTCATAAAGGAAGAAGAACATAGTTCTTTTTCAGATCATAGATCTATAAGACAGAAGTCTTTCACAAAAGGAGATCATAGCATCTCATTATAAAAAGGGGGGAGAAGAATTTCATTCTCTTCAGATCATAGATCTACAAAGACAAAGTCTTTCACAAAAGAAAATAGGAGAGATTGTAACATCTCCTATAAAATAAGAACTTTGTTCTTAGAACCATGAGACAAAGTCTCTTGTAAGTGAGAACTTATTTCTCAGATCACAAAATTGATCAGAAGCGCTCTGCGCTCATTGTCTGGCGCTCAAGGCCAAGCGCGCCACGTGCTCCTCGCGTGTGCGCTACTTCATAAGAAGCGCCTTAGCGCTCCAAATCTGGTGAGCAGCGCCAAGCGCGCCACGTGCTCCTCACATATGCGCTACTTAACAGAAGCGCTCTGCGCTCTTTGACTGGCGCTCAACGCCAAGCGCGCCACGTGCTCCTCACGTGTGCGCTACTTAACAGAAGCACTTACGCTCTGACTGGCGCTCAGCGCCAAGCGCGCCACGTGCTCCTCACGTGTGCGCTACTTAACAGAAGCGCTCTGCGACCATTGACTGGCGCTCAGCGCCAAGCGCACCATGTGCTCCTCACGTGTGTGCTGAGGGAACATAAACTGTTCTTTAAATAAAGCCCCAGAGCTATAATGAGTGCTCAGCACTCAATAAAAGACAAAACGGTTATCAGAACCCAAACCAATGCTCAGCATTGTTAAATGAAAAAGGACTGAGCCTAATTAAATGTCCAACATTTTAACTGAATGGGCCGAGCCCAAGTTGGCCACATATCCCTAATTCAGATTAATTGAGCCCATATGCTCATAAATCTTTGATCTTGGTCCTAAATTGGACTACAGATCGCCCAACCAATATTGGTTCAAGAGTACATCTCTTCACTCCTCTGATATTTATCGTTGTAATCCTTCAACATCTTTAGAGAGGTGACGGGTCCCAACAACCAGACATTCCACGGACTGTGGGGTCCTTAAACTCATGGACTATGATGTCCTTAAACTTTACGGACTGTGGGGTCCTTAAACTCACGGACTATGATGTCATTAAACTTTACAGACTATGATGTGTCTAAACTACCATGGACTATGAGGTCCTTAAACTCATGGACTATGATGTCCTTAAACTTTACAGACTGTGGGGTCCTTAAACTCATGGACTATGATGTCCTTAAACTCTACGAACTGTGGGGTCCTCAA
Organism: Agapanthus africanus; assembly: GCA_030015575.1. Lineage (NCBI taxonomy): Eukaryota > Viridiplantae > Streptophyta > Magnoliopsida > Asparagales > Amaryllidaceae > Agapanthus > Agapanthus africanus. Next base: position 358,360,373 of record CM057343.1, read on the forward strand.
ACTCATGGACTGTGATGTCCTTAAACTTTACAGACTATGATGTCTCTAAACTACCACGGACTATGAGGTCCCTAAACTCATGGACTATGATGTCCTTACACTTATGGACCGCAACGTCCCTAAACTAAACCCCCATAGACTATGACGTCTTTAAACTGGACTATGATGTCCTTAAACTTATGGATCGCAATGTCCTTAAACTAAAACAATAGAGCCCAAATGCTCTTTTGTTGGATATAAATGATCGTGTTAAGTAGATCGTAGTCTAAAATTAGACTAACGTATCATTAACAAACGTTTAAGTTAATCTTAGTCTCAAATGAGATTAACGATCCTTAAACCCAACCCTAACCCAAATCTATGAAAATAAGGATTTGGACTAATCCACGCCCTATGGGCCACGCCCTATGGGCGACAACATAAATTAGTCTCCGTATACAATCCACGGGCAACCAAAAACAAAACAAACAAACATGACACGAAGTGACCATCTGGAGAAGGAGAAAGCGGTTACCGCGATGCGGTAGCGTAATTAACTTCAGGGGCTTGCACCTGCAGGGAAGAGCGTCCCCACAATCAAAAACCCCTCACAATGAGGGGGAATCTGACGAAGTCTGCTACATCGGCCGCATATGTCCAAACCTCCGATGCACGGTGCCATAAATCAACTTGACATCTTCGGAGAGGTGGACGAATAAAACCAAATAGCATCTGCCCCCAAATTCAGGTCGGACGACCTACGCGGTTCCGTCTCTGTTTTCAGCGGCGAACACACCTACTTCATCAACCTACACTCATTTAGCCCATAAGTATAGGTTGTTTCCTTCACTATTACTTGATTAGTGAAGAGGTAGCTTGAGTTAGAGAAGCTTCAAGGTGGATCATCTTCGACACGAAGATCGTGAAGCAAGCTCGGTCCCTTCTTCATGTGGAGCCAAGAGGAGTCGTAGGGACTACTACTCGGAGCTTGAGAAGAGAAGGACTTGGTCTACAAAGGTTGTAGTTCCATCACTTAGCATAGATCTTTTTTTATGATCATATAAACCCTAATAATCTAGTTATATTCTAGGTTAGTGTGGCTTAGCACCAAGAATTTTTTTAAATTGCATGCTTGATGCCGGTTAAAACCTTATGGTGGTGCTAGGAAACACCTTCAGGCATGTGATACTCTTAGACGAACAGACCAGAATGTACGGAGATTGTCACGGACAGACTCGGTAGGAGTTCAGATGAGTTTGCTCGTCGGCCTTCTTTTTAACAATTGTTGGATATAGTGCTCTCAAAGTCAATTATTGGATCGCAGGTACGTGATTGCAATGATTGAGGGAGGACCTATACCGGTAGTACAGTCTTGCTCGAGATGATAGTATGCTATCTGGTTTGTCTTTATCATGGTGTACATGCTTTAGTTCACTATTGCATGTTGATAGAGCCCATAGGATTCTTGCTTGACTGCCAGCAGTATGATGGCGATCATATACGTGGGGGCTGGGGTCTATAAGCACATCCTTAAAGTGTCCCTAGTCGTGGGAGTTTCGAGACAGGGCATCGATACTCAAGAGTAGACTAGTGTATACAATCGAGACCCCGACGAGGGGCGGTGGCCGGTCTCATAAGCCATTGGTGTCAGTTGGTTCACCTAAGATGTATATAGGTGCTCATTGGGTTATGAGTACACCGGACAGGACTCGCCGGGAATATGCTAGTTGGTATTAAAGATCAAGAAAGGTGGGACTCGGGAGAGAGGTGGAAGGAGTCGTCAGATAGCAGTTCCCAGGTGACATGTGTACAGGTTATTCTATCGACCTGAGATCGTCATTTGTATCGTGTGAGTTCTCACTGTGTTTTGATTACTACCCTACCACGGCTCAAAGGAGTCATGCAAACAGATTTTAGTTGGGTACAGTCCCGAGCCACATGGAGGCAGTGAGCGGATCGTCGGGGATTCGTCTCTCCCGGTATTGGGGGTGAGATCGCGCTGTGTTTTAGGAGAGCCATTACACGAAATCTCTGGCCAGGGTAATCGAGATTTACTGGTAGGTATTCCAGTAGTATCTCAGGGTGTTCTCGGCTACTCTCCGACACGACTTATACAGCTATTGGGGGTCTAACGTTTACCAGCCCCTAGGCCCGATATGCGATACTCATAGACGAACGGACCGGACTGTATGGATATTGTCACTGTCAGGCTCAGTAGGGTTTCTGGATGAGTTCGCTCGTTATCTTTCTTTCCAATGAATACATGGGCAACCGTTACGTACAGCTAGTACCACTGACGTGCTTGTGGTTATACCCAGTGCCAGTGTATTGATGAGTCATTAGAGTCCCCCACAGAATGTTTCCCAAGTTCGGGCGAAACGTTGTAGAGGCCGTATGGATATATGGCAGGGTTCGAACATGCACGTGCACTTGTGCACGTGTCATGGTTCGGACAGATAATACTGGTGGGCTTTGGTTTAAGCCGGATCCTAGTATTATATTGTGTAGGAACATTTTTTGTCTCATTGCATTCGTATTCGGTCGGAATACAAATACGGGTATGTATATTCCGTTGTGGGGTATTCCTGTAATTCATTACGGGATTATTTTTGAAGTTGCCAATTTTCTGTCAGTCGACTTAAACATTTGGTTTAATGTTTATTTTGCGGTATTTGTTAGCTATTTGTTTTTGGCCATTTCCTTTTCCTTCATGGACGAAATTTTGATGTGGGCTATGGACCTTTTTGGGCTTGGTTTCTTTTTTGTTTTTGGTGAGGTGGCATGGAAATTCGTTGGCAAAGGCATGGGCAGCATGGGTTGATTGGATGTGCAAGCTATGGTCACCACTTGAAAAACATCATGGACACCCCCTTATTCCTTTGACTGTGAACACCTTAGCTTGGCCAGACCCACTTGGTTGTTGGTTTTAATTTTATCCATCTCCTTTTTGGACACCACTTGAAAACCAATGAGCACAAGATAAATCCACAGAGATCTTTCCTTCACAAAAAGAAAATTTTCATTCATTCTTTTGGCTGAGCACATCATTCAGTGAGCACAACTTTTTTGTGGGCTGAATTTTTTTCCTTACTTGCAAAAAATTATTTGGCTCACAATTTCCATGGCAACTTCATTAACCTCCACCCAATCGCTTGGGTGTCTTGAGATAAAGTACTCTACACCCTCTCTACTTCAATCTTGGACATGTCGGCTAGAAAACTTCATGTCGAGTTGCTTCAGTTTGAAGCAGGAGCCCGTATAAAGATTCAGAGACGTGGTGCCACTTTGACGAGCGAGATCGGGGAGCGGACTTCGTCGGCGCGGCAGCGGAGAGTTTGGTGCGGAGATTAAAGACCAAAGGACACGGATCGATCGGTATAATCTTCTACCCCTTTTACAGTTTTCTAGTTTACGGTTAATGGAACGATCCGGGTTTTTGGGTTGCGGTAGCGCCGGTTTTGTAAAAAGTTTTTGTTCCGCATCTGGCGTCGGTTTGACAGCCAGGACACCTCCGTGGCCCAACATGGTATCAGAGCCACGCAATTAACCTATACTAGCTTGTTCTAACATGTTTAAAAGCTCGATCGGACAAAATTTCCAAAACCGCATCTTCAAGTTCAAAGTTTCTGTCGAATTTTTTTTGGGTCTAAAAATTTTTTTGGGTACGTCAGAAAATCAGGCAGGCTTTTCTAAGACATCTGTAGAAATTTGGGAAGATGATTCAACTGTAAGGCCACGGAACCGCGGCCATACGCTCGTTTTGGCCGCTGTTCCGCCGCAGTTAAGTGGCTTCAGTGCACCATTTTTCTTAAGGTGGTCTTCTGAGTGGAAATGTGGTTTCTGGAATTTTTTAGTTTTGGCCCAGATTATTTTCAGTGCTGGATTTGTACTTGGGGCCCACTTCGGGAATTTTTGTCGATCGAAATTTTAAATACATTAGTTAACAGTGCTTACATTACTATCTGTGACCGTGAATGTCATTCGAGCGGTAAATCTTGTCTAATCGCTATAGTCCCTTTAGACGGATTTGCGAACGTGACATTCACGTTGATGTTCTGTGTTGTGTTGTGATGTTGCGGTTTTGTCGTGGTGGATAGCTCCTGTGCAATGGTAGTGCAGTTTGGATTTATTTGTACATTTGATATTGCGGGGCGAGCGTCCGACATGTGGACTGCCGTCACTGCCTGTTTGTATATTATTCTTTTGGGGAACGACCGGGTTGAGGTCGATGTACCCGTTGTATATATTTTCTTTTCTGTACTAGGATTACCCCGCGGTGGGGTGCACGGATAGCCGGGTTCTAGAGGGCAACGGACCCGCATCTCATGGCTTTGAGACGGAAGGGGCTTCACTATAGAATTGGCGGGCTATTCACCGCACTCGTAGGGGGTATAGGTTGACCCAAGGAGGGGTGTTCAAGTTACCGGATTCCGTGAAGTGCTTGGTGGTCCATTCACTTTGCTGAAGGGGGCTGTCTCGCTTTAGGTTTTGGCGGGTAACTTGCCGCGCCCATAGGGGTCTAGGCTTTTATTGCACAGGCTATCCACACGACCAGGGGAACGTCGGGTTTCATTTGCGGCTCTATGAAACCCGGGGATCCTAGATTATCTGTATTATTCTGTGATGCTTATTAGTTTTCTGTGATGTTACATTTATCATGCCTGGAGAGATTATTATATATTGATTTATATACTAGTAGATATTGTATATGTTTTGCACCCGCGCTAGTCCAGTCCCCACTCTGTCGTTAGTTAAGTAACCTAACGGGTGATGACGGGACCCAGTGGCGAATGCGGATGGCATATACGTACATCATATTTTCGTTCTTTTCTGGTGTGATCAATTGATGAGACTGCATTGATTCTTATCAATGCAAGGAAAACAAACCTATATTTGATGTTGTTGGAACCAAATTTTCAAAAAGCTGTTATTGCAAGGACGTTCTCTTTTGTTTTGCATAGTGGTATTCGGTTATGAATATCCAGCACCTCATTCGACGAGGCAAGGGCCGAGATCCCTTCATCGGGAGTGACCCCTTGGACAGAGGTTTGCGTCAGTGTAATAACTTCACTATAGTCATTTTCTTTTGCTTTGCATCGTGGTATTCAGTTTGGAATATCCTGCACCTCATTCGATGAGGAAAGTGCCGAGATCCCTTCACCGGGAGTGATCTCTTTAGCAAAAGTTTTCGCTACTATACTTTTATAAAACCACTTGGATTCCTTCAATGATATCAAGTTCATTACGCTAAAGGTTTTTCGCCAAAAACCAGCCGTAGCCCTCCGTCATTTCAGACGGGTATTGCTTAGTATTCGTGCTACGTATGTTGACCTAGTCAAGGCGTAGTGTTCGGTAGCTCTGCAGTACTTTTCTGTTGCATGGATATGCGATTGGTTAGGACAGTCGTACGGTCATGTTGACCTAGTCAAGGACTCGTACGGGTGGGTCTAATTAATCCAAGCTAATGACGGGTTGAACTTGACTTGCGACTTATGATATGTTGACCTAGTCAAGGTCATAAACCGCTTGGGGTAAAAATCATATCGGGAGTTTCAAACATACAGGAAACTTGCCAAGCTTGCGCATACCTTCTGGAGTGTGATGACGTGAGTGGCTTCCATCACATTATCATGCGATGATAGTTGGATCCCGATTCCCACTAATGAGTAGGATTACTCCTCGGGTGATTCCGACTAATTCTTCTTTCAGGTTTGGAGGAGAATTTGAGAATACAGTGGGAGGTTTCCTGATTAGATAAAGTGATTAACCATTCTGATCTAGGTTTGAGTGCACGCATAGTATTTCTTTTCTCTCTCTCTTTGACTGCGACCATGGCCCGACCCCTTATTATAACTTAGTGAACAAGTTAACCGAACTTTCTTATAACACTGGATTTTGGATTGTCTGAGTTGCATACATCATTGCCACTCCTTCTCTTACCCTTTGCATTTCTCCAGAACACCTCGTATCACTATGAACATCCACTTCCATTAAATAAATCCATCGTATGGTTATATACGAACTCGAAGGAATTTCTTCGAGGATGGATTCTGGTTCTGGAGAGATTGAATAGGACTATTCAGTTGTCTTTTCCTTTTACCTTCTCTTAGGTTGTGAGGGCTCCTAGGATTAGGAGAGGGTACACCTATTACGCTTATTGGATAGTCTTCTTCCAAACCATAGGCAGGTGCCGAAAGGTAGGGAATGAAGAAAACCAATTAGCCTAAGTTGGGTGTACAGAAGGTAATAAGTAAAGACAAATAAAGGGATCGGAAAGAGGGCAAAGTAAATTGCGACTGTTAACATTCACGACCGAACCAGGTATTTCATCGCCACTCCTACTTCACCTTTGTATTTCTCCAGAACATCTCGTATCACTATGAACATCCATTTCCATTGGATAAATCCATCGTATGGTTATATACGAACTCGAAGGAACCTTTTCGAGGATGGATTCTGGTTCAGGAGAAATAGGAATAAGGTTTATTCAGTTGTCTTTTATCCTTACCTTCTCTCAGGTTGCGAGTGCTCCTAGGTTTAGGAGAGTACACCTATTATGCTTATTAGATTGTCTTCTTCCAAACCATAGGCTGGTGCCGAACGGTAGGGAAGGAAGAAAACCATTAAGCCTAACGATGGTGTACAGAAGGTAACGACTGAAGACAAATAAAGGGAATTGGAGAGATGGCAGGGAAATATACGGTTACAGTCATGAATCTGGATAATGGAAGAGGCATTATTAGGAATACCCGGATACCCCTTCGAAACATTTATATGTTTCAGTTACACTATGCGTTGTTAGTAGAAAACCGATTTCCCAATTAACCCTTGCTCCAGGGTATGTATTTACCAGGTTTGATTCTCACATCTGTATGGTTTTACAGATGATGAGTGGGAGTAAGTTATTGGGAATTAGGTGATCATCCTCATTATATCGGAATTCGTTGTAATTGGTGATATCTGAGGAAATCACCTGGGTTCAGTTTTCAACCCACGACGCACAGGGTTTGAGTTATTCAACTCAGGGGACTTATACAAAGTATTGTATTTTGTCCAGTGTCCATTAGGACCAAGGGGTTAGTCCTCGTACTGTATTCTGTTTACTTATGACTTCTCAAGTTTTAGACAAGTGTTTCGTAGAAATACAAGGTCCAAGTTTGAGAAGTTATAGGTACAGGAATAAAGTAGAGAACCATGTGTTGCAAGTATCAGGATTCTTCAAGGAGATCGAAGATGTAGATACTTGTGGTTGGTATTCAGTAGATAGTAATGGTTTTTTTTGAGATACTTGTTTCTCTTTCAGATTGCTCATAATTGGATACACTCCTAAGTTGAGTAATGCCGATCGTCCTCTCTCCATTTAGTTGACATGCACTGGAGACAGCTGTATGTTTTGAATCTGGTTCCAATTAAATCAGTGCCTCTATTTCTATATTGTATATAGAATGGTTTATATCTTAACGTTGTTAAGGTACGGGGAGTAGTCCGGCTTATGCTTAAAACCAGACTCTGGATAACTCTAGGCACGTTTCTGTAATGGCTGTTTATGGGTTAATCCGGGCTTTGACGAGGGTTGACTTTCTACCATCTGAAAGATCAATAGTGATATTGTTCTTGACTCTCCACAGTTTTAGTAAAATGGATTTTTTCAGAAAACAGTAGTGGGAGTATGGTAGAACTGGAAGAAATTCCAGAACCGCAAACGATTACGGAAAATTTAATAGGACCTAAAGATTCAATCAGGATTGACATTCCATTAGCCACTCCGCAGATATGGTGGGTAACCTCAAGCACCCGAGAGCTACTCTGGTAGCTTCAAGGATGGTGACAGGGAGGTTCTTGTTTACTCAGACTTGACACTACTATTGTTCCAGACTATGAGACCCAGCAGGAGGATGAGTATAGCGTCGTTCTAAACTAGCTTTAGAAGTGCACGTATATATGACTCTGCCAGAGGGTTGTCGTAGTCAGTGGGAGCAGCGGAAGCGTAGTGGACAAGTAGCTTATGTCTATTTATAGACTAAAGCAGATAAAGCAGAGATAGATCATCTATTTCTGATGTGACAGTCATGGGCTTTGACTTCATCAAAATAGGGGATGGATCTGTTAAGAAGGTAGTAGGGTGTGATGTCCTGGTTTTTGGATGACATACATAGAATAGGAAGTGAAATTCCTATACTACGATCGGTTATACTGTGGTTGTCACACGGTAGTTTCTCCACATAGGATATGGATATAATATCAGGCATTCTGGTTACTGGATCTATGGTTTTAGATCTAGATTTGGGTAGTTTCCCAATCTGGATACTTAGACGGTATTCTAAAGATATTTTAGAATGGAAGACTCCAAGTATGGTGGTGTACCTGCAGGTGATGGAGTCACCCTCTCCAAAGGTGTCTTACAGACTAAAGGGGAGAGGGATGTGCATGATTGACATATCACTTGCTTAGACAATTGAGTCAATCATGAGATGTCAAGTACCACACCAGATGTTGTTTTTGCACTAGATGCAATAAGTTGATATTAATCTAATCCTGGAGAAACGTTCGGAAGCAATTTTAGAACATAAGCAGTTGTTCTAGGGATTTGATAACGACAGCCTCCTTCGGGAGACAGTTATCATTCCAGACTTCCAAGGTGACCCGGATGACAGAGTGACTGTCAGAGTTATAGTTTTCCCTCTGACGAGGGGCAGTAATTTGGACAGGTGGTCCAAGCGGATACTGAGGGAGGCATGGTGCAGGATACTGATTAAATTCAGTTGACGATACAGTCTAAGAAGTTTGCTGGATTTGGAGTTCATTTATGAACTGGGTCCCATCAGATATCCAGACATATTCTAAGACAGGTATTACTCAATTAGAGAGATGGTTTTCTCAGCGAACTTAAGACAAAGAGAGACATGGAAAGAAAAAACAGGGCGGGTCCACTCACTGAGGCTATTTCTCGAACACAATAGTTTTACAAACGAGCTTTGTGAAACTAATTAGTAGAGGAGTTGGATGTTCGGTATCACACGAGTTGTGAGTACGCGACATCGCAATAATTAGCCTTAAGTGCAAGTGGGAGATTGTTGGATATAGTGCTCTCAAAATCAATTATTGAATCACAGGTACGTGATTGCAATGATTGAGGGAGGACCTATACCGGTAGTACAGTCTTGCTCGAGATGATAGTATGCTATCTGGTTTGTCTTTATCATGGTGTACATGCTTTAGTTCACTATTGCATGTTGATAGAGCCCATAGGATTCTTGCTTGACTGCCAGCAGTATGATAGCGATCATATACGTAGGAGCTGGGGTCTATAAGAACATCCTTAAAGTGTCCCTAGTCGTGGGAGTTTCGAGACAGGGCATCGATACTCCAGAGTAGACTAGTATATACAGTCGAGACCCCGACGAGGGGCGGTGGCCGGTCTCACAAGTCATTGGTGTCAGTTGGTTCACCTAAGATGTATACAGGTGCTCATTGGGTTATAAGTACACCAGACAGGACTCGCCGGGAACATGCTAGTTGGTATTATACATATCGTCAGATAGCAGTTCCCAGGTGACATGTGTACAGGTTAGTCTGTCGACCAGAGATCTTCATTTGTCTCGTGTGAGTTCCCATTGTGCTTTGATTACTACCCTACCACGGCTCAAAGGAGTCGTCCAAACAGGTTTTAGTCGGGTACAGTCCCGAGCCATATGGAGGCAGTGAGCGGATCGTCGGGGATTCGTCTCTCTCGGTATTGGGGGTGAGATCGCGCTGTGTTTTAGGAGATCCATTACACGAAATCCCTGGCCAGGGTAATCGAAATTTACTGGTAGGTATTCCAGTAGTATCTCAGGGTGTTCTGGGCTACTCTCCGACACGACTTATACAGCTATTGAGGGTCTGACGTTTACCAGCCCCCTAGGCCCGATATGCGATACTCATAGACGAACGGACCGAACTGTACGAATATTGTCACTGTCAGGCTCAGTAGGGTTTCTGGATGAGTTCGCTCATTAACTTCCCTTCTAATCAATACATGGGCAACCGTTACGTACAGCTTGTACCACTGACGTGCTTATGGTTATACCCAGTGCCAGTGTATTGATGGGTCATTAGAGTCCCCCACAGAATGTTTCCCAAGTTCGGGCGAAACGTTGTAGAGACTGTATGGATATATGGCAGGTTCGAACATGCACGTGCACTTATGCACGTGTCATGGATCGGACAGATAATACTGGTGGGCTTTGGTTTAAGCCGGATCCTAGTATTATATTGTGTAGGAACATTTTTTGTCTCATTGCATTCGTATTCGGTCGGAATACAAATGCGGGTATGTATATTCCGTTGTGGGGTATTCCTGTAATTCATTACGAGATTATTTTTGAAGTTGCCAATTTTCTGTCAGCCGACTTAAACATTTGGTTTAATGTTTATTTTGCGGTATTTGTTAGCTATTTGTTTTTGGCCATTTCCCCTTCATGGACAAAATTTTGTTGTGGGCTGTGGACCTTTTTGGGCTTGGTTTCTTTTTTTGTTTTTGGTGAGGTGGCATGGAAATTCGTTGGCAAAGGCATGGGCAGCATGGGTTGATTGGATGTGCAAGCTATGGTCACCACTTGAAAAACATCATGGACACCCCCCCATTCCTTTGACTGTGAACACCTTAGCTTGGCCGGCCCCACTTGGTTGTTGGTTTTAATTTTATCCATCTCCTTTTTGGCCGCCACTTGAAAACCAATGAGCACAAGATAAATCCACAGAGATCTTTCCTTCACAAAAAGAAAATTTTCATTCATTCTTTTGGCTGAGCACATCATTCGGTGAGCACAACTTTTTTGTGGGCTGAATTTTTTTTCTTACTTGCAAAAAATTATTTGGCTCACGATTTTCATGGCAACTTCATTAACCTCCACCCAATCGCTTGGGTGCCTTGAGACAAAGTACTCTACACTCTCTCTACTTCAATCTTGGGCATGTCGGCTAGCAAACTTCATGTCCGAGTTGCTTCGGTTTGAAGCAGGAGCCCGTATAAAGATTCGGAGATGTGGTGCCACTTTGATGAGCGAGATCAGGGAGCGGACTTCGTCAGCGTAGCAGCGGAGAGTTTGGTGCGGAGATTAAAGACCGAAGGACACGGATCGATCGGTATAATCTTTTACCCCTTTTACATTTTTCTAGTTTACGGTTAATGGAACGATCCGGGTTTTTGGGTTGCGGTAGTACCGGTTTTGTAAAAAGTTTTTGTTCCCATCTGGCGTCGGTTTGACAGCCGGGGCGCCGCCGGGGCCTAACAACAATTACCAGGGTAGCCTTTACGTACAGCTAGTGCCACTGACGTGCTTGTGGTTAAACCTACTGCCAGCGTACTGTCGAGTTTTTAGGGTCCCACACAGAGGGTTTCCCTAGTTCAGGCGTGTAAGTCGATGTCGCACACTCCACAGGGTTTGTAGAGAGGTGGAATTAACAAAAAATAATTTTATAGCAAGCAACATCGACTAAACTTCCAAAATCGGCCATAAGCCCTAACTAGCTAAACTTACAAAGATTCTAATCTACTATGAAGTGATTTATACCTTTGTGTTCAAGTCCTTCAGGACTTCTTATCCTCTTCTTAAGCTCCTCGTTTGTATGGATCGAGCTTGGTTATCGGCCTCCTCGTGTCGAAGAAGATTCACCCGAAAGTCTATGGTTCAAGCTCTAACCTCTAAATTGAGGTAACTAAATTATCTAGTTTTCTAATCTAGATAGCTTAGATGATGTAGAGAGTTAATTGGACTGATTTATCTCAATCACCCTAGGATTCTCAACACATGAGAGTGTTTAGGGTTTTGAGGAAGAAGAAGAGAGTAAAAGAGGAAAGAGAATGTCATGTGAAGAATGAGTTGAAGAATAGCTAAATGTTGATAATATCAAGCATATCATTTTTACATTAAAAATAGTGTGACATGCTTCGATAGTTATCCAAATGAATGAGTCATCTCATGTAACCATGATTCAACCATGCTTAGAAAACACCTCATACCTCTACCTAATTATCCATTTAAACAAAATGGATTTATCACAAATGAGGTGTCTTCTTCTAGAAGCACTCTTATAAAAATACAAGAATACCCCCTCGCTGTATATACATACCCGTATTCGTACCACGAATACCTAGAGATGAAAATAATCCAATATTATAATACTAGAATGTGGCTTAATCCTAAGCCCGCTAGTATTATCCGTCCGATCAAAAATACGTGTAGCTAGTACACATATATGATCGAAACCCTGCACATAAAACCATATGGCATCTACATCGTTTTGCCTGAACCAGGAAAACCCTCTGTGTGGGACTCTAAAGACTCGACAGTACTCCGGCAGTGGGTTTAACCACAAGCACGTCAGTGGCACTAGCTGTATGTAACGGCTACCTAGGTATCTGTCGAAGAGAAGGCCGACGAGCAAACTCGTCCGAACTCCTACTGAGCCCGTCCGTGACAATCTCTGTATAGTCCGGTCTGTTCTTCTGAGAGTATCGCATGCCGGGTCAAAGGGGTGGAAAATGTCAGACCCCTAATAACCTGACAAGTCGTGCCGATGTGGCTCAAGACCATCCGAGAATCTACTGATCTAACTATTAGTAATTCTCAATCCGCCCTGGCCAGGGACTTATGGTGTTGGCCAACCGAATACAGCGCGACATCGACTCCCTATACCGGGAGAGACGAATCCCCAACAATCGCTCACTGCCTCTATGTGGCTCGGAACTTTACCCAACTAAAACATGTTTGCACGACTCAGTAGAGCCGTGGTAGGGTAGTAATCAAAGCACAATGGGAGCTCACATGAGACAAATGACGACCTCAGGTCGACAGACTATCTGTACTTATGTCATCTGAAAACTACCATCTGACGATAGGTATAATACCATCTAGCTGGTTCTCGGCGAGTCCATCCAGTGTACTCATCCCCAATGAGCACCTGTATACAATCTTAGGTGCATCACACCAATGGCTGCAGGACCAACCCTCGCCCCTCGTCATGTTCTAGAAATGTATACACTAGTCTACTCTGGAGTATCGATAACCGGTCTCGATACTCCCATGACTAGGGACATTTAAGGACATGCTTATTGACTACCCAGCTCCTACAAGTATGATTGCCATCATAACGCTGGTAGTCAAGCAAGGATCCTAAGAGCTTTATCAACACGTATAAGCGATATGAAATAACAAGTAAAACATATCACATTTTAAGATAAAGGAAAACCAAATAGCATACTATCATATTGAGCAAGATTGTCCTGTACAAACATATCCCTAGCATCCTATATAATGAAGGCCTCTAGGGCATACATATCCAACAATCTCCCACTTGCACTAAGGCCTGTTATTGGCGTATTGAGTACCCAACATCTGCACTAGAGCCAATTGCCGGCGTACCGCATACCCAACATCTCGAACAGTCTCTTGAACTGGACTTGAGAAATGTCCTCGGTGAATGAATCTGCCATGTTGTTCTTTGTGTCTACTCTCCACAACCTTGACCTTTCGGTGGTCCACGATCTCCTTGATCAGGTGATACCTCCTCAAAATATGTCTAGATTTCTGATGGGACCGTAGTTCCTTTGCCAAATCTATGGCTCCATTATTATCCAATACAAAGGTATTGGATCAGCAATAGATGGAACCACCTAAAGTTCAGAAATGAACTTCCTCATCCAGACTGCCTCTTTTGCGGCATCGTTAGCATCGAGGTACTCAGCCTCCATCGTCGAGTCTGCTATGGTGTCCTATTTGGAGCTCTTCCAACAAACTAACCCTCCGTTGAGAGTAAACACATAACCCGAGACGGATTTAGAGTCATCCTTGTCACTTTGGAAGCCAGAGTCGGTAAAAGCCTCGATCTGGAGGTCCTAATTATCGTACACCAAGAACATTTCCTTAGTCCTTCTTAAGTACTTAAGAATGTTCTTTACTACTATCCAATATTTCTCACCTGGGTTGGACTGATACCTGCTCACGTCGTTGAGTGTGTAAGCTATATCTGGTCTGATACACAACATCGCATACATTATCGACCCCCACCACTGAAGCATAGGGTACAACACTCATGCGAGCCCTCTCCTCATCAGTCTTAGGAGACATCTTTTTGGAGAGGATGATTCCGTGACAACCGGGTAAATTACTGCGCTTGGAATCTTCCATACTAAACCTTTTTAGTACGGTGTCTATATGCTTTAACTGTGAAAGTCCCAACATTCTTTTAGATCTATCACGATAGATCTTAATCCTCAGAATATACGAGGCATCACCCAGCTTTTTCATAAAGAACTTTTGTGACAAGAAAAGCTTGGCAGATTGTAGCATAGGAATATCATTTCCTATCAGGAGAATGTCATCTACGTATAAAACGAGGAATACTACAGTTCTCCCTACAACCTTCTTATAAATACAAGGTTCATCTACATTTTTGATAAAGTCAAATTCCTTGACCGTCTCATCAAAGAAAATGTTCCAACTCCGTGATACCTGCTTTAATTCATAAATGGATTTAAGCAACTTGCATACATTTCCGCTGCTCCCACTATCCATGAAACCCTCTGGTTGATCCATGTAAACGCACTCTTCTAAACATCTATTTAGAAAAGCGGTTTTAACATCTATCTGCCATATGTCATAGTCATGGAAGGTAGCAATGGCAAGCAGAATCCGAATAGATTTAAGCATAGCAACTGGTAAAAAAGTTTCGTCATAGTCCAATCCTGGTCTTTGACGAAAACCTATAGCAACAAGTCTATCTTTGTAGATTTCTACCTGTCCATCTACACCAATCTTCTTTTTGAGGATCCATTTGCATCCAACGAGTTTTACCCCAGGAGGAGCAACATCCAAAGTCCATACTTTATTGGGGTACATGGATTCCATCTCGGATCGCATATCATCCAGCCACTTCACCGAATCTCTACTCGTGATAGCTTACTGAAACTAGTCGGCTCATCATCATTAATGATGCAATCCTCTTGATCCCCATCTATGAGAAAACCGTAGTATCTCTTGGGCGGATGAAACCGCATACTAGATCTGCGGAGTGGCATAGGTACGTCCGGTTCTATTGAAATCTCAGGTTCTACTGAGTCTTCAATAATAGTTTGTGGTTCTGGAATTTCTTCCAGCTCTATTGCACTCCCACTAATCTCTTTTTCAAGAAATTGAGTTTCCATAAAGAGGGCATGATGAGAAACAAAGACCTTTTGTTCCTCAGCGTACTAGAAATAATACCCCATAGAATTCTTGGGGTATCACACAAACTTACACAATACTGAACGTGCCTCGAGCTTGTCCGGATGAACCTTTTTGACAAAAGCAGGAAAACCCCATATATTAAAATACTTAAGACAAGGTTTCTTCTAACTCCACATTTCAGATGGAGTGGTAGGCACAGACTTAGTTGGAACCTTATTCAATAGGTATGCAACAGATTCTAGTGCATAACCCTAGAAGGATGGCGGCGACTCAGCATTACTCATCATGGAACGCACCATATCAAGTAAGGTGTGATTTCGTCTTTCTGATACACCGTTGTGTTGTGGTGTGTATGGAGGAGTAAGCTGGGAGAGAATTCAATTCTCTTTTAGATATTCCAGGAACTCGGCACTTAAGTATTCACCACCCTGATCAGATCGGAGCATCTTGATACTTCTGTTGGTTTGCTTTTCCACTTCATTCTTATACTCCTGGAATCTCTCGAAGCCCTCGGATTTATGTTTCATCAAGAATACATGTCCATACCTTGAGAAATCATCCGTAAAAGTAATAAAGTAGGAATATCCACTTCTTGCATGCGCCACATACGTCGCTGTGTATGAGTCCCAGGAGTTCAGTGTCTCTTTCTCCGTGTCCGGTGAACAGAGTTTTGGCCATCTTTCCTCTAATACATGATTGACAAGTTGCATATGATTGATATTAAAATGGATCTAAATATCCATCTTTATATAACTTATTTAATCATGTTTCATTGATTTGACCAAGTCTACAATACCATAAGAAAACTTGATTTGATTCTGGAGCCTTTCTTTTTAGTGTGTTTTGGACGTTAAAAACTTGATGTTGATTGAGAACGTATATTCCGTTATTCAGTATACCCGACCCAATCATTTCATGATTTAGGTGAATGTTTATGATATTGCTTTCAAGTGCAAAATTATATCCTTCATTAGATAACAAAGATATAAATATAATATTATACATCATACTGGGTACACAAAACTAGTTATGCAATAACAAAATATGTCCACTCGCCAATCGTAGGTGATATTCTCCCACTGCAACAGTATCCACATTGGTTCCGTTGCCAACTCTGAGGGTCATATCACCTTTCCTCAGAACTCTACGGCTTCTCAGCGCCTGCAAAGAATTACAGATGTGAGATCCTGATCCGATATCCAATACCCAGGAGGTAGAGTTAATAGAGATATAGTTTTCAATCACGAACACACCTGAAGCCGAAACCACAACTTGCTTCGTGTCCTGATTCTTAGCTTTTAAAGCCCGGCAATCTTTCTTCCAATATCCCTTCTTGTGACAGTAGAAACACTATTCCTTTATGGCTGCTCCCCCAATCTTTTCCTTTCCCATGCCCTGCACCTTCTGCACACCTCCTCTCAGTTTGGTGGGGGCCTTCTTCTTCTTCCCCTTGGCCTTTGCCTTGGATTTAGCGGAAGAAGATTCCGCAATAAACAGAGTGGGTATTTCCTTGGATTTCTTCAAGGTGCCCTCTGCCACCCTCAACATGTTTAGGAGCTCAGGAAGTGTGACTTCCAGCTTCTGCATATTGAAGTTCAATACGAATTAGGCATAGGTGCAGGGAAGGGACTGTAGAATTAAGTCAGTATACAACTCATTCTCCAACGTAGTTCCCAGGTCTGCGAGCTTTTCGATGAGAGTAATCATCTTTAGGACGTGGTTGTTAGTGATATATGCCCTAGATGCCATTATTGTATCATACTGGTTTGTATATTACTTAATGGAAGCTTGGGATATTCACAGTCTTGCTCAAAATGGTAGTATGCTACTTGATTTGTTTCTACCTCAATATGTGCATGTGTTTCTTTTAACATATTGTTTATACATATTGGTAGAGCTCTTAGGATCTTTGCTTGATTACCAACGTTGTGATGGCAGTCACACTAGTGGGAGCTGGGTAGTCTATAAGCACATCCATATACAGGTCCCTAGTCATAGGATTATCGAGACGGGGCATCGATACTCCGGAGTAGACTAGTGTATACGCTTCTCATCCCAGTAGGGAAGATGGTCTGTCCCACAGCCATTAGTACGTCGTACTGGAGATAGTATGCAGGTGCTCATTGGGTTATGAGTAAACTGGACAGGACTCGTCAGGAACTGCTGGTGGGTATTATACCTATCGTCGGGTAGCAGTTCCCAGGTGACATGAGTACAGCTTAGTCCGTCGACTTAACACTGCTACTTCGCATCGAGTGTGTTCCCACTGTACTTTGATTACTTCCCTACCATGGCTCAAAGGAGTCATGCAAACAGGTACTAGTTGGGTGCAGTCCCGAAGCACTTGGAGGCAGTGGCGGTTAGATAGGATTCGTCTCTCCCGGTATTGGGGGTTGATATCGCGCTGTGTTCGGAAAGCCATGACACAAAGTCCCTGGCCAAGGCAAGCGAGATTTACTGGTAGATATTCCAGTAGTTTCTTAGGGTGTTTTAAGCTACACTCCAACATGACTTATTGCGCTATTAGGGGTCTGACGATTACCGCCCCCCTAGGCCCGATATGCGATACTCTTAGACGAACAGACCGGACTGTATGGAGATTGTCACAGAAAGGCTCAGTAGGAGTTCGGATGAGTTTTCTCATCGGCCTTCTTATCGACAGATATCTGGGTAGCCGTTACGTGCAGCTAGTACCGCTTGCGGCTTGTGGTTAAACCCACTGCCAGCGTACTGTCAAGTCTTTAGAGTCACGCACAGAGGGTTTCCCTGCATCAGGCAAAAGATGTAGAGGCCATATGGTTTTACGGCAGGGCTTCGATCACATACGTGTACTTGTGCACGTATGATGTTCGGACGGATAATACTAGTGGGCTTTGGTTTAAGCCGGATCCTAGTATTATATTGATGTATTATTTTCGTCTCGTTGTCTTCGTATTCTTCGGAATACGGATGCGGGTATGTATATACGGATGAGGGGCATTCTTGTAATTCTCTCAAGATTTCTTCTAGAAGGAGACACCTTATTAGGGTTTTTATCATTTGATTAAAACAATTATGAGGTGGAGGAAATGAATTGTTATTTTTATATGATAATTGAAGCATGACTACTAGGTTGACTTTTGAGGCAAAGTTTGACTTAGATATTTTGTGAGATATTTTTGTGGCATTAGATATTTTGTGTGAGATATTTTTTGGGACATGCTTATAGTCATATCAAGAGAGCCATATTCTATTATCATTATCAAAAACACTTTCTCTTTCCTCAAGCATCTTCTTCTTCCTCTAAACCCTAAACCTCTCATGAGTTGAGAATTCTAGGGTTCCAAGAGACAAACTAATCCATCTTCACACTCTACATCACCTAGGCCATCTAGTTTAGCGAACTAGTGCCCTAGTTACCTCGGATTTGAGGTTGGAGCTCGGACTATAGACTCTTGGGTGGATCGTCTTTGACTCAAGGAAGCCGACGAGGAAGCATCGATCTGTTACGATCCTCTGAGCTCATGATGACGAGGAGGACAGCAAAGAAGACCCGAAGGACTTGTATCGTGAGGTATAAACTCCTTTCCGAGTAGTTAACCTCTTTACCAGCTTAGCTAGTTAGGGTTTAGCAACGATCCTGGAGTTCAAGTCGGTGTTGCGAGCTTTGAAAATCGTTTTTAAAATATTCTGCCTCCCCGCGACCATGTGGGGTGCGCGACATCGATTTACAGTGGTATCAAAGACTACTAGACATTTACTAGCTAGTTAGCAAGTTATTAGAACTTCGATCGTCGGAAAATCACGAAAACGATACACCCGTTACCTTGCTTTCTGTCGATTTTGAAAACCGTGATAAAAATTATTTCAGAGGCATGAAAATTGCAAGCAGGGAATTCTAATAACACTGAAGAAAATCGAGTTCCTAACTAGGCAAGACCACCGCTGAACCGCGGCGAATCGGTGCGATGTGCCGCCGTTCCGCGGCCGAGTCGTCACCGAGTTAACTCGTTTTTCTTCTATTTTTCTTATTTTGGGTGTATTGTTCTCTGGTATATTTGGTTTCTACCCAGTATGTTCTGAGTGCTAGTTTTCACTTGGGGTAGACACGGAAAATATTTTTCGATCGAAATTCTAAGTTATTTGCTAATCGGGTTTTATCTGTGTTGTGATATATGTGCTGAACGTCCGCTAATCGCTATACGTCGATTAGTGGGGGTTGTACATATCTGTGATCTGTGATGTTGGTTTGTGTATATAAACTTATTGGATCGTCGTGGATGAATGTCCAGGGATGTGAGATGAGGGTTTTCATTCTTTCATTCGATGTAAATTGTAAAGTGATATAATATTATTTTGCGGGGCACATCCGGATTGAGGTTGTAGCCATCATTGTATTATTTCTTGTACTGTTTTATGCTCCTAGGATAGACTCAAGGTGGGATGCACAAACTACCGGGTTCTTTGAAGTGCCGAGTGGCCTACTCACTTTGATGAGGGAGGTTGCTTCACTTCGGGAATTTGGCGGGTAGTTTTTCGCACCCGTAGGGGTCTTGGTGGGGTTTGGCTATTCATCACGACCGTGGAATCCGTCTTTCGTTACAGGTTTAAACAAAACGCGGTATTCCTAGTATATCTAATATGTTCATCTGTGATCTAGAATGCCTATTATTGCATGAGACGAATGGTTATTATATATATATATACACACACACACACACATATATATATTATATAATAGACGTTGCTTATGTTTTGCATCCGCGCTAGTCCAGCCCCCAGCTCTGGCGTTGGTTAAGTAACCTAACGGTGTAAGACGGGGCCCAGTGGCAAATGCGAATGGCATAAGCATACGTCATATTTTCGTTTCTTTCTGTGATGATAGGTGTAATTGATGGGACTGCATTACATTAATGCAAAGCAAACAAACCAAAGCTGAATCGTTGGAACAAATTTTAAAACCACTCGGTTTTTTCAAAATAGAAACTTTTAAAATGCGGAGCTTAAACCACTCCTTTTAAAAGCTATCAGGTTCCTTCAATTATATCAAGTTCACTACGTTCACAGTTTCGCCAAAACCATTCGTAGCCCTCCGTCATTTCATATGAATATTCAGTAGTATTCAAGCTACATTTGTTGACCTTCGCCAAGGCATAGTGATTGGTAGCTGCTGGATATTGATATATAGCATAGATAGATGCGTTGGTTTGGGACAGTCGTACTACTTTGTTGGCCTTCGTCAAGGGTATGTACGGGTGGGTTCAAATTAACCTGGACAATGATGGGTAGAACTTGACATGTGACTTATGATTTGTTGGCCTTCGTCAAGATCATAAGAGCATGGGGCAAAAATCCACATCGGGAGTTTCTAAGGAAACTGAAACTTGCTAATGTTGCATACCATTTGGAGTGTGATAATATTGGTATGATTCCTTCAAGATTATCACACAATGATATTTGGATCCCGATCCTACTGTGAGTATATGCTACTCCTCGGGAGATTTTTTCACTTAACGATCAATGCTATACATGTATATATATATGAACATATGCACACACACATATATATACACACGTAAACACACATCTATATAAACCAAGTGTCTGTGTGTATGTGCGTGTGTGTGCGCGCGCATGTGGTAACAACATATAATCTAAGGTCTCCTAGAAACTCTATTTGCTAATTGTCCATCTCGCATCTTTATATGAATATAATATATACATAACATATTCTACGGTTGCGGGGGTGCTATACGCCATCCACCCGACTTCCCCATAGATATACATCTACTCACCTCGATCCTCACTTACCGAAATCGATGACGCCATGCTCTCTCTTGTCGTCCGAAGTCCATGCAAAGGTACCTACAGTTTCAAGCACATCGTATCATAAACAAGAATCGCATATGAAAACCGACACGACACATGGAGTGCACATAGGTTAGAACCTACGGCCTACGTATGCAAAACAATCAAATAACCCTCGTCGTTGACGTACAAACGTCCAACAACTAATTCCAAATTCAAATACCAAAAACCAAGTTTTAGAAATCGGAAAAACATTGCCAAAATCAACATCAAAAAGCTCCCAGATTATTGCTCAGGTAAATTGGGACCAAACTAACAATACAGTGGCTAGGTTATAAGATAGGTGAGCTACAGGCCAAACCCCAACACCCTTGCCCAACAACTGACCGGTGAGATATGAAAGAGGACCTAGCGTCGCCGGCCCCAACATGGAGTTGGTGTCTCGTTCTTCTATGGTAGTACTATGGTGGTCTAACTAGGTTTATTTTGTTGTTTGTTTTTCCTATAGGGACCCCAAGTTGCTCCAGATTCCATCTGAGCATCACAAATCAAAGAAAACCGACACGGGAAAAATCTAAAGTTCAAGTCTTGAAGTTTAGTCTCTGGTTTGGTCCATAAAATTGACACTACAGGGGTTGTGGGCACTATCTAATTCTCAATACACCATCTCAACTCAAAACATACCCTAAATCTCATCTTGAAATATTCCAACATCACTAAACCACATAAGCTTAATTCTAAATCACTATAGGATATAAGAAACACTAAAAACTTAACTAAAGATATAGGCTTTACCTCATTTGGCAACTCAAGAATTTTCTTGAGTTGCCCAAAGTGCTCAAAGCGGCAACTTGATGCATCCAAGGGGTTTGCAGTGAACTTGTGATCATTTTTAGTGAAGGGAGTGTTAGATTTTGATCATGTTTTAAGGGTGTTTGAGGATAGTAGAAAGGAGGTGGAGGAGAATGAAGGAGAAGGAGAAGAAGAATGAAGAAGCACACAAATGAGAATGAAGGAGCCATGGCTGAGGAAAACCTCTCTCTCTCTCTCTCTCTCTCTCTCTCTCTCTCTTCATGGCCTATACCTCTTTGTCCCCCCCCCCAAGTAAAATATCTCACATGCAATTATCCATTTTCTTTTATTTTAAAACAAAAAACAAAAAAAAACCATTAAATCACAAATGAATCCAATGTTTAATTAAAATGTAACAAGTAGTTTGCAACATGATTTGTTGCATGTCAAGATTAGTGCATAATTAGTGAAGTATTAATCGAGTTTAGTAATAAACTCATATACAAATAATTGTATAAATATTTATAAAATATCCAAATCAATTAAACACTTTCCAAATCAATATTTCATATAAATTTCCAAATATTTCCCAAACTATTGGTATATAATTATACCATTTCATTAAAACCAATTTCTATATTTTTCTAATATTCTTAAAATTTATTATTTAAATTATTTAAATATCGAAAATAATATTTTATTTTCCTGAAATGTTACAATACGTCATACACTGACACTCCATCTCGGAGATACGTCAACCAGCGACACTCCGTGCCGGAGATACGTCAACCAGCGACACTCCGTGCCGGAGATACGTCATACGCCGACACTCTGTCTTGGGGATACGTCAAGCAGCAGACACTCCGTCTCGGAGATACATCAAGAATCGACCGTCCGTGTCGTATAAAGGGCAGTGTCAGCCTCCCAAAGGCAGGAACCAAATCAAGTCAATCTCCATGCAAAAGAAGATCCATAAATTTTATGCACACGACCCATACATATAGTGTGCATTCATTGATGGGGGCACTTTGTTGGGGTTAAAATTTACACCCCATTAACCAAAAGTCAAATTCAAAGTCAAACCGCGAACAAGTTGGCCCAAGAAAAAGCAAACGGATTCTACTGTCGAATCCAAACCGGGCCCACGCCCGAACCTAAGCCAGGCCCACGTCCCAACCTAAGCTGGGCCCACGACCGAACTCAAGTCCAAGCAGATGGGCCCAAGTCTAGACCGACCCCATGCCAAGAAAGTAAAACAAATAAATGTAATATTTAAATAAATATGCAAAATGTAAAATAAATGGGCAAAAATCCAAATTATGTAAAGTCCATGGCTCATGTGCAAAAAAGAAATAAGTACGTGGGAATGGGATGGGCAAAATGTCATTTTGTAAAACCCAAAGGGCTATGTGTAAACTTATAAGCCTATATAAAGCGACATTATGAAAAAATGAAACATAATTCAACTCCCCAAATAAAATCTATGGTTTGTGCCTCCATCTTCTCTCTCTCTCTCAAGTTCTTCATTTTCATTTCCAATTAAATCATGAACTTAGTTCTCTTTTTCTCAAAACTAAATAATGTTTCACCATAAACCCATTGAAGGAGAGTTTAACTCTCACATCAAATCCAAAAAGGAAAACCCACCTTCCAAGGCTCCATCAAAAGAAGAAAGGGGATCTCTTTTCATCACCCAAGATCTAAATCTTGAAGTTTCAAGAGAACCCATTTGGACTTCTTTTCAAAAGAGAAAGGAGGAAATCTTTTGGAATTTAACTCCATAATAAAAATTCTTTTGGGAGTTTAACTCCATTAAAAATCTTTAGGAGTTCAACTCCATATTTTAAAATCTTTTGAAGTTTAACTCTATAATAAAAATTCTTCTAGGAGTTTAACTCTATTTAAAAAAATTTGGAGTTTAACTCCATAATAAAAATTCTTCTGGAAATTTAACTCCAAAATAAAACATTTTTCAGGAGTTTAACTCCATAATAAAAATCAAAAGAGTTCAACTCTAAGTCCGAGGACTTAGCCTTTTTTCCGGTCCGCGCTCGTACCCCGCAGGCGCACGTGCCCGTTTTCCTACATGAAGGGGGAGGCTCCCACTTAATGGGAGCTCCTGCTCTCCCATGTGAGGAGGGTTCCCCTTTCCCTCACTTGGGTGGGAGCTCCCCCATGTGAGGGGGGGGCTCCCACCTACGTGAGAGGAGGTTCCCCCTTCCCTCATGTAGGGGGGAGCTCCAACTCTCCATCCCGTGAGGGAGGGAAATTCCCACCAAGTATAACCTTCCCTTCTTTTCTTAAAAAAAAATAATAAAAAAATAAAATAAAAAATATATTTCTTTGAAATAAAAAAAATCTTTTGTCACAAATAAAATAAAATAAAAAATAAAATGAACTTGCCGTTTTGCACTACTTTCAAATAACAATATCTCATATTGAGTTCGCATGATCTGTTTGACCGTCAATCGGAGATTCTTTCGCTCCAAAAATAAAGGGTAATTAACGGTAGCTTAGTCCGCACCTGCCGGAAATTCGGATCGCCGCAATCAATAAACCCATGCCTATCCCAGGCAAGAGGAATCTGTACTGCCTGACAACCACGTGCATTCCTATCTCAATGGAGTGACGAAAAACACTCCATCTTAACTAAAATTTATTAAAAATCTTGTTAAACATTGGTTATTTAATGCCAATACCTATCAATGTGCGTCACACGTGCAAAAAATAGATGATATAGACCATCTAAGAATAAAGAATTAATTTAAAATAAAGATGAGAGTGGCATATAGCGCCTCTCTTCTTTGTATTATAATAGTAAAGATATTATATAGTAAAGCTATATGAAAGGACATTTCCTCAAATATTCAAGCTCTTTTTCGAATCCTTGTTCTTGGAAAATTAACTCAAGGCCCTCATTTGTTTTTACAAAATTCCAATCAATCCATTGACCATGATTGTTAAACCATTTTAGACTCGTGTGCTTAGAAAATTAGCTCAGGCCATGTTGGGTTACGCCAGCGCCCCGGCCATCAATCTGTGGCCAAATGCGGAACAAAAACTTTAAAAACCCGGCTCTAACGGAACCCTAATCTACGGATCAACCATTAACCTTATACTAGTTATATGAAAAGGAGTTTAGAAAGGTTATACCTAATGATCCATGTCCTTTGGTCTTCAACCTCTGTCCCAAGCTCCTCGTGGCTTCCTCGATTATATTTGATCTCCGGTCTCCCCCATCGAAGACGATCTACCTCGAGAGTTTGTATTACGGGCTCCGACCTCAAAACCGAAGAAACTCGAGTATCTAGTTTGCTAGCCTAGATAGCCAAGATGAAGTAGAGAGTGTGTAGAATTAATTTGTCTTAATACGCCCTAGGTTTCTCAACACATGAAACATGTAGGGTGGAGGTAGAAGAAGATGCCAAGAGAAGAAAGTGTGAGCTTAAGAAAAATGGCAAGTGAAGAAGTGAGTGTTGTGAGATATTAGTTGTGAGCAACTAAAGAAAATCACCAAGTGAAGAAAAGATCTGCCTCTACACAAATAAATATCTCATAATACTATAAAAACCATCAAGCCACCATGACTCATCACCATGAGTCATAAGTGCACATGCATGAACCCATGCCAAAACTTACACTCACACTTTCCACCATTAAACATTTAAACCAAAATATTTATCAAAAAGAAATGGCATTATCTAAAGTAATCTTGTAACGAATTACAAGAATACTCCTCATCCGTATATACATACTTGCATCCGTATTCCGACTGAATACGAATACAACGAGACGAAATTAATCCAACAATATAATACTATTATCTGGCTTAAACCAAAGCCCAATAGTATTATCCGTCCGATCATGATCCGTGCACAAGTACACGTATATGATCGAACCCTGTCATAAAACCATACAGTATCTACAACGTTTCGTCCGATGCAGGGAAACCCTCTGTGTGGGACTCTAAAGACTCATCAATACGCTGGCAGTGGGTTTAACCATAAGCACGTCAGTGGCACTAGCTGTACGTAACGGCTACCCAGGTATTGAGCGCAAGGAAGGCTGACGAGCAAACTTATCCTGAAACCCCTACTGAGCCTGACAATGACAATATCCGTACAGTCCGGTCCGTTTGTCTATGAGTATCGCATATCGAGTCTAGGGGGGTGGATAAAGTCAGACCCCTAATAACGCGACATTTAGTGTCAGTATGAAACCTATCACCACCTGAGAAACTACCGATCCTAGATCAGTAATTCTCGACTACCTTGGCCAAGGATTTCTGATGATGGCCACCCGTGTACACCGTGACATCAACCCCCAATACCGGGAGAGACGAATCCTCCGACGATCTGCTCACTGCCTCCATGTGGCTCGGGACTGTACCCAACTAAAACCTGTTTGCACGACTCCTTAGAGCTGTGGTAGGATAGTAATCAAAGCATAGTGGGAACTCACACGAGACAAATGTCGATCTCGGGTCGATAGACTAACCTGTACACATGTTACTAGGGAACTGCTATCTGACAATAGGTATAATACCAACTAGCATGTTTCCGGCGAGTCCGTCCGGTATACTCATAACCCAATGAGCACATGTATACATCTTAGGTGAACAAACTAACACCAATGGCTTGTGAGACCGGCCACCGCCCCTTGTCGGGGTCTCGATCAGTATACACTAGTCTACTCTTGGAGTATCGATGCCCAGTCTCGAAACTCCCACGATTAGGGACATTTTAAGGATGTGCTTATAGACTACCCATCTCCCACGTATATGATCGCCATCATACTGCTGGTAGTCAAGCAAAAATCATATGGGCTCTATCAACATATAATAGTGATCTGTAATATCACCTAAAGCATGTACACGATGATAAAGACAAATCAGATAGCATACTATCATCTCGAGTAAGACTGTTCTACCGGTATAGGTCCTCCCTCAATCATTGCAATCGCGTGTCTGCGATCCAATAATTGACTTGAGGGCACTATAGCCAACATGCCCCTCATTTGTTTTACAAAATTGCAATTAATCCATGAACCATGACTCTATTTAACTTGATAGGAAAATTACTATCTACCCCTTTGCTTTCCTACTTAGCAAAAGATTACTGCATCTTACATCTTATTAGAACATGCATGTAATTTTATAGCTTCTTTTAGACTAATTTACCAAATAGTATTATAAAAACTTCATTGCATTATACCTTATGTTTACATTTTATGTTTATGCTTCAAAAATTGATTTATTGGACGATTACCATCATGGCAATACGTTTCGAAATAGTTGATATTAGTAATAATATAATCCATCCATATATATGTTAACCATGTATATTAATTTTTCGAATTGTCAATCAACATTATTCATGTTGACCTACCGCTCTAAAAACTATGTATACAAAAATACCTTTATTTAAATAGCTTTTGAGTTTTTATTAGGATGAGGAAGAATTAATAATTTTTCTGTAATATAAAATTTCTATGTCTCTAGATCTATGACTAAAAAACATGAAAATCATAGGAATTTTGATATAGAGATTTCAAACTTTAAACGTCAATATCTATGGTTTTAATCATCGAATTAAAAAAAATGAAAACGACTTTTTGATCGACGCGGGAGGAATTTTACTCTTCCGATAGCCGAGATTCCATTTTTTCTAACAAAACCTAATAGATTATATTATATATATTATACTTCAAACATTATTTCCGAACTTATGAGCGAATTCAAGATATTCATCGTTACTCTTCATATTCAAACTCTTTGAACATGCATGAATTTTGATCTACATTGAAGAGAATTGATTCACTTACAAGTTCAATATAAATAAGTCAAAAGTAAGAATTTCATGTTTAAAGAGTACATGTGTTTTTGATAATAACTTTGAGATGTCTTATTTGTAAAAAGCCGGGTGCTTGATAAAATTTCAAAGATTATTTTATTTTTGGTTCTCAATTGCATGCAGGTGCTCAATGAATAGGTTTTTTGGTTGATAATATCTTCAATAATCCAAGGTAAGATAATTTGCTGAAACAATTTTTTTGGACAAGTTTCTTACATGCCGAGACTAAGATTTGTAAGTTGAAAAATGATTAAATCCAATAGATATGAAATGACGGGATAATTGTAACATATTTTAAATCATATTAGGTTTAATTTCGTCTTTAAAATTTTCTTCAAGCCGATTGAAATGTCTAAATCAAACTTGAAAGATACGTTTTCTAATTAGACATTTCTTTGGTTTTAGAAGTGTCACGACCCGAAATATTAGCTCGTGACCGGCACTTAAATCACGCCACGTCTAATGGCGTCACGTAATTCAAGTAAGCCGAAACCCAGAAATCTAAACCTTTTTAAGAAAAAATCAAGGAGGTGAAGGTTTGAAATAAGGGTATAATGAAATCAAGTTTTCTTAAATGCATAGAAAAGGAACATGAATAATGTAAGTGAAATTTACTAGTTTGAAAACATG
This sequence comes from Agapanthus africanus, assembly GCA_030015575.1. Classification (NCBI taxonomy): domain Eukaryota; kingdom Viridiplantae; phylum Streptophyta; class Magnoliopsida; order Asparagales; family Amaryllidaceae; genus Agapanthus; species Agapanthus africanus. Next base: position 358,388,622 of record CM057343.1, read on the forward strand.
GTTCATTTTTTAAAAATTTGGGCAGCACCTCCTTTGTAATTTTTGTATCCAAAACACAATACATGATAATATAAAAGGCATCCCGAAGCGGGAGCTGGCTCTTCGCCAATCGATGGATCCACAACCACGCAAAGCATAAGTATAAGTATACGACATCCAACGGCGAAAATCAACACAAAAGATAATGAATAAAGCAAGATATCAACCCAAAAGGTGAACATGAAACCCATCGCTCAAGTCTCGCAACTACAAGTCTCACTGAATCTCATTACTTATACAAATACTAGTTTGATTGATGGAGTTGACTAGATACAAAATGAGTAGTAATACAATAGTGGCATGATCCAATATATACTACCCACCAAAGCAAACCACCCGAATGCAAGCGGTATTCCAGCGATACCGCAACTGATCCATGCGGCCAACCTGCAAGAACTGTTGCACAACGGGGGTGAGTCGCCAACTCGTGAGTAGAAAAACATCAACAAGTAGAAATCGAATAAACAACGACTCCTAGGTAAACTGTATCATAAAGGTAATACTATGATATCTAGGGTGACCGTGTCTGCATATGTGCCAACAACATAATCAAGCCTATGTGCATGTGGATATCATCCAACCAAATAATCAATGTATGTATGCATGTGGATCTCCTCCACGTGTCAACCAATGACACAACAACATCATGCATGTAAATATCATAAAAGTATATGCATGAAAGTATGAGGATATAAATCAACGTGTGTCCCTCACGACACATCAAAATCATGGAACCTGAGTGTCTAGCATCGACACTTGAAACATCATGAAACCCGTGTCCAGCATCGACACGTAAATCCTCATATATCTCAGGCGCCGCATCCTCAGATCGGCCCTCATATATATCTCGTCTCAGGCGCTGCCTACTCTGGTCGGCCCTCATATCCATCTCATGACTCCGGTCGGTATCCTCCGGATAACCGACGGGTCCAAATACTATCACCGGTAGGTAGTGCTCCCCCGCCAAGCTCACCGTCTAACAATACGAGTCTTCTCGCCCCGGGATACCTCACCGGGTCCACCATGTACCCGCAGACGGTGCCTACCGCTTCTCGAATCGGGTTTCACATGCCACTCTCAGAACCGAGAAAACATATGGTGGACGTACTGAAATATCATATCAAGAGAAACTGGGTTTTTAAAACAATACATACTCTCTTTTGAAATAACCACGGTTCTCAAATCCAGAAATCTCATGAAAACAACATATCTCAATGCGTATAATCATAAAGCATGATGTATGCGACATATAACAGAAATGTTCGCACATCCATATATCATGCAACATGGAACAATAATATGCACATATCGAGGGAAAACCGCTCTTTTAAATGAATCCAGTTTTAAAATATATCATGCGGTTCCCAAATCGCCAAAATCGAATGCAATATCGTATAAAGGTGCATATGTGTATGTACGCAAGTATGGACGTACACATTAAGTATGGACGTACAAATGTGTATGTCCGCAAGTATGGGTGTACAGTATGTATGTACGCAAGTATGGGTGTACAGTATGTATGTACGCAAATATGGGTGTACAGTATGTATGTACGCAAGTATGGGTGTACAGTATGTATGTACGGAAGTATGGGTGTACAGTATGTATGTACGCAAGTATGGATGTACAATATGTATGTACGCAAGTATGTCATGCAAGGAGTCATATCCTGATGCAGCGATTCTACTGTGTAAGTGGCATGGCAATTATCGATGATGAAATGTGTGAGACGGCCAATCTGTGTAAGTGTAGCATACGCATCATCGATAATGGTGTAGGTGTACTAGCACAGGTATATATATGATGCAATAAGAATGACATGAATGCAGCAAAAGGTAAATCATCAGCTAACAGCTATAAGGTATACGTATCTAACATGATTGAGTCGGTGAATCTATCAATCGGCGTCCAGCCTCACAATATCACGTACGGTATAATCCATCGTACGGCCTCCTCTAGTCAAGGGTATGGATCAAACATCAAGTCAAACTCATCACGTACGGAAAATCATCATACGGCGGCAATAAACCATTAGGGATCCTATCCCCCTATATGACAATGAGGGTACGGACCTAACGTCTCGAACGGCATATCACTCCAGATTCACAACATATATAATAATCTATATACCTATATCCCCGGGTCACATCCATAACAATCTCATATCAGGGGACAGGTAAAGGTATCAATCATCTCCATCGACTCGCATCCGTATACCAACGTATCATCAATTCATCATATCACATCGCATTCTATTTTCATCGCATTTATATATTACATAAAGTCAAAGTTACAAATACATTCTACCTTTACTATAAGCATACGTATCTAATCTAACATACACACCCGAACCATACAATCAGTTTTTAAAAGATGCGAATCGTAGTTTTGAAAGTAGGGGCTACGGTGTTTTTAATGAAAAGATATCGTTTGAAAATCCGTAGCGTCCCTCAAGGTATCTGTTTAAAAGATGCATACGATTTTTCAGTTTAGAAATAGGTATGGTTCGGATGACACATTTACGTCGGCTATCTAGTCTTATAGTACCCTAAACGACAATATCGTCAAATTGTTGGTTATATATGCCCTAGAGGCCATTACTGTACATACGATGTATATTATAATGGATGCTTGGACATATATAGGGAGGACTTTCTTGCTCGACATGATAGTATGCTATCTGGTTGTACTTTATCTTAACATGTACTCTGATTGTCTCTATGTTACATGTTGATAAAGCCCTTAGGATGAATACTTGACTACCAGGACTATGATGCGGATCATACTAGTGGGGACAGTGTAGTCGTCAAGTACATCCTTCAAAAGTTCCTAGTCGTGGGAGTACCGAGACAGGGCATCGATACTCCAGATTAGACTAGCGTATACGCATCTTGACCCATATGATGGGCGATGGATGATCCCATATCCATCGGTGTTTGACATCAAGGATGGTGTACGGGTGCTCAGTGGAGACTGGGTACACTGGACGGACTCGCCGAGAACTCCCAGATGGTATTATACCTCACGTCAGATGGCAGTTCTCTGGTGACACTGGTACAGGTTAGTCTGTAGACCCGAGATCGTCATAGAGTCTTGTGTGATTCCCACTGTGCTTGGATTTCCATCATACCACGTCCAAGAGGGCGTGCAAAAAGGTGGCTTTTGGGTACAGTCCCAAATCACATGGAGGCAATGAGCGATAGGAGGGGATTCGTCTCTCCCGGTATAGGGAGTTGATGTTGTGCTGTGTTCGATTGGCTATAACTGGAAATCCCTGGCCAGGGTTGCTGAGATTTACTGGTAAGTGTTATCAGTAGTTTCTCGAACTGTTATAAACCTCATATCGACATGACTTATCAAACTACTAGGGTCTGATGTTTACCACCCCTAGGCGAGATATGCGACATATCAGACGACGAGACCGGACTGTACGGGAGTGTTACTGGTTGGATTCATGGGAGAAAGTACAGGCTTGTTTGTTGATCTTCTAATTGCTCAATACCTGGGTGGCTGTTACGTTTAGCTGACCGCTTGCAGCTTGTGGGTGTTTGATATGATCATCACCTACTGCCGGCGTATTGACGATTCTTTAGAGTCCTACACAGAGGTTTCTTGGCTCAGAAAAAACGGAATAGGAGCACATATATGATATGTGCGGGACCGAGAATAATACGAGTATGTGATACCGTATTAGATTCTCGCGATATGAGATATCGGTCGGGTATATGTGATATAGCCGGGTCATCGGATCAAGTGTTGATTCGATGAACCGATACAAGTTATATTAGTCGGTTATTTATGAAATAACCGGATTATCGGATCAAGTGTTGATTTGATAATTTAAAGTATAATTATATATATGATATATTAAATTACATTAACTAGTATAAGCTCACTAAAAGATTCTTTTTCTCACTCGGGTAATACATTGATATATATGCGATATATGTTAATTGTATTATTTTATTTTGTTACAATAAATATTGTATATGTGATATATAATATTGTAACATGCTAGGGTTATTAATGCAACGTGATTAGTAGAGATTAAACATGATTAAGGTTTGATTTGGATTAATATTTTCTAGAAACTTCTAGAACGTTTTTCTTTTGTTTCTTGCTAAAGATATTTATAAAGATATTTGTTATGATATTTATTAACCCAACCCAACCCATGACCATGGTTAAGTCTCTACATAGGTTAAGTTATCATACTTAACCCATGGTTGCAATTCTAACCTCACCACAATTCATTATTCATCACAAAAGAAATGGCTTCTTCTTCTTCCTTCTTCTTTCATGGAAAAGCTTACTAGCTTTTTCATTAGTGATGATTTTGAGTGAGATTAAGAAAACAAATGAGAGCTAAAATCCTACTTCATCATCCTAATCTATCCTAGCCATTTAGATTAGCCTAATCTATCCTAGCCATTTAGATTAGGGTGTTCACCTCATTAGTGAGTGAGAGCTTGTGTTAAAAAAACTTCAAGGTAGATCATTTTTGTTATCGAAGATCGGAAGCAAGCATGCATCTTTCTCTTCGTGGAGCCTCTCGAGAGTCCGGAACTTGATGATCGCAGCGAAAGGACCACAACACGGAGCTTATGAAGTGAAGGACCGGACTACAAAGGTTGTAATCCCAAACTCTTAGATGTTAAAGTGTTTAACATGCTTTGTTTCGCCTAATCTCTAGTTTAAAGATCTTGGTTAGGGTTGTTCGGCATGTCTAAATTTTAAATCGGGCATGGTTGATGTCTTATAGACCCTTGTGAGAGTGCTTAGTAACCCTACAGTAGTATCAGAGCCAAGCTAGAGCTTTAGACGAAGTCTAGACGAGTTTAAAGTCCGATCGAACTTCGAATACCCGTAAAACCCTAGTTTCTGGAAATTTTTCAAAAAGTTGATATTTTTCAAATTAAAAATACTCAAAAAATCAGCAGGGTATTTTAGGAATTACTGTGCAAAACGACACCCTAAATCCACTAAAGCGCAGCGGAACCGCGGCCAAACCAGGGTATTGGCGGCGGTTCCGCAGCAAGACATGGGTATTGAGGGTTAGATTTTGCTACAGTTGATCCGTAGGTACTTCCTGATGCTTCTGGGAATTTTTAAATTGTACTCAAGTGTTGAGTTTTCTGGGATGTATTGGGGACTCGTTGATTCGATCGGATAATTTAACTTCGTTTAAGTTTTTTCCGGATAATTTTAGAACGTGTTAAAAAGTTCGAAGGGATATCAATAACTCACTTTTTCCCCTGTCGGAAATTTTTTCAAAAGTTGGATTTTTTCTCGAGTTTGAAACTTCCGGAAAATCATGCAAGTAACGCGGTGGACCCTCTAGAAGAACACAAACCTTAACTCGATTGTGTGACCATCTGAACCGTCTCTAAACCTTAGGGTTTGGGGCAGTACGGCGTTGCCACATGTGAGGCGTTGGCTTGACCCTTCTACGGCTGGACCATTGGTACTGTGGCATGTGATGGATACCTTTTGAACTCCGCTTTAGTGTTGAGCTATTTGGGAAATCTTGGGTGTTTGTTTATTCGATCGGAATGTTTAACATTGTCTATTTATCTGGAATGTGATACAATATTTGTAATCCACAAGTAGTTATGAGATAACTAATTTGAATGTTATAAATCTAGCAGTTCAGTCTCAGTTGATCGGTTGCCACGGGATTTTGATGCGATCAAAAGTCCGTCGCAATCACGTAGCGTACGCGGATACTCGCCGGGTAAACTTAATAGATAGCCACGCCCCATAGCCCCGACCAAGTGACTGTAGGAGAACCCCGTCGCCAAAAGCATCCGTTAGGGTGCTCGCGGCAGCGGTGTTCCGCCTTAGTGCACTTCGTCGATGGCATCTGGGGGTGCGGCCGTCTACTAAAGTTTGCGACGAGCATTCGATCAGGATGTCGGGAATCTTGTTGAATTGCCCGACTTGATTGAATTGCCCGACTTGATATTGAAAAGAGTTTTCGATAATGAGACTAAAATGCGGGGTTTATAATTGTTAGGCATGCGATATCTAAGGAATTCATTTGGTTAGGCATGCGATGTCTAAGGAAGTTGCGGATTCCAACTGTTGTAGTTTTATACTTTCTTTTCTGTGACCGTAAGCGTAGTATGTGGTGTATCGCCGGCTTCGTTGCTATACATCAACGACAATCGGGATATGCATGCTTGCTTACGTTGATGATATGAGATATTATGTGTTGTTGTGATATGTTATATTAAATCGTCGTGTTCCGAATAGCCGGGGGTTTTATGTGAGATGAGAGTTTTTCTTTTTCATTCTTGTAAAATTCATTTGTATGTAATATTCTTTTGTTGGGGCACTTCCGGGCTGAGGATGATGTCACCATTGTATATTATTTACTTTTCCGCATTAGGTAGACCCAAGGCGGGGAGCACAAGTAACCGGGTTCTAGGGTCCAGTGGGAGACCATCTCGAGGAGTCGAGACCGGGTCTCCTAACCCTAGAATTGGCAGTGTTACTTGCCGCTCTCGTAGGGGTCTAGGGATGTGGATTTGGCTATTCATCGCGACCGTGGAATCCGTGTTTTATACAGGCTCGTATTAAAAACACGGACCTCCTAGTATATCCAATATTTCATATATGTTCTTCTGCTGCAATGTTCTGTGATGAGATCATATTACTGCCTGAGACGAATGTTTATATTATATATATGAGATATATGTTATATTGCAGATTTCGTTTCAAATGTGATGCTTGTGAAGCATAATAAAATGGGACTTCATTAATGAGATTAATGAAATAAAAGAAACCTAAATATGTTGTAGAAACTTGATTTAAAAACTGGTAGCTCTAGTTCTTGTTTTGCATAGCGGTGTTCCTTGTAGAACATCCAGCACCTTATTCGATAAGGAAAGAGCCGAGATCCCTTCACCGAGAGTGACCTCTTTAGCGAAACTAGCAGATGCTACAAACACGGTTTGTCTTTTGATTGTTTATATAGTGTTTGCTTTGTATAGTGATATTTATGAAATATCCTGCACCTTATTCGATGAGGAAAGAGCCGAAGATCTCTTCACCGGGAGTGACCTCTTTAGCAAAACTAGAAAAGGCCTCAAAAACACTCCGTTCAAAATTAACTCGATTCAACAACGATATCAAGTTCATTACGCAAAGGGTTTTCTTAAAAACATGTCGTAGCCCTCCGTCATTTCAGATAAGTAGTATTTAGTATTCGTACTACGTTTGTTGGCTTTCGTCAAGGCGTAGTGTGCGGTAGCTATTTATGCTTATCTGTATAAGCATATGATGCGATTGAGTTAGGGTAGTCGTGCGGCTTTGTTGGCTTTCGTCAAGGGTCGTGCGGGTGGGTTTAATTCAATCGGGAAATGACGGGTTGAACTTGACTAGTAGTTTATGGTTTGTTGGCATTCGTCAAGGTCATAGGACGCTAGGGGCAAAATATTATTGGGAATTTCAAGTGTTGAGATTTGCAATGAGATTGCATACCTTCTATGAGATAGCTGGATTCCGATACCCGCTGCGAGTAAGAGTTACTCCTGGAAAAGTTTTACACATTACAATTAGCCGATCAAGTAGGTGTCTAGAAAGGTGTTAACGGGGTTACGCCCCCGGGAAAACGAGGTTTATTTTAATTAGGTCCATGCGAAAGCACGGGGAACCTCCCTCAAAGTACCGGCACTGGCCTGGCTGAAAGATTGGCGAACTTGTAGAGTGTAATTAATCTCGGCTAGTCTTTCCTTTTAGGGTTTGAAGGAAGATTTGACTAAAACAGTGGGAGCCATCCTGATTAGATAAATTGATAACCAATCTAATCTTGTAAAAGCGCACGCTGAGTGTTTTCTTCTCTCTCTCTCCTGGTTACGACTATGTCACGCCTTAATCAAGATAATAATACGGATATATTGACCAAACTCACTTGTTATACTGCGCTAAGGAACGTTGGTCCCGCTCCAACTTATAATTGTTATAAGACAGAGCGGGAAATATGGGATTACCAGAATTCCCGTGCCGCCCAAACGAAGAAAGTGCATGCTGATACATCTTCTTCGGGTGTGTTCATTACCGAGAACTATTTCTCAGTATCTTTTACGTCCTGGGTATGAGATACCGGATCAGGATCCCGCAAATGTAATTTGTTACATGGGCTACAGAAAGGTAGAGAACTGAGAACGGGTGATAAATTTCATGAGATAGAAATGGTGCAAGTATTGCAGCCAAGTCTGTTGGTAGTTATCACCCTGTATTACCAGAATACATTGATTCTGAACGAATGTTATTAGATATCGAACCTGATATACAACATCATATCAGTCTCTTTATTAGTAAAGAAAGATATAATTTTGTATTGTTGGATAATGTTTTGAACATTTCCTATATCAAGTGTTGATTGGTTCAGGCACGTTATCTAAAAGCATTGACGTTGTAAATCAAACTACAGTTCTTAGTATACAAAACACACACAAGAGGAAGAGTTCAGAAATGAACGAATCCTTCTTGAGGCATTGTAGACTAGGTCATATTAATGCGACACGACTAGCTAAGTTACATTTAGATGCATATTTAAATTAGTTTGAATTTACATCTTGTGAAACTTGCCAGTCATGTCACAAAGATAAGATGACCACGGCTCCGTTTATTGGAAACAGAGAAAGAGTTAGTGAACTCTTGGGATTGATACATGCTGATGCATGAAGGTCTCCTGTCTACAAATGCCAAGACCGGTTCTTTGTACTTCATTACATTCACTGATTATCTCTCAAGATCCGGACATATGTTCCTGTTGAAACACAAGTCTGGAACTTTTGAGAAATTCAATGAATATAAGTTAGAAGTAGAGAACCAAAAACGGGTAAAAGTATTATGTCCTTTGATGAGATCAAGGAGGAGAATACTTGAGCACGGAATTCCTGGACTATTCTAAAGGAGAATGAGATTCTCTCTCAGCATTACTCCTCCGTATACACCACAACACGTAGGTGTATCGGGGCGGAGCAATCACACCCTATTAGATATGGTGCGCTCTATGATGAGTACTACTGAGTTTCCTATTTCCTTTTGGGAGTTATGCACTTGAGAAGTTGCATACCTATTGAATAGGGTTCCAATCAAATCAGTTGCCTACCACTTCATATGTGATATGGAATGGGAAGAGCCCATATCTTAAGTATGTTAAGATTTGGGGTTGTCCATGTAGGGTTGCTAGGTACGCGCACAAGGTTCTACGAGGCATCAACCATGTCCGATTTTAAAAATAGCCGTGCCGAACAACCCGAAGCCGGATCTTTAAACTAGGGTTTAGGCGAAAACTAGCATGTTAAACTCTTTAACACTAAGTGAGAGCGATTATAACCTTTGTAGATCCGGTCCTTCACTTCTTAAGCTCCGTGTTGAGGTCCCTTCGCTGCGATCATCGTGTTCCGGACTCTCGAGAGGCTTCACGAAGAGAAAGATGCAGTCTTGCTTCCGATCTTCGATAACATAGATGATCTATTTTGAAGTTTCGTTAACACAAGCTATCACTCATGAAATAATGTGAACACCCTCATCTAAATGGCAAGGATAGATGAGGATGATGAAGTAGGATTTTTTCTCTCATTTATAATCTTTTTCTCACTCACTTTCATTACAAAAGCAAAACTAGAAAGCTTTTTCAAGAAGGAACTCAAGGAAGAAGAAGAATGAATGAATCCTTTTGTGATGAATAATAAATTATTGTAATGGTTACAAATCTAACCAAGGGTTAAGCATGAAGGAGTTAACCCATGTAGAGAATTGACTAGAGTTAATAGTTTGGATTGGGTTAACATAATATCTTCACAAAATATCAAGCAAAACACAAAGTCAAAGCTTCATGAAGCTTCATGGAAGCTTCATGCAAAAGCTAACCCTAATCCAAACCCTAACCAAGTTTAAACCCTAAACCATTGTTAAATTTGTAACCCTAACATGTTATAATATTATATATCACATATACAATATATTTTGTAACAATAGAAAATAATACAATTAACATATATCGCATATATATCAATGTATTATCCCGTGAGAAAATGAATCTTTTAGTGAGCTAATATTAGTTAATGTAATTTAATATATCATATATATTATTATACATTAAATTATCGAATCAACACTTGATCCGACAATCCGGCTATATCGCATATAACCGACTAATACGATGACCCGGCTATATCACATATACCCGGCCGATATCTCATATCGCGAGAATCCAATACGGTATCGCATACCGCATTATCCTCGGTCCCGCACATATCACATATGTGCCCCTACTCCGTTTTGCCTGAGCCAAGAAACCTCTGTGTAGGACTCTAAAGAATCATCAATACGCCGGCAGTAGGTGATGATCATATCAAACACCCACAAGCTGCAAGCGGTCAGCTAAACGTAGCAGCCACCCAGGTATTGAGCGCTCAGAAGATCAACAAGCAAGCCTGTACATTCTCCCGTGAATCCAATCAGTAACACTCCCTACAGTCCAGTCTCGTCGTCTGATATGTCGCATATCTCGCCTAGGGGTGGTAAACGTCAGACCCCAGTAGCTCGATAAGTCGTGTCGATATGAGATCTATAACAGTTCGAGAAACTACTGATAACACTTACCAGTAAATCTCAGCAACCCTGGCCAGGGATTTCCAGTTATAGCCAATCGAACACAACGCAACATCAACTCCCTATACCGGGAAAGACGAATCCCCTCCTATCGCTCATTGCCTCCATGTGATTCGGGACTGTACCCAAAACCCACCTTTTTGCACGCCCTCTTAGACGTGGTATGATGGAAATCAAAGCACAGTTAGAATCACACAAGACTCTATGACGATCTCGGGTGTACAGACTAACATGTACCAGTGTCACCAGAGAACTGCCATCTGACGTGAGGTATAATACCATCTGGGAGTTCTCGGCGAGTCCGTCCAGTGTACCCAGTCTCCACTGAGCACCCGTACACCATCCTTGATGTCAAACACCGATGGATATGGGATCATCCATCGCCCATCATATGGGTCAAGATGCGTATACGCTAGTCTACTCTGGTGTATCGATGCCCTGTCTCGATACACCCTCGACTAGGAACAGTTATAGGATGTACTCGTCGACTACCGTGGCCCCACTAGTATGATCTCATCATAGTCCCAGTAGTTGAGTACATATCCTAAGGGCTTTATCAACATGTAACACAGAGACAATCAGAGTACATGTTAAGATAAAATACAACCAGATAGCGTACTATCATGTCGAGCAAGAAAGTCCTCTCTATATATGTCCTAGCATCCACTACAATATACATCGTATGTACAGCAATGGCCTCTAGGGCATACATATAACTAACAATCTCCCACTTGCACTAAGGCCATCTGTTGTGGTATCACATACCCAACAATTAGCTGTGGTTGAAGTATCTCATACCCAACCATCCCATAAAAGTCTCTACTGGGAAAAAGGCCTTTGTGAGTGGATCCGCGCTGTTGTCCTCTATGTCTACTCTCCTAACCTCGATCTCCCTGGAGATCAACCATCTCCATGATCAGGTGATACTGCCTAAGAATTATATCTGGATTTCTGATGGGACGGTAGTTCCTTGGCTAAAACCACAACTCCATTGTCACACAATGGTAAGAACGAAGTTCATCTCATGAACTTATATATCCAGACTGCCTCTTTGGTAGCATCCTTGGTAACGATGTATCTTGCCTTTAATCGTCTAGTAAGTCATGGTATCTAGCTTGGAACTCTTCCAACATACCGTCCCTCCATTGAGGGTAAAGACAATGCCTGTGACTGACATTATGTCGTCCTTATCACCCTGGAACCTTTCCAGTGTTTCTCCCCAGGATCGATTGATACCATCTCACTACAACTAGTGAGTATCCTAACATCCAATTAGATCTATCTCATAGATCCAAAACCCAGGATTTAGGAGGTGTCGCTTTGATCCTATATGGAGAATCCTTGTGATAAGCGGAGATTGACCGAGCATAGCATAGGAAACTCCTTCCCTATCAAAAGTATGTCATCCATGTACTCTACGAGGATCACCACCATACTCCCTACTACCTTTTTGTATATACAAGGTTCATCTACCATTTTAATGAAGTCAAACTCTTTGACTACCACATCAAAACAGACGTTCCAACTCCGCGATGCCTGTTTTATCACATAAAACATCTTGCACACGTTTCCGCTGCTCCCACTGTCTACGAAGCCCTCTGGCTGTGTACTTATAGACGCTCTTTTCTAAAACATCATTTAGAAAAGCAGTCATGACACCCAACCACCAGATATCGTAGTCATGGTATGTAGCAGTGGCAAGTAGGATCTGGATGGACTTAAGCATGGCTTTGAAAGTCTCAACTTTTCCATGTACACCAAGTAATCTTCTCAAGATATACTTGCTCCTGATGGGGATTTAACCCTTCAGATAAAGCAACCAAAGTCCATACTTTGTTGGTGTATAAGGATTCCATCTCAGAACGCTAAGCATCCAGCCATTCTTACAGAGTCCCACTCCTGATGGCCAGCCCGAAACTAGTTGGGTCATCATCTCATGATGCAATCCTCGCTCCCACTGTCATAGAGAAACCGAAGTATCTCTCAGGTGGGTGAGGAACCCTACTAGATCGGCGGAGAGGCTGAGGTTCGTTGGAAACTACTGAATCCTTTGGTTCTACCAAATCATCAGCTGCAGTTTGTATAGCTGGAACCTTTTCAGTTCTACATAACAGACCTTGCCTCGAGCTTGTCCGGATTTTTCTTTTAGACATAGGCCAGACAACCCCAAATCTTAACAAACTTAAGATATGGGCTCTTCCCTTTCCATATCACATATGAAGTGGTAGGCAACTAATTTGATTTGAACCCTATTCAATAGGTATGCGGCTTCACAAGTGCATAATTCCCAAAAGGAAATAGGAAACTCGGTAGTACTCATCATAGAGCACACCATATCACATAGGGTGCTATTGCTCCGCCCCGATACACCGACGTGCTGTGGTGTATACGGAGGAGTAATGCTGAGAGAGAATCTCATTCTCCTTTAGAATAGTCCAGAAATTTCGTGCTCAAGTATTCTCCTCCTTGATCTCATCAAAGGACATAATACTTATACCCGTTTTTGGTTCTCTACTTCTAACTTACATTCTGTGAATATCTCAAAAGGTTCAGACTTGTGTTTCAATAGGAACATATGTCTGAATCTTGAGAGATCATCAGAGAATGTAATGAAGTACTAAGAACAGGTCTTGGCATGTGTAGACAGGGGACCTTCATACATCAGCATGTATCAATCCCAAGAGTTTACTAACTCTTTCTCTGTTTCCAATAAACAGAGCTATGGTCATCTTATCTTTGTGACATGACCGGCAAGTTTCACAAGATGTAAATTCAAACAAATTTAAATATGCATCTAAATGTAACTTAGCTAGTCGGGTCGCATTGATATGACCTAGTCTACAATGCCTCAAGAAGGATTCGTTCATTTCTGAACTCTTCCTCTCGTGTGTGTTCTGTATACTAAGAACTGTAGTTTGATTTAGAACGTCAATGCTTTTAGATAACGTGCCTGAACCGATCAACTCTTGATATAGGAAATGTTCAAAACATTATCCAACAATACAAAATTATATCCTTTCTTTACTAATAAAGAGACTGATATAATGTTGTATATCAGGTTCGGTATCTAATAACATTTGTTCAGAATCAATGTATTCTGCTAATACAGGGTGATAGTGACCAACAGACTTGGCTGCAACACTTGCACCGTTTTCTGTCTCATGAAACTTATCACCCGTTCTCAGTTCTCTACCTTTTTGTAGCCCATGTAACAGATTACATATGCGGGATCCTGATCCGGTATCTCATACCCAGGACGTAAAGGATACTGAGAAACAGTTCTCTGTAATGAACACACCCGAAGATGATGCATCAGTATGCACTTTCTTCGTTTGAGCGGCACGGGAATTCTGGTAATCCCCAATTTCCTGCTCTGTCTTATAACAATTATAAGTTGGAGCGGGACCAACGTTCCCCAGCTCAGTATAACAAGCGGGTTCGGTCAATTCATCCGTTTTATTATCTTGATTAAGGCGTGATATGGTCGCTACCTGGAGAGAGAGAGAAGAAAACACTTAGCATATACTCTTGCAAGATTAGATTGGTTATCTAATATATCTAATCAGGATGTCTCCCACTGTTTTAATCAAATCTTCCTTCAAACCCTAAAAGGAAATACTAGCCGGGACTAATTACATGCTACAAGTTCGCCAATCTTTCAGTCAGGCCAGTGTCGATATTTTGAGGGAGGTTCCCCGTGCTTTCGCACGAACCTAATTAAAGTAAACCTCGTTTTCCCAGAGGCGTAACCCCGTTGACACCTTTCTAGACACCTACTTGATCGGCTAATTGTAATGTGTAAAACTCTCTCAGGAGTAACTTTTACTCGCAGCGGGTATCGGGATCCAACTATCTCATAGAAGGTATGCAATCTCATTGCAAATTTCAACACTTGAAATTCCCGATAATATTTTACCCCTAGCGTCCTATGACCTTGACGGAGGCCAAACTACCCATAGTCCGCTAGTCAAGTTCAACCCGTCATTTCCTGATTGAATTAAACGCATCCGCACGACCCTTGACGGAGGCCAAACTACGCGTACGAATACCCTAATCCAATCGCATCGTATGCTAGCAGATAAACATTAGTTAGGTACCGTACACTACGCCTTGACGGAGGCCAAACTACCGCAGCACGAATACTAACTAGTACTTATCTGAAATGACAGATGGCTACGACAGGTTTTTAAGAAAACCCTTTGCGTAATGAACTTGATATCGTTGTAGAATCGAGTGATTTTTAAATGGAGTGTTTTTGAGGCTTTTCTAGTTTTGCTAAAGAGGTCACTCCCGGTGAAGGGATGTCGGCTCTTTCCTCATCGAATAAGGTGCAGGATATTTCACAAATACCGCTGTGCAAAGCAAGAACTATAGAAGCAATCAAAAGACAAACCGAGTTTGTAGCATCTGCTATTTTCACTAAAGAGGTCACTCCCGGTAAAGGGATCTCGGCTCTTTCCTTATCGAATAAGGTGCTGGATGTTCTATAAGGAACACCGCTATGCAAAGCAAGAACTAGAGCTACCAGTTTTTAAACAAGTTTCTACAACATCTTAGGTTTCTTTTATTTAATTAATCTCATTAATGAAGTCCCTTTTTAATATGCTTCACAAGTATCACATTTGAAACGAAATCTGCAATACAACATATATCTCATATATATAATATAAACATTCGTCTTAGGCAGTAATATGATCTCATCACAGAACATTGCAGCAGAAGAACATATATGAAATATTGGATATATTAGGACGTCCGTGTTTTCAATACGAGCCTGTATAAAACACGGATTCCACGGTCGCGATGAATAGACAAACCCACATTCCTAGACCCCTACGAGAGCGGCAAGTAACACTGCCAATTCTAGGGTTAGGAGACCCGGTCTCGACTCCTCGAGATGGTCTCCCACTGGACCCTAGAACCCGGTTACTTGTGCTCCCCGCCTTGGGTCTACCTAATGCGGAAAAGTAAATAATATACAATGGTGACATCATCCTCAGCCCGGAAGTGCCCCAATAAAAGAATATTACATACAAATGAATTTTACATGAATGAAAAAGAAAAAACTCCCATCTCATATAAAACCCCTGGCTATTCAGAACGCGACGATTCAATATAACATATCACAGCAACACATAATATCTCATATCATCAACGTAAGCAAGTATGCGTATCCCGATTGTCGTTGATGTATAGCAACGAAGCCGGCGATACACCACATACTACGCTTACGGTCACAGAAAAGAAAGTGTAAAACTACAACAGTTGGAATCCGCAACCTCCTTAGACATCGCATGCCTAACCAAATGAATTCCTTAGACATCGCATGCCTAACAATTATAAACCCCGCATTTTAGTCTCATTATCGAAAACTCTTTTCAATATCAAGTCGGGCAATTCAACAAGATTCCCGACATCCTGATCGAATGCTCGTCGCAAACTTTAGTAGACGGCCGCACCCCTAGATGCCGTCAACGAAGTGCACTAAGGCAGAACACCGCTGCCGCGAGCACCCGAACAGATGCTTTCGGCGACGGGGTTCTCCTACAGTCACTTGGTCGGGGCTATGGGGCGTGGCTATCTATTAAGTTTACCCGGCGAGTATCCGCGTTCGCTACGTGATTGCGACGTACTTGTGATCACATCAGAATTCCGTGGCAACCGATCATTTGAGACTGAACTGCTAGATTTATAACATTCAAATTATTTATCTCATAACTACCTGTGGATTCCAAATATTGTATCACATTCCAGATAAATAGACAATGTTAAACTTCCCGATCGAATAATCAAATACCCAAGTTTTCCAAATAGCTCAACACTTGAGCGGAGTTCAAAAATATCCATCACATGCCACAGTACCGATGGTCCAGCCGTAGAAAGGTCAAGCCAACGCCTCACATGTGGCACGCCGTACTGCCACAAACCCTAAGGTTTAGAGGCAGTTCAAGACGGTCACATAATCGAGTTAAGGTTTGTTGTCTTCTAGAGGGTCCACCGCGTTACTTGCATGACTTTACGAAAGTTTCAAACACGAGAAAAAATCCAACTTTTGAAAATTTCCGACAGGGGAAAAAGTGAGTTATTGATATCCGTTCGAACTTTTTAACAGTTTCTAAAAATTACCCGGACAAAACTAAACGAAGTTAAATTATCCGATCGAATCAACGAGTCCCCAATACAACCCTAGAAAACTCAACACTTGAGTGGAATTAAAAAATTCCCAGAAACAAATGACAAGAAAGGACCTAAGAATAAATATATGAAGTTCCAGGGACTAACTCACAATTTTGGCCGCGGAACCGCCGCCAAACCCTTGGATTGGCCGCGGTTCCGCGGTCATATGAGCGAATTAGTGGGCCGTACTTCACAGTAATTCTTAGTTTTTCCTGCTTGTTTTTCTGAGTATTTTTAATTCATAAAAAATCACATTTTTGAAAAATACCCAGAGAAGGGTTCGTGTCGGGGTTTCCGGGTTCAATCGGACTTTAAACTTCGCCTAGACTTCGCCTAAAGCTCTAGCTTGGCTCTGATACCACTGTAGGGTTGCTAGGTACGCGCACAAGGTTCTACGAGGTATCAACCATGCCCGATTTAAAAAATAGCCGTGCCGAACAACCCGAAACCGGATCTTTAAACTAGGGTTTAGGCGAAAACTAGCATGTTAAACTCTTTAACACTAAGTGAGAGGGATTACAACCTTTGTAGATCCGGTCCTTCACTTCTTAAGCTCCGTGTTGAGGTCCCTTCGCTGCGATCATCGTGTTCCAGACTCTTGAGAGGCTTCACGAAGAAAAAGATACAGTCTTGCTTCCGATCTTCGATAACATAGATGATCTACTTTGAAGTTTCGTTAACACAAGTTACCACTCATGAAATGATGTGAACACTCTCATCTAAATGGCAAGGATAGATGAGGATGATGAAGTAGGATTTTTGCTCTCATTTATAATCTTTTTCTCACTCACTTTCATCACAAAAGCAAAACTAGAAAGCTTTTTCAAGAAGGAACTCAAGGAAGAAGAAGAATGAATGAATCTTTTTATGATGAATAATGAATTATTGTAGTGGTTACAAATCTAACCAAGGGTTAAGCATGAAGGAGTTAACCCATGCAGAGAATTGACTAGAGTTAATGGTTTGGATTGGGTTAACATAATATCTTCACAAAATATCAAGCAAAACACAAAGTCAAAGCTTCATGAAGCTTCATGGAAGCTTCATGCAAAAGCTAACCCTAATCCAAACCCTAACCAAGTTTAAACCCTAAACCATTGTTAAATTTGTAACCCTAACATGTTACAATATTATATATCACATATACAATATATTTTGTAACAATAGAAAATAATACAATTAACATATATCGCATATATATCAATGTATTATCCCGTGAGAAAATGAATCTTTTAGTGAGCTAATATTAGTTAATGTAATTTAATATATCATATATATTATTATACATTAAATTATCGAATCAACACTTGATCCGACAATCCGGCTATATCGCATATAACCGACTAATACGATACCCGGCTATATCACATATACCCGGCCGATATCTCATATCGCGAGAATCCAATACGGTATCACATACCGCATTATCCTCGGTCCCGCACATATCACATATGTGCCCCTACTCCGTTTTGCCTGAGCCAAGAAACCTCTGTGTAGGACTCTAAAGAATCGTCAATACGCCGGCAGTAGCTGATGATCATATCAAACACCCACAAGCTGCAAGCGGTCAGCTAAACGTAACAGCCACCCAGGTATTGAGCGCTCAGAAGATCAACAAGCAAGCCTGTACATTCTCCCGTGAATCCAATCAGTAACACTCCCGTACAGTCCGGTCTCGTCGTCTGATATGTCACATATCTCGTCTAGGGGTGGTAAACGTCAGACCCCAGTAGCTCGATAAGTCGTGTCGATATGAGGTCTATAACAGTTCGAGAAACTACTGATAACACTTACCAGTAAATCTCAGCAACCCTGGCTAGGGATTTCCGGTTATAGCCAATCGAACACAGCGCAACATCAACTCCCTATACCAGGAGAGACGAATCCCCTCCTATCGCTCATTGCCTCCATGTGATTCGGGACTGTACCCAAAAGCCACCTTTTTGCACGCCCTCTTGGACGTGGTATGATGGAAATCAAAGCACAGTAGGAATCACACAAGACTCTATGACGATCTCGGGTGTACAGACTAACATGTACCAGTGTCACCAGAGAACTACCATCTGACGTGAGGTATAATACCATCTGGGAGTTCTCGGCGAGTCCGTCCAGTGTACCCAGTCTCCACTGAGCACCCGTACACCATCCTTGATATCAAACACCGATGGATATGGGATCATCCATCGCCCATCATATGGGTCAAGAGGCGTATATGCTAGTCTACTCTGGTGTATCGATGCCCTGTCTCGATACACCCTCGACTAGGAACAGTTATAGGATGTACTCGTCGACTACCGTGACCCCACTAGTATGATCTCATCATAGTCCCAGTAGTCGAGTACATATCCTAAGGGCTTTATCAACATGTAACATAGAGACAATCAGAGTACATGTTAAGATAAAGTACAACCAGATAACGTACTATCATGTCGAGCAAGAAAGTCCTCCCTATATATGTCCTAGCATCCACTACAATATACATCGTATGTACAGTAATGGCCTCTAGGGCATACATATAACTAACAGTCCAGCCTATGTCTAAAAGCAAAATCCGGACAACCTCGAGGCAAAGTCAGTTCTGTGGAACTTTGTTGGATATCCCAAGTATTCGCAAGGGAATATCTTCTACCAAACCGAGGAACAAAAGATGTTTTGTTTCTCAGCATGCCACCTTTGTGAAAGGGAATTTCCTATGAAGAAATTATTGGTCATGAGGTAGAACTGGAAAGAGTTCCAGCTATACAAACTGCAGCTGATGATTTGGTAGAACCAAAGGATTCAATAGTTTCTAACGAACCTCAGCCTCTCCGACGATCTAGTAAGGTTCCTCACCCACCTGAGAGATACTTCGGTTTCTCTATGACAGTGGGAGCGGGGATTGCATCATGAGATGATGACCCAACTAGTTTCGAGCAGGCCATCAGGAGTGGGACTCTGTAAGAATGGCTGGATGCTTAGCGATCTGAGATGGAATCCTTATACACCAACAAAGTATGGACTTTGGTTACTTTATCTAAAAGGTTAAATCCCCATCAGGAGCAAGTATATCTTGAGAAGATTGCTTGGTGTACATGGAAAAGTTGAGACTTTCAAAGCTATGCTTAAGTCCATCCAGATCCTACTTGCCACGGCTACATACCATGACTATGATATCTGGCGGTTGGGTGTCATGACTGCTTTTCTAAATGATGATTTGGAAGAGAGCGTCTATAAGTACACAGCCAGAGGGCTTCGTAGACAGTGGGAGCAGCGGAAACGTGAGCAAGATGTTTTATGTGATAAATCAGGCATCGCGGAGTTGGAACGTCTGTTTTGATGTGGTAGTCAAAGAGTTTGACTTCATCAAAATGGTAGATGAACATTGTATATACAAAAAGGTAGTAGAGAGTATGGTGGTGATCCTCGTAGAATACGTGGATGACATACTCTTAATAGGAAAGGAGTTTCCTATGCTACGCTCGGTCAATCTCCTCTTATCACAATGATTCTCCATATAGGATCAAAGTGATACCTCCTAAATCCTGGGTTATGGATCTATGAGATAGATCTAATTGGATGTTAGGATTCTCACTAGTTGTAGTGAGATGGTATCAATCGATCCTGGGGAGAATCACTGGAAAAGTTCCACGGTGATAAGGACGACTGAATGTCAGTCGCAGGCATTGTCTTTACCCTCAGTGGAGGGATGGCATGTTGGAAGAGTTCCAAGCTAGATACCGTGACTTACTAGACAATTAAAGGCAAGATACATCGTTACCAAGGATGCTACCAAAGAGACAGTCTGGATATATATAAGTTCATGAGATGAACTTCGTTCCTGCCATTGTGTGACAATGGAGTTGTGGTTTATGCCAAGGAACCCCCGTCCCATCAGAAATCCAGATATAATTCTTAGGCTGTATCGCCTGATTATGGAGATGGTTGATCTCTAGAGAGATCGAGGTTAGGAGAGTAGACACAGAGGACAACAACGCAGATCCACTCACAAAGGCCTATTTCCCAGTAGAGACTTTTATGAGATGATTGAGTATGAGATACTTCAACCACGGCTGATTGTAGGGTATGCGATACCACAACAGATAGCCTTAGTGCAAGTGGGAGATTGTTAGTTATATGTATGCCCTAGAGGCCATTACTGTACATACGATGTATATTATAATGGATGCTTGGACATATATAGGGAGGACTTTCTTGCTCGACACGATAGTATGATATCTGGTTGTACTTTATCTTAACATGTACTCTGATTGTCTCTATGTTACATGTTGATAAAGCTCTTAGGATGAATACTTGACTACCAGGACTATGATGTGGATCATACTAGTGGGGACAGTGTAGTCGTCAAGTACATCCTTCAAAAGTTCCTAGTCGTGGGAGTACCGAGACAGGGCATCGATACTCCAGATTAGACTAGCGTATACGCATCTTGACCCATATGATGGGCGATGGATGATCCCATATCCATCGGTGTTTGACATCAAGGATGGTGTACGGGGGCTCAGTGGAGACTGGGTACACTGGACGGACTCGCCGAGAACTCCCAGATGGTATTATACCTCACGTCAGATGGCAGTTCTCTGGTGATACTGGTACAGGTTAGTTTGTAGACCTGAGATCGTCATAGAGTCTTGTGTGATTCCCACTGTGCTTTGATTTCCATCATACCACGCCCAAGAGGGCGTGCAAAAAGGTGGCTTTTGGGTACAGTCCCGAATCACATGGAGACAATGAGCGATAGGAGGGGATTCGTCTCTCCCGGTATAGGGAGTTGATGTTGTGCTGTGTTCGATTGGCTATAACTGGAAATCCCTAACCAGGATTGCTGAGATTTACTGGTAAGTGTTATCAGTAGTTTCTCGAACTGTTATAGACCTCATATCGACACGACTTATCAAGCTACTGGGGTCTGACGTTTACCACCCCTAGGCGAGATATGCGACATATCAGACGACGAGACCGGACTGTATGGGCGTGTTACTGGTTGGATTCACGGGAGAAAGTACAGGCTTGCTTGTTAATCTTCTAATTGCTCAATACCTGGGTGGCTGTTACGTTTAGCTGACCGCTTGCAGCTTGTGGGTGTTTGATATGATTATCACCTACTGCCGGCGTATTGACGATTCTTTAGAGTCCTGCACAGAGATTTCTTGGCTCAGGCAAAATGGAGTAGGAGCACATATATGATATGTGCGGGACCGAGAACAATACGAGTATGTGATACCATATTAGATTCTCGCGATATGAGATATCGGCCGGGTATATGTGATATAGCTGGGTCATCGGATCAAGTGTTGATTCGATGAACTGATACAAGTTATATTAGTCGGTTATTTATGAAATAGCCGGATTATCGAATCAAGTGTTGATTTGATAATTTAATGTATAATTATATATATGATATATTAAATTACATTAACTAGTATAAGCTCACTAAAAGATTCTTTTTCTCACTCGGGTAATACATTGATATATATGCGATATATGTTAATTGTATTATTTTATTTTGTTACAATAAATATTGTATATGTGATATATAATATTGTAACATGTTAGGGTTATTAATACAACGTGATTAGTAGAGATTAAACATGATTAAGGTTTGATTTGGATTAATACCTTCTAGAAGCTCTTAGAAGGTTTTTCTTTTGTTTCTTACTAAAGACATTTGTAAAGATATTTGTTATGATATTTATTAACCCAACCCAACCCATGACCATGGTTAAGTCTCTACATGGGTTAAGTTATCATATTTAACCCATGGTTGCAATTCTAACCTCACCACAATTCATTATTCATCACAAAAGAAATGGCTTCTTCTTCTTCCTTCTTCTTTCATGGAATAGCTTACTAGCTTTTTCATTAGTGATGATTTTGAATGAGATTAAGAAAACAAATGAGAGCTAAAATCCTACTTCATCATCTTAATCTATCCTAGCCATTTAGATTAGGATGTTCACCTCATTAGTGAGTGAGAGCTTGTGTTAAAGAAACTTCAAGGTAGATCATCTTTGTTATCGAAGATCGGAAGCAAGCATGCATCTTTCTCTTCGTGGAGCCTCTCGAGAGTCCGAAACTTGATGATCGCAGCGAAGGGACCACAATACGGAGCTTATGAAGTGAAGGACCGGACTACAAAGGTTGTAATCCCAAACTCTTAGATGTTAAAGTATTTAATATGCTTTGTTTCGCCTAATCTCTAGTTTAAAGATCTTGGTTAGGGTTGTTCGGCACGTCTAAATTTTAAATCGGGCATGGTTGATGCCTTATAGACCCTTGTGAGAGTGCCTAGTAACCCTACACAAACATCATCCTCAAATCTCGTCATCACATATTAGTCGTATCATATCACTTCTAACTATCCTTTAGTTTCTAATATAGTTCTCTAACTGTCTTTTAACTCTATCTATAGTTTTCTATTAAAGGTTTCATTAACCATATACTATGAATCGGTTTCCATCAAAAACTTGCGGGGGGGCTATACGCCATCCAACCGACTTCCCCCGTGGATATAGATCCACTCACCTTGCTCCTTGCTTGCCGAAGTCGATGACGTCACGCTCCGTCGTCTCGGAATCCACGCGAAGATACCTACAATAACACACAATCGCAATCGCTATTAAAATCGAATCCGGAAAACCGATACGGCACACGGCGCGCTCATAGGTTAGAACCTAAGGCCTACACGTGCAAAAACAATCAAACAACCCTTGTTGTTGACATACAAACGCCCCAGAACCAATTACAATACCAATTTCCAAAACCAAGCATTCAAAATACGTACAACACGAAAACAACAACCTAGAAAACTACTCCCAGATTTCACCCTAGGCCAAACTAGCACATTTTGCATATTGGGTTGCTCCAGACATCAGATAAGGAAGCTACAGAACCAAATTCACCATGTTCCATACAGGTGTGGCCGCAATTTGCGGCCACAGGGGATATATTTGCGGCCAGAAAATGGGGGGAGGGGCTCAGGTTTCGAGGGAAGATTTATGGTTGCCTGCACGTCTCATGGTCAAGGGAACTTCTTTTACAATGGTCTCGGGTCATCCCAGATCTCTAAATACCATCACAAAATCCACAAAAACCTGATATCGACGAATCAAAAGTTCGTATTTTGGGGTTTTGGTCACTGGTCCAGGTCAAGAATTTGTCTCTAGGGTCTTATACACCCTCACTACAGCTCACAAGCCCACAAGTCACCAAAACCTCTCTTGAATTTTCCAATTTCACAAACCCACACCTTAAACCCCTTCTAAACTAACTAGAATGCTAACAAAACATAAACAAAACTAAATGGAAAGGATTATACCTCATGGATGAAATTCAAGAGAACCCTAGCTTCCCAATGTTATCAAAATCCCACTTCGCTTGGTCCATTGTGTAGAGGATGAAGACGGGGCCATCTTTTGTGAAAGGGGTTTAGGGTTTTGATGGTGTTTTTGAGGTGGATCTTGGGGTTGATGGTGGAGGGAAGTGAGTTGAGGAGGAAGATGAAGGAAAATGAAAGGATGAAGGATCTGGCTGCCCTCTCTCTCCTCTCTTTATTCTCACCCACTCTCTCACTAATTACCCTTTTACCCTTTCTTTTTTTTTCTTTTCTTTTAAATTTTAAAACCAAATCACATTATACCCCAAAACAACCCAATAAAACAACACGTAACCAAAATGCAACACGACATGGTGCACTGCCCATGGAAAACTGTAGAAACACGGATTTGGCCTAATCGCGATTAGTAGTGCGCTAATCGGGTTTTCATTTGAACTGCATATAATTGATTTTAAAAATACCAAATCCTTTAAATATATATTTAAATGAATAAATCATTTTAATCTCCAATTATTTCACAATTATCGGTATATATTTATACCTTTTTACGAAAACCCCAATTTCGCAAATCGGGTAGTTTTCGGGAAATATATTATTTTAATATTAAATTCCAAAAATAATATTTTATATTTTCTGAAATGTTACAAAAAGATATGATTTTAATTTATTGTATGTATTTTTAGATGTTTTCTAATATTTCAAATGAAATTCATATTTATTTGTCCTGCATTTTCCTTTGCAGCAAAAAGAAGCACGGTCATCATCATCAACATATAATAACATTTTGTTTAAGCTTATTTATTTTGAAATCGTGCACCCATCATGCACCGGGGCTTGCTAGTATAAAAAGAAAAACCCCATACTTTTTTCCTACCAATTATTTTAGAGCAAAATAGCCCAAGGGTTTATATGGAAAACTATGTAAGTTAAGGGAATTGTATACAAGTCATCACTTTTCTCATTTCGGACAGCATATCGAGAGAAAATATTTACTCTTACTCAATCCAAAAACTAGAATAAAAAAGTCAGAGGGAGAGAGGGAGAGAGGGATTTTATCCATTGCCAAGCTCTCGCCTCTCCCGCGAAATCACGAGGGAGGAGAGAGAGAGAGAGATCAAAAAAGATGTGCCAAAACCCTAAAGACCCCGACCCGAACCCTAGCAATCGAGAGGAGCAAGGGCGAGACCTGAGGAAGCAGGAGCAGGTCCAAGAGCTCTCCCTCGAGCTCTCCAATGGCGATCCTTCAGCTCGAATCGAGGCGGCGAGGGACATTCGGAAGCTCGCTAGGGCATCGGCAAGGGCTCGATCGGCTCTCGGCGTCTCTTCGGTTGTTGATCCCCTCGTCTCCATGCTCTCTTCTCTCGATCGCCATGCCAAAGAGTCGGCTTTGCTCGCGCTCCTCACTCTCGCGGTCCGAAATGAACGGTGAGTTCAATTTTAGGGCTTTGATTATCAGCTTTCTTTTATTACACTTCCTTTTTGTTCTGGATGTTGATATGTTAAATCTTCTATCATATTACTTTGCTATTAATATGTTATTCAGCTAACAAATTTTGGGGCAACAAATTAATGTCTTGGGGAAATAAATGTGTTTTGGTGCGAAGAAAGCGGTTTTTGATAACTCAGTGGCATCCGCATCCGAATGATTGGCATTTATGTTTTCTTCATCTCCATAGAAAGCCTTAAGTATTGGATAGGGGATGCCCAATGAGGAAATAAATGACGAAATAGGATTGTTTTGAAGGGCAGGGTTTACCTCCAAAGGTGTTATTCAATGAAAAGTTAGATTCTTTCCCAGATTAGTTAGTTTGTTTGGATAATTGGTTTGTTTCGATAATTGAAAATGAGAATCCTTGTAGGTTGATTGATGGAATGAGTGTCTTTGGGCTTGATAGTGTTTCATTGTTGCTTCTCTGGCAGTATAGAGTATATTTGGAACTTAAGGATGGTGCTAATAGAGTACATCTTGATTGGTGTAAATATTGTTAATTGATTGTATGCTGATAGCTTGGATTAACAATTATATACTTTATTAGAATTTCAATTGTAGGGAACCATATGTCAAAAATCACTTGTTTAAAGTAACACGATTTTCATATTTACCAATGTTTTAAAGCTGAAAAGCAATGTCAAGGCGACGAGACCCGCCTATCACATGAGGCAAGAGCGCTAAATAGTTGACCGCTTGATCGAAGTGAGATGACAAATATTTAATATAAAATATTCATATATGATGTGTGATTTAACAATGTTTGCATGATGCATTTATCAACAAATCATATCCAAATTATATCGAAAACGATATGTAGTGCGAATATAGCATCCAACCATATAAACAATAGATGATAAATAATGTAATAATTATAAAATTTCACAAAGGCATAAACCTTATCCTTGATCTTTGAGAAGACAAAAAATAAATGATGGCTAGAAAAGGCAGCGGCTGGAGGAGATGCTGACGGTGGTGATTGGAGTAGTTGCAGATGGTGACAACTGAAGGATGTTGCTGGATCGGTTTGGGCATTAAGGAGACAATGAGAAAGAGAGCTATATGACTTTTCTTTAATTTGGAATAAAAACCCTAGTTTATTCTCATCATATTTGAATCAAGTATATGCTTCTAAAAGACTTCTTATGAAACAACATACATTAAAAAAAGAACAGTGAATATACTAGTGTCTTTTGAAAAAATATCACACGAGTGCTCACTCCAGCACCTCGACTAGGGTGCTTGATGCGAATGCATGGCACTTAAGATGACGACGGCTTAAATTGTCTCGCGCAGGTTCCTAAGGCGCCAAGGTGTTTCACTTTTAAAATATTATATATTAACTTCAAAAAAACCTCTTTCACTAACCAAATCAACAGAATAATGACCGTCGTCCCCCAACACAACATAAAGAATTGATTCTTCGCCATAAAGAATTTGGTTTGAGTTGCTAAGAAGAATTGAGTTTAAATCTTTGTAGGAATGCCTCAAAAGTCATAATTCTTTGCTGATGAAGAAGACAAAGTGTTTTGTAAACACTACGGTTTCATTACTATTATAAGAGGCCCATGTTTCACCGACGAAGAGAGTGGGCTCCAAGACACACCTTATGGTGATAAAGAGCTCCTTGTGACAGAATGAGGAGGCGAGAATGAAGTTAATAAGGTCTGGAATTAGGGACTTTTTTATCTTTTTGTTTCTTTATTGCAAATCATTTGAGAGCGGTTCGACTTAGTGTTTTAAAAGGAGGCCGTCTAAGCGGCCAGAGTGCTTCACCTCCCGGTATTGGCCCACTTAATCGTCATGCTATGCACACTTTTATATTCTTCTTCTTTTTAGTTAATTAGAGTAAAATTGATGATATATGAGGGTGGTTTTAGCATATTAGAAAATAATAAAGAATTCAAACTTATACCCCAAATCCCCAATCTGGCTGTATTTCCCTAATCAACTGAGGGTTTTCTCTTCGAGGACCACATAGCCGTCGTCGACGATGCCGACGATCTTTAACGAGGCCACCGCTGTTGAGGACTAGCCTGCGAACTTCGGCCATGACTCGATCTCGCCTAGCCTAGCTGATTTTGATTTGATTTTTATCCAAAAGTTCGCCATGACTCGATCTCGCCCACAAGGACCACGGCTTGGTCTTGAATTTCTACTTTGCCTTCAAAATTAGGGTTTCGAACAGCCCATGGGTGTCTCGGTTTGCCCAGAAAAAGAGTGGGGTCTCGGCTTCGAAGTTAGATTTTCTATTTTACCCATCATTTTAAGTGTTGCTTAGTCTTTGTATAATTATTGTCAAGTGGTGAAATTTTTTGTTTAATTGTATTATATTAATTGTTTAATAAACCTTAAACTTGTTTATGTGGAATTAGATAAATGTCGACATTAGAAAGTGTTGAGTTTTGCTTAGAACCAAAAAGCTTAAAAGATCCTGGAGGGGACGATGCATCATATGCCGATCCGAATGATAAAAATAAGATTAAGTATGGGTTTCATTTTAAATTGTAATCGGGAAGAATCAATTGACATAAGCAATATGTCATGGGAATTCAGGGAGTCGTTGAAGCTTGCTTGAAAGTTCCTATAAGCATAAAAATATATATGACCAAAGAAGGAGAAAAAGGTGAGGGTGTTAAAAAGACAGGAGGAAGAAAAATATTTGGATGCGTAAATAACCCAAGCAAGCAAGTTTTCGAAATCCAATGTAATGGATCAAAATCCAATTTCTAGCTATATCAAGAAAAAAGCTAAAGAATTGCACTTTTAATTGTTTACGGATTTGATAATATTTATCTAAACATCTACAACTGAAAAGGAACAAAATAATTAAAACCCCATTAAAATCAATGTTTAATGAATGAGTTGTAAGAAAGAATAAAATTAACCCAAAATGCATTTTTACTGAAATCTATGTGGCCTGGATGGTCATGCATTTTGGCCGTACTGCCCCCGCTTTTAAAATACTGGTTCGATTTTGAGACAATAAAAAAATGTAGGAATAGATTCTAAATGTCATATCATGTTCGTTGCAAATCAAGACATACAAGGCATGTTGCGTCATTGTAATCTTCGAGTAAGGTTGGTTAATGAGGAGACGAAGGAAAGACATTATTTATGGAAATTCTTTTTGGGTAATATCTATAAAAGAGAAATTTAAGCGAAATTTGTAAAAGGAGAAAATAGAGAAAGATAACTTGGATATATGCCAAGATAAATAGACTCCATGCGATAGTACCTTATGTTGGAGTAACGATTATTGTCATTCATTAGACATCAAGTTTATGTAGTGTTTCTTGTCCTTTTTTTTATAATGAATCGCTTCTTTTGAGTCATAATGCTAAATTTTACCAATAATAAATTGGTCTTGACTTCATAACCAAGATATTTATGAGTGTGAGTGTCTTTGAACTGCATAAAAGCCAATGGAAGGACGGATCCTAAAATAAGCCTATGGATATTGGTGGCAAACTAAAAACTCAATTTTTATCTCAATTCTGAATTTTAAATCTCACTCATTTGAAATTTATTTTAAAACCTTATAAATAAGGATTTTTTTTAATAAACTACAATAAATGCCATATCTCCTTTTCAATGGTCTATTATAGTTGATATTCATTGCACTAGTTAAAATCTATGAAGCATTGATACTTTTATATGCCCCATGAATTGTCCCCAATCGCGTATCTAAGTCCGAAACTCTCGGAAACTCTCGAATTTGTTTGGATTTATAAACGAGACCAATCTCTCTCGAATCGACATATCTTCTCTTTCTCTAAAAAATTAAGGCATTTAAAAATTTGAAAATATATTGAATATCTAACATAATGCCATTATATATTTATATTATTATATATTGGTATGCATAACTTAATATATATTCATATCCGGTTAATTTAAAATCGATATAAAAACGTATCTCATATCATAAGTTTTTGGAAAATTGCGAATCCGCGAATCTGTATCATATCGTATTCGTATCCGTGCTATATAAGTTAAAGTGGCTTCCACCTAGTGATGAACAAGAATGTATCTTTTATTTCTTTGTTTCCTTTTAGCGGTACTCTTAGTGTTACATCTATCCAGGATTATATGTTCTCGGCGGTACATCTTCCTTTTCAGAATTTTCTTATACTTGCCCACACTTTTTTTTACAAAGTTACCAAATATATGGAATGTGATGCTACATGGAATAAAAAGCACGTGGAACATGATGGTACAGGGAATGAAAATGGCTACGTGGTCTTCTACTAGGTACTATAATTTAAACTTTTTCAAGACATGGAGGTGGGACGAAATAGGGTTTGTGATGGAACAAACAGTTATTTTTAGTGACTACGATATCATTACTAACTATTTTTCAAATATTTAGACGGCTGATTTTCATCTTATGCAATGAGAATGTAATGTTTGATTGTAAAATAGCTATTATGAATTTTAAAGAGCTATCTTGAATCTTGATATGCATCGAATTGACATCCATATTGTAATTGCTCTTCGGAACGCCATATTTACTAAGTTGTAACAAAACAATTCCATGTTCTAGATCAAAAATTCTAAAACGAAAATGTTACGGGTTAGATAGTTTTTGTTATTTCACCTTTTCCATTTCCCTATTTAGAGCGAATGACATCTTTGGCTTGGATTTAAAATTTTGATATTTTCATTTAGACCAAGTAACATAGAAATAAGTGAAATTATGAAAAGAACCTTAACAAGATTAATCGTATAAGGGATAAACAATAACAAGAACTGGTATATAAAAACATGTATTTTATGAGGCGCATGTTCGTCGTACTTTCTTTTGGCTCATAATTGGGCCTGATGACTTATCATCTTTCCTCGTTTATTCGGGAAAAACTTCAGCATAATAATAAATTTTAGGGAAAAGCTTCGAAGCTTGAAGAGCCTTTGGGACTTTCTTCTTTGAAAAGGTATGTTTTTAATGTATATTAAATTATTACTCTGTGTGTGTGTGTGTGTATATATATATGAGAATAATGAAAAAAGAGTCCCTAAGAGGTTTTTCGTTAGGCAACGTTAAAAATGTATATCCTCCATGATTTTTTTCGACGATCAGCACCTATCATCATCTTTATCATGTAAGATGGGGATACACAAAATTTCATGTGATTACAACACTTTCTCACCGTTGAATTAGCAATGCAAAAAATTGTATTGTCGGTAAACCGTTAATTTTGCACCCACTAAATCAACGGTGAAAAGTGATGGAATCACATGAAATTTGGTGTATCCACATCTTACATGATAAAGATAATGATAATGAGTGCCGATCGCTAAAAAAAATCGTGGAGGGCGTATTTTTCCGACGCCATAGGAGGAAATTCCTCCTATGGCACCTTTCCTCTATTATTCTCTCTCTATGTGTGTGTTTGTGTGTGTATGAGAATAATGAAGAAAAGAGGCCTTATGAGGCTTTTTTTTAGGTGGCGTCAAAAAACTACATCCTCCACCATTTTATTCGACGATCGGCGCCCATCATCTTCATCGCTATCATCTAAGATGTGGACATACCGAATTTTGTGCGATTTTACTATTTTTTTCACCGTTGAATTAGCAATACAAAAAGTTTCATTACCGGTAAACCATTAATTTTGCACCCACTAAATCAACAGTGAAAAAGTGATGGAATCACATGAAATTTGGTGGATCCATATCTTAAATGATGAAGATGATGATGGATGCCGATTGTCAAAAAAAATCATAGAGGGTGTATTTTTTCGATGCCATAGGTTCTATGGCGCCTTTCCTCCGTTATCCTTAATATATATATGGTTTTTTCCCGCAAGCCTTTCTATATTTCAATATTTTTCTCTGTCTCTCCGTAGTTAGTATTTACATGTAGCCTCCTAAACTTATAAGTTACTCATGTTACCCTTCAATTGACAAACGAGCATCTTTTTAGAATATTCTATTAAAACCGTTAGGGATTAACAACACATTGGGAGGGGACATACATTACCTCCAAAGCCTATTTTCTTCATTCAAAATCCCGTATTTTCTAAATATTCCAAATCTGGGTTTTCTAATTTAGGGCTTCTCTTCCCTCTCCGCCGAATTGGCCATAGATTCAAATTTCCGTTTCACAACTTTATGCACAAAATTATAGAGGTCCACATTTGATTGGTTGCGACTATGTTGTGTGGGAAGACCTCACCAAGAATTGCATTGCATTTAAGACAAAAATAATTATTAGCCTTTGAATTAAAGAGAATATTTTCCGAGACGAAGGGAAAAATTGGGAAATTGGTGCGACTTTGAAGCTTTAAAATGGGATTTTGAGGTGATTATGCATAAAATGGAAAATGTTAGAGAGGAAGTTGGAAGCAACAAGTGGAAACTGCCAAATTAATGGAAAAATTCAACTTCTTGTAGGCATTTATACATTTGCTTGTGTTTTTTGTGTTAGTGCCAGGAAAATGTATTCGAGTTTTATTGCTTTTTGTTATAGTAATGTTAATGTATGGAAGTTCTGTAATGGTTAATGTAGTATATTTTGAAACTTATAAAATAGGCTTTGGGGGTAATATATGTCCCCTTCCAATGTGTTGTATTTAATCCCTAACGATGTTGATACTCTTTTGTCAATTGAGGGGGGTAACGGGAGTAACTTATAAGTTTAGGGGGCTACAGGTAATACTAACTATGGGCGGACAGAAAAAATATTGAAGTATAGGGGGGCTAGCGGGAAAAAAACCCATATATATATATATATATATGAGAATAATGGAGGAAAGAGGCGATAGGGGGGATTTTCTCCTATGAAGTTGAAAAAATATACCTTCCCTCGTTTTTGCCGACGATCGGCATCCATCATTTTCATCGTTATCATCTAAAGACGTGGGTACACCAAATTTCATGTGATTCTACAATTTTTTCACCGTTGAATTAGTGGGTTCAAAATTGACGGTTTACCGACAATAACTTTTTACATTGCTAAATCAATGGTGAAAAAGTTGTAGAATAACGTGAAATTTTGTGTACCCACATATTAGATAACGATGAAGATGATGGATGCCGATCGTCGGCAAAAACGAGGGAAGGTATATTTTTTCGACGGCATAGGAGGAAATTCCCTCCTATGGTCTCTTTCTCTCTATATATATATATTACAAAACTTCAGGTTTCTTTCTATTTTTCTTGTTTTTAATCATATTTATTCATTTCCCTCTCATACCCTCTCCAAAAAGAATACCATATATATTGCCACATATACAATCATATGCGTCACGTAACCT
Organism: Agapanthus africanus; assembly: GCA_030015575.1. Lineage (NCBI taxonomy): Eukaryota > Viridiplantae > Streptophyta > Magnoliopsida > Asparagales > Amaryllidaceae > Agapanthus > Agapanthus africanus. Next base: position 358,421,548 of record CM057343.1, read on the forward strand.
CATGGTGGCATATCACACTCGTCACAACCTTTAGAAAAAACAACCTACTTGAAAGAGTTGGCCATCATACTTCTTTAACAAGATGAAAATGTTCAAAGCATGATTTATTGAGTGTGGGGAGAGATGGCCCCTATTCCCTAAGACTTTCATTGTTCAATCCTAAGATAACATGGATCCTCGAATAAGAGACATGGACATGATTCAACCCGGAATCTCAATAAATTCTTTAAGTAGGGTATAACGACATGGTTTGATGGCTATATACATTGATGAATTGTAGTGGATAGCAGCATGGTTTGATAACACGGTTTCAGTTTTTCAGTTTTGTTGTTTTAAAATTTGAACAGTCTTTGTAGGTATCAGCAGGTTTAGATGTTGTGTTTCAGTTTTGGTTTTCAATGGCTATATAAGCAATGAGAGTGTCTATATATATATATATAGTGAGTCATATCTAGAAAGGATAGACTATATAATAGTTGCCTTGTTGGGGATGTTAAAGTAAAGGTATACGAATATGTTAAAGTTGTATATAGCTCGGTTTTCCGCTGTTTTTTTTATTATAAACTGATCCTTCTTGCGAATTAATCCTATGCAAAATATAGTTATACTATAGCCACATTGGAATGAGCCATTTCAAACATGACATTTAAGGATATTGAATTCAATCGTCTCTTTGTACTAAGCCTGACTATCTTCCTTTTACTATAGCTCTCAAGAATGCTTATTTTTTTTGCTTCAATCAATGAGCTGTCACATTAAAGGCTAGCTGTATTTTTCTTATTGAATGTCTCTTCCAATTAAACCATAAGGAAAATTGCCCCATTAAACCTCTTCTCTTTCTCTTTTCCCCTTCTATGCCTTAACTCCTTTATTTTGATCGATGTTTCTTGCTCATTGTTTGGCGAAGTTTTTGAATACAAAGTCTGTACTCTCCCCCCCTTCGTTGATAGGTTTGTAAGCTATCTTGCAACAGATGAGAACTAGGAACAAGTGCAAACTACTAAAGTGGAGGTTTTTATTGTGAAGAAGATGCAAAAGGTACAACTTGGATATGGAATTAATCAGGTAACAAAAAACATTCATCAATATCGAGTATGATCTGTTGAGGGGTGTTGATGGCGGGGTTGATGATGCGATTGTGGTGATAACATAGATCTAGAGAGGGCGACGTGGATTGACAATGGCGGGGTTGATGAGTCAATCAAGGAGATCTGAATAGGGCAACGGATGTTGATGGCAACGGTAAGATGAGGGCGATTGTCGATGGGACGTCGGGGTTTGAAAACGACAGCGTTGTTGAAGCATGGAGAAAGCGACGATACTGGATAGCGACTTTGAGATGTGGTGGCGCTTGGGGTTTGGAGTTCTTATCATAGAGATGAGGATGGTGTTCTTGTTGGAAATGAGAGTGTTGGAGATTTAGTATTGTGAAGAAAAAAATGCAAGTGGAGGCTAATATAACATAGAGGAGATTGGACACAATACTATGAATTGATTTGAAATTTTTTTTTGCTTCATCAACAACCCATCCATACATGGTTTTATATAGCCAAGTAGATAGCTATTGAACTTACTCTATTAAATGGGTATATGACCATTCTCTAGGTGCATTTATGCATTTGACTCTTACCATTCTCTAGGTGCATTCATGCATTTGACTCTTGACATTCTCTAAACATTTAACAATATACACATATTGGAAATAATAATTTCTAGAAGACTTGACTTAATTTATTTTTGGCTTAATTTCCAACATGCCCCCTTCAGCCAAATTTGTTATGCCGAGTAGAGTCTTAAACTTGAACAAGAGAGGATGCCTTGAGCAGTTTGGTGAAAATGTCAGCAACTTGATCGCCGGTCTTGATGTGCGTAAGCTCGATCTTCTTTTTCTTGACTTGGTCTCTAATGAAGTGGAATCGAGTATCAATATGCTTGCTTCTTTCATGATGGACGGGATTTTTTGCCAACGCGATCATCGATTTGTTGTTCACATATAATTTTGTAGAGTCTTGTTGAGAAAAGTGAATGCCTTCGAGCAATCTCCTTAGCCAAATAGCATGGCACATGAAAGATGAAGCTGCAACATACTCAGCTTCGCATGATGATAGTGTGACGATTGGTTGCTTCTTGAATACCCATGTGAATACGGTGTTGCCAAAATAGAAAATGAATCCCGTAGTGCTTTTTCGATCATCAACATCTCCACACCAATCGCTATCCAAATATCCAAGCAATTGAGCATTGCTTGAGGAAGTGTAGAGAACAACGTTTGAGGTTTCGGCCAAAACCTTCGATACGTGGTGGTTTCGTATCGTTGCAGTAGAGACTGATATGAAATCCGAAACCGATACGAAATCAACCATACAATATCGTTTCAGCTGAAACCTTTAAAAACATATTTTCTTAATACCATTTTACTGTTATTGTGATCATTGCAGGTCTTCGTTGGTAGAAAACCGCAAAAAAATAAACCCAAACCCTATATTGATACTTATCTAAATACACTTTTCAATATATTTTCTATCATAGCTGGATTTTTAAATACTAAGATCATTGTCTTATAATATAGAACCATAAATTTAGGTATTTAATATATCTGCATTTTATGTATGTTGTATTAACGTTGAAACCGAAGCCCGAACCGAGATTAGCGAAACTAGCCGAAACCCAGCGAAACTAATAAAATTATGAGAGACCGAAACCGAATTCTTAAACCTTGGTAGAGAAGTCCATCACGGAAAGTACCTTTGATGTAGCGGATAATTCTTTTGGCAGCCGTCATATGAGTGGATTTTGGCCCTTCCATGTAGCGCATTTTTAGTTCCAGGGTTTCTCTGAATTTGGAAGTTTCCACTTAGCAGGTTTCCATACTAAGGCTCAATCCAATCAAGTCCGTAGCGTCTACCAATTTCGCCATATCCCCTTTTTAGACAAGGATCCAGTTGTAATTCCACCCACCCTTTTCATTTTATCTTGGAACCGCCCAATTCATTATATAATATAATGATTCCTATATTGAAAAAGTGTATACTCCTCTCATTGATACCAACGCCATATAGAATATTCGGCCTCATACACGTCAAGTATCTCAAACATCCGACGATGCTTTTGAAGTGAGTAGGATCCACCTTTTGTCCTTCATCGCGTTTTGACAATTTGGTGCCGCAATCGATCGGCGTGTTGACGGGCTTGCATTTCTCCATCTTGAATCTTTTCAGAACCTCATTTCCATAAGCTATTTGGGAAATAAAGATGCCGCCTTCAGTTTGCTTCACTTCGTTGCTGAGGAAATGTGCCATAAGATTTATGGCGGTCATTTCGAACTCCCTTTTCATAGTTTGCTTGAACTCTTTGAACATGTGTGGATTGTTGCCGGTGAAGATCAAATCATCAACATAAAGGCAAACAAACAAGACGTCTTCATTCTTCACTTTGGTGTAGCGTGAGGGCTCGTGCGGACATTAGATGTAGCCGTTTGCCTTGAAGTAGGAGTCAATCTGGACATTATAAGCTCTTGGAGCTTTCTTTTGGCCGTATAGCACTTTGTTGGGCTTCAAAACTGTCTTCTCGCCCTTTCTTCACATAACCCAGAGGTTCAATATATCTTCTTCATCAAGGTATCCATTGAAAAAGGCGGACTTCACGTCCATTTGTGTTGTGCCGCAATAGAAATGATAAGACGGATTGTCCATGCGGATGACGGGAGTAAACACCTCATCGTAGGCGATGTCGGCCTTTTGCTTGTAGCCCTTCGCCACTAGTCTTGCCTTGTACTTCTCGATCTTGCCTTCCGCGTTCTTTTCTTTTTACACCCATTTGACTCCAATAGGTTGATGGCCTTTGGGAAGTGTAGTAAGCTCCTAAGTCTTGTTCTTCTTGATAGATTTGATCTCCTCATCCATGGCGGCTTTCCACTTCTTGTCTTGGATGGCTTCTTCAAATTGAATTGATTCACTTTCGGCAAGGAGACAAACGAGATGAAGTTTCTCCATAACTTCATATATCTCATTCAAGCTTCCCATCTTTTGTGGCCATGGGTTTCTTCAGAGGATGCTGCTGCTGAAGAAGTAGGAGATGTAGGCGCCGAAGTAGATGGTAATAATGCACTTGGTGTAGTAGGATGTTGCAACTCCATGTGAGTTTGCTCTTGGGCATTTTGATGCCACGCGCCTTCTTCTTCAAAGCGGACATCCCTACTAACATGAATTACACTAGTGTTGGGATCAAACAATTTATATGCTTTGGAGCGAGCATCATACCCAATGAAGATGAATTTGTTGCTCTCGTCATCGAGCTTGGTCCTTCTTTGTTGTGGTACTTGAGCGTACGTGATGCTTCCAAACATCTTTAGGTAGGCGACATTCGGTTTTTGACCGCTCCATACTTCTTCTGGTGTGATGTATCCAAGGCTCTTTGTGAGACATAGGTTGAGCAAATAGACCGCACAGTGCACCCCCACAGACCACAACTTTTCTGGCAAGTTCTTGCGCTTGAGCATGCTTCTAACCATCTTTATAATGGTTCTATTCTTCCGCTCGGCGATGCCATTTTGTTTTGGAGAGTAGGCTGCCGTGATTTTGGCAAAAATCTTCAAACTCTTTGGAAATGAACTCTCCACCGCAGTCGGTCCTCAAAGCTTTGATGTCGTAGCCGCTTTACTTCTCGATGTAGACTTTGAACTTCTTGAAGATATCGTACACATTGGACTTCTCCTTCATGAAATACACCTATATTTTTCTCGAAAAGTCATCAGTGAAAGTAATAAAATATTTGCGAGAGCTATAAGGAGTGATAGGACCGCAAATATCGGAATGTATCAATTCCAATGGTTGTCTTGCATGATATGTGGCCTCCTTTGGGAATGGGTTCCTTGCGTGCTTGCCGAAGATGCACCCTTCGCATACTTGATCAGGATGATCGACATGTGGAAGTTCGTTCACCATCTTCTTTGAGGACAGAAACTTCAACCCACGAAAGTTGAGATATCCGAATTTTAAGTTCTATAGTCAGGAGGTGTCTTTTATGCAACTATTCAAACACTTGCAACTTCATACTTGATCTTTAAGATCACATCCTGTTTTGAGTCATTTCGACTCTAGTAACAATCTTCTTGTTGTGGTATCTCATGGTGAGAATCTTGTCCTGCATATCGAAATGGTAGCTTTTCTCGAGCAATTAGTCGATACTCAAATTGTTGTTCTTCATGGAAGGCACATAGTAGACATTTGAAATGAATTGATCTCCATTCTTCAGGCGGATGAGAATTTTACCCTTTCCTTCAACGAAAACTTTGGAGTGATCTCTGAACGAGACGGAGATTTGCTTGGACTCGTCTAGTTCCACAAACATGTCCTTCCCGCATATGTGATTGCTCACGCCGGTGTCCAAGTACCATGTGTTGTCTCTTGCGGGCTCTTCATTGTTGTAGGCTTGCAACACAACCTTGATTTTCTTCATTAACGAAGTTGGCGCTCTCGCCTGCTTGATTGTTCTTATTGTACCAACACTCCGAAGAGTAATGGCCGTACTTCTTGCAAGTGAAGCATTGAACTTTGCTTTTATCATTCCTATGGCCTCTTCCGGGACCGCCGCTTCCGTGTCCTCTTGTGTTGGTATGTCTTCGAGCTTGAGTTGCTTTCTCTTTTTGTTGGGATTCTCCTCTTCCTTGTCCACGTTCGCGGCCTTTTCCGCGGCCACGACCACGAAATTGACCACGACCTCTTCCGCTTTTAATATCTTCCTTCAAATTTAACTTTGCTTGTAAAGCTTCCTCCATTGGTTCTTGCTTACTCTTTGTCACGCGTTGCTCGTGCGTTTCAAGTGAGCCTATAAGTTCTTCGATAGTCATCGTGTCCAAGTCTTTGGACTCTTCAATCGCCACAGCAATATAGTCGAATTTAGAATCCAAGGAACGTAGGATCTTTTTGATGATGCGAATGTCCTCCAGTTTCTTACTGTTCCTCTTTAATTGGTTGACGATTGTGGAAACCCTTGTGAAGTAGTCGAAAACACTCCTTCACGGTCATCTTCAATGATTCAAACTCTTCTCGAAGAATTTGTAAGCGCACCTTCTTCACCTTCTCGGTTCCTTTGAAGATGTTTTGGATTTTCTCCCATATCTCTTTAGAAGTAGCGGCGGCGATCTTTTGTTTGGTGGAATCATCGATGCCGGAAAGAATGGTGGCCCGAGCGTAGTCATCCTTCCTTTCATTCTCCCTTAAAGCCGTCCTCTCATTCGCCGTTAAAGTTGTTCCTTGCGGTCGCGTGTAGCCATCTTTGACGACACTCTAAATGCCGTATGCGGTAAGCACCGCCTCCATATGGATCGACCATGTCGTGTAGTCCTTCCCGAGCTTTGGCGTCGGAAGGGTGAAACTCATGGGGACGGCCATCTTTCTTGAGCTCTGACACCATTTTGTTGGAAATGAGAGTGTTAGAGAATTTAGTGTTATGGAAAAAAAGGCAAGTGGAGGCTAATATAACATAGAGGAGATTGGAGACGCCATTATGAATTGATTTGAACTTTTTTTTTGCTTCATCAACAACCCAACCATACATGGGTTTATATAGCCAAGTAGATGACTATTGAACTTACTCTATTAAATGGGTATATACATTTAACTCTTACCATTCTCTAGGTGCATTCATGCATTTGACTCTTGCCATTCTTTAGACATTTAACAACATGCACGCATGTGAAATAAGAATTTCTAGAAAACTTTGACTTAATTTATTTTTGGCTTAATTTCCAACAGTTCTGATATCATATAAAAACAGTATTGGAGACAAACAACTCAAGAAAAAAAGAGAATTTCTCTATAATAGTAAATAACTAGCATACTTAAAATTACTAAACTACTCTTTTATTCTTCACATCCAAGGAATCATTTCTTAACGTTGAAGTAACCTAGATATCTCAAAAAATAAATAACTAGAGTATTTTATTTAAGAAATATTCAAAAATTGGAAATTAAACACTTGGACAATTATACCTTTGAAGAAATTTACGAATCAATTCAAAGTTAGCATGATCACTCATTTCGTCTTGAATATGAATTGGACCAAGGCTTGAAATATTATACTACTACACGTGAGAAGCACATGAGGGGTTTTCTTGCTGCCTTCGTATTCAAACAAAACTGATATGAGGAATAGGTTGTGAATCTTGTCAACATGATGCAAAGTCTTCAGAGTCTTGAATCTTGATCTACAAGTCGCAAATCTTGTCGAAGCAAAAGCTTTGTGATTATTTATGGTGGTGTAAGGAAAAGTAGGCCCCGGTGATGAAGTTACAAGGCTTGGTGATGTGGGGAATAGAAAATCATGATGATGATGATGGAGAGGGAAGTGTTTTGATAGATTCTCTGAAATGGGCTTGGTCAAGGTTATGGAAAGCAATATGCACGACCATGGGGTTGATGGAGATGAAAGTGTTTTGATAGATTCTGTGGAATGGGTTTGATCAAGGTTATGGAACGCGACCATGGGGTTGAGTGGTATGTATCACATATATTGCATAAGTGCGGCATATGCATATATGGTATATCTTTTTAAGCTAAAAGGGGTGGCAAGAGGAGAATGAAAGAAATAAAAGATAGAATTTAATGAGATATCTAGACGAAATTAAGAAAAGCTTATAATTTTATTGTCACTACTAATGAAATGGGAGATATCTTGATAAAGCACGCCTTTACAAGAAGTAATCTTATAGAGAAGAACAAAACAAAAGAGGAGAGATTATAAAGCCAAAGAGAGCTCATATAAGTTAATTGGTTTTATGATAGGTTTAATATAGTGATTGATCATCCCATACAATGACCAATCCTGTGTGCATGAAAAAATGCTCGATCGATACTTTAGTTTTGAAAACTTTTTGTCTACATAAAGTGCTACACAACTAATTTACATACGCCATTAGGACGCATAGTGCATATGCAGGCTTATACGAGTTGTGTAAAATGCATTTTACAACAGCAGTTTCTATTGTTAGAAACTTGATAAACTAATAAAAGATGATTTTGTTGGATAAAAAAAGTTGGCCTTTAAAGGAAAATATAGATTTGGTTATGAATATTGAAACTCTAAAGATGGTGTGGTGAATGATGGACTAGGCTGACGATGGTTTTAGTATGTGGTAGTGGAGTGATTTTATAAAGAAAATTGGAAGGTCATACGAGTTGATGAAATGATCGATGATAAGTTATTTAGTGAATTTTCGAATGAAAACAAGAGAAAAAGTTGATTCCTGTAAAACTATAGATGATGAGCAAGTCTGCTTGGAGAATCACTATTTAGGGACTCGCTGCTAAACAATTATCATAGACAAACAACGACACATTTTTTTCCTAATAATAAACCATCCAATAATAAAATTCCTAGATGTCTCTCTCTATATAAGAATTGATGCATTACAATTATTCAAATAAGTCTGGAATAATAAAAGATTAAACGAGACTAGATCATTAATTAATAATGTGATGATAACTTTCAAAAACAATAAATTTTATATCTTTAATGGACAACTATAAGCAAGAGCGACCTTACCATCTAACCTAAAGTAAAGGTGACGAGTCGGAATGGTTTCCTTTTTAGGGCTATGATGTTTAAGCTCGTGAAATTATGAATTAAATGTCAACATTATGGAAATATCCTAAAAGCAAATATAATGGATCATAAATTTTTTGAAAACTTTAACTAGCAAGCAACCAAGAATATGATAGAAAATTGGTGTGGGGATCATGCATATCAATCTTTTCTTGCATAATAAAACGTGTTGAAAGTAAAAAACCAAATGATGGGCGTTTTATAGTACACATGAGCCTTTGATATAAGCAGGTTCTAACAATAAGACTCAAGCATTGTTGAGGTTTGATCCATCTTATATTTTATATTCATGTGTTTCTTTTGTTGTTTTCAATGTAGGTCATCATTTGGTTTTTACTTTCAACACTCCCCCTTACGTGCAACTATCACTTTTTCTTGGTGTGATTATCACGTCGAGAGAACGAGTTTGGATCGAGCCATCGGCTCTGATACCATACCTATAAAAGCGCATCATTTTCTCAACTTAAATACTCTCTTTAACATGATATCAGAGCTAATGACTCGTTTCTCCACGTGACAACCACAACCACATCAAGAAAAAGCGATAGTTGCACATGAGAGATAGTGTTAAAAGTAAAAACCAAATGATGAGACTTTAAAGATAGTCCCATATTGGAAACAACAAAAGAAACACATGAATATAAGACATAAGATATAAGATGGGTCAAATCTCAACAGGGCTCGAGTCTTATTGTTGGAAGCTGCTTATATCAAAGGCTCATGTGTACCTATAAAAAACCTATCACTCTCTCAACTTTAAATAAACTTTAATATAGTATCACAGCCGATGGCTCGATCCAAACTTGTTTTCTCAACGTGATAACCACCCAAGAAAAAATGATGGTTGCACATAACTCGTTTCATGCTTTCCATATGGCAACCACACCAAGAAAAAGTGACGGTTGCACGTTGGGGAGTGTTGAAAGTAAAAACCAAATGATGGCGAAACTTTAATGATAGTCGCATATTGGAAACAACAAAAGAAACACATGGGTATAAGATATAAGATGGGTCAAATCTCAATAAGGCTTGAGTCTTATTGTTGGAAGCCCATTTATATCAAAGGCTCATGTGTACCTGTAAAAGCCCATTACTCCAACTTAAATACTCTTATCTTTTTAACAAAACGGATAGATTATGTTATCGCTTACATGTGTGGCAATTGAAACTTTGCTTGCATGTGCAAGAAGGGTAAATTAGTAAGATACATGCTTGTCGATAATAAATAATAAAATATTAAATTAGCAAAGGTACTATAGTTACTCCTGTTGAGAATGTGGATAACATGGTTCTATATCGGGAAATTTATGGGAGGCATACGGATATAAGATATAGGATGGGATAAATTTTCATAAGGCTCGAGTCTTTTAAATGGAGTTCCACTATATTAAAAAGCCCATGTGTACCCATGTGTGGGCATATGTGTTGTGCCCAAACCGAGTTTTACATAGTATCAGAGCTCGGGTATTTATTTGTTCACGTTGCACATGAGCTTTGAGCTCCCATTGCATGTGAAGTCCCCGTTGCACGAGAGTTGCACGTGAGGGGGTGTTGAGAATGTAGATAACAGTCTCACATCGGAAAAATTATGGGATGCATATAAGTATAAGATATAAGATGGGATAGAACTCCATAATGTTTCATTCTTTTGGATGGAGTCTCACTAGATTAAAAAAATCACATGCATCCATATGTGGGCCCATGTGTTCTGGGCTCTAATCGAGTTTTACAACTCCCAAGTAAAAAATTGAAGTATTTACATCCAGAGCTGCCAAATTCGGATTTTTTGTGCATCATGGTACACATTTATAGTATCGTGTATAAGACTTTCAGAAAACACGGGATAAATTATCTCATATGCAAAAGGTTATGGAATTAAATATAGAATTATATAAGATAGAACTAAAACCGGAACTAAAAAATAGAATTATTCGTAATCTAGAAAGCTGTTAACGAAACATGCATATGAACATGGATCCAGTAAATTACTTAATTTTAATTGGTTGAAACAAAAAATTGAGAATAAAAATAAATGATCAATGATCATAAACATAAAAATATGAGACTAACATGTGATAAATTATATATTATTATAATTAATTTAAATACATGACTAACACTAATTATATAAAGAGAAAATGGAGCCTGCAGGGACCGTGCAGGCCCAAAACTGCAGTGGCCTCTCACAAGGGCCAGTGGAGTTCAGAGGCCTAACTGCAAAATAACCAGGGGGCCCTATTGACCCATGTGAGAGGCCACTATAATTTGGGCCTGCAGAGATCCTGCAGTCCCCCTTTCCTCTTAAATAAATCCAGTTATCATAAATCTATTAAATAAACCGAAAATAGCATGAGATTCAATAATCATTCTTTCTTTTGTTTCAAACAAAATAAGGATATAAATATTGTTGATCCATGAAAGGAAAAGAAACGTGTTATTCATCTATGAAAAGCAAAACGCAAAAAGAGTAAGAAATTGATGATTTGTCAAAATTATTCATTCATTCATAGAAAAGGAAAAATAAAGAACCAATATAAAGATGCAAGAGAGAGCGGAATGGTTTTAGTCATCAGCTTCGAAACCAAGGATTCTGGTTTTACGTCTAAGAAATCAGGATTTAGGGTTATATTGAGTTTTTAAGTAGTTAACAAAGCCAATAAATCAAGCATGATGATATTTGTTATCATTTTATCAACAATACAAGATATCTTAGACTTGGATCTTTTTTTATAAAAAAAAACTTGATCATATTCAAACCACCGATCCATATGAACCTAAAAGGTACTTTTCAGTGGGATTGCGACCTTGTATTACTCATGTTTGCGTATTTTTACTATTATAAGATATCTTGCATCTAGGATATGAATCTTCTATAAGATATACAAGTTATATCGGAAGATGAACTTACTATATATTGTATTTAACTATATATTGTATTTTTCATTAAAAAATGATAACATATCTATAGACAACGACATCAATGTTTACTTCAAATGATTGAAGGTTTATTTAATACTATATATGAGAATAGTGAAGGCTAGTGGCATATGCTCATGTGTTACAAGGACATTTGTTATTTTTAGGACCTTAAATGCAAATGAGTGCTGAAGATCTAGCAGTACATGTTCCATTCATGGCTCACATGGTTTAGTTTCAAGTGGTTTTTCCCTTTGATTACCCCCCCCCCCCCAAATTATTTGATAGAAGAGTTTATCCTATTATGGATTCATGATAGGGTGTACATATTTGTGTATACATGAATAAGACTGTTCTCTAGAGTTATCTCCATGACAAAGAGAACGCAAAAAAAGAGAAAGTAGTAAGAGAGAAAAGGGTGTGTTGCCAAGAAACGGAGGAAATATTGAAAGAAGAAAGGAAGTAGATGAAAGAAAAAGTGACTCTTCCTGTATAGGTATTTATGATGTTTAGGACTTAAATGAATTAATTTATCTATAAGAGTGTTATGAAGTTGTAAGCATTCCTTACTATGTCAATGGAGTACAAGTGCTTGGTTTGCAAGATTGGAAGTTTGAATCTCAAGTTAAATCTGAGCAAGGGGGTTTACTCTCAAAAACTAAAGATAAACCTCATTGATGCTGATTGTAAGGCTCGCAAGTCGAGTCCAAGGCTCAAGTTCTGTACTGACTTGATAACATAGTTATGTGAGAATCATTAAATGTCTAGGTTCAACTGTAGAATCAGAATGTAATCGTAGTAGTGGTTAATGATCGTAGAGAGTGTAAATATGCATTCCGTTGCGCAAAGTTACACCTTGATGAGGATTGGTTAGCTATGCATAAATGGTCAAAAGTTCAGTTCTGAACTACATTATTCTGCTGTTTTGTAATGTTATAAATTTTTAGGATTAACCTTGAGCAGTATACTGTAGTAAATAATTTTTCTGTTCCCTTGGAGGATGGAATGTCATTTTGGCCTCTACTGTTCTCTTACATTGTTTAGCCATCCTGAACTCGTTCCTTTCTCATTGTTGACTTATGGATTTAATTTTTAAATTTATTGTCTGAAGTGTTTTTGGATTGCTGGCAGGGCATAATTTTCCTTATACTACTCTAGTTCCTGTATTTTAGAAATAAAATCATTTTTCGTGTCAATACCAACCCATTAAAAGATTAACTACTGCCAGACTTTGCTTAGTTGGACTCACATGATTTAAATATTTCACCAATCCCGACTCTCTGCCACTCTTGCGCCACATCCTTTTATCTCCCACAGGGCCACAGTTCACATAACTGAATGTTCTGTTTGAGGATGGTATTTATTATGCTGGATCAGATATCACCTATAACCACTGATCATTGGATATGTGTGACCATGTACTCAGAACAAGCAGCAGAATTAGCAATTCCTGCTTTGCATTCCTAAATCGCTGTTGTTATTAAAATTTTCTTTCCCTTATTTAACCTCAGGAACAAGGAATTAATACTGAAGAGTGGTGCAATCCCCCACCTCATAGAACTCCTCAAGTCCAAAAACACCGATCTTCGAGATCTTGCTACCGCCGCGATCCTCACCCTCTCAGCTTCAATCTCCAACAGACCAATTATTACTGCCTCCGGTGCAGTGCCCCTCCTCATTCAAACTCTAGTTTCCGGAAGTATCCAAAGCCGTGTCGATGCAGTCACTGCCCTATACAACCTCTCTAATTCCAAAGAAAACCCAAACCTCAATCTCTCTATCGAAGCAACCTACCCTCTTCTTACTCTTCTAAAAGACAGCAAGAAATATTCACAGTTTGCGGACAAAGTGACTGCATTACTTGAAATTATATCTAAATCTGATGAAGGAATGCTCGCGATCTCAAAGATGGATAATGCGATTTTGACACTAGTTGAGACTATTGAAGAGGGTTCTATAATCAGCACTGAGCATGCAATTGGCATTCTTCTTGAATTGTGTATGGCTTGTAGGGAGAAATATAGGGAGATGATTTTGAAAGAAGGGCCGATCCCAGGACTTTTGCTGCTGACTGTGGAGGGGTCCAAAATTGCTCAGCATAAAGCTCGTATTTTGTTAGAGCTACTGAGGGGTGATGAGTGTAGTGTGAAGGACTTGGAGACGATTGTTTATAGCATTGCTACCAGGGTGGATGGCCCAAAGAAAGCTGAGAAGACGGCTAAGAAATTGCTGAGGGATATGGTGAGGAGAAATATGGAACTGAACTTGATGAGGATTCAGAACAGAGCAGTTTCTGGCACTTCGAGCAAACCGGTGACATAAAAACATAGGAGTCTTTTGGTTTTTTTCCTTTAAAGAGCCAAATTTTTTGCTCCCTCAGACTGTTTCAAGGTGGAATATCTTGAAATTTAAATGCTAGTTTCTATATGATGCATGTGAGAAAGAACTGTGTAGTACCTTAACCTTGTTGTTGCAACTTTCTCATCTGTTTTTCTGTACATTTTCTGCATGAACTATAGGGAGCTAATGCTCTCTTTGATATGTATTGTTTCCCTATGTGGCTAAAACTCATGCCGCTTTCATACATTATATTCAGAAGTGAGATTTTAGTCTGCATATTGCATTATGTAAAACTTGTTGGAGATGTATTTGAAGAAAATTTCGATTCTCAGTTATCAGCCACAATTTTATTATGAGGTTATTGATTTTTGTTGTTAACAGAGCGGAAACATGTCCAGGTAGCCATATAACTGCCAGCTTTTATTCTTTAACTGCAAAATGCTCCGTTCTTTAAATGTATCATTGAAAACATTATAGGTTTTGATCTCTGCCAATTCAAAAAGCCTAGCTGCATGATTCGGCTGTGTGACAAAACATCTTTAGCATTCAAGAGAATATGTTCATTCTTCCCAATAGTTTACTCCATTTTGCAAAGTGAATATAAGGGGCCTATGCTGAATTAATAGAACCTTCTGCTGCCATGTGTAATTTGTAATTTGTTATTTTCTAGTTGTTGATTTATATTCAAGCACAACTAGAAGTTTTGTTCTCTGGAATGGTACTACAGACACACACACAAAACGTTCTTTCAATACCTGGCATCTGTTGAGCGGGATGTTTAGGGTTCGAACCTTGCAAGGGGTGACTGTGTGGTGAGGGGCCAAGCTCCCCCCTTTCCTCACCCCACAGTTTCATTTCTGCTTCAACTTCCTTGGTTTAGTTGGTTTCAAGGATTAGTTGATTTGATATCTGAGAACCCAAACCTTATCCCTTCATAGTGTCGCAGGCCTGCAGCATGGAACCACACCACGGATCAACTTGCAATTATTCAGACTCTTCTTCTGGTTTTAGAGGGTAGAGCTTTTAGTCGAATTGGTACCTAAGTCAAGAGGACCGGGCAAGTGTGCATGCATCTCTGTGTGTGTGTGAGAGAGAGAGAGAGAGGAGAAGGAAGCGATCCGTTGTTGCTCAACAGGTTTTCTACATGCCTTAAATTTTAGTAAAACGATTAACAATTCAAAATATTCAGATTTTCTCTTGCCAAGATTTTCCAGTACAAAATAGGATAACAAATTGTACAGCATTGCTCAACTAGCTGATATAAGGAAAAACGTTTAATTTTACACTAAGAAAAAGAGGTTGTCTATACATAGTAGGCTCATGATCTCCCATTATCTGCAACTCTCCAAAAATGCTCGAGAACTAAACATGAGTATGCGAGCAAGACTGTACATGTCGAGAACAATCCAAGGAAACTGAACAATCCTTCTTTATTGATCTTTCATTTTCCACGGCCTTTCCATTTCTTAACTGGGAAGATAGTTAATTTGGTGTTTGGAATGTAACTTCTTGCTTCCGTAGGCCTTAATCTAGAAATAGCGACTTGTGGATCGTCCTTTGCACTCTCTTCTGTAAATGGTTTCACTTCAAATGCACCCCTTGCAAATCCTCGAGCAACCTGATTCAAATACCAGTATCGGGGGTTACTTTAAGCAAGATCAAAGAAAATATATTTTGAATCAGACGATAATATAGCTTCTAATTGATGTACAGTTCAGGTCTTTCCCTTTTAATAATTTATATGGAAATGTATGGTAAATGGAAGTATAAATAAGCTTGATAGAAAACCCAAATGGTGTCTCGGTAGGGAACATAATGATTGGTATATTTAATTCGAACGAGCTTGCTGGTTATGGGAATGACACTTTCGAACTCAAGAAGTTAGGTGGAAAGTTTCAGTTTACCCCTTAAACTATGAATGGTGCTGACAATGTAGGCAGATAAGCAACAGTATCTTGCCCATTTATACCTCGAGGTCCAAAAGTTCTCTTTACAAAATAAAGAGAAAAACCTTGTTATAGCATATTTTAAGTGGATTTAATAATTTGAAATTCCTAAGATATAATGGAATGTGTTCCATTTCACTCCTGGCTATATTTATGCTTTTGATTTGAACATGGTTACATATAACAAATATATCATCTTTTGCTCTTCTTTTATACTTCTTCATAGTCTTATGAGAATTTGAACGATATCAACTAGTCATCTAGAACTATGACGGTCATAGCTTTCGGAACAGGGAATTTGGCACTTACTTGGTGAGGGTTGACGATCGGTCGACATATCCGGACGTACTGTCAAATTTTTACTGGAACCTTGCTTCATAGCCAACCCCAAACCCTCATATGATGGGAAAAGGCTTTGATGATGATGTTGATGATGATGAAGAAATTCCTAAAGTAGTAATCAATTATTATGGTATTAACAACCCTACTACTTCTTCAGTTTCCTTCGAGGACATAGCAATTAGTTATAGAATGATGGATATATATGATTCTCTAGTAGCCTAAAATGGTTAAGAGGGGAGAAAGAAAGCGAGACCTTCAACAGAATCCAAACTTTGAGAGAGCTACTGAGCACTGCCAGTTTTGTTCGCTTCCCTGATGTCAGGTAGTTGCACATGAATCGATCCACTCTTAATACAAACCGCGGCCAAGATTTTGCATTCTCTGGGTCTGGTTTCTGATCTACGGCAGCCTGATATAGCCAAATCAACTTTCATTAACCAAATAATAGCAGATTTGAAGATTAAAAACGAAGAATTATCATCGTTTGTCAGTTTTTTTTTTAAAAGAGAGAGAACTTATGAAACCTCAAAAAATACAACGATTGCAACTATGAAGCCACTGGATCCTTCATTAAACCAGTAAATTATTATTAAAGAAGCTGTGATCCCTCGATATTAGTGCTTTAGTCAAGCTGTCCTGCAGATGTATGGTACTCGTATAAGCAAGACGTTGCCTTTCAAAAGGGGGTTTGGTTTTTTGTCCTTTTTGGGGGGGCCGGCGGGGGGGGGGGGGGGGGCGGTGGTGGTGTTGGTGTTTGACTGGCTTCTATATTCAAACCCCAAATCTTTCATATTTCTAGACAAGACACCCAAATCTTCATATTTCTAAATAAATCCCCTAAACCTTTTAAGTTATCTAAATTGGTCCCCGTAGTTATCCAAACTCCATAAAAAAGACCATTTTACCCTCATCTTCTTCCTCCATACTCCATTAACACAATTCTTCTTTCTTTTTGAATCCTAACTGTAACATTTCAGAAAATATAAAATATTATTTTTTGGAAATTAATATTAAAATAATATATTTCCCGAAAACTGCCCGATTTGCGAAATTGGGGTTTTCGAAAAAGAGTATAAATATATACCGATAATTGTGAAATAATTGGAAATTAAAATGATTTATTCATTTAAATATATATTTAAAAGATTTGGCATTTTAAAAAAAAATTATTATATGCAGTTTGGAAAAAAACTCGGTTAGTGCACTGCTAATCGCGATTAGGCCAAATCCGTATTTCTACAGTTTTCTATGATTAGTGCACCATGACATGTTACATGTTATTTCATTTGTGTTGTTTTATTGGGTTTATGTGTTTAGTGGTGAGAAAAGAAAAGAAAAGGGAAAAAAGTGTCCTGATGATTAGAGAGTGTGTGAGAAAATGAGTGAATGGCGGTGAGAATAAGAGAGGAAAGAGAGAGCAGCCACACCATTTCATTTCCCCCATTACTTTTCTTTCTTCATCTTCCTCCAACATCATCTCCCTCCACCTCCATCCCAAGGAATCATCTCAAAACATTCATCCAAACCCTAAACCCCCTTCACAAAAATTGATCCCCTCTTCACCCTCTACACTTTAGACCCATCAATTTTGGATTTTGAGGACTTTGGACTTCTAGGGTTTTGCTTGGTGACATCCATGAGGTATAATCCCTTCCATTTAGTTTATTTTATGTTTTCCGAGCATTCTAGTTAGTTAGAATTGGGTTAAGGCGTGGATTTGTGAACTTGGAAATTCCTAGAGAAGGGTTTGAGTGTTGTGTGGATTGGGTGATGCCTAGTGGCTGTTACAAGGCCCTAGATACCAATTCTTGACCTGGACCAGTGACCAAACCCCAAAATACGAACTTTAGATTCGTCGATATCAGGTTTTTGTGGATTTAGTGATGGTATATAGGAATCTGGAATGACCTAAGACCACCATAAAATAAGTTCCTTTAGCACAGATATGTGCAGGTGATTATGAAGCAACCCCTGAAACCCGAGACCAAAATTCCTTAGTCCGGCCGTAAATTTAATCATTATGGCCGCAATTTGCGGCCAAATTTCGGTGGAATTTGTTGATTTTTGGTTGGTGGGTCTCTTAGGTGATATCTTGAGCAACCCTATATGCAAAATTGACTAGTTTGACCTGAGTCAAAATCTGGAAGCACATTGGGGTGTTTTTGGCTATGTTTTCCGTATTTTGAAATGTTTGGTTTTGCTATTTGGATTTGTTTTGGGTTGTTGGATGTTTGTACATCGACAACGGTTGTTTGAATATTTTTACACGCGTAGGCCATAGGTTCTAACCTATGAGCGCGCCGTGTACCGTATCGGTTTTCCGGATTCGATTTTAATAGCGATTGCGATTGTATGATTGTAGGTACCTTCATGTGGATTCCGAGGTGACGGAGCGAGGCGTCATCGACTTCGGCAAGCAAGGAGTAAGGTGAGTAGATCTATATCTACGGGGAAAGTCGGGTGGATGGTGTATAGCACCCCGCAAATTTTGATGGAAACCGATTTATATATATAGATTATGATTAATAAAACCTTTAATAGAAGACTATAGATAGAGTAAAAATGGTAGTTAGAGAACCATATTAGAAACTAAGCATAGTTAGAAGTGATATGATACGACTAGTATATGATGACGAGATTTGAGGATGATATTTGATGATATTGCCATTTAGGGTATTATATGACTAGATAGTCGACGTAGATGTGTCATCCGAACCATACCTATTTCCAAACCGAGAAATCGTATGCATCTTTTAAACAGATACCTTGAGGGACGTTACGGATTTTCAAATGATATATTTTCTTTAAAAACACCGTAGCCCCTACTTTCAAAACTACGATTCGCATTTTTCAAAAACTGTTTGTATGGTTCGGATGTGTATGTTAGATTAGATACATATGCTTATTGTAAAGGTAGAATGTATTTGTAAAATTGACTTGATGTGGGATATAAATATGATGAAAGAATATATGACGTGATATGATGATTTGATGATATGTTGGTATACGGATGCGAGTCGATTGAAATGATTTATATCCTGTCGGTTTCCTGATATGAGATTGTTGCGGATATGACATGGAACATAGGTGTTGCGCCACTGCAGCGCCCTGGCCGTCTATCCGAGGCCAAAATGCGGAATCAAAATTTTCTTATCTTTTAAACTGGCGCTACCGCGGGCAATAAACCCGGATCGTAACCATTAACCGATACTAGCTAACAAGAGATGGGGTGAGAGATATACCGAGTGATCCGAGTCCTCCGGTCTTCTCGTCATCGTCCCGATCTCCCGCGGAAACTCCGGTCGTCGCCTCCTTGCCGGAAGGGCACCACATCGTCTGTATCTTTTACGGGCTCCCACCTCAATGCCGAGTTAACTCGGGCGCGAAGCTGGCAAGTCGACGTGCCCAAGATTTGCTGTAGAAAGTGTAGTGCTTTGTCTCTTTGGGGTTATGTTGCCTTGATGGAGGAATCAAGATGATATGAACTTGGGGATTTTTGTGGCAATGGAAAAATGATATGAATGATAATTTTTCCCACACCAAATGAAAATCTCTCATTTTCCCTCCTCTCCAAAATAGTGGCCGGCCCATGCAATTGTGGAAATGGTGGAGGGATAAACACAAATCATGAAGGGAGGTGAGTGTAGGATAAAGCAAGAGGTGACCACAAACAAACATCAACCATGCTTATTACTTACATCAAACCCATACCCACTCAAATCTCATTAATGCAAAATCATGGATGAAAGATATCATAATGAAGACATTTGCAAGAAAACCCCCTCCACAAAGTGTTATTTGCAAACTTGCAAATAACCCCCTCCATCGGAAAAGTCCGGCCGGGAAAGAACAAAGGAAAACCGGCCGGAACGGAATGCAAACTGGCAACTCCAGAAAACTGGTCCCGTAATAAATTATAGGAAAACCCCGATACTGTGCATACACACCCGCATCTGTATTCCGTCCGGATACAAATGCAAAGAGACAAAATCTACACTGTACTATACTAGGATCCGGCTTAAACCAAAGCCGGCTAGTAATGTTCGTCCGATCCTGATCCGTGCAATACCGCACGTATCAGATCGAACCCTGCCATATATCCATACGGCCACTAGTACAAACCGTCCGATCCTGACCCGTGCAATACCGCACGTATCTGATCGGACCCTGCCATATCTCCATACGGCCTCTACAGCGTTTCGCCCGAAAGCTGAGTAACTGAATGTGTGGTGGACTCTAAAGACTCGTCAATACTATGGCTGTGGATTTAACCACTAGCACGTCAGAGGTATAAGCCAATACGTAACGGGCCACCAGCTATTGACCAAAAGGGACGTCGATGAGCGAACTCATCCTGACACCCCTGAGCCTGTCAGTGACAATATCCGTACAGTCCGGTCCGTTCGTCTATGAGCATTGCATGGCGGGCCTAGGGGGTTGGTAAAAGTCAGACCCCCAAAGGCGGTACAAGTCGTGTCGGAGTGTAGCCCAGAACGCCCTGATATACTACTGGAATACCTACCAGTAAATCTCCTGCCTCGGCCGAGGGCTTTGCGTAATGGCTCTCCTAGACACAGCGCGACCTCACCCCCAATACCGGGAGAGACGAACCCCTGAAGATCCGCTCACTGCCTCCATGTGGCTCGGGACTGTACCCAACTAAAACCTGTTTGCACGACTCCTTTGAGCCGTGGTAGGGTAGTAATCAAAGCACAGTGGGAACTCACACGAGACAAATGACGATCTCAGGTCGATGAACTAACCTGTACACATGTCACCAGGGAACTGCTATCTGACATCTGGTATAAGACCAACTAGCAGGTTCCCGGCGAGTCCTGTCCGGTGTACTCATAACCCAATGAGCACCTGTATACATCTTAGGTGAACCAACTGACACCAGTGGCTTGTGAGACCGGCCACCGCCCCTCGTCGGGGTCTCGACTGTATACACTAGCCTACTCTGGAGAATCGATGCCCTGTCTCGAAACTCCCACGACTAGGGACCTTTTAAGGATGTGCTTACAGACTCCAGCTCTCACTTATATGATCGCCCTCATACTGCTGGCAGTCAAGCAAGAATCCTAGGGGCTCTATCAGCGTGTAATAGCGACCTGTCAGGTCACCTAAAGCAGTACACGATGATAAAGGTAAACCAGATAGCATACTATCATCTCGAGTAAGACTGTCCTACCGGGATAGGTCCTCCCTCAATCATTGCAATCACGTGCCTGTGATCCAATAATTGACTCTGAGGGCACTATCTCCAACAATCTCCCACTTGCACTCAAGGCTAATTATTGCGATGTCGCATACTCACAGCACGTGTGATACCGAACACCCAACTCCTCTACTAGTCAGTCGCACAAAGCCTGTTTGCGAAACTATTGCGTTCGAGGAATAGCCTCAGTGAGTGGATCCGCCTAGATGTTTCTTTCTATGT
The DNA here is from genome assembly GCA_030015575.1 of Agapanthus africanus. Lineage (NCBI taxonomy): Eukaryota > Viridiplantae > Streptophyta > Magnoliopsida > Asparagales > Amaryllidaceae > Agapanthus > Agapanthus africanus. The sequence goes on from CM057343.1 coordinate 358,443,136, forward strand.
TTCTCTAAATCTCAAGTTCGCGGAGAATGCCATCTCCCGAAATGAGCAATACCTGTCTTAGAATGTGTCTGGATGTCTGATGGGACTTAGCTCATAAATGAACTCCAAATCCAAACTTCTTAGACTGTATCGACAACTGAACTTAATCAGTATCCTGCACCATGCCTCCCTCAGTATTGCCTTGGATCACCTGTCCAAAATACTGCCCCTCGTCAGAAGGAAAACTATAACTCTGACAACCTCCTTGTCGTCCATGTCACCTTGGAAGCCTGGAGTGATAACCGTCTCCTAAAGGAGGCAGCCGTTATCATATCCCTAGAACATTCACTTATGTTCTAAAACTGCTTCCGACTGTTCCTCCAGGATTGGATCAATATCAACTTATTGCATCTAGTGCAAGAACAACGTCTGGTGTGGTACTTGACATCTCATGATTGACTCAATTGCCTAAGCAAGTGATCTGCCAATCATGCACACCCCTCTCTACTTTAGTCTATAAGACACCTTTAGAGAGGGTGACTCCATTACCTGCAGGTATACTACCATGCCAGGAGTCGTCCATTCTAAATACTCTTAGAATGCTGTCAAAGTACCCTGATTGGGAAACCACCCAAATCTAGATCTAAAACCATAGATCTAGTAACCAGTATGTCTGATATAATGTCCAAGTCCCTTGTGGAGAAACCACTGTGTGACGACCAAAGTATAACCGATCGTAGTATAGGAATATTACATCCTACTTTGTGTGTGTCATCCAAAACCAGGACATCACACCCTACTACATTCTTAACAGATCCATCCCCTATTCTGATGACGTCAAACCTATGACTGTCACATCAGAAATAGATGATCTATCTCCGCTATATCTGCTTTAGTCTATAGACATAAGCCTGATGTCCACCAATGCTTCCGCTGCTCCCACTGACTACGACAACCTTCTGGCAGAGTCATATAGACGTGCACTTCTAAAGCTAGTTTAGAACGACGCTATACTCATCCTCCTGCCGGGTCTCGCAGCCTGGAACAACAACAATGGCAAGTGTGGGTAAACAAGAACTTCCCTGTCACCGTCCTTGAGGCTACCGGAGTACCTCTCGGGTGCCTGAAGTTACCCACCTTATCTGCGGAGTGGCCAATGGAATGTCAAATCAGATTGAATCTTTAGGTTCCTTATCAAATTTTCAGTAATCGTTTGCGGTTCTGGAATCACTTCCAGTTCTACCATACTCCCACTACTGTTTTCTGAAAAATAACCATTTCTTTTTAAAATGTGGCGAGTTAAGAACAATATCACTATTGATCTTCCAGATGGTAGAAAGTCAACCCTCGTCATAGCCTGGGTCAACCCACAAACAGCCATTACAGAAACGTGCCTAGAGTTATCCAGAGTCTGGTTTTAATCATAAGCCGGACAACTCCCCGTACCTTAACAATGTTAAGATATGAACTGTACTATATCCAATATAGCACCAGAGGCACTGATTTAATTGAGCCAGATTCAAATCATGCAGCTGTCTCCAGTGCATGTCAACTAAATGGAGAGAGGCCGATCAGCGTTACTCAACTTAGGAATGCTTCCAATTATGAGTAACCTGAAAGAGAAGCAATTTCTCTTTATCATTACAATCAACTGAATACCATACACAAGTATCTACATCTTCGATCACTTTGAAGAATCCCGATATTTGCAATACTTGGTTCTCTACTCTATTCAAATACCTATAACTCCTCAAAACTTAGACCCTGTGTTTCTACGAAACACATGTCTAAGAATTAGAGTAGTTAAAAGTAAACAGAATATAGTACGAGGACCAACCCCTCTGTCCTAATGGACACTGGACAACATACAATACTCTGTATAAGTCCGCTGAGTCTAACTCTTTCACTGTGTGTCGTAGGTTGAAAACTGTACTTATGGTTAAGAAGAATTACACCGCTGTTCAATGCTCCTTACCTAACCATCCACTGATATAGGTAAATGTCATAGACATAATTTCAAAAAGTATATCTCACTCTATAAAAATAGACGTACAGATATATCAATTTGAAATTGGTGCATAACGGATATTCAAAACCAAATATTTGCCGACCGGCAAACAGCCCAGGTGATCTCCTCAAATATTACCGATTACAACGAATCCCGATATAATGAGGATGATCACCCTATTCCCAATAACTTACTCCCACTCATCATCTGTAAAACCATACAGATGTGAGAATCAAACCTGGTAAATACATACACTGGAGCAAGTGTCTAATCAGGAAATCAGTTTTCTTTTAACAGTACACAGTTGAACTGAAACATTGAAATGTTTCGATAGGGTATCCTGGTATTCCTAGTAATGCCTCTACCATTATCCAGATTCACAACTGTAACCGTATATCTCTTTGCCATATGTCCAAATCCCTTTATATGTCTTTAGTCATTACCGTCTGCACACCCCCTTAGGCCAAATGGTTTTCTTCCTTCCCTACCGTTCGGCACCAGCCTATGGTTTGGAAGAAGACTATCCAATAAGCATAATGGGTGTACTGTCCTTATCCTAGGAGCACTCGCAATGCGAGAGAAGGTGAAGATAAAAGACAACCGAATAAACCTTATTCCTATTTCTCCTGGACCAGAATCCATCCCCGAACTGGAACAAGTTCCTTTCGAGTTCGTAGATAACCATACGATGGAGTATCCAAATAAACTGTGGATCTTCGTAGTGATACGGAGTGTCCTGGAGAAATACAAAGGTGATTTAGGTTTGGCGAAGATATACTCGGTTTGGTCGTGAATAGCAGTCGCAATTTACTTTGCCCTCTTACTAATCCCTTGCTTTGTCTTAACTTAATACCTTCTGCACACCATCGTTATGCTAATTGGTTTCTTCATTCCCTACCGGTCGGCACCAGCCTAAGGTTTGGAAGAAGACTATCCAATTTGCGTAATAGGTGTACTATCTCCTAAACCAAGGAGTACTCGCAATGAGAGAAGGTGAAAAGAAAAGACAACTGAATAATCCTATTCGTTTTCTCCAGAACCAGAAACCCTCCTCGAAGTCCTTCGAGTTCGTATATAACCATACGATGGTTTTGTCCAATGGAAGTGGACGTTCGTAGTAACACGGGGTGTCCTGGAGAAAAGGGTAAAAGTAGGAGTGGCAATGAGGTTTGCAACTCTGACAATCCAAAAGCCTGTGTTAAGAAGGTTCGGTCAACTTGGTCACTGAGTCATAGTCCAGGATCGGGTCAATGGTTGCTGCCAAAGAGAGAGAGAAAAGAAACACTCAGCGTGCACTCTAACCTAGATCAGAATGGTTATCACTTTATCTAATCAGGAAACCTCCCACTGTAACCTCAAATTCTTCCCCAAACCTGAAAGAAGAATTAGTCGGGATCATCCGAGGAGTAAACCAACTCATCAGTAGGAATCGGGATCCAACTATCGCATGATAACTTGACGGAATCCACTCAAGTCACCACACTCCAGAAGGTATGCGCATATCTGGCAAGTTTCAGTTCTTTTGAAACTCCCGATGTGATTTTTACCCCTAGGACTCAAGTGACCTTGACGGAGTCAACAAATCAAAGAGTCCTAGTCAAGTTCAACCCGTCATTATCTGGATTGCATTAAACCCACCCGTACGTGCCCTTGACGGAGTCAACAAGGCCGCACGACTGTCCTAATCAATCCCATTTATGCAACAAACAAGCACCACTTAGCTACCGTACACTACGCCTTGACGGAGTCAACAAACGTAGCACGAATACTAAATAATACCCATAAGAAATGACGGAGGGCTACGAATGGTTTTTGGCGAAAAACCTTTAACGTAATGAACTTGATATCGTTGAAGGAACTGCATAGCCTTTTATAAAAATATAGTGACGAAAACCTTCGCTAAAGAGGTCACTTCCGGTGAAGGGATCTCGGCTCTTTCCCCGTAGAATGAGGTGCAGGATATTCCAACTGAATACCATGATGCAAAGCAAAAGTAATCGGCTATAGTGAAGTTAATGCCCTGACGCAAACTTCTGTCCAAGGGGTCACTCCCGGTGAAGGGATCTCGGCCCTTGCCTCGTCGACTGAGGAGCAGGATATTCCAAATGAATACCACGATGCAAAACAAAAGTGAACGTCCTTGCAATAACAGCTTTTTGAAAAGTGTTCCAACAACATCAGAATAGGTTTGTTTATCTTGCATTGATCCGAATCAACGCAGTCCCATCAATTGATCACACCACAAAGAACGAAAATATACTGACGTACGTATATGCCATCCGCATTCGCCACTGGGTCCCGTCATTACCCGTTAGGTTAGCTAACTAACGGCAGAGCGGGGACTGGACTAGCGCGGATGAAAAACATATACAACATCTACTAATATATATACCAATATATTATATTTCGCTCAAGGCGTGAATAAAATGCAACATCACAGAAATGTACAGCATCACAGAACAAATACAGATATCTGGAAGCCCCGGGTTTCACAGAGCCGCTGCTGAAACCCGACGTTCCCCTGGTCGTGTGGATAGCCTGTGCAATGAAAACCTAGACCCCTACGGGCGCGGCAAGTCACCCGCCAAAACCTGAAGCGAGGCAGCCCCCTTCAGCACCGTGAATGGACCACCCAGCACTTCACGGAATCCGGTAACTTGGGCACCCCTCCTAGGTCAACCTGTATCCCCTACGAGTGCGGCGAATAGCCCGCCAATTCCAGACTGAAGCCCCCTCCGTCTCAATGCCCTGAGATGCGGGCCCGTTGCCCTCTAGAACCCGGCTATCCGTGCACCCCTCCGCGGGGTAACCCTAGTACAGAAAGTAAAATATACATACACCGGGTACATCGACCGCAACCAGGTCGTGCCCCAAAAGAATAATACAAACAGGCAGTGACGGCAGTCCACATGTCGGACGCTCGCCCCGCAATATCAAATGTACATATAAAACAAAACTGTACTAGCATTGCATCCAGGCTATCCCCCACGACCGATCCGCAACATCACAGCATAAACACAGAACATCAACGTGAAAATCACGTTCGCAAATCCGTCTAACCGGGCTATAGCAGTTATACAGGATTTACCGATCAAGTGATATTCACGGTCGCAGATATAATGTAAATACTGTGAAATAATGTGTTTAAAATATCCAATCGATCAAAAATTAACAAGTGGGCCCCCAAGTAATACTGTAGCACTCACAGAAATTCTGGGCCCAGGTTTAATGTTCCAAAACCCCTATTTCTCTGTAAAAAGATCACTGTGAAAAATTGGTCCAGTGAACACACTGAACTGCGGCGGAACCGCGGCGCCAAGGGGGGTTTGGCCGCGGTTCCGCGGCGGTTCTACAGTAACACTCGTCCAAATTTTCCCAGATGTCTTATAATTTCATGTACATCAGTTTTCTACAACCTGAAAAATTTTTAGAGCCCGGGAAAAAAACGACAGAAAACTGATGCAAGCAAAACGCGGTTTTTGGAATTTTGGTCGATCGGATAAGTAAAACACATTAGAACAAGCTAGACAAGGTTAATGGCGTGGCTCTGATACCATGTTGCGCCACGGCAGCGCCCCGGCCGTCTATCCGAGGCCAAAATGCGGAATCAAAATTTTCTTATCTTTTAAACTGGCGCTACCGCGGGCAATAAACCCGGATCGTAACCATTAACCGATACTAGCTAACAAGAGATGGGGTGAGAGATATACCGAGTGATCCGAGTCCTCCGGTCTTCTCGTCATCGTCCCGATCTCCCGCGGAAACTCCGGTCGTCGCCTCCTTGCCGGAAGGGCACCACATCGTCTGTATCTTTTACGGGCTCCCACCTCAATGCCGAGGCAACTCGGGCGCGAAGCTGGCAAGTCGACGTGCCCAAGATTTGCTGTAGAAAGTGTAGTGCTTTGTCTCTTTGGGGTTATGTTGCCTTGATGGAGGAATCAAGATGATATGAACTTGGGGATTTTTGTGGCAATGGAAAAATGATATGAATGATAATTTTTCCCACACCAAATGAAAATCTCTCATTTTCCCTCCTCTCCAAAATAGTGGCCGGCCCATGCAATTGTGGAAATGGTGGAGGGATAAACACAAATCATGAAGGGAGGTGAGTGTAGGATAAAGCAAGAGGTGACCACAAACAAACATCAACCATGCTTATTACTTACATCAAACCCATACCCACTCAAATCTCATTAATGCAAAATCATGGATGAAAGATATCATAATGAAGACATTTGCAAGAAAACCCCCTCCACAAAGTGTTATTTGCAAACTTGCAAATAACCCCCTCCATCGGAAAAGTCCGGCCGGGAAAGAACAAAGGAAAATCGGCCGGAACGGAATGCAAACTGGCAACTCCAGAAAACTGGTCCCGTAATAAATTACAGGAAAACCCCGATAATGTGCATACACACCCGCATCTGTATTCCGTCCGGATACAAATGCAAAGAGACAAAATCTACACTGTACTATACTAGGATCCGGCTTAAACCAAAGCCGGCTAGTAATGTTCGTCCGATCCTGATCCGTGCAATACCGCACGTATCAGATCGAACCCTGCCATATATCCATACGGCCACTAGTACAAACCGTCCGATCCTGACCCGTGCAATACCGCACGTATCTGATCGGACCCTGCCATATCTCCATACGGCCTCTACAGCGTTTCGCCCGAAAGCTGAGTAACTGAATGTGTGGTGGACTCTAAAGACTCGTCAATACTATGGCTGTGGATTTAACCACTAGCACGTCAGAGGTATAAGCCAATACGTAACGGGCCACCAGCTATTGACCAAAAGGGACGTCGATGAGCGAACTCATCCTGACACCCCTGAGCCTGTCAGTAACAATATCCGTACAGTCCGGTCCGTTCGTCTATGAGCATCGCATGGCGGGCCTAGGGGGTTGGTAAAAGTCAGACCCCCAAAGGCGGTACAAATCGTGTCGGAGTGTAGCCCAGAACGCCCTGAGATACTACTGGAATACCTACCAGTAAATCTCCTGTCTCGGCCGAGGGCTTTGCGTAATGGCTCTCCTAGACACAGCGCGACCTCACCCCCAATACCGGGAGAGACGAACCCCTGAAGATCCGCTCACTGCCTCCATGTGGCTCGGGACTGTACCCAACTAAAACCTGTTTGCACAACTCCTTTGAGCCGTGGTAGGGTAGTAATCAAAGCACAGTGGGAACTCACACGAGACAAATGACGATCTCAGGTCGATGAACTAACCTGTACACATGTCACCAGGGAACTGCTATCTGACATCTGGTATAAGACAAACTAGCAGGTTCCCGGCGAGTCCTGTCCGGTGTACTCATAACCCAATGAGCACCTGTATACATCTTAGGTGAACCAACTGACACCAGTGGCTTGTGAGACCGGCCACCGCCCCTCGTCGGGATCTCGACTGTATACACTAGCCTACTCTGGAGAATCGATGCCCTGTCTCGAAACTCCCACGACTAGGGACCTTTTAAGGATGTGCTTACAGACTCCAGCTCTCACTTATATGATCGCCCTCATACTGCTGGCAGTCAAGCAAGAATCCTAGGGGCTCTATCAGCGTGTAATAGCGACCTGTCAGGTCACCTAAAGCAGTACACGATGATAAAGGTAAACCAGATAGCATACTATCATCTCGAGTAAGACTGTCCTACCGGGATAGGTCCTCCCTCAATCATTGCAATCACGTGCCTGTGATCCAATAATTGACTCTGAGGGCACTATCTCCAACAATAGGTATATAGAGATATTTTTATATATGTTGTGAATCGTGAATGATAGCCGTACGAGACGTTAGGTCCGTACCCTCCTCGTCTTATAGGTTGATAGGATCCCTGATAGCTTAATACCGTCGTACGATAATTTTCCGTACGTGATGAGTTTGACTTGATAAACCCACCGTTGCCGGTCCCAAGTCCGGATGAGAAAGGGTGAGGGTTGTGGTAGGCTTGTGACAGCCAACGTAAAACTGTCACATTCTATAACATAAACCATAATAAGAATATCGTTGGGGCGTCCCCTACTCAGCGACGCGCTACATCGGATCCCGGATGTAGTGTTAAATATGCAAGGGCTTCTCGGTCGTCGTCCAGATGCGGCGCGGGTTTCATAGGATCCGTCTAGCTTCCTGGAACATAGGTTCCCTTACGGGTAGACTAATAGAATTAGTGGAGGTGATGATTAGGAGGAGGGTTGGTATTATGTGTTTGCAAGAAACTAAATGGGTAGGTGAAAAGAGTAGAGTCATAGAGCCTTGGGGTTATAAGCTTTGGTATACGGGTAGAGATAAAAATCGTAATGGGGTAGGCATAATCATAGATAGACGGTTGCTTGAGGATGTAGTTGAGATTAGGAGAAAAGGTGATAGAATTTTACTGGTTAAGCTTATTCTAGGTGGAAAGATCCTTAATGTTATTAGTGCTTATGCACCACAGATAGGTCTTGATGACGCTAGTAAGCGTCTATTCTGGAAGGATTTAGACGAGGTGGTGCAAAGTATACCTAGTGGAGAGAAGTTATTTATTGGTGGTGATCTTAATAGACATGTAGGTACTAGTCGTAGTGGGTTTGATACTATCCATGGAGGTTTTGGTTTCGGACAAAGGAATGAAGTTGGTGACTCGATTCTAGATTTTGCTTTATCTTATGACTTGATCTTAGCAAACACCTGGTTTAGGAAAAAAGAGTCCCACCTTATCACTTTTAGGAGCGGATCAAATGCTAGTCAAATAGACTTTTTTCTGACGAGAAGAATAGATAGAGGTTGTATCGACTGTAAGGTAGTGCCAGGTGAGAGTGTAACCACTCAACATAGACTTTTAATTCTAGATTTTCGATTTAGAAGAGAACCTAGGAAGATTAGACGTAAGGTAGAACCTAAAATTAAATGGTGGCGATTGAAAGAAGGTAACCAAAAGGCTTTTATAGATCGTGTAGTATAAGAAGCGGATTGGCAGTCGGAAGATGATCCAGACAAAACATGGAACAAAATGGCTAGTTGTATCAAAAAAGTAGGTAGAGATCTACTTGGTGAGTCGAGAGGTGGTGCTCCACCATCTAAGGACATATCATGGTGGAATGAAGATGTAAATGCTGCTATTAAAATTAAAAGGGATTCGTATAAAGATTTGAAGAAAAGTAGAGATGTTGAGAGATTTGAGAAGTACAAAATGGCTAAAAAGAAAGTTAAGAAAGCTGTTCGGGAAGCTAAATCTAAGGTCTACAAGGAGTTGTACAAGAAATTAGACACTAAAGAGGCTGCAAATAATATATACCGGATTGCTCGAATGCGGGAAAGGAAGACTAGAGACTTATGTGCGATCAAGTGTGTCAAAAATGAAAATCAGAAGGTTTTAGTTCGAGATGAGGATATCAAGGAAAGATGGAGAGATTATTTTGACAAATTGTTCAATGAGAGCTTTACTAAGAATTTGGATGGACTTGTCATTCAATCTCAAGATATAAATCGTGATTTCATGCGTAAAATAAGACTTTCTGAGGTTAAAGAAGCTTTGAACAGAATGGGTTTAAGAAAAGCGGTTGGTCCTGACGGGATTCCTATCGAGATTTGGAGATGCTTAGGAGAAATAGGCGTTAAATGGCTGACAGATCTGTTTAATAAGATTTGGCAGACAAAAAAGATGCCAAATGAATGGAGGAAAAGTATCCTTGTACCTATCTACAAGAATAAGGGTGGCATTCAAAGTTGCTCAAACTACCGTGGAATAAAACTGATATGTCACACCATGAAACTTTGGGAGAGAGTGATTGAACACAGGCTAAGGAAGGATATTAAGATAACAGAGAACCAATTTGGGTTCATGCCTGGACGATCGACGACAGAGGCGATTCATTTGCTTCGTCAACTTGTCGAGCGCTTTCGAGAGAGGAGAAGAGATTTGCATATGATATTTATTGATTTAGAAAAAGCGTACGACAAGGTACCTAGAGATGTATTATGGGGGACAATGATGAAGAAGGGGGTCCCCGTCAAGTATATTGACATAATCAAGGATATGTACGACGGAGTAGTGGCAAATGTCAGAACTTGCGGCGGCTTAACAAGTGATTTTCCGATTACTATTGGTTTACATCAAGGATCTGCATTAAGTCCATTCCTGTTTACCATCATGATGGATGAGCTTATTAGAACTATCCAAGATGAGGTCCCTTGGTGTATGCTATTCGCTGATGATATTGTTCTAGTAAATGAGACGAAAGCAGGGGTTAATGCCAAATTGGAATTATGGAGGCAAACATTGGAATCTCGGGGATTCAGATTGAACAGGTCCAAGACAGCATATATGCACTGCAAATTTAATAGCCAGAGAAGTCAAAACCATATTGGTATAACATTGGAAAGACAAGAGATATCACCGAGCGACCAGTTTAGATATCTAGGTTCCATCATCCAAAGGAATGGGGAGATCGATAGTGATGTTAATCAAAGGATCCAAGCTGGTTGGTTGAAATGGAGGAGTGCAACAGGGATTTTGTGTGATCGTAACTTTCCGTTAAAATTGAAAGAGAAGTTTTATCGGAGCGCTATTCGGCCTGCCTTATTATATGGTACAGAATGCTGGGCTCCTAAAAAGCATCATACACAGAAGATGCACGTAGCGGAGATGCGCATGCTTCGTTGGATGTGCGGTAACACTAGAAAAGATAAGGTGCGAAATGAGGATATTCGTGCAAAAGTTGGTGTAGCACCCGTGGAGGAGAAGATGCGGGAAAACCGGCTAAGATGGTTTGGTCATGTGCGACGCAGACCTATGGAAGCACCGGTTCGACGAACAGATACTCTCGATATGGGCAATGGCAAAAGGGCAAAAGGGAGACCGAAGAAAACATGGATGGAGGTGATACGAAACGATATGGTTGCCAAAGGACTCAATGAAAGTATATTGTTCGATAGAAGTGAGTGGAGACAGAGGATTCATGTGCTGGACCCGGCGTGATTCTCATGTTGGTTCATGTAGCCTACCCCATATGCTTGGGATAAAAGGCTCAGTTGTTGTTGTTGTTGTGTGATGAATTTGACTTGATTATTGATCCATACCCTTGATTAGAGGATGCCGTACGACGGATTATACCGTACGAGATGTTGTGAGGCTGGATGTCGATTGATAGATTCACCGATTCGGTCATGTTAGATACATATACCCGTCAGCATTGGCATATGATTTACCTTATTCTGCATTCATATTATTTTTATTGCATTGTTTATACATGTGCTAGTACACTTATACCATTATCGATAATGCGTATGTTACACATACACAGATTTGCCGGCTCACACACTTCATCATCGATAATTGTCATGTCACTACACAGTAGAACTGCTGCATCAGGATATGACTCCTTGCATGATATACTTGCGTACATGCACATATGCACCTTTATACGGTATTGCATTCGATTTTGGAGATTTGGGAACCGCATGATATATTTTAAAACTGGATTCATTTAAAAGAGCGGTTTTCCCTCTATATGTGCATATTACTGTTCCATATTGCATGATATACGGATATGCTTACATTTCTGTTATATGTCGCATACATCATGCTTTACGCTTTTACGCATTGAGATAAGCTGTTTTCATGATATTTCTGGATTTGAGAACCGTGGCGATTTCAAAAGAAAGCATGTACTGTTTTAAAAACCCGGTTTATCTTGATATGATATTTCAGTGCGTCCACCATGTGTTTTCTCGGTTCTGAGAGTGGCATGTGAAACCCGATTCGAGGAGCGGTAAACACCGTCTGCGGGTATATGGTGGACCCGGTGAGGTACCCCGGGGCGAGAAGGCTCGTATTGTTAAACGGTGAGCCTGGCAGGGGAGCACTATCTGCCGGTGATAGTATTTGGGCTCGGCGGATATCCGGAGGATACCGACCGGAGTCGAGAGATGAGATGGGCCGATCCGGACTGACGGAGCCCAAGATATGAAGATTTACGTGTCGATACTGGACACGGTTTTTCATGATGTTTCGAGTGTCGATGCTAGACACTCAGGTACCATGATTTTGATGTGTCGCGAGGGACACATGTTGATTTATATGCTCATACTTTCATACATATGCTTTTATGATATTTACATGCATGATGTTATTGTGTCAGTGGTTGACACGTGGACGAGATCCACATGCATACATACATTGATTTTATGGTTGGACGAGATCCACATGCATACATACATTGATTATACTGTTGGATGTTATCCCCATGCTTATAGGCATTGATTACCTTGCTGGCACATATACAAATACGGTCACCCTGGATATCATAGTATTACCTTTATGATACAGTTGACCTAGGAGTCGTTTATTCGATTTCTACTTGATATTTTTCTACTCACGAGTTGGTAACTCATCCCCGTTGTGCCACAGTTCTTGCAGGTTGACCGCATGGATCCGTAGCGGCATCGCTAGCACATAGCTTCATTTGGATGTTTTGCATTTGGTAGGTGTGACATTTGTATCGTACCCACTCTTGTATTTGTATTTCATATTGTATCTAGTCAACTCCATCAATCAAACTAGTATTTATATAAGTAATGAGACTTAGCAAGACTTGTGGTTGCGAGACTTGAAGCGATGGGTTTTATGTTCGCCTTTAGGTTTATGTCTTGCTTACTTCTTTATCTTTGTGGTGAACTTCGCTGTTGGGCGTCGCATACTTATATTTATGCTTTGCATGGTTGTGGATCCGCCGTTTGGCGAAGAGCTAGCTCCCGTTTGGGGATGCCTTTATCATTATTGTGTATTTGTGATTTTGGATCAAAATATACAAAGGAGGTGCTGCCCAAATTTTTAAAAGACGAAACATGTTTTCAAACTAGTAAATTTCACTTGCATTATTTATGTTCATTTTCTAGGCATTAAGAAAACTTGATTTCATTATACCTTTATTTCAAAACTTCACCTCCTTTGTTTTCTTAAAAAGGTTTAGATTTCTGGGTTTCAGCTTACTTGAATTACGTTACGCCTTTAGAAGTTGCATGATTTAAGTACTGGTCACGAGCTAATATTTCGAATCGTGACAAAGTTGGTATCAGAGCGCTAGGTTTAACCTTGGTTCGAGTCTATATTTGACTATGCGAAGTCTAGGGCGGGTATGTATTTCGGAACCTAGGCTTGACCTTACGGAACTTAGACTTGAACGGGGGGTATTAAACCCGAACTTTCGCTTCATAGGCTGACCCTGATTGATGGAGTAGATAGCTTGAGTAGAGTGACGTGCCGTACGTATATTCCGCGGCATATTTACGATACGATACTCCATTTAAGAAACCTTAGGGTGTACATATTTTGAGATATGTGATTCTCTTCGTACCCATGATTATATATCCATTTGAGATCCTTAATTCTATTCGTTTCGATGATCATATTCTCATTGATGTTCCTTCTTATGATCATGTATCCATTCTGGATCTGTCATTTCCTTTCATGCCTTTGGTCTGTTTTATCGATACTCGATTGAGGTTTCGGTCATCATGGTTTGAGCGCAATTTGAGCTGCTGCTAGTGTTGCGGTCAGGGCGAGCTCGTCATGGACGAGGACTGACCATTGTGTTTTCTGGTGACACGGGAAACATCTCGAGTTAGTATTTATGTTGAGACCTCTTGTTGAGACGAGTGGTTGGTTTTGCACCGGATGATCAGGCCATTGTTAGAGCCGCCAGTTGCGAGAGAACTGTTGATGTACAGCCTACTTGAGAGATTGTGATGTCGTCTACCGTGCAGACGGATGACCCAGCTATTGCTGAGATTGAGAGAATGTCGCCTCCAGACTTTACGAGACGAGATCGCTGGATCTTCCAAATAGAGATGCGATAGATGATAGTTAGTCCATCTTGAGTTGAGAGACGAAAGCGATTCATCAGATTTGATGCGCCGACGCAAGTCCAGTTGAGTTAAAGATTTTCAGTGTGGAGAGTCTTACTCAGATCTAGAGCAGACCAATCCAGAGACGACCGTGGATGTATCGTCTATCCTTGAGGATTGAGACAGTGTTTAGCATGCGGACGAAGGGTGTTCACATGTCGTCTAGGTGGAGTTGAAAAATTCGAACGAATATCAGAAAACCCATTTTTCTAAGTTTAAGGTATTCGGAGGAACATGCAAGTGATTCTGTGGACCCTCTAGAAGAATAAAACCCTAACTCGACATGATGACCATGGAACCGTTTTTGAACCTTAGGGTTTGCGACAGTTTAGCGGTGCCATCAGTGAGGCTTGGGTTTGCCCTTCTACGGCTGGTCCAGAGGTACTGTGGTATGTACCAGATATTTTTAGACTGTGCTCAGGTGTTGAGCCTTCGGGAAATTTTGGGACCTCGATGACTCGATCGAAAAGTTTGACGTCGTCTGGATATCATGTGATAGGAGACCAGTAAGCTGACCAGCTTCGGATAGAGGACCTCACCCGGATGCGTTGTGAGTTGATCGAGAACGGACGAGTATTGAGCATTCCTCCGATGATTGGGACGAGTCCCCGAGAACGTGTTCGGCTAGAGATCTTCTACATGGTGATGAAGGTACCGAGTTCGTGATTTCAAGTCTGTGTGAGAGACTTCGAGTTGACTGTAGCCGAGAACATTTGCAGTACGCAGATAGCGTGACGTGACGTCGAAGTGGACGATGATACAGACGAGTGGGACCAGAGATTCGTGCTAGATGTTGACGAGCTGTTGTTACTCCCCGTCGAGATCAGAGATCTGATATGCTTACAGAGGCGTTGGGATGCGACCAGTTCCCGAGGAATGTTGTGCTGAAAACGCAGATGTCCAGAAAACGAGAAAAGATTATGCAAGAGTACCAGCTTCCATATAGTTCGGCATAGGCGAGATCGGAAGAGGCCCTGAGCAGGTTCTTTCCAGGACACTGCTGCAATAAGATTTGCATCCAGGATCAGATGTGTGACGTGAATTCAGAGAACCAGAGGTCGCTAGTAACGTGCTGCTTTACGAGTGGTCGTGATGATTGACCGAGAGATGACCAGAGAAGTACTAGAGCAGAATCGTTCCCGTTAGCACATCTGACCGGACCGATGAGCCGATAGATTACGAGATTGATAAATCCACAGAGAAGATAAGGACCCAGAAACTGAGAACGCCAGACCGTGAGCAGGAGACAAGCGGATATTCTTGTTCTGCCGGTTTTAGGCGCACCGATTTATTTTTCGATATTGTAGGAGGTGTACCTCAATGTTATTTGTTACGATTTGCGTTTGTGGTCCGAGTATCACGCTTATATCGCTTGGATTTGAGTTTTGATGATTGAGTTTCATGATATTGGTTTTCGTGCACCATGGCTGCACCTGCTGGGTATTTACATTTTGTGCATAGTATTGCGCTTGAGATATGTTTTATACGCCGTTGTGTTGGGTTGTGATTTGTGCATATGTATTGCACTTGATATTGATTGTGTCTTGGCTGCATATGTTTATGATTTCATGGATTTCATATAGTTGATTTGATTTTGTGCGTATGGTACGCACTCAATTTGATTTTTGCACTCGGTATAGCTTTTATGTGCTTGCAGTACATTGATATGTGTTTTGTGCACGCAGTTGCACACGTTTATAATTTTATACATCTTGGTACACTCGATGTAGCTATTTACGCATTTGAGTTATTGATTGGTATTTTGTGCATTTGATGCACCGGATTAGTATTTCGTGCACTAGATGCACCAGATTTGTATTTCGTGCACTAGAAATTTTGTGCACAGGATGCACTGTATTCGTATTTTGTGCACAGGATGCACTGTATTCGTATTTCGTGCACAGGATGCACCGTATTTGTATTTCGTGCACTAGATGCACCGGATTTGTATTTTGTCGCACTAGATTTGCATTTTATGCATTTGTTGCACCGGACGGGTATTCATGCATTAATTGCACTAGATTTATATTTCGTACATTGGTTGTACCCGATTTATGTCTTTGAGCATTTGTGTTACCAGATTTAGGTTTTGTGCGCGTTGCACTTGACGTTCGTTTTTTGTGCACTTTACCGCACTGGGCATTTATATTGACTGATGCGCTTGGGTTGGATTTTTGTGCATATTAGACGCTTCATGTTGGATTTTGTGCGCATCGGATGCACTTGAGTGAGATTGTACTCGTGCATGATGGATACCCTTGTTTTGGATTTTGTTCGTGCATGTTGGATGCACTTGATTTAGATTTCATCCGTGTATGATGGATGCACTTGATTTAGATTTTCGCACATGTTGGGCGCATGATATGAAAGGTGATTTTGTGCACACCGGATGCACTCGATTGGGATTTTCGCTCGTGCATGTTAGTTGCACTGGATTGAGATTTTCGTGCACTATAGATGCACTTGATGATGTTGTCGTGCACACCCGTTGCACTGGACAGATGCTTTCGTGCACACCCGTTGCACTTAGTTTTGGCTTTTGTGCATATTGGGGCACTTGTATTTGGATTTGATTTCCGTGGGCACCAGACGCACGTGATTGTTGGATACACCTTTTGAGGCTGATTTTGCTTTTGAGTATCTTGTTTTCATGATGGGCACTATGTTATATAGTAGCCAAACAGGACTGATCTGAGGACAGTACCTGAGTACTTTGCATGTATTAAAAGTTTACCAAGTGGTTTTTGAAATAGAGCTATACTCTCGCTATTTCCTACGTGTCCGTGAGCGACACGAACGTTTTTTTTAGGAAAACCTTTTAGGATATTTTGAAACGACGGAACGTATATTTAGCAATACATATATGGATATATATTATTATTTTACAAATGAGCGTCCGTCACTTATGCCGTGAATTACGCATTCACGCGGCGATTTAGAAAAGATTTTGTTATGAGTTTTATTCAGTTCTTAAAAGTTTTCCAAAGATACGTACTATACACGTATTATAGTATTTGACTAGTATATATTGGATTTTAATAGTGGATTTCGAGATCTGTATCTCTATTGTAACTCCGAGGATATACGTGCAAATCAAATGATTTGCGTGACGCTTGACGGAGTTCGATTTTGAGTTTTGTACTCGTTTTCATGCGCATTTGATGCGCTGTGTTATTCTGTATCTTCCGTGATTTCGGAGCCCCGTTGATTTGAATTGATTATTGAAATGTTTTAGCATTTGGGGGATTTAAATTTAAATTCGGGGACCGAATTTACTTAATGGGAGAAGATTGTAACATTTCAGAAAATATAAAATATTATTTTTTGGAAATTAATATTAAAATAATATATTTCCCGAAAACTGCCCGATTTGCGAAATTGGGGTTTTCGAAAAAGGGTATAAATATATACCGATAATTGTGAAATAATTGGAAATTAAAATGATTTATTCATTTAAATATATATTTAAAGGATTTGGTATTTTTAAAAAAAATTATTATATGTAGTTTGGATAAAAACTCGATTAGTGCACTGTTAATCGTGATTAGGCCAAATCCGTATTTCTACAGTTTTCTATGGTTAGTGCACCATGACATGTTACATGTTATTTCATTTGTGGTGTTTTATTGGGTTTATGTGTTCAGTAGTGAGAAAAGAAAAGAAAAGGGAAAAAGGTGTCATGATGATTAGAGAGAGTGAGAAAATGAGTGAATGAGGGTGAGAATAAGAGAGGAAAGAGAGAGAGGGCAGCCACACCATTTCATTTCCCCCATTACTTTTCCTTTTTCATCTTCCTCCAATCTTATCTCCCTCCACCTCCATCCCAAGGAATCATCTCAAAATATTCATCCAAACCCTAAACCCTCTTCACAAAAGTTGATCCCCTCTTCACCCTCTACACTTTGGACCCATCAATGTTGGATTTTGAGGACTTTGGACTCCTAGGGTTTTGCTTGGTGGCATCCATGAGGTATAATCCATTCCATTTAGTTTATTTTATATTTTCCTAGCATTCTAGTTAGCTAGAATTGGGTTAAGGTGTGGATTTGTGAACTTGGAAATTCCTAGAGAAGGGTTTGAGTGTTGTGTGGATTGGGTGATGCCTAGTGGCTGTTATAAGGCCCTAGAGACCAATTCTTGACCTGGACCAGTGACCAAACCCCAAAATACGAACTTTAGATTCGTCGTTATCGGGTTTTTGTGGATTTAGTGATGGTATATAGGAATCTGGGATGACCTGAGACTACCATAAAATAAGTTCCCTTGGCAGA
Organism: Agapanthus africanus; assembly: GCA_030015575.1. Lineage (NCBI taxonomy): Eukaryota > Viridiplantae > Streptophyta > Magnoliopsida > Asparagales > Amaryllidaceae > Agapanthus > Agapanthus africanus. The sequence continues at coordinate 358,461,283 of CM057343.1, forward strand.
GATATATGCAGGTGATTATGAAGCAACCCCTGAAACCCGAGACCAAAATTCCTTAATCCGGCTGCAAATTTATTCATTATGGCCGCAATTTGCGGCCAAATTTTGGTGGAATTTGTTGATTTTTGGTTGGTGGGTCCCTTAGGTGATATCTAGAGCAACCCCATATGCAAAATTGACTAGTTTAACCTGAGTCAAAATCTGGGAGCACATTGGGGTGTTTTTGGCTATGTTTTCCGTATTTTGAAATGTTTGGTTTTGCTATTTGGATTTGTTTTGGGTTGTTGGATGTTTGTACATCGACAACAAGGCTTGTTTGATTGTTTTTGCACGCGTAGCCCATAGGTTCTAACCTATGAGCGCGCCGTGTGCCGTATCGGTTTTCCGGATTCGATTTTAATAGCAATTGCGATTGTATGATTGTAGGTACCTTCGTGTGGATTCCGAGGTGACGGAGCGAGGCGTCATTGACTTCGGCAAGTAAGGAGCAAGGTGAGTAGATCTATATCTACGGGGAAAATCGGATGGATGACGTATAGCACCCCCGCAAACTTTGATGGAAACCGATTTATATATATAGATTATGATTAATAAAACCTTTAATAGAAGACTATAGATAGAGTAAAAACGGTAGTTAGAGAACCATATTAGAAACTAAGGGTAGTTAGAAGTGATATGATACGACTAGTATGTGATGACGGGATTTGAGGATGATATTTGATGATATTGCCATTTAGGGTATTATATGACTAGATAGTCGATGTAGATGTGTCATCCGAACCATACCTATTTCCAAACTGAGGAATCGTATGCATCTTTTAAACAAATACCTTAAGAGACGTTACGGATTTTCAAATGATATCTTTTCTTTAAAAACACCGTAGCCCATACTTTCAAAACTACGATTCGCATCTTTCAAAAACTGTTTGTATGGTTCGGGTGTGTATGTTAGATTAGATACTAATACTTATTGTAAAGGTAGAATGTATTTGTAAAATTGACTTGATGTGGGATATAAATACGATGAAAGAATATATGACGTGATATGATGATTTGATGATATGTTGGTATACAGATGCGAGTCGATTGAGATGATTTATACCCTGCTGGTCCCCTGATATGAGATTGTTGCGGATGTGACCTGGGACATAGGTATATAGAGATATTTTTATATATGTTGTGAATCGTGAGTGACAGCCGTACGAGACGTTAGGTCCGTAACCTCATCGTCTTATAGGTTGATAGGATTTATGATAGTTTAATATCGCCGTACGATGATTTTCCGTACGTGATGAGTTTGACTTGATGATTGATCTATACCCTTGACTAGAGGATGCCGTACGACGGATTATACCGTACGAGATGTTGTGAGGCTGGATGCCGATTGATAGATTCACCGACTCGGTCATGTTAGATACGTATACCCGTCAGCATTGGCATATGATTTACCTTATACTGCATTCATATTATTCTTATTGCATTGCTTATACCTGTGCTAGTACACTTACACCATTATCGATGATGCGTATGTTACACGTACACAGATTTGCCGGCTCACACACTTCATCATCGATAATTGCCATGTCACTACATAGTAGAACTGCTGCATCAGGATACGACTCCTTGCATGATATACTTGCGCACATACATATTGTACAGCCATACTTGCGTACATACATATTGTACACCCATATTGGCGCACATACATATTGTACACTCATACTTGCGTACATACATATTGTACACTCATACATTGCGTACATACATATTGTACATTCATACTTGCATACATGCACATATGCACCTTTATACGGTATTGCATTCGATTTTGGAGATTTGGGAACCGCGTGATATATTTTAAAACTGGATTCATTTAAAAGAGCGGTTTTTCCTTGATTTGTGCATATTACTGTTCCATGTTGCATGATATATGGATATGCTTACATTTATGTTATATGTCGCATACATCATGCTTTACGCTTTTACGCATTGAGATATGCTGTTTTCATGAGATTTCTGGATTTGAGAACCGTGGCGATTTCAAAAAAAAGCATGTACTGTTTTAAAAACCCGGTTTCTCTTGATATGATATTTCAGTGCGTTCACCATGTGTTTTCTCGGTTCTGAGAGTGGCATGTGAAACCCGATTCGAGGTGTGGTAGGCACCGTCTGCGGGTACATAGTGGACCCAGTGAGGTACCCCGGGGTGAGAAGACTCGTATTGTTAGACGGTGAGCCTAGCAGGGGAGCACTACCTACCGGTGATAGTATTTGGGCTCGGCGGATATCCGGAGGATACCGACCGAAAACGAGAGATGAGATGGGCCGATCCGGACTGACGGAGCCCGAGGGCCGATCCGGACTGACGGATCCCGAGAAATGAGGATATACGTGTCAATACTGGACACGATTTTTCATGATGTTTCGAGTGTCGATGCTGGGCACTCAGGTTCCATGATTTTGATGTGTCGCGAGGGACACATATTTGATTTATATGCTCATACTTTCATGCATATGCTTTTATGATATTTACATGCATGATGTTATTGTGTCAGTGGTTGACACGTGGACGAGATCCACATGCATACATACATACATTGATTATATGGTTGGACGAGATCCACATGCATACATACATTGATTTTATGGTTGGACGAGATCCACATGCATACATACATTGATTATACTGTTGGATGTTATCCACATGCTTATAGACATTGATTACCTTGCTGGCACATATACAGATACGATCACCCTAGATATCATAGTATTATCTTTATGATACAGTTGACCTAGGAGTCGTTTATTCGATTTCTACTTGTTGATGTTTTTCTACGCACGAGTTGGCAACTCACCCCTGTTGTGCCACAGTTCTTGCAAGTTGACCGTATGGATCCGTAGCGGCATCGCTGGCATATAGCTTCATTTGGGTGTTTTGCATTTGGTAGGCAGGACATTTGTATCGTACCCACTCTTGTATTTGTATTTCATATTGTATCTAGTCAACTCTATCAATTAAACTAGTATTTGTATAAGTAATGAGACTTAGCAAGACTTGTGGTTGCGAGACTTGAGCGATGGGTTTTATGTTCGCCATTGGGTTTATGTCTTGCTTACTTCTTTATCTTTGTGGTGAACTTCGCCGTTGGGCGTCATATACTTATATTTATGCTTTGCGTGGTTGTGGATCCGCCGATTGGCGAAGAGCTAGCTCCCGCTTGGGGATGCCTTTATCATTATTGTGTATTTGTGGTTTTGGATCAAAATATACAAAGGAGGTACTACCCAAATTTTTAAAAGACGAAACATGTTTTCAAACTAGTAAATTTTACTTGCATTATTTATGTTCCTTTTCTATGCATTAAGAAAACTTGATTTCATTATACTTTTATTTCAAAACTTCACCTCCTTTGTTTTCTTAAAAAGGTTTAGATTTCTGGGTTTCAGTTTACTTGAATTACGTTACGCCTTTAGACGTTGCGTGATTTAAGTGATGGTCACAAGCTAATATTTCGGGTCATGACACTAACATCATTCCCTTTCAACCGTCCATTAGAAATGTACCCACCTATAAGCATGATTCTCATGGCCCTTCTCCTGAACTATCCGGAATCACCTTCATTAATAAAAGAGGATTATTTTTGCTAATAGAAGACCAAATATCCTAAGTAGGCTGGGTTGAAAGTTGATTAGGTCTTGATGGTAGATTAGGCATCTAGCATGCTAGTTAGGCTAATTACCACTATTTAACCATAGGAGTCCTTTTTAGATATCTTAAAGGATTTGGGGGTTTTATTTAAAAAATATAAAGATTTGGGGGATCTTATTTAGAAATATGAAGGAACATGAAAAATGCACATAGAAGTGAAAGATTATAGCAGTTATATTTGTGGTGATGGGTTTTTTTTGGCGGCAGAGGGGGGGGGAGGTTGTCATATGTGGATGACAAAAGTTAAAAGGATGGACATACTTATAATTGTTAGCTAGTATAGGTTATCATATTTTTGTGTTCTGATAATAAGTATGCTTGTCTTTGTATTTAAATAACTTATATTATAATTAGTTATTAAATGTCTGTATATTATGCTTATACACTAGTTTCGAAGTACTTAATGAATTCTCGTATCGCTTAGCTCAAGTATGTGCCTTGGCTTGCATGTCAGACACATTGGTCACTTTGTGCCTTGCACATCAACTATACTGATCTAGCATATGAAGTTAAGAGAATTGGATGAACTATACTCACAAGCAAACGGCAAATTTCATGCTCTATTTTCGAAAATGATGTATCTAAAGCTTCAATACGTCCTGTAGCATGACAGCATGTACAAGGTTCACTGATCATGAATGTAACGCTTGGTCGAACCTGTCAAACAACATTTGCTAAAGCATGTGAGTTCAAATTTCAAAGTTCTAAATAGCATCAAGTAACAGAAACGTTTCAAATTTTCAATTAAAATGCTAGGGGTTAGCTAAATGCAGTGTTCTTGCCATTTATTCTTTAAAAGTGCTCCACTTAACATGATAGTCTGGCAACTTTAGTCCAGAAGCAAGTCATGTAAGCAGATCCAAACAAGTAAAATTAAAAGCGAGCTACTGAAGTCGGACACAATTAGGAATTAAGAACCACAGTTTAGAAGGAAGAAAAAAAATAATACAAAAGGAAAACATAAAAAAAAATTAATATATCATACCCTCTTTCTGGTTATTTCCATCAGCCCATGCTTAGATAACTCGGATACTCTCACCATGGAACGATCCCTCTCAACAGCTTTCTTCATTTCTTCATAGACTAGCCTTCTATTAGCTGGCAAAAAATAATTTAGCTACTTAGCTATCATATTTTCTAGAATCTTCATTGTAAAGAAAACTACTAAGATACACAGTAATTACAGACACCTATGCTCAATGGTCTCAAATTGTTTAAGAGGACACAAAAAGATGGATAATGGTTACAAACATAATTTGATGGATATTTTTATAGCATAGCGCCTTGTACAGCTATTGACAATCTACTCCTTTACTTGGTGCAAATATAAGCAAATTAAATTTAACTGCTGTAACTAGTTTCAGTTAGAAAGTAAATCTCAGATTACGACCTCATTAGTAATTCAAGGATGTAACTAACTTCAAATTATTCAGATAGAATTTCATCTATACGTGACAACTTATCACACAATCAGACTGCAAACATTGATTCAAGAGGAAAAGCTGAAATCGAACTCACATTATGGTATGGATAAATATGCAGTTTAAAATGCAATTATGCAATATTGACGGTTCGCCATCCATGTTGCATAAATGGTATTAGGAAAAATTCATCTTCAGGCTCCCACCCACCCACCCACCCAAAAAAAGAGGGAAAAAACCCGCCAAAACAACAACAAAAACTTTTTTAAAAAAAGATTCATCTTCAGGAATTGTAGACTTTTTATTTGGTCGAGGATAATATATAGATTACTGTAGGTTATACAAGCATCACAGCATATACACAATTGGAGTGCCGCCGAAAGGTATGCTTTTGTTCAGAAAATGTGTGGTAATGTCAATTTTGCAGATGAATTTTGTCCGATGCATGGTAATTTTATTCAGAGGGCATCTCAGTTGCACATAATCATCTTAATGCCTGCATGAATATTGATGAATATATGCAGTGCGAAGCACTTGCTCGAAGTTCCTATTTTCCACATATGGGAATCTTATACTTGGCCATGTCAAAGTCAAGAGAAATGTTCCCAAGCTGGAAATTTCCTCACCACTATCCATATGCTAGAAAGTAGGGATGAGCTTACGGCCAAACTAGCATATAATTTGTAATTAGAATCATTCAGTAAATAACTACCTCAGTACTGATGTTTTATGCAAGTTAACAATGGGTGAAATAGGTTAAAAAAACAAGTGGCTCTACATGCATACTGAAGCCAGTTCCAAAGTCCAACAATTAACCCCTTGGTCAAGATGCCATATCAAAACACATATTGAATTAACTAAAGTGTACGGCTAAGTATGTTGACGAAGACCAAGGAAACTACCTACAATTGGTACAATATAAAATTGTGATAGAGCATTTATGAAGACTTTTACATACACTCATCAACCATATCGATAAAATCCACCACAATGATGCCACCAATATCCCTCAGGCGCAACTCCCGTGCTATCTGAAACAAAGATGCAGCTTAGTTTTATGTGAATAGTATTTGAGTATTAACTGTTTATATGAATCGTAGTTAGTTATCGATATTGTAATATTGTTGATCAAAGTTGTTCACCAGGAAAATCATGTTCTTGAGAATATATTTTTCTGACATGGAAATGAAGGCCAAGCTTATAACGTACTTGTTTTGCAGCTGCAAGATTGACATCAAGAATTGCTTCCTCTTGAGAGGTCCCTTGTCCCAGCATGCCATGGCCCCCATTAACATCGATTGAAACTAAAGCCTCTGTTTGCTCAATCACGAGAGAGCCACCATTGGACAGTGGAACCCTACAAGAAAGGAGCAGTCAGCATCAGAAAATGAAATGTGAAACATATTGCAGTAGGCCTATTATATCTTTTCACTGTTTGATGTTAGGAAAGCAGTTAGTTATCAAGTAAATCCTGAGCCGATGTACCAGATACCCGTAAATATGGAAAATGATAATTGGTAATCATAACCCCTCCCCCCCCCCCCCCGGCACCTCACACACACCAAAAAAAGAAGAAGAAAGACACACACACACACACACACAATTATAATAAAATAAAAAGAAACTCACCATAAAAAAAATGAAAACAATTCTTTGTGGGGGGCAATTTCTCTTATCTCAAAGTGTGAACCATTCTTGAGTTCTCTTGCTTTATCAGTGTGCTGAAGATGTCCCAAATGGGTCTTCAGAATTTCATCGAGGGCATGAAGTTCAACTTGCACCAAATTTGAAAAATGAAATTGGGGCAGACCATGATTATATTTAACTTCTAAGAAATGCTAGTTGCGTCCACAGGGATCAGGTTTGCAAACCTTAGATAAGGATATCAACAAGGTTTATTTCACATGCTTAGCTTGTATTCCAGTGTACACCAATCTTTGGAAAAAAATTTATAGAATAAACCAATTTAAAAAAACATTATTAAAAAAAGGCCACATTCAAATAAATTTACAAAAGTAGGCCACTTTTGGCCACTGGATGCCACGTTAGCGTTGGCGGTTTTTTAAAAAAAAATTGTATGGAGTACATTACATTTGTGTGACAGAGAGAGAGAGAGAGAGAGAGGATCAGAGAGAGAGGGGATCGAAAATGTATGGGGCGCAGTTACAAACTACGCCGATACATTTTAGCTCAAATTGCCACATAAATGTATGGGGCGCAGTTTGAAAGTGCGCCATATAATTTTTTTTTTAAAAAACTGTCAACGATGTGTCGCCCAGTGGCCAAAAATGGCCTACTTTTGTAAAAATTTTCGAAAGTGTTTTTTTTTATAATATTTTTTTTAAATAGGTTTATTCTAAAAAAGTGTCCCTTATTTTTTAATAATCACAAGCCATCATGCCATTCATCTTATTAATTGATCCTCACCACAAGCAATGTTCTCCTTTCTAATTATTGATCACTAGTATGTTGCACGTGCGATGCATGTTTGTATATTTTGACATCACCAAGATCTGAAAAGATTTTTAAAGAATTAGTTGGAGAGATGGGAATGTGAAAATGGGGAGAGTTACAGAGATGATGGGAACCTAAAAATTTTCAGTTGTGGGGAGTTTATTATGGGTGAATAGCAACAATAACCCCAAAATCTTCATATTTTATTTTTTTAATTCAAGTGTAAATTAAAATCAAAATTACCAATTTTGACACATCAGCAATGCTAACACGGCAGAAAATTAGAAGGGTTTCTTTTGCACATGTTCCGTACACCCCTCCGTTGGCATTAATATAGTAGGGATAATATATCATCTCCATGCTCTGAAACTCATCTTGTATGTGTGCTCAGTCATTCTTTATTAGAGCTAGCACAAAATTCGTCCAACTTTTTTTGCAAATATTGTCATCATTCCCTTTTGCAGATTGATATTCCAGCAAGTGCCTCAGTGACTCTCTCTTGTGGATTAATTATTAGTTTCTGACATCTTCAACTCTCTTTTCTGGAGGAAAAATCGACAATGTAGTAGGCTCTTTTTACTTAACTATTAGGAAATGAAACGATGTAATAGGTTGCTTTCTTTTTACACGAATTAAAATATTGAGGGGGGGAGGGGGAAGAGAGAGAGAGAGAGAGAGAGAGAGAGAGAGAGAGAGAGTGTTCTCTTACGGCCAGCTCTCTCTAATAGCTTCAGAACTCTTGATACAAACTGACTCTGAAGTTTGTTTGTTTACTTTCATACAATCTTATTTCAATATGTTGTCCAACACAGCCGTTTCTCACCTTTGATTCTAAAATTGGATATTTTTACTTTATACGATCTTATTTAAATTTGTCACACTATACAAGGCCTGTAAAAAAAATTATTTTCCATACTACTTTCAATTTTAGATAATAACAATGTCAGTAAGTTCCCTGGTTTTAACTAGATTCTAGGTAGTTTAATTTTATTCGTTTTTGAGTTCAAAAATCAGAAACTAAAATTTTATAATCTTCTTTCAGATATCAAAACCATTGACCCCTCAATTCTGGTCAAGTAATAAAAGTTACTGCATTTAGATCCAGTAATTTAATTCACTGCATCCCAGGAATATAAGTTGCAACAAGGGATGATCATCGAAAGAGTATGTAGACGCCACAAGATAACTTGTTACTGGATTATTATATTTTTCTCCTGATGGAATTGACATTCCAGATTATAGCATCAGTTAGCTTCTAGCATTTACAGCCTTCTGAAAAATCAGTCAAAAAAAGGTTAAATCCTATCCTGCTTGTAGCTTATCAATCATTGTTCTTCTTTGGTGGTCCCCTCAGGGATACTCCTAAATTGGTAAATACATAATATTCCTAAATTGGTAAATACATAATATGGGAAGATTAGCATCAAATATTTCATAGATCATGTTGGTTGATCACATGCACACATCAAGCAATTTCTAACTGGTATTTAGACGATTAAAATATGAAGCAATAACCTATGGTCATTACAAAAAAACAAGAATTAAAAAGACTGCTCCATAGGCCTGCCTCAAAAAGCCAAGATCATTCCCATATGCAACTATAATGTTAAGTTACGAAAAAACTCCTTTTTTGGGCACTACAGTGCATGAATTCAAGGAAAACATCTGGCAATGATGAACAATCTCAGAAGCAATTAGCAATGGCGAAATATAACGAATATTTAAAAAAATGTGCTGAATTTGATTCTAACCTTTTGCTAAGAATACTATTAATCTCTTCCTCAATGTTATATTCATCAAAAATTGGAGTTCTTTTGTCATACAGTTCAACACGGTCACAAAGATCAGGCGCAATTTCCTGAAGATAACTGGTAACCTGAACATAACATAGCACAGTTAAGTACCACCCCAATGCAGCAGAAAAGGAATATAATGCAAAAGAAAGCCAATTTGAGCAATCAAATATTATTGACTTAATTTGAATATCAAATTTAGTGCAATATAAGAATTGTATATAACAGTGGTGCCAAAAAATGTCTAAATTACACCGAACACCCCTGAGCTATTGTTGCTTTTCACTACGCTACCTTAAAGGTTTTATTACACTAAAATACCTTAAACTTTGCATTAAGGAGTTTCCTTAAATGTAGCGCATTAGGGAAGCTTAATGTAATTTGAAAAATCAAATATATTAAGGTAATGTGTTGAAAAAACAACTATAGCTAAGGGTTGTATATTGTAGTTTACCCAAAATTCACAAATTAATGTCACATTTTCTATTATTTGCTCTGTGCATAAGTATAATCAGTCTTGATGTATGGATTTATACCTCATGATAGGTTCGAGGAGAATCTACAATCATCCTCTCAACCTGAGTAAGGAAAAGATATATCATTGAGCGATGATGGAAAACAAACATTTAAAATACAGCTCCCTTCCATAAAAATGATAACAAATATCTAATTACCTTCTCATTGAAGTAATCTTGCGCAACAGAGAGAGTCTGGCCCATTGCCCTGTGTAACATGACAGGAACTGCACCTTCAACTCCCTCGTCAGCTGCAAGAGCAGATGATTTTGCATGTTCAACTATTGCTTTCCAGGTTGAGAGAAGGCCATCGAGGTCCTTCTGTAATTCCTCCGAGGAGCGACCAGCAGCAACTGTTCGTACAGTTAAACCGAAACCTGCAGGTTGTAGCGATTTTGCTATGACTCTTAGGCGTGTACGTTCAGCCCCAGTGATCTTCTTTGAAACACCAATTCTACTGCAACGAGCTATCAGTACCTGCAAGATAGTCACATTGGCAACTCAACATTTCAAGCATCACAATTGCAAATAATTGGGGCAAACTATAAAGACAAGAAATTTTGGCAGTCCTAATAGTTCTCTATTATTAAAATTGAAGATAACTATAGCAGTAAATCTCTGCTGCAAATATTTCAAGAAAAAAACATGAGTGATGGAGAATGAGTTCTGTAGCTTATGCCTGCCTAAATAGATAAATTTAGAATGAAAGCTGAACCGTCATCTGACATCATAATTTTTTGCTAATTTTAATTATTATGCCTATTTGTTTGATAAGGAGTTGGGGTTACATAAGGAGTTTATTAATATCCATTTCCTTTAATTTAGTTCATTATTTGGAAAATATAAATTAGAGTAGCAGGTTGATTCTAATATGAGTCTAAGTAGCTAAAGACTAGAGTTTTAATAGTTTATTATGTGCTTTCCCCATAAATCTACCTATTTTCTCAATCAATTCTATAATACCAGCGCGGATCGCCTCCTATCTTCCCCGATATCATCCCTTCCCAAAGAGTCTGCTACTGATGTGGACATCTCATTATGAATAAAGAGAAGTAATAAACTAATAATTCATCATATAATATCAGTGCCGTCCTTCTATAGACTTTTACAAATATATAATTGATACTTCATATAGAGGATAAGCGCAATATCTTAATTAGAAGAGTTATTCAATCAACATAAGGTAAGAATTATAAATTTGAACGATCCACAATGCAAAACATTCTAACCAGCTCTTGATGGTCTCCTATCAAAATAGGGTCCTAACCTGTCGAGCTAAACCATCTTAATATCTAGAAACTATTAATACAAAATAACACAACTGAAGTACCCACTTTGAAACTGGCAGAAGCAAGGGGATGATCCTCTCAGGTCCAATGAAAAAGAAACTATCTCATCAAAGAGTCAACATTGTTACTATTCATTAACAATGAATAATAATGAAACAGTAAATCACCTCTTGCTTCATTGTCCTACGGTTAAAATGATCTGGTATTTCTTCCTTTTGAGATTTAACATAAGTGGGTTTCTGGGTACGCATAGAGCCTTATGGGGTAAATGGAGGGAGAGGAGGGTGCGTAAAGATCTTAGGAATCTTTGGGATATTATAGCGATGGCGATAATTTGGGGGTTATGGTTGGAACGTAATAATGTTATTTTTAGATGCAAAAGAAAACCTTTAGACTCTCTTATTGCACAGATTTACGCTAATATTTGGCATTGGTCTTCCTTGTCCTCAGCAACTACGTGGAAGAAAGCACGCAAGGCCTTGCCAGAATTTGTCTCGAACACACAGGAGGACGCACAGGGATAGGAGGATGTGGGAGATGCAGACATGGAGCAGGTCATACACAGGTTTCGCAGCGCTTCATCGAGGCTACTGGCTTAGGAGCTTTATGCCTTTTTTGTATTAGATTTGATGTAGTAGGTTTTTTGGCCAATACTCGATTTTATTTACTATTGGGCTGTTGTATATTTTTGGATTCTCGGTTGCTTATCTTGATTGGAACCATTGTGGGTGAACTGATTCTATGGGGCTCCTCATTAAAGTCTTTTTAATGATATTGGTGGGATAATTACCCCACCTTTCTCTCAAAAAAAAATGAAGAGTTTTGAGATAGAAATATTTCATCTTTTGATCCTGAGACATGAGACAAAAAAGCGGTTTCACTGTGCTGTGGGAGCCTTGAATTATATGACGCATAGCCGCAATAAAAGATGTTTCAGTGTGTTATGTGTGCCTTGACTTGTATCACCCGTATCAGCATTACTTACGATCGAGTCCTATTGGTCGCTTGCCGATTCTATGGTCAAGCCTATGAAGTTAGTAGAACCCTCTTTGATGTTGAGCTGTAGGGGGAGTCGATGCCGTAGACCGAGGGCTCGGCCGCTTAGGAATTGGCCAAGCCCGAAGCCCACAGCCCACGGGTGCGGGACGGAGCTCCCGTGATTCGGACCTTGTTGGAGGCACAAGTAATTGAAGGACCTTACTTGAGGCGCAAGTATTTGAAGACTATATATAATCTGTAGTTTAGGATATCATGTGGAATTTCTGAGAAATAAGACAGCCACCTTTTGTGCGATATTTGGGGCATATTTGGGATTAGGTTATGAGAGTTCTTCCGCCATCATTCTAACCTCACAATTTCTGATATTATAGTAGATGGCTACTCCTTCGTTGAGGTCAAAGGTCAATTTGGCCGAACCTCATTAAATCTTGTGTTCTGTTCAATGTAATTTGATCTCTTTTCTTTATTGTTACGTTTTACTTTGTGGTTTTTCATAACACAAAGTATGCACATGTGCAGCAAGTGTATCCCTCACAGTATAAAATATGTAAAGAAGAAATTCCAATAATCTGAATGAAGTATCCATGCGTCAAGCATGCATGAACTTAGATACATAAATATGAATCCTGAAACATGCATGAAAAAGGGTTTATGAAGCTCTACAATCTTGTACACAGCATAGAATTCATAAAAGAAAGTCTTTTGATGCTGTTCATGCCTGTTAAACAGGAACTAGAATTAGAAAGCATTCTTATCACTAAGTTCAAGGTTGTCTCGGGCATCATAGATTCTAGCATAAGAAACCATGTCCAGTAGAAAATTTTAACGCCGGCAAGGGGAGTACAGGGAGGGGGTCATTACGAAGAACTCGTGAAGTTGTCTTCTACGAGGAAGAAATGATAAGAGGAAAGCAATAAGAATAAAACATGCTGTTAGAGTACTAAACCAGCACAAGTAATAATAATATGCAGAAAATACAATGCCCATACCCAGAATCTGCTTCTTAAATTTGGATAGGCAGACAGAGCTGGGCCCTTTGTCCCTAATCCCTCTTTGACCACTTGAACAATTACTTTCGTCCCTTTACGAACATGCAACCATTTGTTTTCATCTGAATGACCATCTTCAGATTCCTTCAGATCCTGCTGTATTGATTTTGGCACATTGAGACCAGTGAAGGTTTCTGCTTCTACTGGGAGGAAATCCTCCTCATCTTCCATTTGATCCCCGTTATCTTCATAATACTCTTCAGCATCATCACCATCACCATCACCTACATTTTCAAATGTGCCGCTATTTATAATCATGTTATGACCACCCGAGACATCCTCGTCATCATCTGCTTCTCTTTCTCCAAAATTCTCATGAACAAGTTGCAGTGTCTCATCTTGAAGATTATCATCCACAAGCTCATCAATTGAATCTTCCTCTTCGTATGAAGATTGACCATGTTCATGGACATCAAATAGCACTTTTGTCTTAGTATTCACGAAACCATTAACTTCTTTTTCTTGGCTTGCATGATTAAATGGAGGAAATATTAGAGGTTCTCTGTTCTGCTTGATGCCCATAAGGGAGGGTCGAGAAATTCCAATGTCTACAAATGCACCGCTCATATGGGGAACAAGTTTCGTAACTACGCCCAAATAAATGCTATCACAGTGTACATTACTTTTAACTGGTTCAAGCAACAATTCAACTAGTTTTCCATCTTCTAGAATGGCTATTCTTTGCATTGTACATACAGAAGAATTAATCAATATGAATATGGAGTTAGGTTCATCAGCACAGACGGGCTTGTGCTCATCTTCATGTGCTAAATTTTCTGTACCATGGTGCAAGTTCACAGGAAATTCTATTGAGCCTACCTCACCTTGATCAGACGGTTTGTTAACTTCATTAGCCTCAGAAATAGACACAAGAGTAGATCGAAGTAGCCAAGGCTCCTCAACAGGTTGGTCTCTTTCAGACAATTTTTCTTCCGATTTTATTGGAATGCGCTTAGTAATATGATCGTCTGAAATTTTCTCCACTGTGGGAGCACCATTAACACTCTTCAACACTTTGTGCTCGCCTGTTAATCCACTGGAAGCATTTAAGTGTTAAGCACAATGAGAAAAGCTAGAGTGATCTATGGACGTACAAGTGATATATTTATATTACCTGCAGATGAAGCCCGATGTTTATCAGGCTTAAAGTGATGATTCATAAGTTCTATGTCCAGCATCCATGATCCCCATGAGGGAGCTGGCGGCCTATCTATTTTGTTTCTCATCCAAGAATCTCTGACCACAATTACTTCATTTTCTCTGATAATTGACGGTATTGACAGGGAAAATTCAGGTCCTGGTCTCCAAACAATGTTGTGTGAAGGTTGTGTTACCTCTTTCATAAAATAATTATACTTAAACTGAATTCCACAAGGTACCTGAGTATGAAAAGCATAATTAAGATGAAAGGATATTCTAAACATGCAGAATTCATAATATTCAAATAATAGCCATCACCCCATTAAACATATACAAATATGTAGCAGAAAAGAAAAGAAAACAGAACGATCTTTTTCCGATGAATTTAGCCATGCATATTTAAGAAAAGTTATATAAGAATAACAACCTGGTAACCACCCAGATACTGTGGTAGACCATACATAAGCCTGTCAAATTCCCATGGTAATATTTTTTTCATGGAGCTGAGGCCTCACATAAATTCAAGGTTGAAGAAAAATTTACCACAACTTCTTGTATATCAGCTACACATTAATGGCAAAATCTTAAATCTGTATTTGTGATACAATGGGCTTTGATGCATATTTCTTTCTTAAAAGAAAGCATAATGCACAAGATTCTTGCCAATGGGGTCTGGGAAGGGCCGGGTGTACATTGGGAAAAAGGTGGTTTCCACAGCCTCGAACACATGACCTCGAAGAAACTTATTTTTGTTCTAAGGTTCAATCTCACATGCATATTGGTTACTCAAATCTCAATGTACAAAAGTTGATTTTCCAACACCATCTAAGATTTTTCCCCCCATCAAAGAAAGAGTTGGCTATCACTCACAGGTCCACATTTAAGAAGGCTAAAATATTTAATAAATAATTTCCAATCATATGTCATTATGGCATTCATGGCATCAATCATGTGTTTAGGTGGCACATTCCTAGCAAAGAACCTAAGGATAATTTGCTGTAGAGCCTAGTAAGTCAACTGATCAGATACAATGGTAAACTCATTTGACCAAGCAGCAATCTTAAAAACATCCGCTAGAGTATAGATTATGGAAGAACCCAGTAGGGTGAAATTCGGTAAATATGTCATATGGCATTGCTTTCATGATTCATCTCTGAAATATCAGATTGAGCAAAATCCAAATGCTAAACTAAATTTAATGATTAAACAATAGACATGAATTTTCTTATGCAGTTGTTTTAGCCAAGGCAATGATAAGGCATTTGTAATCTTCGATCATGCTAAAACATTTTTGTTAGAATCCGCTACAATATGCTAAAACATCTTTAACTATAGGGTATTCTAAGCATGATTTGTCACAAGTAATTAGAGAGGGATGCATGTGTAAATAACCAAGTCTATATAAAGGATCTTAGGTGTTTATCCTTAGTAATCCAAAATCATTCCCCAAATCTCTCTCTCTCTCTCTCTCTCTCTCTCTCTCCCCCCTTCCCCCCCCCCCAAAAAAAAAACATTGTATTAGAGCCATCCATTTTAGTCAAACCCTCGATCTCAACCATTCATTCAACAAGACCCTAAGGCCGTGTTTGGATATGGAGTTAGGATAACTGTGTTCATTTTTATGTGGAGGTAGGAGGCATGCATATTGTAGTGCAAGCCCCAAACACCAAAAATGGAGTTTAAACTTAGGTTAGATAGGTCATAGGAGTTGAGATAAAGGCAGTTACCTTAACTTTAGCGCTGAGATAACCGTAGTTATCTCAACCGAAAATGATTGCCAAACAGGATAAAATTAGCATTTTAGGGTTACGTTTTGCTAATTTTATAAAACCCCGGTTTAGCAAACTTAACTCCGTTCCCAAACAGGGCCTAAATTTCACCATCAATCAAACTCTAAACACAGTCGCCAACATCTTTGCACCTCCGACCTCGTCGTCAAACCCTTGCCATGTTGCCAACTTCGTCTCTATCATCAACACTCGATGTCGACCTCAACTTGCTGCAAATCTCCTCTCCATCTCGTCACCGTCAATCTTCGACCCTTTCACCACTACGAGAGTCTCGATATCGCGGACTCTCTTGAGGATTTTATCAAGATCTTGTCGATGTCATCATCTCTTCTCGTCGATCTTGCCACTCCTAAGCATTCCCGACCCTCGATCTCATCGAGCTTGTAGATCCCGACCTCCTCACCGTCGTAAACTCGAGTCTCCTCGATCTTGATGTTATGCCTTCACCAGAGGTCTGAGACCCTTTGATCTTGATGTCCCTGTCACTATTTCTTTAGATCTGTTCCACCGATTGAAACTATGAATTACCATGGGGTTTGTGTTAAGATCTATAGCATGGATTGTGTTATCAGGATGATCGAGCTATGATGCCGAGTTTGGGTCCATATTTATGTTTTGAGGTGTTTGTGTTATGATCGGTGATTCGATCATGGGTCGTCAACTCAGTCTTTTGTGTTGGATCTTGGAAGATCTTGTTTCTTGATTCTTGATTGTGTGGTTGTTGATCGGATCTCTGGGAAGAACGATCGCGGATCATTGAGTATATTAATTGTTGAGATTAGAAGTGTTGTTTGAAGAAGATAGAAAGTAAACCTGCTACTTCTTTGGAGGTGGTTGTGCCTGATATAATTGACTTCAAGTTGAATAAGAACTTCCACAGTTGGATGTGAATGGTACATCAATGGAAAAGGCAAAGGCAACCATCTTACGAGCCTTCCTCCTCCTCCCATGACCCTTGAGTGGAAGAAGGATAATGCCCAACTATGTCATCTTATGTTGAGCTCTATAGAGAGATCAGTAATGGAGTTAGTGATAAATCTGAAGACGATGATAGAGGTCTAGAATTGCCTATAAGAAATCTATTCAAAGCAACATAACCTCTCTCGAGCTGTTGATCGTGTGCGGACTTTGTATCAAGTTCAGACATTAGTACTCTTACTCTTACTCTGATTTCAAGAAGATTGCTCAAGAGGTATTGGATATGTTTCCTCTTACCGGTGACATTGTGGAGATGAAGCAGGGACACGAGGCTCTTCTTGTTATCATATTTCTTTGAGGATTGAAACCCAAGTTCAAGTCCGCGAGACCTTGGATGTCTCAGATATTTTTTTGATATTGAAGTGGCTCGATCTGAAATGCATCTATATTTCTCACCGAACTATGTGATTGACATGTTATATGAGGCTGGAATGTTAGGATACAAGCCCGTAGAGATTCCTACGGATCCTACTACAAAATTGCACCCTGGATAAGATGATCATGTGGAAGATCTCGGTAGTTATAATCGACTGATTGGCAAGTTAAACTACCTCAAAATTAGTCGACATGATATTACTTATCTAGTCAATGTTGTCATCTAGTTTATGGTAGACCCAGGGTCACCCATTGGGCTGCAACAATTTGTATATTGCAATATTTGAAGAGTGCTCCAGGTAAACGTCTGTCATAGTCATATACTAGATACTCTCGAGTAACAAAATTCAGTGCCGCTTACTGGGCTGGATCTCCTTCTGATCGAAGATCCAAGATAGGATACTATGTGTTTGTTGGTGGCAACTTAGCGTCCTGGAAAAGCAAATAGCAAATTCGGAGGTACAAAGCCATGTCGAAGAGCCATGCCAAATATCACTCGCGAGTTGGTATGGATTAGCTTCCTGCTTGGTCTATGAGATTATACTATGATAACATGGTTGCGATTTACATTGCTTCAAATCCAATATTTCATGATGAAAGTACAAAGCACATTGAAATTGATTGCCACTTTGTTCGAGAGAAAGTAAAAGATAGAATTATTGATACATACTATGTACAATCTACTAATCAATTAGCAGATCCTTTTACAAAACCTTTGTGAAGGTCTAGGGTGAATTTCATTTGTGAGAAGTTAGGCATGTATGATGTGTATGCTCCAGTTTGAGGGGGTGTTAGAATATGCTACGATATTCTAAGGGATTCTAGAGTATTCTAAGCATGATTTGTCACGTGTAATTAGAAAGGGATGTATGTATAAATAACTAAGTCTATATAAAGAAGATTAGGGGTTTATCCCCAATCATCCAAAATCACTCTCCCCCTTTATATTCTCCCAAAATAACAATCTTCATGAACTCGTCATACCCTAGTATCACAACTTTACAACATAAAGCTGCTTGAATCCCATGGTAGATTCCACAGTATATTTGATAAACAAGCAAATCTATACTGCTATGGATCCAGGGGAATGATGACAAGTGGGATACAAAATAAATTTGCATCCAGGGGTATGATGACTAGTAACTAAAGATAACTTTCAAATAAAGACAATAAATATCATTGACAAGACGGGATACACTGTGAAGATCATCGGCACAATGGCCCCTGACATGGATACAATATAATACAGCAAGAAAATAAATTTGTAAAGTACGATATGAAGACACAACTACATGACTATACATATCTGGCATGTGTGTACCAAAATCACACCAAACAGCTAGTATCTGAAAATATTTTATTATGTATTAAAAATATAATATAATATAATGATTAAAATCAATAGCTGTTAATTAAGGAATTAAGTAAAAGTATCTTGCTTATATTATAGAGTCATTGTTATGTTTTTTTTGGAAGCGACCTCTTCGGGAATTGAACCAGTGACCTCTCAATTGGGAGAGTAAAGTTATACCGCATGAGTTATGCCCAATTAGTATGAGTCATTCTTACGTAGGTTTAAGCAGCACATGGCTCAAGGTGTCCGACACACAATTGTCAAATTTATATTTTTTAATCTGACCGACTCTGATATGCAAGTTTTGGTTCTTGTTAATGTGGGCGCCTCGGTCCCATCTTATGATACTCACCTAAAATGACTCTGCTGTGGTTTCCTCGTTCATAAACTTCAGGTCAACAGTGGAATGCACATTCAGTTTTAACACGAGCACAAATTGAAAGCTCGAAAGTGGTGGTAAGAAAAATGAACAAAGGTAAATGGTCACTTCTTGAGAGTTATTTGGGAATACATCACCAGTGAATGACAGAGACTACTTACCTTTATTGGGTTAAGACTTAAGAGACAACCAAAATCTTTTGGAACTACTAAGATATCATGGATATGAGAGGCATGTTGCAAAGGAGGCAAAGGCTACAATTCAGGAATACTCTCCTCAATCCCTGCTCAACCTACCTGAATAACAAGTGCAGAATAACTACAATAGATTTCATTTATGAACTACGAAAGAAACATGATCCAAGGGAATCATATGGAGTAGAAAAGCACTCCATAGGATCGGATTAGGTTCAGGGTCTTATTTTGAACTACCTTTATCTCAGTGATCCATAAGTTAGCTTGTTCTGCAGAGGAAGACAAGAGAACAGCCATTGCTGGTTCCCAGCAGCCTAAGCTAACCGGTTCTCCTGTTACAAATATGATGCAGTCATCTTCAATGTCAGCTTCAATACTCCATACTACAGTGCATAATTCTTTACATGTTTTAGCTGAGTCACCTGAAAGAAACACAAGTTTCAGAGATGCAGCATATGATTCCAGTTTTCTACCAACCAGTCACAGAAGGATGGTAAGTAAATATAAAAAAACATCAGTATTATGATTAATATATGTTCTTGAACTGAGATAAAGAAACAAGAATCATAGCCTACAATACATAGAAAGAATGATGCTACAGCCATTCAAGGTTCCATGCTGTGAGTCTCTCTTCAAATTTAAAAAAAAAAAACTAATTAATGGGAACACTATCTAGCATGACTGAAAATTGAATTACTTAACCAATTGAATAGAAGCACAAGGATTAAAACATATACCATTCTTTATGGACATCAATGGTGATACTGAGAAACAAGTTTGGACTGCTAGACATAAAGCGATCCTGAAATCAGCCTGCAATTGCATCCTATGGGAATCATGCCTGCCACAACAAAAGAAAATATGGGTTGTGATGGCAGTTACACATTTAATATGGTCACCCAAAGAAGATAGAAAGACCAAAAATAAGCATACACAAGATCAGCCCTGCCCATATCACTGTCAGGATAGGACTGGACACAGCATAGAGGTACTTTAGATCACCAGAAAAACTAAAAAATTACAGTGCAATTGCAATATGTAAAATAGTAACATTAAGCAGTTCTCTATTTCCTTCACACAAAAAAGCAGCATGCTGTATTATCTACAAGCTGAAGGACACATGCAAAGGAAAAGAGCCGCTGACTGCTTGCAACATGACTTTGGAATGAAATTTCTCAATCTCAGGGGCAGGACTAAGGGGCCAAATCTACAATAATTGAATTGGTAGGTTCAACTTCTATGCACTTAATAATAATGCTTTTTCCACATGAAAACTCTGGTCACCTGTCTTATACACCTTGAGAATTCACTAACAGTATCTTTACTAATTTGTTAGAATATCCATTATCCATAAATCATTTTACACCTTTTTCGTGATATCATCAGGAGATTATTTTCATTTTAATATGATTATTTAATATTTAGCAATTACTAATTATTTGTCAAGCAGCAATTCAACATACCTAAAAGGGAAATAACAAAATCGCATATAGCAGCCGAGGCCAAAGAAAGAAGATATAGTTTTACTTATGCTTATGTTTATCATTCCCAAGCATGTTCATCGATGGAATGTTTTGGATTTGTCAAATTTGCCTAGGTTCAGGAACATATCTTGATATATAGTTGAGAAGAATTAGATTCCATATTGTTTGTAATACGAGTAGTAGTATACTAGTATTCCCTTTAGAAATCTTTAGTTCTTTTCACTAATTTATGAAATCTTTAGTTCTTTTCACTAATTTATGAGACCAGATAGTAAGCCCCGCTCATCTTTTGTATTTGCAGGATGTTCGGGCCAAAAAAGGAGTGTTATTTGTAGAATGGAACTATAGCCTTGAACCATTGTCCATGAGAAGCAATATGTGTACATAAATAGTTTAAAGGTCACAATAAGCATGAAAAGAAGAGCAGTACTAGAATTTCCATGATGAAAAACATGTATCGTCAAAGTTAAAATCATAATCATAGAATCTAGAAGCTATTGCTATTTTGTGATGGGCGCTTCACGTTTTGGTGATTTCCATGAATATGCAATAGAGAACAACGTCATATAAAGAGCCCAAGCTCTTGATATCTGTAAGGATGCCTTTCCCCAAACTACCAAGGTTGTGAACTCAAAAGTATCTAGTATGGTAGGCATCATGAGGGAAAGGCTTTGATGAATTTAATTGAGTGGACAAGGTTTTAATTTTTCCCTTTGGATTCATATAAACATCATCATAAATTACAATGTGTTAGCATTGTCGTCCAACATGCAGTTACCACAGTTCTTGAATGATTCAGTAAAGGATCAAGTAGATGCAAAGCTATACCCATCTATACTAACAAAACTATAAACACAAGCAGTGATTAAGTGCATGCGCACATGGTTGTTAACATCTTATGATATATGATATGTATCTTACGATACGATACGATACGAAAGGTTTCTGATAAATATCGGCCCTCTGTATCAGAAAATCTATCGTATCTTACGATACACGATACATATCGTACGATACGATACGTTGTGATACGATATATGATATGAACGATATAATATTTAAAGGCTCCATTTGTTATTGGGTCGGATCTAGATCTCCAAGGTTGGTTTAAAGACCTTAAAAATATAAAACATCTCATCTCTAAAGTCCTAACTTATATGAGCCGCAAAACGCAAGACTTTAGAAACTCTTATGTCGTCCGTGCGTGCTATCACAAAGAAGAAATATATTAGAAATTAGAACAACTAAAACTCAATAGCTTGATTTATATTAAGTAAAACTTGCAAGTAGAAATAAGGCAAAAGAAAAGGGAATAAAATGATAGGTATATCATCCGATTTTTTATCGAATAAGGAATCCAATGATGGATTACGGAGAAAGAATGACCTAGCTTACCGGAAGATGCTTCTTGGATGGATGTTTATGAATACTTTGAAATTGATGTAGGACCAAGTGGTATGAAAAAAAGAAATGAGATATAATGATATTATATTTATTAGTTAATTTTGTTTAAAAGTTTTAAATGCTTAGTATTTTTAACCATTTTTTATAGGACCTCAAGATTTTAAATGCTATTCCAAAAAAAACTTGAAAAGAAAAAGAAAAGAAGTAGTGCAAGTGAAGGAAGAAAAGGAGTTTGTAGAATACAAAAGCGAAAATGAGGAAGATGAGAACATTCTCATCGACGATAATAATAGACGATGAATTGATAGGAAATTATTGATTGATTATTTGTTTTATTGTTATTTTTTTTTGAAAGTTTTTAGTTTATGATGTGTGAACTTTATGATGTATGAACTTAGTTAGAAAATACTGGTACTTGTGAAACTCACGCCTATGTCATGTGGGTTAATTATGCATTTCGACTATAATACTATTTTGCTTAATTATCTAATTAACTTATGAGTTATGATTGTTGACTTATGTTGTTTCACGTATTTTTCTATTTGAACTTTACATATATTGTGTGTTGACATCCGTGTCACACGATCCTCAATTTTGATGATTTAATTCAAAACATTATTTAATGAATTCATATGTTACTAACGATATTCCCAAGTTTTACTTGAAGTACAGTTTGCAACAATATATCCAACATCAACTAAGATTGCCTACAATATGATACGTACTCAAACCGGCAATATGGCATAACGACTCGATGCAATCAACAATGTGAAACAAGCAAATTCAAGATCCATTCATATCAAATGTAACAAGTCAAGGGAAATTAAGCTAAATGAAGAACCAAGACTAAGATCGAAGATATGAACAATATATATGTAATTAGAAATGATCTCATAAGCTTAGAAACCACATTCCAACTCATTCTTAATATCTATGGCATCTTCATCTCTTTTAGAGACGCCATACCTATCCGTTGAAATTCAAATCTACCAAAATTCAAACCAAATGTATCATTCATGTCAGAACACTGACGTCATCCTCTGCCGTCGGTACTAGAAAAGTTTAAACACTGACGTCAGTATAAGAAAAGTTTGAACTACTAACGTTAGTCCAGACGTCAGTAGAACATATCTCTGATTTTTATCTTTCTGTTAAAGTTCTCAGTGACGGCTACCCTGACATCACTAGAACAAATTGTTTAGAGCTGACGTCTGTCCCTGACGTTATCACGGGCAGTTTAAATCAAAAATTTGAATTTCAAATTTCGAAATGAATGGACACTTACGCCAAATTTGCTCCTAACTTCTTCTAAACGGTCATTAACTGTTTTATGGCAGTTTTTGATAGTTATCGGCAGTTACAATAACTTCCTATTCAATTCTCTATAAATACCTTTGAGATCTCACAATTCATAACACAGAAATTCATTGCAAATTCTTCTGAAATTCTTCGTATTCTTTGCGTTTTAACTTGTTCAGATTTTTCATTTCTCAAAAGCCTTAAACCTGTCCAAATCTCTCAAAACAAACCTTGTGCCTAAGCTGAAATAATCCTTGAGATCAATAGGATTATGAATGAGTGAAATCGTTTGTAATAAAAACAAGTTGTAACCCAAAAGAAGGGGTGCTTCTCTTTTCACTTGAATTGTAAATTCGGAGTAGAAAAAGATATCTTCCTAAAGAGACGTGGATTAGAGAGGAAAGTATGGCTTTCCTAGAGAATCACGGTCTAGAGGGGAAGAAGACTTGTTTTCTAATGAATTGCAGTTTAAGTGATTGATCTTTGTGAAAAGGGATATCTTGTTTCTTCGCATCCCTGTGAAGTGGGATTTGTGTACTTCACAAATATAGTGAAAGTATCATGAGTAGGAGATTCAGGCGGGAACTAACCACAGAAGGTGGTGAACCCTAGTCAATATATCGCTGTGTTTGTATTGCTCTAACTCTTTTTACTTTTATATATTTATATTGATTATCGTATTAAGTTTCTTATTTAAAACATGTTTTAAATATTTTCCGCAAAAACTCGATAATCACTTTAGAAATATTATTTAAGTTCTTAAATTTGCCACAGGTTATGATAATTACCTTATTCACCCCTCTAAGGTATTTTCATTATGTCGGTTATGTGACTGTGATATACTACATTTTATAATTTTTTATTATATCATTCTATTTATTAAGTTAATCATATAATTGTAAAAAATATAGTTATATGCTTATTTACTTAGTTATTACACAAGCGATTATCATATCTTACGATATACGATACAGAAGCTGTTGGATATATGTATGCCCTAGAGGCCATTATGTGATAGTGGATGTATCTATACATGTATATATATATATTCGGTATGCATTCTTGCTCGACATGATAGTATGCTATCTGGTTCTTCTTTATCTGACATGTTGATTTGATCATGCTTGTTATTCACTCATACATGCTGATAAAGCCCTGAGGATATTGGCTTGACTGCTCTGATTATGATGGAGATCATACTAGTGGGACATCTGTAGTCTATAAGCATATCCTGGAAAGTCCCTAGTCGTAGGTATATCGAGAAGGGGCATTGATATACCAGAGTAGACTAGCGTATATGATACTAGACCCATGTGATGGGCGATGGATGATCCCATATCCATTGGTGTTTGACATCAAGATCATATACGGGTGCTCAGTGGTGACTGGGTACACTGGACGGACTCGCCGAGAACTCCTATATGGAATTATATCTATCGTCGGATAGCAGTTCTCAGGTGACACTGGTACAGGTTAGTCTGTAGACCCGAGATCGTCATAGAGTCTTGTGTGTTCTCCCACTGTACTTTGATTGCCACCCTACCACGGCTCTACTAAGTCGTGCAAACAGATGGCCGTTGAGTACAGTCCCGAGACACACGAAGGTAATGAGCGATAGGAGGGGTTTCGTCTCTCCCGGTATTGTGGTTGATGCTGTGCTGTACCCGACTGGTTATATCAGTAAGTCCCTGGCCAGGACTGCTGAGATTTGCTGATAAGTGTTATCGGTAGTTTCTCGATCTGTTATAGACCACCGGCACGACTTATTGAGTTATTAGGGTCGACGTGACCATCCCTAGGCTCGATATGCAGCATATCTGACGAAGAGACCGGACTGTACGGTAGTGTTGCCGGATGGCTCGACGGGAGTTGTAGCAGGTTCGCTTGTTTTCTTCTGATCGCTCAATACCCGGGTGGCCGTTACGTTTAGCTGACCGCTTGCGGCTTGAGGATATCTGATATGATCATCACCCTCTGCCGGCGTATTGACGAGTCTTAGAGTCCCACAAAGGAGTTACCCAGTCCAGACGAAACGTTGTGGTGCGCGTATGCGATATGCGCATGCACCCGATTAAAATGTGCTTATATGATACCGAACATTGATCGGGTGGCCTGCTTTTGGTGGGGTCGTATGAGATATGACCGGATTGATAAATTAAGTGTTGATTTATCATCTAACCATTAGTTTTCTCACTTGAAACCTTTCTAGGGTTTGATATATGTATGCATGCATGCATGTGTTTCTTTCTTTCATTCTAGTTTCATGCACATGTGGATGTGCATACATGCATACATACACCCATCCATCATGGTTGTTAGCATATGGAAATGGTGGCAATATAAGACTCACACCATGGATTAAATTATGGATTATTATTTAATTTTGGTTTTAAAACAAAATGAAAAGGAAAGGATAATCATTCTAGCTTCTACATTCTTCCTTTGACCTAACCATGCTTACCTACCTCTTAACTTGAGTTATCCTTCTCTTTATCATTTAAAACTCAAGTTAAATAATGTCTCCATCATTTTAACCATGGTTCATAGTAAGAAGAAATAAAATATATATTGATATATTTCTTTTCTTCTAGTGAGTGATCTTTATCTTATTACCTCTTGTGAAAAATATTGCCACCATCTTCTTCCTCTTTCTCATTTGCTCTCTAGCTTTTTCTAGTGAGTAAATCACACTTAAAGAAAGATTTTTTGAAGTGAGAATCTTAACCACAACTTCATTCTACACAAGTTTAGCCAACTTGTTTAGAGTGTTCTCTTCGGTTTTACGAAGTTGCGAGCTTGGACGGAGAACTCCGTGGTGGATCGTCGTGGACACAAGAGGACTTCAAGAGGACTTCCATTCAACACCCTAGAGACCAGCGAAAGGGAGCTACAAAGGTTGTAGTCTCGAAACCCTAGATTAGTTCGCTTTAAATTTCGAAACCCTAATTTTCTAGGATCGATTTCTTTGCATGTTCGTTTAGCACCATAAAAATTTAAACTTTTGGACTTGTGATGCTTCAAAACTCTTCATAGGGTGCTACACAAACCTTACAGAAGCAACAACGATATACAATTCATATCATGATTTGACAACTTTGCATGCGTATACCTCGCACTATGCATATATATGACAACTAATCATCTTATATTTCTGTTTGAATAATAAAATACTCAGCTTCGGATCAAGATGATGGAAGGTGAGGAATGTGATTCTATCTGGCTTATGGTTTGTATCATGTTGAATGTGATTCCATCTGGCTTATGGTTTGCTTTTTGATGAATAAAATTCCGTGTAACAAATCTCACTGTGCTTTTCACTAGGACTATGTCCTAGTTTAAGAGAATTTAAATGATTGATCCTTGGTTGCATAAGCCTCACATGATCAAAGTCATATCTACTTAGTGACTCAATGATCGTGTGTGTGTTGCAGCAGTGCCCTCATTTGCTGATAGTGCCTTGGTGAACATTTGTGCCAAGATAACATGGATGCAATTGTAGTAGCTCGCTCAGTTCTTTGGTGGAGCTTTCTCAACTTTCAGTTGCCCTCCATAATTGAGTTCACTTTTACGGGGAAAGGTTTGGTTGATTGAAAAGAAGACATGCAGGGCTTAGTGTGCTTACATTTAAAATAATCTCACACCAATAGTAATAGCTATACAATCACTGGTATGGATTAGGATACTAGAGAAGCTCTACAACTTCCACATGAACATTTAGAACTATTTCGCTAACAATGTGTGTATTAAGCACAAGGAATCCAACCTAAGAACATTAGTTTGCAATAGGCATAGCATTGCTCATTATTCTTTTTGGATTCTGGATAATGCCTTGGCTTAAGGAAAACCGGAAAAATCAATTAGACTAGGTTAAGTTTTTGAATTGGGTAATAAATAAGTAAGAAAGAATTACTAAGTACTTTGGGATATATAGCGGAGATATCTCATAACGATTAGAGATTGTCTTTGAATTAATATAAAAGCTTTTCAGAAAACAAACAAACAAAAACTTTGCAATTTGGGGGGAGCAATGGTGGAGATCTCTTATAAGGGCCGAAAAATAGAGCTTCCCGCATGATGGTTTTCTTTCGATATAAATAACAAGGATTGCCAAATATTTGTGGTAAGCTTTTGATTCCCTAATCTATAGAAAGCGTACGGTAAAGTTCTCTTGTAGACTTGTACTTCATTTAATACTTTAGTGGAAATTCCTACTATCAGTATTCCCAATAGGAAATACGGAATATCTCAACTAATCATTAAGGATTATTACGGGCCATCCACTTGTCCCTGTTGTCCACGATTTTTTCATCTAGAAATTTTGGCAATAATCAAGCATGGTTTGAAGTTAGGTCGACTATGAGTCATGACACTTTCCCAATCCTTTCACAGGACATCGACTATTAGCAAATCCCATTTCTAATGGAGGAGGAAAGGAAAACAAACAACTCAGATGATTGATTTTTCTTTTTTATTTGTACATACCTCGTTAAATTCTTCGATATTTATATATGCCTTTGAAAATCATTTTGTATGCCTGCATTCCCCTTGGAATCTTAAACAATTTTGCATTATTATAAAGAACTACTTAGGGTTACTCATTCTACACAGAAACACAATTAATCTGTTTGGAACTAAATTCGAACACAAAACCAACGAAACGAAGACTAAAAAAGGAAAAAAAAACTTACGGGGAAAAGAAATTTCTAGATGCAGCGAAACGCAAGGAGCGAGAGCCAGCGGAAAATTCCACGGGGCTGCCCCTGCGGAGTCGAGAGAGAGTAGAGAGAGGAAGGGGAGGGCATAGAGTCGCCATTGGTAGAGCTGTAGATTGATGGAGAGAGTGAGGGCATTAGTGGCAATGAGAAAGTAAGGGGAAGAGAGCTTTGCGAGCTCACAGAGAGAGGCGGGGAGAGAGAGAGGGAGAAGAGATGGGGATAAGAGGCTGGCGGGCATGAGGGTGATTGCGGATGAGTCTGGGCTGGACCGGGATGTTGAACCGGGCATTTTGTTGGTGTTTGGTGTTTTGGACCGGTCTTGGTGTACCCCTTTCATCTCACTTTAATGGATCAGGCCTACCCATTTACCCCACGACACGAACAGACAGTATCTCTGCTATCCCTATAATAATGCAAAATCTCTATCTCTATCTTAGTGCAAAAGGTATGGGATCTCCAATTTTGAAATTGATTTGAACATTTGGCTATCTAATTTGCAAGAGAAATACATTATATATATAATCAAAGCCCGATTTATAACCACAACTAATCCCAGACATTTCTTCCAATAACTAATTCTACAATGTTACTTGCAACGCGTGTGCAATATATCAGTTATCTCTATTGCAGGGGTCAGATTCATTGAAAAAATATTTTAAATATCTAATCTCAATTTGTAATCGCAACTAGCCCCATACATCCATGGACCTCTTAGTAAATAACTCCATACAAATTTCTTTTTAAACATACTTAATGTTGGATATGTATACCCTAGAGGCCATTATTGTATATGTATGCATGTGGATGCTGGGGATATGTATGTACAGGATAATCTTGCTCAGTTATATAGTATATTATTTGAGTTGTCTTTATCAGAATATGTGTATTTGTTTTTATTGATGTATTATCCAGCTTACACATATTGATAAAGACTTGATACAGTAGTATACTATTATGGTTTGACTTCATCTTAACATGTACATATGTTATATATGTCGACCACATGTTGATAAAGCCCGTAGGATCTTGCTTGACTACCAGTGTTATGATGGCGATCATACTTGTAGGAGCTGGGTGGTCTATAAGCACATCTTTAAATGTCCCAAGTCGCAAGAGTATCGAGATCGGGCATCGATACTCCAGAGTAGACTTGCGTGTACATTTCTAGACCCCGACGAGGGGTGGTGGTTGGTCCCATAACCATTGGTGTGATCACCTAAGATTATATACGGGTGCTCACTGGGGGTGAGTACACTGGACAGACTCGCCGAGAACTTCTAGATGGTATTATACCTATCGTCATATAGCGGTTCTCTTGTGACATGTATATACAAGGTTCATCTACGTTTTGATGAAGTCAAACTTTTTGACTGCCACATCAAAACAGATGTTCCAACTCCACGATACCTGCTTTAACCCGTATATTGATTTAAGCAACTTGCACATCTTTCCGCTGCTCCCACTGTCTACGAATCCCTATGGCAGTGTCATGTACACGCTCTCTTCTAAATCACCATTTAGAAAAGCGGTCTTGACGTCGATTTGTCAGATTTCGTAGTCATAGTATGCAGCAATGGCAAGTAGGATCCGGATGGACTTAAGCATAGCTACTGGAGAAAAGGTTTCATCAAAATCCACACCTGGTTATTGACGAAAACCTTTTACAACAAGTCTAGCTTTGAAAGTCTCAACTTTTCAATCTACACCAAGAATCTTCTCAAGATCCACTTGCTCCCGATGTGTTTTACCCCTTCAGGTGCAACTACCAAAGTCCATACTTTGTTGGTGTACATGGATTCCATCTCAGATCACATAGCATCCAGCCATTTCACAGAGTCTCCACTCGTGATGGCCTGCTCGAAACTAGTTGGGTCATCATCTTCCATGATGCAATCCCCGCTCCCACTATCATTGAGAAAACCGCAGTATCTCTCAGGTGGATGAGGAACCCCACTAGATCGGCGGAGAGGTTGAGCTTCATTGGAGACTATTGAATCCTCCAGTTCTACCAAATCATCAGCTGTTAGTTTGTCTAAGCTAGAACCTCTTCCAGTTCTACCACATGACCACTAATTTCATTTTCAAAAAATTCCTTTTCTAAAAAGGTGGCATGCCGAGAAACAAAACACCTTTTGTTCCTCAGTGTAGTTGAAGATATACCCTCGCGAATGTTTGGGATATCCAACAAACTAGCATAGAACTGACCTTACCTTGAGCTTGTCCGGATTTTGCTTTTCAACATAGGCCGGATAACCCCATATCTTAACTCGTTTAAGAGATGGTCTATTCCCATTCCATATCTCATATAGAGTGGTAGGCACTGATTTGGATGGAACTCTATTCAATAGGTATGCGGCTTCTCAAGCGCAAAACCCCAAAAGAAAACAGGTAACTCAGCATTACTCATCATAGAGCGCATCATATCTAATAGGGTGCGATTCCTACGCTCCGATACACCGTTGTGATGTGGTGTATATGGAGGAGTAAGCTGAGAGAGAATCCCATTCTCTTTTAAATAATCCAGGAACTTCGTGCTTAAGTATTCTCCTCCCCGATCAGATCGAAGGATTTTAATACCTTTACCCGTTTGGTTCTCTACTTCGTATTTATATTCTTTGAATTTCTCAAAAGCTTCAGACTTGTGTTTCAACAGGAACACATGTCCGTATCTTGAGAGATCATTAGTGAATGTAATGAAGTACGGGAAACCATTCCTGGCATGTGTAGACATGGGACCGCATACATTAATATGTATCAGTCCCAAGAGTTCAGTAGCTCTTTCTCCGTGTCCAGTAAACGGAGTTTTGGTCATTTTACCTTTGAGACATGACTGGCAAGTTTCATAAGATGTAAATTCGAACTGGTTCAAAAATCCATCTTTATGTAACTTAGCTAGCCGTGACGCATTGATATGGCCTAGTCTACAACGCCACAAGAAAGATTCGTTCATCTTTGAACTTTTTCTCTTGTGTGTGTTCTGTACATTAAGAACTGTAGTTTGATTTAGAACGTATATGCCATTACATAACGTGTCTGATCCAATCAACTTTTGATTCAGGAAGATGTTCATAATATTATCCTGCAGTACAAAATTATATCCTTCTTTAGTTAATAAAGAGACCGATATAATGTTAATAACATTCGTTCAGAATCAATGTATTACCACTTGGTAATATAAGATGATAATCGCCAACTACCTTGGCTGCAACAATTACACTATTTCCTACTCTTATATCCTTATCACCTAGTCCCAGTTCTCTACCTCTCTTAAGCCCATGTAACAGATTACATATGTAGGATCCTGATCTGGTATCTAATATCCAGGACGTAGAGCATACTGAAAAACAGTTATCGGTAACAAACACACCCGAAGAAGATGCATCAACACGCTTATTCTTCGTCTGGGTCGCGTGAGAATCCGGATATTCCCCTATTTCCTGCTCAGACTTGTAACAATTATAAGATAGAGCGGAACCAACATTCCCCAGCTTAGTATAACAAGCGGGTTCGGTCAATACATCCATATTATTATCTTGATTAAGGCGTGACATGGTCGCTACCTAGAGAGAGAGAGAAGAAAACACTTTGCGTATGCTCTTGCAAGATTAGATTGGTTATTATTTTATCTAATCAGGATGGCTCCCACTGTTTTTATCAAATCTTCCTTCAAATCCTAAAAGGTAAGACTAGCCGGGATTAATTACACCTTACAAGTTTGCCAATCATTCAGCCATGCCAGTGTCGGTACTTTAAGGGGGGTTCTTCGTGCTTTCGCACGGACCTAATTAAAATAAACCTCGTTTTCCTAGAGGCATAACCCCGTTGACACCTTTCTAGTCACATACTTGATCGGCTAATTGTAAAGTGCAAAACTCTTCCAGGAGTAACTGTTACTCGCAGCGGGTATCGGGATCCAACTATCTCATAGAAGGTATGCAATCTCATTGCAAATTTCAACACTTGAAATTCCCGATAATGTTTTGCCCCTAGCAACTCATGATCTTAGCTATGGTCAACAAATCATAAGCGCTAGTCAAGTTCAACCCGTCATTTACTGATTGAATTAAACCTACCCGTACAACCTTTGGCTATGATCAACAAAGCCGTACGACTATCCTAACTCAATCGCATTATATACTGCAGATAAGCACTAATTAGCTACTGCACATTACGCCTTGGTTATGGTCAACAAACGTAGCACAAATACTAAATAGTACTTATCTGAAATGACGGAGGGCTACGACAGGTTTTTAAGAAAACCTTTTGCGCAATGAACTTGATATCGTTGTAGAATCGAGTGATTTTGAAAAAGAATGTTTTTGAGGCTTTTTCTAGTTTTGCTAAAGAGGTCACTCCCGGTGAAGGGATCTCGGCTCTTTCCTCATCGAATGAGGTGCTGGATATTCATCAAGGAATACCATTATGCAAAACAAGAACTAGAGAAGCTATCAAAAGACAAAACCGAATGAGTTGTAGTATTTGCTAGTTTTGCTAAAGAGGTCACTCCCGGTAAAGGGATCTCGGCTCTTTCCTCATCGAATGAAATATTGGATATTCATCAAGGAATACCAATATGCAAAGTAAAAACTAGAACTACCCTTTTTGAAAATTTAATTCTACAACATTTTTAGGTTTCTTTCTTTTTCATTAATCTCATTAATGAAGTCCCATCATATATGCTTCCTAAGTATCACAGATAAAGACCCGAAAATACTTGTATAACATACGCTTATGCCATCCGTATTCGTCACGAGGTCCCGTCATGCACCTTTAGGTTAGATAACTAACAACAGAGCAGGGACAGGACTAGTGCGGATGCAAAACATAAGCAACGTTATCATATATATAATATAAAGCATTCATCTCAGGCAGTTATATGATCTTATCACAGAATATTGGAGCAGAAGTCAACATATGAAATATTGGATATACTAGGAGGTCCGTGTTTTAAATTAAGCCAGCAAAAAACACGGATTCCACGGCCGTGATGAATAGACAAACCCATATCCCAAGATCCCTACGAGAGCGGCAAGCAATCCTGCCAATTCTAGAGTTAGGAGACCCGGACTCGACTCCCCGAGATGGTCTCCCACTGGACTCTAGAACCCGGTTACTTATGCTCCCCGCCTTGGGTCTATCCTAATGCGGAAAGGTAAATAATATACATCGATGATGACATCATCCTCAACCCGGAAGTGCCCCAATAAAAAAATATTACATACAGGTTTTTACATGAATGAAAATAAAAAACTTTCATCTCACGCAAAAACCCCCGGCTATCAAACGCGGTGATCCAATATAACATATTACAACAACACATAACATCACATGCCATCAACGTAAGTAAATATGCGTATCCCAATTGTCGTTGATATATAGTTTAGAAACCGGCGATACACCACATATTACACTTACGGTCGCATAAAAGAAAATGAAAACTACAACAATTGGAATCCGCAATTATCTTAGACATCATAAACCCGAAATATCACATACTTCAGATTTCATGCCTAACCATATAAATTCCTTAGACATCATAAATCTGAAATATAACATATTCCGAATTTCATGCCTAACATTATAAACCCGACATTTTAGTCTCAAATTGAAAACACTTTTCAATATAGTTGGGCAATTCAACAAGATTCCCAACAGTTGATCGAATGCTCGTCGGAAACAATAATAGAAGGCCTCACCCCCGATACCATCGACGAAGTGCAGTTAGGCGGAACACCGCGGTTGCGAGCACCCGAACGGATGCTTTTGGCTACGGGGTTCTTGATTGATCGTATGGATTGTGTTTTGAAAAGTTTAATCACAATCAAAGAATTTATAGCCGCAATCAATAACGGTGTCGAAATAGTTTCGTTAATAAGAACGGATCGTCCACTGAGATGCGAGGATTTATTCGATCTTGTTTTAGATGAATTGAAAGAAAATAAAATTCAACAAAGAGTTTCAAGATTATTAGATGAAGTATTTTCAAGAAACATCAAGAAAAGAGGTTCAAGAATTAATAATCACGAAAATGTCCAGAATCAATTTAAATTATCAATAAAGTGTAGAATAGCTTGCTAGGAATCGGTAGGAATTTATAGCAATGATGAATACTAAAAATTACTAATCTTATCTATTGATGAATTATAGCTTAGATCGATGGTGATGAATGAAGATTAGGGATCTATTGAAGAAACTAGAATTTCTCCTTTACTACCCCTTGTCTTTTCATTGATCATCATTCAATTCAAGCTTTTAGCAAAGAGAATCATCAATCATTTAATCCCTAATTTATAACGAAATTATCAAGAATGGTGATCTCGCTCCAAATTAGGTCATTGACAATTTTTTCCCTAAAGTTCATAATTCTCATAAGACTTTAAGATTAGTTTAGGATTTCATCATCATTTGATCTACCGATTTCCTTCAATTCCTTAGCAAGCGGAGATTTACTCACGCATCATGAAAATAAAAGAATCAAGAATGAGAAATTTCATAATGCAAGAATTTAAAGAAAGCAAGAGTTAACAATTGATTACCTTTATTAAATCTTCTCAAATTTATACTTCTCAATCCGAGATTATAAGACTAAGCTCTCGATCACTCCTTTGAAAAGAGAATTTATCGTCGATTTTTGCGTGGCTCGATCACCGTGAGACGTGGATCATTCGCGGATCTCTTGCTCTTGATGACGATCAGCGTTGCGATAAAGGATCTTCGATGTCTTCGCTTGATGCAGTTCTCAACGATTCTTGATTTGGATTGGATTTGGATTGGATTTGGATTTGGTATTTTGATCACAAGTTGTGTCACTCAACTTGTGTAATGAATTGGCTCAA
Organism: Agapanthus africanus; assembly: GCA_030015575.1. Taxonomy (NCBI): domain Eukaryota; kingdom Viridiplantae; phylum Streptophyta; class Magnoliopsida; order Asparagales; family Amaryllidaceae; genus Agapanthus; species Agapanthus africanus. The sequence continues at coordinate 358,496,457 of CM057343.1, forward strand.
TGTTCAACAACCTTTACAATGTAGCTCTATGTCTCTTTTTATAGCCTTCATCAATCTTCCACTAGAAGCTAGGTTAATCTTCCCCAAGAAGCTAGGTAGTTATAGGAAAGCTTCTAGAATAAGGTAGTTATGAATCTTGCTTAAGAAGCTAGGCTGTTATAGGGAAGCTTCTGGAGTAAGTTAGGAAGTTTGAAGCGTCTCAAGCAAGCCAGGAAGTTGTAAATGAAGCCTCTGGAAAAATATCGAACCCGACGCCCCCAACTCGGCCGCGAATCCGCGGCGGATCGCCTTCATATGGCCGCGGTTCCGCGGCCATATGATGAGATCTCTGCATGATATTTCTTGTGGCTTCTGGTGTAGGTCTTTAGGTCTTCTTTAGATGTCTGGAATCTTATAATGTTTGCTTGGTTGCTGCCAGTATTTGAATCTTTGGTTTTTTTGTATTATATCGGCAGATTTCTGATTCCTGTTATTTAACCTGAATAATCTGATACAGGATCTTAATAAAGAATGTGAGAGATACAGAATATTATGCATGAAATATCAACACAAAATTTCCTTCATAAGACATTGATTATATATATAACACGTGGTATTTGATATTTTCCAGATGAACTGGTAATATGTGCTATATTTATAACAACTATCTTCAAATGATTAGAATGAGTAAGGAAATTGTCGTGTTGAGAATGCAATATTTTTCAATGAACAAATTCCCCCAAACTTGATTTTGATCGTCTCGAGCAAACTTCTTTTATTTAAGAGAAGGAGAAAATATAAAGAAAGAGAAAAACTAAATAGCACACTTTCGTAGGCAACACGATTGCACTGAGCACGTGTAACAAACTTTTAAACCTCTAGGTGTCCCTAGTAGGAGGAGTGTTGTCTCCTGAGGGTTTTCAGCGGATTGCACCCACAAAATCTTATAATAAAAGGAAGACTGTGAAAATTACATATAAAGATAAGAACTGTAAAAGAAAGACTTTGAAAATCAGAGTTTCCAACTACACTAGTTTTTTGGTTGTCATGAGCCCTATCTTAATAGTCATGAAAAGATATTAGAAATCACACCATCCCTCAATAAAACATTGCCTTTATTCTTCATCCCTACCTTTCTTCCAATCACCGATCATATAACCCTACGTGTGTGTAAAAGACATCCCTACACTCGGAGAATTCAATTCAAGCTATCATACTCTTGTCCATCTACCTCAGTACTTTTTAGTTGGTGAATATTTTAGATGGAATTGCTCACACATTTTTCATGCGACCGTTAATACTTCTTGAGGTACTAACCGACCGATTACTCAATGTGCTCACATATTAGGCGTAATTAGCAATTTTCTCGTCTTGCAACACCTAAGGCTTAGCAGTGACTCCCAAACCAGTTGGTCTAAGGCACAAGGTGATGAAGCACCCTCGCTATATTTTTTTATGCTGCCTTGGTGATTACAAAACCAGTGTTCATTTTTCTTCACCATTTTATATTTTTATACTTTATTTATTATTTTCTTTGTACTTTGTTTTTTAGACAAGAGCATTTCAAGGTATCCTTTACTATCCCGAGTTTCAAGACGTGTGCAAGTGCGTATAGTAGGGTATCAACGTTCAGATGTTTAGCTTTCAGAATAGGAATTATTTTTCAGACTTATTTTTATTCTCAGATTAGTGACTTCCTTCATCTTACTAACCCTTGGGACAACGCTCGTAGCTACTTATTACTAGTTTCGTTTAATAAAATATCTAACTTTCTTGGTTTTCTTAAACTTTTCCAATCTTTTAAATGTAATTTTTCACTTTCTAATCTTTTATTATAAAAGATTAAATATTAAATATTTTTTTATATATGTTTTGTGCTTATGCAAAGTATGATGCAAAGTGATGCGTAAATAAGTACAAACCTCCCCCAAACTTGTTTACAACAGTGTCCTCACTGTTGCCATCTGTTAAATCTCAAAAACCTGTAAGCTTGGGAGGAAAAGTTATTAATGGGGGCAAGAATAGATGAAAGTGAAAATCTCCCCCAAACTTATTCTTTTATTACTCACCTCCATTCTTATGATGAGACAGTATTATCAAGACATGGAGGTGAGACGGAGGAAATTTAGTCATGATAAAGCAGTTCCTGTAAAAACAGGAGCTCCTCCGTAGGGTCAGTGGAAAAATACGGTTTTAATCTATGTCCATTCATTTTGAAAATTGTAAAGTTTTTATCATTTTCAACCTCAACTGCCCCGTGCGGGTATACATATCGCACAACAAATGGTCCTTTCCAACGAGATCGTAGCTTACCCGCATGAAGATGGAGACGAGAATCGTAAAGAAGGACTTGTTGACCTGGGGTAAAAGTTTTTCTCAAAATATTTTTATCGTGAAATATCTTAGTCCGATTCTTTACAATCACGGTATTATCGTAAGCTTCATCGCGGAGTTCGCTTAGCTCATTTAATTGCAGCTTCCAAAAGTTGCAGGCTTGATTTAAATCAAAGCTAAGTTCTTTTATAGCTTATATTTCTTTGTGCTCAATCTCGACCGGAAGGTGGCAAGCCTTTCCAAACACTAGACGATAAGGAGACATACCGAGATCAGTTTTATAAGCGGTACGGAATCCATTTGATTGATCGTATGGATTGTGTTTTGAAAAGTTTAATTACAATCAAAGAATTTATAGCTGCAATCAATAACGGTGTCGAAGTAGTTTCGTTAATGAGAACGGATCGTCCACTGAGATGCGAGCATTTATTCGATCTTGTTTTAGATGAATTAAAAGAAAATAAAATTCAAGAAAGAGTTTCAAGATGTATTAGATGAAGTATTTTCAAGAAACATCAAGAAAAGAGGTTCAAGAATTAATAATCACGAAAATGTCCACAATCAATTTAAATTATCAAGAAAGTGTAGAATAGCTTGCTAGGAATCGATAGGAATTTGTAGCAATGATGAATACTAAAAATTACTAATCTTATCTATTGATGAATTATAACTTAGATCAATGGTGATGAATGGAGATTAGGGATCTATTGAAGAAACTAGGGTTTCTCCTTCACTATCCCTTGTCTTTTCATTGATCATCATTCAATTCTAGCCTTTAACAAAGAGAATCATCAATCATTTAATCCCTAATTTGCAACGAAATTATCAAGAATGGTGATCTCGCTCCAAATTAGGTCATTGACAATTTTTTTTCCTAAAGTTCATAATTCTCATAAGACTTAAGATTAGTTTAGGATTTCATCATCATTTGATCTACCGATTTCCTTCAATTCCTTAGCAAGCGGAGATTTTCTCACGCATCATGAAAATAAAAGAATCAAGAATGAGAAATTTCATAATGCAAGAATTTAAAGAAAGCGAGAGTTAACAATTGACCACCTTTATTAAATCTTCTCAAATTTACACTTCTCAATCCGAGATTACAAGACTAAGCTCTCGATCACTCCTTTGAAAAGAGAATCTGTCATCGATTTTTGCGTGGCTCGATCACTGTGAGACGTGGATCATTCGCGGATTTCTTGCTCTTGATGATGATCGGCGTTGCGATAAAGGATCTTTGATGTCTTCGCTTGATGTAGTTCTCAACGATTCTTGATTTGGAATGGATTTGGATTGGATTTGGATTTGGTATTTTGATCACAAGTTGTGTCACTCAACTTGTGTAATGAATTGGCTCAATGTTCAACAACCTTTACAATGTAGCTCTATGTCTCTTTTTATAGCCTTCATCAATCTTCAGCTAGAAGCTAGGTTAATCTTCCCCAAGAAGCTAGGTAGTTATAGGAAAGCTTCTAGAATAAGGTAGTTATGAATCTTGCTTAAGAAGCTAGGCTGTTGTAGGGAAGTTTCTGGAGTAAGCTAGGAAGTTCGAAGCGTCTCAAGCAAGCCAGGAAGTTGTAAATGAAGCCTCTGGAAAAATATCGAACCCGGCGCCCCCAACTCAGCCGCGGATCCGCGGCGGATCGCCTTGACTCGGCCGCGGTTCTGCGGCCATATGATGAGATCTCTGCATGATATTTCTTGTGGCTTCTGGTGTAGGTCTTTAAGTCTTCTTTTGATGTCTGGAATCTTATAATGTTTGCTTGGTTGCTGCCAGTATTTGAATCTTTGGTTTTTTTGTATTATATCGGCAGATTTCTGATTCCTGTTATTTGACCTGAATAATCTGATACAAGATCTTAATAAAGAATGTGAGAGATACAGAATATTATGCGTGAAATATTAACACACAATTTCCTTCATAAGACATTGATTATATATATATATATATAACATGTGGTATTTGATATTTTCCAGATGAACTGGTAATATGTGCTATATTTATAACAACTATCTTCAAATGATTAGAATGAGTAAGGAAATTGTCGTGTTGAGAATGCAATATTTTCGAATGAACAGTTCTCCTACGGTCATTTGGTCGGGGCTATAAGCATGGCTATCTAGTATTTTTATCCGGTGAGTGTTTGCGTACTATACGAGATTGCGACGAAGTTTTGATCCGAATCAAAACCCCGCGGCAACCGATTAAGTGAGACTAAATTGCTGAATTTATAAAATACTAACTAGTTTTCACAAAACTAATTATTGTGGATTCCAAATATTGTATCACAAATCACAGATATCTAGACGATGTTAAACATTTCGATCGAATCAACAAACACCTACATTTCCCAGAGAACTCAACACTTGAGACGGTTTTAAAATACTCAGACAGTGCCACAAGTACCTACGGACCAACCCAAGAAGGCACGTTCCTTGCTTCACCAACGGCGCGGCGGAACCGCTGCCAAAACCATGGTTTGGCCGTGTTTCCATGGCCATTTGGTCGAGTCAGGCTTTCGTTTTTTTTGGGGATCCATAGAAAGCCCTGCACAATTTTCTGGTAATTTTTAACTTGGAAAAATCCAACATTTGGAAAAATTTCCAGAGAGCATGGAAAACATGGGTTTCGGAATTTGATCGAACACTTTAACTTCATTTAGACGACTCCTAATGCTCTAGCAAGGCTCTGATACCGCTGAACGGTTCCTTAGCACGGCTACTGGGTTTCGGAAGGCATCAAGTATGCAATTTCATAAATTTTAGTGTGCTAAGAAACCCGGACCAAGGATCTAACTAGAGAATTAGGGTTTAACTAAGAAAGTAAACAACTTTACACTAAGTGAGTAAGGAATACAACCTTTGTAGACCTGTCCTTCACTTCTAAAACTCTGTGTAGTAGTCCCTTTGCTCCAAGTAGTGGTCTCCCGGACTCTCCTTAGTCTCCACTAGACGAAAAGAACGAGCTTGCTCAAAGATCTTCGAGGCCGAAGATGATCTACGTCGAAAAATTGCTAACTCAAGATACCTCTTCACTAATTGATGAACTAGTGAAGAAACAACCTATACTAAATGGCTAGTTTGGTATAGATTGGTGAAGTAGGAATTTTACTCACTTTAGAATTAATTTTCTCTTTTTATTTTTCTTCTTACAAGAAAGCTAGAGAGCAAAAATGGAGATGAAGAAGAAGAAGAAGTAGTGAAGCTTTGCAACCATGGGTGAGAAAATATCATATATAACTTATGTAGAGACTAAACCATGGCTAAAGATAATGGTTAGGTTAATAAATATGTAGAGTAAAACAAAATTAGTGGACTAAGTCAATGGTTTCCATAAGCTTCTACAAGCATCTTCATGAAGGGTTCCCAAGGGCGGCAGCAAGGTTTCGGGAGGCATCGTCCATACCAATTTCAAAATTTGCCGTACTAAAGAACCCTAACCCTAGAATCTTAACTAGAAATTTAGACGAAACAACATGCAAATATCTTTACATACTAAGTGAATGAGGAATACAACCTTTGTAGACCGGTCCTTCACTTCTAAAGCTCCGTTTAGTAGTCCCTTCGCTCCAAGTAGTGAACACCCGAACTCTAGTAAGGGTTCACATGAAGAAATGAATAAGCTTGCTCGAAGTCTTCGAGGCCGAAGATGATCTACGTCGAGGAGACTCAAGCTCATGCTACCTCTTCACTAATGGTAGATTAGTGGAGCAAACACCCTAAACTAAATGGCTAATATAGTAGAGGATGATGAAATAGGAATTGGGCTCACTTTAGATTTATTTTTCTCACAATATTTCATCACCTTTTCAAAAGCTAGAAAGCTTTTCCATGAGGAAGAAGAAGTTGAAGAGGGAATGAGAAAATGAAACTCATGAGGTGAGAATAGCAACCATGGGTGAGTTAGTGTCATACACTAACTCATGTAAAGATTAAACCATGGCTAACAATAATGGTTAGGTTAATAAATATCTACAAGTACAACAAAACTAGTGGACTAAGTCAAAGATACTTCAAGCTTCCAAGCATGACAATTTCCAACTAATATTGAATTACTTTAAATAAATAAAACCTCACATTATTATAGGCATGGTGTGAGTCTCATACACCCATGTAGCATGTGGTATCTAGCATAACACAAAAGATGTACATTAATATATATCACATATATACTAAGTGTACATTAGTGAGAAAAAGAAAACTTAAGTGAGCTAATATTAGTTAATGTAAATTAATATATCACATATATAATTATTCATTAAATTATTAAATCAACACTTGATTTAATAATCCGGCTATATCACATACAATCGGCTTATATCAAATGTAACAATCTATCGAATCAACACTTGATCCGATAATCCGGCTATATCACATATAACCGACCGATATCACATATCGCGAGAATAGAATGTGGTATCACATACACGCATTAATCTCGGTCCCGCACATATCACATATGTGCTTCTACTTTATTTCGCATGAACCAGGAAACCTTTGTGTAGGACTCTAAAGACTCGTCAATATGCCGGCAGTAGGTGATGATCATATCACACACCCACAAGCCGCAAGCGGTCTGCTAAACGTAACGACCACCCGGGTATTGAGCGATCAAAAGATCAACAAGTAAGCCTGCTCATATTCCTGCGAATCCAATCAAGTAACACTACCGTACAGTCCGGTCTCTTCATTAGATATGTCGCATATCGCAGCCTGGGGGCGGTATAACGTCAGACCCCAATAGCCTGATAAGTCATGCCGATGCAAGGTCCATAACGGTTCGAGAAACTACTGATAACACCTACCAGTAAATCTCAGCAACCCTGGCCAGGGATTTCCTGTTATGGCCAATCGAGCATAGTGCAACATCAACTTCCAATACTGGGAGAGACGAATCCCATCATATCGCTCATTGCCTCCATATGACTCGGGACTGTACCCAAAAACCACCGTTTTGCACGATCTCTTGAACGTGGTAAGGTGGAAATCAAAGCACAGTGGGAATTACACAAGATTCTATGTCACGCCCCGCTTCCCAGAGTGCGCTAAGATCGGCACGTGACAGAGCCAACCATACTACCTGTGGCTAGGAAACATTCTTCCACAGTCACATTACGGCTGTCTAGAAGATATCAAGAACATGAAAGTAAATAAACTATCTAGTACATATCCATGAGCCAGAATAAACGAGTCAAGAAATAATATGCGGAAGCAATAAATCCAAGTAACAATAACATCTGGAAAGTACGGAAATAACTAGCTAACTGGATACTAACAGGATCCTCACTGCTCAGCCTGACGACGGAAATACTCCTGATCAGCCTGCGACAAAGGTAGAGAATTTGGGCCATGAAAAACCCAGACGTCAGTGCGTCATAACATCAATAATAATATAATCGGGGGGTAACAAGTCATGCAGGCATGAATCATAAACAATAACATGAATGTAATAAGTGAGCAGGGATATAGAACAATGAAGTGTATCAATATATGTGACGTGCAGTGTTCAGTCTAAACTGTGCTACTGGGTTATCTATTATAAAGTTTGTTTGAAATCAATTAATGTAATCCTCCATGTAACTCAAAGGATATATCTCGTTATCCCCCAGGACCACGGATCAGGTAGTGGGAGTCATGAATGACTCTGTCCTGTTATCCCCCGGGACTACGGATCAAGTAAGAATCATGAACGATTCTGTCCCGTTATCCCCCGGGACCACGGATCAAGTAATACCCTTGTAAGCTACACTTTAGTTTACACTTTTGATTTCCCCATACCCCCAAGGTTATGTGTTCAAGTCAGGTAGTGAAAATCTGGAGCTAATGCCAACACAGGATCAAGCATGAACATGTTTGTCTATACAGACAACAGGATATGTCCATCGGGACAACATTTCAGGATTGTCGGCATTAGAAACTGTAACGTTTTAGAAATCGTTATACGAATTTTTCCGTTTTAGGGTAAAATTGTCGGTATTTTCCGTTTTAACCCGACTGTGATCAAACTTCCGTATAGACTTGCCAGCACCTAGTTTAGCCAAAATAAAACTAGTGCGCGAGCTTTGGGGGTATTTGGGAAGTTTTGGTTCAGATAGAATTTTTCCATATTTTAATATTATTTTAATGTGGTATTTACATATTGAATTTGGGAAATTTCCTTCTATGAGAATTATTGCAAATAATCAAGTTTAAGTAAAACCAAACCCTACTTATAATATCTAGATCTTTGTGTTGACTAAGGGAATTAAGTTTTAAAAAGAAAAGAAAAGAATGGGAGAGGTGGCATGTGCATGCATATGCATTTATGTGCATTTATTGCAAGATATAACTAGAACAATCCACACAAGCCTTCACAAAGCCCCCACCTCCTCTCTTGGCCGAGTTCTTCTCCTTTCTTCTGCCCTTGATCATTTCTTTTATCAATTTCAACAATTCCAAATCAATAAATCTCCAAAATTCCTAAAATAAATCACAAAAACACATCAAGACTTGTTTTTGCCTTCATGATCACTTGGAGCTAGGAAAGCTTGGATCTTGAGAGCAAGTGTTGATAGGTATAATCCCTACACTGTTAAATAGGAGTTTTTATGATATATAGCTCGTTGGTTGTTGCGTATAACACTTTAAATATCGATTAGTGTAATATCGTGTTTTTAGTGTCTTTTTAGAACCTCTGTGATCTGCTGTGACCTGGGATTTTTACTGAGTGACCAAACAAGATTTTTGTGATGTACTAATGAACCTAAGATTCCACCTGAGACACGAGACCCACCCCACCGGGCCTGGCCGGCGACTCCTTTGCAAATTCCGGCGACACCGGTTTTTGAGGGGATATGGGTGTTGGTTTTTTTGTGGGTAGTTGTCTGCTGTGGTTTAGGGGTGTTTGGTACTGTTTACTTTTTTAGTATTTACAGTATGCAAAATCTGGGATCGTTTTCCTATAATATAGTATTTTGAGTCCGCGTGTTACGTTATCCGACACGATTCGTGATCTTGTGCAGCTGCTGCACTTGGGTAGGTTTCGTGGTATCGTCACGCACGTTAACCACTAGACGGACACTTGTGAGTTAGTTTGGAGTTGGTGTGTCCTTTAAAACGTAGTTTTACGTTATTTGGTCGATATCTGAGATTTTTGCACTGTATTGTATTTGTGAAATTATAGCGTCGCAAGCGGGGACTTCGGACGCTGCGAACAAGGGGAAGAAGGTGGTCGGATTTTCATAGCTCGAGACCATCGGTGAGTAGATTTAACATCTACGGGGAAATCGCCCGTATGGCGTTAAGCGTCAGGGCTAGATATGATATGATATTAGCCGTATGTTTATATGCTCATATAAAGATGATGCATGAGTTTCATTGCATATAGTTACTTGTTGTGCCTGATCCTGTATCTATTGTACACTGCACTATTATTGACATTCCATGTTGCACGAGCACCGATGATATGCTACATACACACTGTCGGTAATTGCCATGATACGCACAACACAAATATTCATTGATATACCTTGCTAGTGGCTAGCGACATAGAGACAGTTATTCTTGTGCGATAGCGCATATGACATATAGCATACCTGTATACCTACATGCCTATACATATGCCATACTATACCTACATGCTCGTACATATACTTTGCCATTGTTACATGATCAGCTTTTTATAACATATATATCGGTGGAATGAGACGCTGTATATGTAGGGTTATTAGGCACTAGAACAAGGTTCTACAAGGCATCAACCATGCCAAAATCAATTTTTTTATGTGCCGAACAACCCTAACCAAGATCTTAGACTAGAGATTAGGCGAAACAAAGCATGTAAACAACTTTACATCTAAGAGTTAGGGATTACAACCTTTGTAGTCCGTTCCTTCACTTCTAAAGCTCCGTGTTGAGGTCCCTTCGCTGTGATCATCATGTACTCGGACTCTAGAGAGGCTCCATGAAGAGAAAGATGCAATCTTGCTTCCGATCTTCAATAACAAAGATGATCTACCTTGAAGAAACTCAAACCCAAGCTCTTGCTTTGCTAATCAAGTATTAGCAAAGCAAACACCCTAATCTAAGTGGTAAGAATAGATGAGGATGATGAAGTAGGAATTTAGCTCTTATTTGTTTTCAATTTCTCACTCATTTTCATCACATATGAAAAAGCTAGAAAGCTTTTCATCAAAAAGGAAGAAGAAGAAGAAGAAGCAAATCACTTTGTGATGAATAATGAAATCAAGTGTGAGGTTAGAATTGCAACCATGGGTTAAGAATATCAACTTAACCCTTGTAGAGAAATAACTATGGTAAAGGGTTGGGTTGGGTTAAGGAAATATCTATGCAAAATATCACAAGTCAAAGTCAAAGCTTCAAGAAGCTTCTTGAAAGCTTCATGCAAGCTTAACCCTAATCCAAACCTTAACCATATTTAAACTCCACAAAACATGTTGCATTTATAACCCTAACTTGTTACAATATTATATATCACATATACAATATTTATTGTAACAAAATAAAATAATGCAATTAACATATATCACATATATATCAATGTATTACCCGAGTGTGAAAAAGAATCTTTAAGTGAGCTTATATTAGTTAATGTAATTTAATATATCAAATATATATAATTATACATTAAATAATCGAATCAACACTTGATCCGATAATCCGGCTATATCGCATATAACCGACCAATATAATCTGTATCAGTTCATCGAATCAACACTTAATCCGATGACCCGGCTATATCACATATACCCGGCCGATATCTCATATTGCGAGAATTTAATACGGTATCACATACACGTATTGTTCTCGGTCCCGCACATATCACATATGTGCTCCTACTCCGTTTTGCCCGAACCAGAAAACCTCTGTGTAGGACTCTAAAGAATCGTCAATACGCCGGCAGTAAGTGATGATCATATCAAACACCTACAAGCTGCAAGCGGTCAGCTAAACGTAACAGCCACCTAGGTATTGAGCAATCAGAAGATCAACAAGCAAGCCTGTACATTCTCCTGTGAATCCAACCAGTAACACTCTCGTACAGTCCGGTCCCTTCGTTTGATATGTCGCATATCCAGTCTAGGGGTGGTAAACGTCAGACCCCGGTAACCGATAAGTTGTGTCGATATGAGATCCATAACGGTTCAAGAAACTATTGATAACACTTACCAGTAAATCTCAGCAACCCTGACCAGGGATTTCCAGTTATAGCCAATCGAACACAGCGCAACATCAACTCCCTATACCGGGAGAGACGAAACCCCTCCTATCGCTCATTACCTCTATGTGATTCGGGACTGTACCCAAAAGCCACCATTTTGCACGCCCTCTTGGACGTGGTATGATGGAAATCAAAGCCAAGTGGGAATCACAATAGACTCTATGACGATCTCGGGTCTACAGACTAACCTGTACCAGTGTCACCAGAGAACTGCCATCTGACGTGAGGTATAATACCATCTGAGAGTTCTCGGCGAGTCCGTCCAGTGTACCCAGTCTCCACTGAGCACCCGTATACCTTCTCTGATGTCAAACACCAATGGATATGGGATCATCCATCACCCATCATATGGGTCAAGAAGCGCATACGCTACTCTACTCTAGAGTATCGATGCCCTGTCTCGGTACTCCCACGACTAGGAACATTTGAAGGATGTACTTGGCGACTACTCTGTCCCCACTAGTATGATCTGCATCATAGTCCTGGTAGTCAAGTACTCATCCTAAGGGTTTTATCAACATGTAACATAGAGACAATCAGAGTACATGTTAAGATAAAGAGTAACCAGATAGCATACTATCATGTCGAGCAAGAAAGTCCTCCCCATATATGTCCAAGCATCCATTACAATATACAACGTATGTACAGTAATGGCCTCTAAGGCATACATATAACCAACAGTATATATATGTATTTTGGATTTGGATTTGTTGGGAACCGCGAGATATATTTAATGACTTGATTCATTTAAATAGCGGACTTTTCCCGTGATATGCTCATATTGATGTTTTATGTTGCATATGTTATTTTACATGGATTTACGCATTTGAGATATGTTTTCATGCGATATGGGAATTTCAAGTGTCGATGTTAGGCACTTATATTCCGAGAGATATATGGATTTTTAGAGACCGATACGTGGAACACAAGTGTCGAGGTGGGATGCTTGGGTTTTGAGGAACGTATGGATATCAGAAAGACCGATACGTGGAACACAAGTGTCGAAGTGGGATACTTGGGTTTCGAGGAACGTATGGATACGAGTATTTATGTGTCGATGTTAGGCACTGATTTTCATGATGTTTTAGAGTGTCTATGTTTGACACTCAGGTTCCATGAGACTTACAGGATTCGAGGGCTGATCTGAGGGCCGATCTGAGTATTTTGGGATTTGGGGTGTTGTTGAGTTACACCGGGTTTTTTTTCCATGCTTATGATTTGTGCATGAGATTATTTACTATCCCGCACTCAGTATTCAGTTAATATGCATTTGATTCATGTAGATATAGTACCCTGGTGGTGTACCTTGATCATGATAGTTGCATATTCATATTGTCATACTCATGCTACCAGCTTACATGCTATTGATCATTCCTGTTAGTGCATACTTGCGATTTCAGTATGATGTTATTTACTATTCACGAATTGGCAACTCACCCCCGTTGTGCCACAGTGTTTTGCAGGACTTACTCTCTGAGTAGTCACGGCAGGGCGTCTTATCATCTCTACTTTTGCGGATACCGCTACGGTTGGCTGTGAGGCCTTTGCTTTTAGGTTGGTTTGCGGTTATCCGTTTGTACATTGTATATCTTTTTGTTAGATCTAGTATTCTCCATCTACCACTTCTTGTATTTGACTTAGAGACGAGTTGTGAGGATTCGGTGTTGTATTATTATTTTGGTGACTTTGGATGCCGTGCTCGTGGGAGCCGGTTTTGTGAAAAGTTTTACTTCTTTATGCAATTTTTGTTAGTGTATATGCCCTAGGGGCCATTATTGTATCATACTTGTATGTATATTACTTAATGGAAGCTTGGGATATTCATAGTTGTATATTCAGTCTTGCTAAAAATGGTAGTATGCTACTTGGTTTGTGTCTATTTTAATATGTGCATATGTTTCTTGTAACGTATCACTTATACATATTAGTAGAGCCCATAGGATCTTTGCTTGATTACCAGCGTTGTGATGGCAGTCACACTAGTGGGGGCTGGGTAGTCTATAAGCAACATCCTATACTTGTCCCTAGTCGCAGGATTATCGAGACTGGGCATCGATACTCCAGAGTAGACTGGTGTGTACGCTTCTCATCCCAGTTGGGGAGATGGTGTGTCCCACAGCCATCAGTACGTCGTACTGGAGATAGTATACAGGTGCTCGTTAGGTTACGGGTATACCGGACAGGACTCGCAGGGGAATTGTTGGTTGGTATTATACCCGTCGTCAGTTAACAATTCCCAGGTGACATGAGTACAACATAGTCCGCAGACTTGACACTGCTACTTCGCCTCGAGTGTGTCCCACTGTTCTTAGATTGCTACCCTACCACGGCTTAAAGGAGTCGTGCAAATAGGTAGCAGTTGGGTGCAGTCCCGAGCACTTGGAGGCAGTAGCGGTTAGAAAGGATTCGTCTCTCCCGGTATTGGGAGTTGATATCGTGCTGTGTCAGAGAGCCATTACGCAAAGTCCCTGGCCAGGGCAAGCGAGATTTACTGGTAGGTTCCAGTAGTTTCTCAAGGTGTAATGGGCTACGCTCCGACACAACTTATACCGCTATTAGGGGACTGACGCTTGCCGCCCCCTAGACTAGATATGCGATAGTCTTAGACGAACATACCGGACTGTACGAAGATTGTCACATCAGGCACAGTAGGAGTTCGGATGGGTTTCCTCATCGGCCTTCTTATCGACATCTACCTGGGGACCGTTACATACAGCTAGTGCTGCTTGCGGTCTGTGGTTAAACCCACTGCCAGCGTAGTGTCGAGTCTTTAGAGTCCCACACAGAGTGTTTCCCTGCTCCAGGCGAAACGATATAGAGGTCGTATGGTTTTACGACAAGGGTTCGGACGCATACGTGTGTTTACGCACGTACGACGTTCGGACAGTTTTTACTAGTCGGCTTTGGTTTAAGCCAGATTCTAGTATCTGGTTATTGGATTTATACAGTCTAAAGTTTTTCCGTGTTTTCACGGATAGGAGGGGCGTTCTCGTAATTTGTCGGGAAGCATCTAGAAGGATGATGACATGGAGGGTAAGGTGGCATTAGCATTTAATGAATTTGTGACTCACTTAGATGAATCATTCAAGTGAGTTAATGAAGCATTTATTGCTTAATGACTCACTTGATGATTCATTGCATATATTTAATGAAGCATGATGATAATGCATTTTGATTTATTCTTTTTGATTTTCTTATGCTTCATAATATATTAGAAGTGAGAAGCTTTTTCATTCATTCTTATCATCACCTTCTCTCTCCTCAAGCTCTCTCATTCTTGAAACCCTAACTCTAACCTCTCATGTGTTGAGATCAAGGGTTAGCTAGACTAATACATCCATAACCTCACTCTATATCCCCTAGGTAGCTTAGATTAGCACTTTGAGCAACCTAGTTATCTCAAGTTAGAGATAAAGCTTGGCATAGGAGCTCTCGGGTGGATCATCTTTGATTCGAGGAGGCCGTTGAGGTGCCGATGTTCCAAGGAGCCTACGGGGAGTGGAGGACCGCGATGAAGACCCGAAGGAAAAGTAACGTGAGGTATAACTTCGAATCCGAGTAGTTAAACCTTTCGTAGTTTGCTAGTAACGGTTTAGAAACGATTCATGCGCTTAAGTCCGTGTTACGAAGCTTTGATAATCGTTTTTCATATATTCCGCCACCCCGCAAGTTCGTGGGGTGCATGACATGGACTTACAGTGGTATCAAAGCCAACTAAACCATTACTAACTTGTTAGCAACTAATTAGAACTTCGATCGTCGGAATCCACGAAAACGATACCCCGGAAACCCCTAAGTTTCTGTTAATTTTAAACATGTCAAAAAAATTATATGATATGCCTTAAAATTCACAGCAGGGAAATATAAGAATACTGGGAAAATACGAGCCCCTAACTCGGCAAGACGGCCGCGGATCCGCGGCAAGATGGTGCTTTTGGCTGCGGATCCGACGCCGAGTCAACCCCAAGTTGACTCGGATTTGCACAGTAATTCATATTTTCTGGAGTTTTGTTTTCCTGTATATTCTGTTTCTGCCCAGGTTACTTCTGTGCTGGCTTGCAATTGGGGTAGACACGGAAAATGGTTGTCGATCGATGTTCTAAGATATTTGCTAATTGGGTTTTTATCTGTAATGTTTAATGTGTTCGTAAACCTCCCCTAACTGCTAGTATGTCGGTTGGCAGGGGGTTGCACATTTTTGTAATGTTTACTGTTTGAGTATATGGACTTGATTGGAGTGTTGTGATGATTAGCCGAGGTTTGAGATGGGTTTAATATTCATTCATTCGATGTAAATGTAATATGATGTAATATTCTTTTGCGGGGCGCATCCAGGTTGCGGTTGTAGCCACCGTTGTATTATTTCTTTTTACTGTTTTTTGCTCCTAGGATAGACCCAAGGCGGGGTGCACAAACTACCGGGTACGTTGAAGTGTTTAGTGGCCTACTCACGTTGTTAAGGGAGACCGCTTCACTTCGGGTACTTGGCGGGTAGTTTGCCGTACCCGTAGGGGTCTAGGGTTGGGGTAATGGCTATTCATCACAACTGTGTAATCCGTCTTTTGTTGCAGGCTCAAAGCAAACGCAGAGTGCTAGTATATCCAATAAAGTTCATCTGTGATCTGAAATGCCTATTATTGCGTCTGACGAATGTACGATATTTATATACGATAGCTATTAGACGTCACTTATGTTTTACACCCGCGCTAAGCCAGCCCCCGCTCTGTCGTTAGTTAAGTAACCTAACGGGTAATGACGGGACCCCGTGGCGAATGTGGATGGCATAAGAGGACGTGGTATTTTCGTTGTTTTCTGCAATGATAGGATAAATGATGGGACGCATTATTATAATGCAAAGAAAATAAACCAAAGTTCAATCGTTGGAACAAATTTAAAAGAAACTACTCGGTTATTTTAAAATGATCAGAATTTTTAATTGCGGGGCTTTAACCACTCCTTTTAAAAAGTATCAGGTTCCTTCGATTATATCAAGTTCACTACGTTCACGGTTTTTCCAAAACCATTCGTAGCCCTCCGTCATTTCATATAGATAGTCAATAGTATTTAAGCTGTGTTTGTTGACTAAAGTCAAGGCACAGTGTTTGGTAGCTGTTGGATATT
The DNA here is from genome assembly GCA_030015575.1 of Agapanthus africanus. Lineage (NCBI taxonomy): Eukaryota > Viridiplantae > Streptophyta > Magnoliopsida > Asparagales > Amaryllidaceae > Agapanthus > Agapanthus africanus. Next base: position 358,513,111 of record CM057343.1, read on the forward strand.
CATATGCAGTATAGATAGATGCGTTGGTTTGGGACAGTCGTATTACCTTGTTGACTAAAGTCAAGGGTATGTACGGGTGGGTTCAAATTAACCTGGATAATGACGGGTAGAACTTGACATGTGACTTATGATTTGTTGACTAAAGTCAAGGTCATAAGAGCATGGGGCAAAAATCCATATCGGGAATTTCTAAAGAAACTGAAATTTGCAGAGAGTTGCATACCATTTGGAGTTTGATGAATGTTGGTAGGATTCCTTCAACATTATCATACGATGATATTTGGATCCCGATCCTACTGTGAGTAAATATTACTTATCAGGAGATTCGTCACTTAACGATCAATGCTATAAACCAAGTAAGTGTCGAGAAAGGTGTCAGCAGGGCTACGCCCCCAGAGAAAAGAGGTTATTTAATTAAGGAACTTCGCGAAAGCGTTGGAAAACCTCCCTCGAAGTATCGACACTGACCTGGCTGAACGGTTAAGCAAGAATTGTACGCTGAGAATAGTCCTGGCTAATTCTTCTTTTATAGTTTGAGGAGGGATTCGAGAAACAGTGGGAGTCATCCTGTTTAGATAAATTAAAAAACCACTCTAAACTTGCAAGAGCGTCATGCTAAAGTGTTTTCTTCTCTCTCTCTCTTATTTGCAGCGACCTTGTAACCACGACTAGGTTACATTTAGATAACAAATTGACTGATTCTGACTTATATGACTGGCAAAGGTCTGTCTAGATGTCCATTGCCTATGACAAGCTGGACCACCCTATTACTACTCAAGATCCCGCCGTCCCAGGTCCAGTTTCCACCGTCACGGATATGGATATCCGCCAGACAAGGGAAAAGGATAAAGCGAAAGCCAAATGCCTCGTGTTAGCTTCAGTTGATGGTGTATACCAGAAGCAGCACGAGAAGATGGACTCAGTTTCCATCTTTCTCCATAACAAAGATTTATATGGAGAGCAATCTCATATCGCAAGATATGAGACCTCGAACGAATTAATTCAAGCGAGGTTGACTTTCGGGTCATCTGTAGGGGACAACATCCTTATAATGACTAGCTGTATTGATGAGCTCAAGGACCTGAAGACCACGTTGGGAAATAGGTCAGATACTGACTTGGTTCTACAGTCTCTACCTTCTACCCTGAAGGAAACCAGGGAAGTAGAAGGAAAGAGAAAGGCAATAGTTTTGGGACTGAATGTAGTAAAAGAGGGACATTCTTATTGTTATGGGATTGAGCATTGGCAGAATGATTGCAGGGCTTTTGAAGCCAGTAGCCAGGATACGAAGCATGTTGTGACTTCAGCCTCAAGTGTATTTGTAATTGAGAACTGTTTGTCAATTAACTCTACTTCCTGGGTACTAGATACCGAAGCAAGATCTCATATCTGTAATTCATTACATGCTTTGAGAAACCGTAGAGTTATGAAGGTAGGTGATTTGTCTCTCAGAGTTGCAAACGGAATGAGCATGGATGCTGAATCCGTAGGAGAATATCGCCTAGGTTTGACAAGTGGGCAGATATTGATTCTACGTAACTGTCTGTATGTACCTAGTATGACTTGAAATATCATATCAGTATCCTCACTTTCATGAGAGGGATATGATTTTACATTCGTAAGCGATGTAATTCACATCCACCTAAATCAAGTTTTGATTGGGTCCGGTACTTTAGATAACGGCATATACGTATTGAGTCAAGCTCAGGTTTTCAATATCCAGAACACACTTAAAAGAATGTCTCCGGAATTAAATCAGGCTTTCTTATGGCATTGTAGACTAGGTCACATCAATGAGAGAAGCTTGACTAAGTTACATAGAGAAGGATATTTGAATCCGTTCGAATATCAATCTTATGCTACTTGTGAATCTTGTCTCATCGGAAAGATGACAAAGACTCCGTTTACTGGACACGGAGTAAGAGCAAGCGAGCTCTTGGGACTCGTACATAGTGACGTGTGCGGTCCAATGTCTACACATGCGAGAGGTGGTTATTCCTACTTCATTACTTTTACGGATGATTTATCTAGGTATGGATATGTCTTCTTAATGAAGTATAAATCCGAGGCTTTTGAGAAATTCCAAGAATACAAGAATGAAGTAGAAAACTAAACAGGCAAAAGTATCAAGACATTGAGATCTGATCGAGGTGGTGAATACTTAAGTACCGAGTTCCTAGGTTACTTAAAAGAGAATGGAATTCTCTCTCAGCTTACTCCTCCATACACACCACAACATAACGGTGTATCGGAGAGACGGAACCGAACCCTATTGGATATGGTACGTTCCATGATGAGTAACGTTGAGTTACCGCGATCATTCTGGGGATATGCACTAGAATCAGCTGCATATCTTTTGAACCGAGTTCCAATCAAGACTGTGCCTACCACACCATATTAGATGTGGAGTGGGAAGAAACCCTGTCTTAAGTATCTTAAGACATGGGGATGTCCAGCTTTTGTAAAGAAGCAGCATACGGACAAACTCGAGGCACGCTCAGTACAGTGTAAGTTTGTGGGATATCCAAAGAACTCCATGGGATATTGTTTCTATTACGCAGAGAAACAAAAGGTCTTTGTTTCTCAACATGCCCGCTTCTTGAAAACTGAATTTTTGGAAAATCAGAAGAGTGGGAGCGCAATAGAACTGGAAGAAATTCCAGAACCACAAGCTATTACTGAAACCTTCGTAGAACAAGAAGGTTCAGGAGAACCGGATAACCCAGCGCCACTCCGCAGGAGTAGTAGGAAGTCTCATCCGCCCGAGAGATACTACGGTTTTCTCATAGACGGGGATAGGGAGGATTACACTATTGACTATGATGAGGCTACTAGCTTCCAGCAAGCCATTCAGAGCGGCGACTCGGTAAAATGGCTAGATGCAATGCGGACCGAAATGGAGTCCATGTACACTAACAAAGTATGGACTTTGGACATTGCTCCAGATGGGGTAAAACCCGTAGGATGCAAATGGATCTTCAAAAAGAAGATTGGTGTATATAGACATGTTGAAACCTATAAGGCTAGACTTGTTGCAAAGGGTTTCCGTCAAAGACCTGGTTTGGACTATGACGAAACCTTTTCTCCAGTAGCTATGCTCAAATCCATTCGGGTCCTTCTTGCTATTGCTGCCTTCCACGATTATGAGATCTGGCAGATGGACGTAAAGACGGCCTTTCTAAATAGAAATTTGGAAGAGAGCGTCTATATGGATCAGCCAGAGGGATTCATTCAGAGTGGGAGCAGTGGTAAAGTATGCAAGTTGCTTAAGTCCATTTATGGACTAAAGCAAGCATCTAGGAGTTGGAACATCTGTTTTGATGATGCTGTCAAAGAATTTGACTTTATCAAAAATCCAGATGAACCATGCATATACAGAAAGATTGTAGGGAGAGCTGTAGTATTCCTCGTCTTGTACGTGGATGACATTCTCCTAATAGGAAATGATATTCCTATGTTACAGTCAGTCAAAAGATTCTTATCACAGAAATTCTCCATGAAAGACCTGGGTGATGCCACCTACATTCTGGGGATCCGGATCTATCGTGATAGATCAAAGAGGATGTTGGGAATTTCGCAGTCCAGGTACATAGACACCATAGTGAAGAGATTCAGTATGGATGATTCTAAGCGCGGTAACCTACCGGCTTGTCACAGAATCACCCTCTCCAAAGAGATGTCTCCCAAGACTGATTTGGAAAGGGATCGCATGTCGATTATACCCTACGCTTCTGCGGTAGGCTTTATAATGTATGCGATGTTATGTACCAGACCAGATGTAGCATACGCATTAAGCGTTGTAAGCCGGTATCAGGCAAACCCAGGGAAGAAGCACTGGATAGCCGTAAAGAACATTCTCAAGTACCTGAGGAGAACTAAGGAGATGTTCTTGGTGTATGGCGGAAAAGACCTCCAGATTGAGGCCTTTGCCGACTCCGGCTTCCAGAGTGACAAGGATGAATCCAAATCCATGTCGGGTTATGTCTTTACCCTCAATGGAGGGGCGGTCTGTTGGAAGAGTTCCAAGCAGGAGACCGTTGCTGACTCAACAATGGAAGCGGAGTACATAGCTGCTTACGATGCCGCAAAAGAAGCTGTCTGGATGAAGAAGTTCCTCACAGAACTTCAGGTGGTTCCTACCAGTGTTGATCCAATACCTCTGTATTGTGACAACAACGGCGCTATAGCTTTAGCGAAGGAACCCAGGTCCTATCAGAAGTCCAGACACATCTTAAGGCGGTATCACCTGATCAGGGAGATCGTAGATCACCGAGAGATCGAGGTGAAAAGAGTAGAGATGGAGAATAACATTGCTGATCCATTCACAAAGGCCATTCCTCAGACGCAGTTCGAGAGGCAATTCGAGATGATAGGTCTACGATATGCAAGCTCATGGCCCTAGTGCAAGTGGGAGATTGTTAGTGTATATGCCCTAGGGGCCATTATTGTATCATACTTGTATGTATATTACTTAATGGAAGCTTGGGATATTCACAGTTGTATATACAGTCTTGCTAAAAATGGTAGTATGCTACTTGGTTTGTGTCTACTTTAATATGTGCATATGTTTCTTGTAACGTATCACTTATACATATTAGTAGAGCCCATAGGATCTTTGCTTGATTACCAGCGTTGTGATGGCAGTCACACTAGTGTGGGCTGGGTAGTCTATAAGCAACATCCTATACTTGTCCCTAGTCGCAGGATTATCGAGACTGGGCATCGATACTCCAGAGTAGACTAGTGTGTACGCTTCTCATCCCAGTTGGGGAGATGGTGTGTCCCACAGCCATCGTACTGGAGATAGTATACAGGTGCTCGTTAGGTTACGGGTACACCGGACATGACTCGCAGGGGAACTGTTGGTTGGTATTATACCCGTCGTCAGTTAACAGTTCCCAGGTGACATGAGTACAACACAGTCCGCAGACTTGACACTGCTACTTCGCCTCGAGTGTGTCCCACTGTTCTTAGATTGCTACCCTACCATGGCTCAAAGGAGTCGTGCAAACAGGTAGCAGTTGGGTGCAGTCCCGAGCACTTGGAGGCAGTGGCGGTTAGAAATGATTCGTCTCTCCCGGTATTGGGAGTTGATATCGTGCTGTGTCAGAGAGCCATTACGCAAAGTCCCTGGCCAGGGCAAGCGAGATTTACTGGTAGGTTCCAGTAGTTTCTCAAGGTGTAATGGGCTACGCTCCGACACGACTTATACCGCTATTAGGGGACTGACGCTTGCCGCCCCCTAGGCTAGATATGCGATAGTCTTAGACGAACAGACCGGACTGTACGGAGATTGTCACATCAGGCTCAGTAGGAGTTCGGATGGGTTTCCTCATCGGGCTTCTTATCGACATCTACCCGGGGACCGTTACGTACAGCTAGTGCCGCTTACGGTCTGTGGTTAAACCCACTGCCAGCGTAGTGTCGAGTCTTTAGAGTCCCACACAGAGTGTTTCCCTGCTCCAGGCGAAACGATATAGAGGTCATATGGTTTTACGACAAGGGTTCGGACGCATACGTGTGTTTACGCACGTACGACGTTCGGACAGTTTTTACTAGTCGGCTTTGGTTTAAGCCAGATTCTAGTATCTGGTTATTGGATTTATACAGTCTAAAGTTTTTCCGTGTTTTCACGGATAGGAGGGGCGTTCTCGTAATTTGTCGGGAAGCTTCTAGAAGGATGATGACATGGAGGGTAAGGTGGCATTAGCATTTAATGAATTTGTGACTCACTTAGATGAATCATTCAAGTGAGTTAATGAAGCATTTATTGCTTAATGACTCACTTGATGATTCATTGCATATATTTAATGAAGCATGATGATAATGCATTTTGATTTATTCTTTTTGATTTTCTTATGCTTCATAATATATTAGAAGTGAGAAGCTTTTTCATTCATTCTTATCATCACCTTCTCTCTCCTCAAGCTCTCTCATTCTTGAAACCCTAACCCTAACCTCTCATGTGTTGAGATCAAGGGTTAGCTAGACTAATACATCCATAACCTAACTCTATATCCCCTAGGTAGCTTAGATTAGCACTTCGAGCAACCTAGTTATCTCAAGTTAGAGATAAAGCTTGGCATAGGAGCTCTTGGGTGGATCATCTTTGATTCGAGGAGGCCGTTGAGATGCCGATGTTCCAAGGAGCCTACGAGGAGTGGAGGACCGCGATGAAGACCCGAAGGACAAGTAACGTGAGGTATAACTTCGAATCCGAGTAGTTAAACCTTTCGTAGTTTTCTAGTAACGGTTTAGAAACGATTCATGCGCTCAAGTCCGTGTTACGAAGGTTTGATAATCGTTTTTCATATATTCCGCCACCCCGCAAGTTCGTGGGGTGCGTGACATGGACTTATAGTTTTCTTTTATATTTCTTTGCTTCGGCGTCGTATATATGTTTGTGGTGGTTGTCTCCACCGTTGGGCGTGATTTGCTCCCGTTTGGGATGCTTTATATATTATCTATGTTGTACCCGTTTTCGGGGCTAGTTTTTACAAAGGAGGTGCTGCCGAAATTTTCAAGAAAGAAAACTTGAGTTAGAGATTTTACTTGTGATTTTCCGAATGTTTAAAACCATGTTTTTCTCCGTTGATCCAGTTTTGGATGGTTTAGATTTCTGGGTTTCGGCTTACTTAAGTTACGTACGTCTGTAGACGTTACGTAGCTTAAGTGCCGGTTACGGGCCAAATATTAGGTCGTGACAGAAACAGGATCAGGTAACATGTCAAGTAGTGATATATCAGGCCATGTTAGATAGTGCACAGGTATCAAGTGGGTGCACATAATCAAACTGTAGCAAGTATGGGTGCGCAAATAAAAGCATGGATGCACAATTATCGATCAGGGGTTACATTATGACTAAGTAGGATGCACAATATCAAGCATGGGGTGTCAATATAACAACAATATGTAATAATGTGACATGGTATGCAAATTGATATATAATTAATGGTATGGATGCACAATAAAATATGGATGCATAATTAACTATTAGGGTTATATTTACAGTTCCAAGACTAAATGGGATGCACGTTATTAAGCATGGGGTGTCACTACAATAATAATATGAATTAATGTGATCTATAGATGCAGTTATATATATTTTAAATGATATGGATGCAAACGGGTATCCGAAAACAGTAAAACATCAGTATGGATGTACAATGTGATAAACGGGTAACATTTTACTCACATCGATGCATAATACTATACCTAGCATATAGCAAGATGATTCAGCATGCGACTAGATATGTAAATAATGATACGGATGCACACAGACGTCATATAACAGTAAAATGATAAACTGGTAAATGCAGGATGTACAACTAAACAATATGAGATGTAAATATTCCATTTGGTGCAGTATATGGTAATATAGTATGTAACAAGATAGGTTTGCATGAACTAGATGTGAAATAACTTGTACGGATGCATACGGATGTCGTAAAACTGTAAAACTAAACATGGGATGCACAATTTGAAATACAAGTGTTATATTTATTTAAATAGATGTAAATACAGTAACATAGCATGTAGCAAGATAAACTTGCCTCGATGAATCACGATACAGATATGTACGGCACGCCCGACGTCGGTAAAACGTCGCAACGCACAGGCGGCACGCGGGACGGGTCCAGGCAAGGCAAGAGGGTGATTACGCAGGCAAGGTACGTTCACTGGATCGTCTGGACTGGCAGCATCGATGCGACTCCGGCGATGGCTGGAAATTGTGAAATCAGGAATCAAGAAAAGAAAAAGAAAAAGAAAAAGAAGAAGAGGAAGAGGAAGAAGAAGAGAGGATGGGTTCTCTCTGGGGTTTGCACTGTGGTTCTCGTCTGCGATGGATCGGTGAAGGAGTTGAGGGTTGCGACTTAGGATATAGTTTGCAAAAAGCCAAGGGAAGGAGATGTTGATGGTGAACGATAGAGAACAAAGAGATGATGGTTGGAGGACTCGGCCTGAGGGAGACGACAAAGAAGATGATGATGGAGTCGCAGTGAGGGGCAAGCGTCTGGAGCGAGGGTGGTCATGGGTTTGAGGCGAAGGTTCTGATATCTGGAGAAAAGATATGAAGACGAGGCGGGTCTCGGTTGTGGGGTGCGGAGGCAGGAGACGCCGGCGGTTGAGGGAGTCGAAGGTGCTGGGTCGAAGATGAAGGGATGCGGTGATTGGTTGAGGGCTAGAGCTGAGAGTTGAGGGCGGTTGAAGGAGGATGTATGGTGGCTATGAGGGTGAAGGGGGTCAGTGGTGAGAGGTGGCCGGAGTTGAAGATCTCGGGGTTTGATGGGTTTGTTCTCTGTTGGGTTTGGGTCGGTGATGACATGGGATCTCAAAGGAGTTAGGGGTGCTCGGTTTGATGATGAGGGCTGTTGGGGTGAGATGGGTGCTGCTGCGTCGTTGGAATGCGCCGGTGAAGTTGATGGTGTGCCGAGGTAAGGGCTCGATGGTGATGCTGGTCGGGCTTGTTGGGTTACGGCAGTGCTCCGGCCGTCAATCCGACGCCAAATACGGAACAAAAACTTTTTACAACTCGGCGCTACCGCAACCAAATACCCGGATCGTTCCATTAACCATTTTCTAGCTAACTACAAAGTGAGTTTGGAGATTATACTGATCGATCCGTGTCCTTCGGTCTTCAATCTCCACGCTAAACTCCTCACTGCTGCGTCGATGAAGTTCGCTCTCCGATCTCGCTCGTCGAAGTGGCTCCACGTCGATGAATCTTTATACGGGCTCCCGGTTCAAACTGAAGCAACTCAGACATGAAGTTTGCTAGCCGACATGTCCAAGAATGAAGTAGAGAGAGTGTAGAATATTTTGTCTCAAGGTACCCATACGATTGGGTGGAGGTAAATTGGAGTTGCTAAGGAGGTAATGTGAGCAAAAGATTTTTGGCAAAGGAAAAATCAAGCTTGCAAAATAAAATGAGCTCGGCCACTTAGCAGGAAATGCTTGCTGGAAATTCTTGGGAGGGTGTGAGTGCAAGGGATTAATAATCAAGCAACACAAATAAACATAGATCCTTCAATGGCACCCACCCATCGCCACAAAAAGGCCCCCTGCTTTTCCAAAGAAAAAACAATGAATGCAAATAACCCCTTCACACTTAAGCCCATGCCTCAATCAATGATGCCCATGCTGCCCACTGTGCCCACCATGCTCTCGAAATGGGCAGCCCCACGGAGCAAGTATTTCAGTGCAAGGAAAAAGGTCAAGGTCAAAAAGCTCACGATAATTAAACATGGATCAAGATGTTTTAGACGGAAAAAAAAACTGGCAACCCCGAAAGTAATCCCGTAACGAATTACGAGATTACCCCTCAACTGTAAATACATACCCGCATTTGTATTCCTACCGAATACGAATGCAATGAGACTAAAATTGTTCCTACACAATATAATACTAGGATCCGGCTTAAACCAAAGCCTACTAGTATTATCCGTCCGAACCATGACACGTGCACAAGTGCACGTGCATGTTCGAACCCTGCCATAAAACCATACGGCCTCTACAACGTTTCGCTCGAACTTGGGAAACTGTCTGTGGAGGACTCTAATGACTCATCAATACACTGGAAGTGGGTTTAACCATAAGCACGTCAGAGGTATTAGCTGTACGTAACGGTTGCCCATGTATTGAACGAAAGGGAAGCTGGCGAGTGAACTCATCCTGAAACCCTACTGAGCTTGACAGTGACAATGTCCGTACAATCCGGTCTGTTCGTCTAAGAGTATCGCATATCGGGTCTAAGGGGGTGGATAAAGTCAGACCCCTAATAACGCGATAATTCGTGTCGGTATGAAGCCCATCACCACCTGGGAAACTACTGATCCGAATCAGTAATTCTCGATTACCTTGGCCAAGGATTTCTGGTTATGGCCACCCGTGCACTGTGCGGCATCAACCCCCATTACCGGAAGAGGCGAATCCCCGACGATCCGCTCACTGCCTCCATGTTGCTCGGGACTGTACCCAACTAAAACCTGTTTGCACGACTCCTTTAAGCCGTGGTAGGGTAGTAATCAAAGCACAGTGGGAACTCACACGAGACAAATGACGATCTCAGGTCGACAGACTAACCTGTACACATGTCAACTGGGAACTGCTATCTGACAATAGGTATAATACCAACTAGCAGGTTCCCGGCGAGTCCTGTCCGGTGTAATCATAACCGAATGAGCACCTGTATACATCTTAGGTGAACTAACTGACACAAGTGGCTTGTGAGACGGGCCATCGCCCCTCGTCGGGGTCTCGAACTGTATACACTAGTCTACTCTGGAGTATCAATGCCCAGTCTCGAAACTCCCATGACTAGGGACACATTAAGGATGTGCTTATAGACGCCAGCTCCCACGTATATGATCGCCATCATACTGCTGGCTGTCAAGCAAGAATCCCATGGGCTCTATCAACATGTACATGATGACAAAGACAAACCAGATAGTATACTATCATCTCGAGTAAGACTGTCCTACCGGTATAGGTCCTCCCTCAATCATTGCAATCACGTACTCGCGATCCAATAATTGACTTCGAGGGCACTATATCCAACAATCTCCCACTTGCACTTAAGGTTAATTATTCCGATGTCGCATACTCACAGCCCGTGTGATACCGAACATCCAACTCCTCTACTAATCAGTTTCACAAATCTCGTTTGTAAAACTATTGCGTTCGAGAAATAGCCTCAGTGAGTGGATCCGCCCTAATATTTCTTTACATGTCTCTCTTTATCTCAAGTCCGCGGAGAAAGCCATCTCCTGAATTGAGCAATACCTGTCTTAGAATATGTTTGGATATCTGATGGGACCCAGTTCACAAGTGAACTCCAAATCCAGAAAACTTCTTAGATTGTATCATCAACTGAATTTAATCAGTATTCTGCTCCATGCTTCCCTCAGTATCCGCTTGGACCACCTGTCCAAACACTGCCCCTCGTGAGAGAGAAAACTATAACTCTGATAGTCACTCTGTCACCCAGGTCACCTTGGAAGCCTGGAATGATAACCGTCTCCCAAAGGAGGCTGTCGTTATCAAATCCCTAGAATATTTACTTATGTTCCAAAACTGCTTCCTAACGTTTCTCCAGGATTGGATCAATATCACAACTTATTGCATCTAGTGCAAAAACAACATCTGGTGCGGTACTTGACATCTCATGATTGACTCAATTGCCTAAGCAAGTGATATGCCAATCATGCACATCCCTCTCCCCTTTAGTCTGTAAGACACCTTTAGAGAGGGTGACTCCATTACCTGCAGGTACACCACCATGCCAGGAGTCGTCCATTCTAAATATCTTTAGAATACTGTCTAAGTATTCAGATTGGGAAACTACCCAAATCTGTAGGGTTTCTAGGCACGCGCACAAGGGTCTACGAGGCATCAACTATGCCCGATTGAAATTTTAGCCGTGCCGAACAACCCAAAGCCGGATCTTTAAACTAGGGTTTAGGTGAAAACAAGCATGTTAAACACTTTAACACTAAGTGAGAGGGATTACAACCTTTGTAGATCCGGTCCTTCACTTCAATAGCTCCGTGTAGATGTCCCCTTCGCTGCGATCGTGAACTCCGGACTCTAGAGAAGCTCCACAAGAAGAACGAACGTACTTGCTTCGATGACTTCGAGGCCGAAGATGATCTACGTCGGGGAGACACTAACTCAAGCTATTCCTTCACTAGGTCATGAACTTTGTGAAGAGAACACACTCTACTACATGGAAAGTGGTAGAGGATGAAGAAGTAGGAGGTGGGCTCACTTTAGAATTGATTTTCTCACATTTTCCTCATAGCACCATTAGAGCTTGAAAGCTTTTTCAAGGAGCTTGATGAAGAAGAAGTGAATAATTCATCCAAATGAAAAATTATACAATGAATTATTGCACCATGGTTGAGTTAAGCCCTCATGCTTAACTCATGTAGAGAATTAACCATAGTATGAGTTTAAGGGTTGGGTTAACTAATATCCTAAGGAATGACAAAAGAGTTGACTTTGTCAATGTTGCATACAAGCTTCTACAAGCTTGATAACATTGACTAAAGTCTCCTCTCTTTTGTTATTCTTAAGAAAATAAGTAAACCCTAATTTAACCTAAACTTGATATAAGTCTCATACACCTATCTTGTATGTACCATCAAACATGATACAAACATGTACACTTGCATATATCACATATAAACAATGTGCACAATCTAGTGAGAAAATAAATCATAAGTGAGCTAATACTAGTTAATGTAATGTAATATATCAAATATATAATTATACATTAAATTATTAAATCAACTCTTGATTTAATAACCCGGCTATAACCGACTAATATCATGTGTAACAACTTATCGAATCAACACTTGATCCGATAACCCGGCTATATCGCATACAACCGATCAATGTCACGAATCGCGAGAATAGAATACGGTATTTCATATCGTATTAATCTCAGACCCCAGTAGCTTGATAAGTCGTGTCGATATGAGGTCTATAACAGTTCGAGAAACTACTGATAACACTTACCAGTAAATCTCAGCAACCCTGGCCAGGGATTTCCAGTTATAGTCAATCGAACACAGCGCAACATCAACTCCCTATACCGGGAGAGACGAATCCCCTCCTATCGCTCATTGCCTCCATGTGATTCGGGACTGTACCCAAAAGCCACCTTTTTCCACGCCCTCTTGGACGTGGTATGATGGAAATCAAAGCACAGTGGGAATCACACAAGAATCTATGACGATCTCGGGTCAACAGACTACTCTATACCAGTGTCACCGGAGAACTGCCATCTGACGTGAGGTATAATACCATCTGGGAGTTCTCGGCGAGTCCGTCCAGTGTACCCAGTCTCCACTGAACACCCGTACACCAGATGTCAACCACAGATGGATATGGGATCATCCATCGCCCATCAAATGGGTCAAGATGCGTATACGCTAGTCTACTCTGGTGTATCGATGCCCTGTCTCAATACACCCTCGACTAGGAACAGTTATAGGATGTACTCGTCGACTACCGTGGCCCCACTAGTATGATCTCATCATAGTCCCAGTAGTCGAGTACATATCCTAAGGGTTTTATCTACATGTAACATAGAGACAATCAGAGTACATGTTAAGATAAAGTACAACCAGATAGCTTACTATCATGTCGAGTAAGAAAGACCTCCCTATATATGTCCAAGCATCCATTACAATATACATCGTATGTACAATAATGGCCTCTAGGGCATACATATAACTAACAATCTCCCACTTGCACTAGGGCCATCTGTTGTGGTATCACATACCCAACAATTAGATGTGGTTGAAGTATCTCATACTCAACCATCCCATAAAAGTGTCTACTGGGAAAAAGGCCTTTGTGAGTGGATCCGCGCTGTTGTCCTCTGTGTCTACTCTCCTAACCTCGATCTTCCTGGAGATCAACCATCTCTATGATCAGGTGATACTGCCTAAGAATTATATCTGGATTTCTGATGGGACGTGGGTTCCTTGGCATAAGCCACAACTCCATTGCCACACAATGGTAGGAACGAAGTTCATCTCATGAACTTATATATATCCAGACTGTCTCTTTGGTAGCATGCTTGGTAACGATGTATCTTTCCTTTAATCGTCTAGTAAGTCACGGTATCTAGCTTGGAACTCTTCCAACATACCGTCCCTCCACTGAGGGTAAAGACAATGCCTGCGAATGACATTCAGTTGTCCTTATCACCCTGGAACCTTTCCAGTGATTCTCCCCAGGATCGATTGATCCATCTCACTACAACTAGTGAGTATCCTAACATCCAATTAGATCTATCCCATAGATCTAAAACCCAGGATTTAGGAGGTATCACTTTGATCCTATATGGAGAATCATTGTGATAAGCGGAGATTGACCGAGCGTAGCATAGGAAACTCCTTCCCCATCAAGAGTATGTCATCCATGTACTCTACGAAGATCACCACCATACTCCCTACTACCTTTTTGTATATACAAGGTTCATCTACCATTTTGATGAAGTCAAACTCTTTGACTACCACATCAAAACAGACGTTCCAACTTCGCGATGCCTGTTTTATCACATAAAATATCTTGCACACTTTTCCGCTGCTCCCACTGTATACGAAGCCCTCTGGCTGTGTACTTATAGACGCTCTCTTCCAAATCAACATTTAGAAAAGCAGTCATGACACCCAACCACCAGATATCGTAGTCATGGTATGTAGCAGTGGCAAGTAGGATCTGGATGGACTTTAAGCATAGCTATGAAAGTCTCAACTTTTCCATGTACACCAAGTATTCTTCTCAAGATATACTTGCTCCTGATGGGGATTTAACCCTTCAGATAAAGCAACCAAAGTCCATACTTTGTTGGTGTATAAGGATTCCATCTCAGATCGCTAAGCATCCAGCCATTCTTACAGAGTCTCACTCCTGATGGCCAGCTCGAAACTAGTTGGGTCATCATCTCATGATGCAATCCTCGCTCCCACTGTCATAGAGAAACCCGAAGTATCTCTCAGGTGGGTGAGGAACCCTACTAGATCGGCGGAGAGGCTGAGGTTTGTCGGAATCTATTGAATCCTTTGGTTCTACCAAATCATCTGCTATAGTTTGTATAGCTGGAATTCCTTCCAGTTCTACCTCATGACCACTAATTTCTTCACAAGAAATTTCCTTTTACAAAGGTGGCATGCTGAGAAACAAAACACTTTTGTTCCTCGGTTTGGTAGAAGATATTCCCTTGCAAATGCTTGGGATATCCAACAAACTTCTACAGATCTTACTTTGCCTCAAGCTTGTCCGGATTTTGCTTTTTAGACATAGGCCGGACAACCCCAAATCTTAACATACTTAAGATATGGGCTCTTCCCATTCCATATCACATATGAAGTGGTAGGCAACTGATTTGATTTGAACCCTATTCAATAGGTATGCAGCTTCTCAAGTGCATTACTCCCAAAAGGAAATAGGAAACTCAGTAGTACTCATCATAGAGCACACTATATCACATAGGGTGCTTTGCTCCGTCCCGATATACCATCGTGCTATGGTGTGTACGAAGGAGTAATGCTGAGAGAGAATCTCATTTTCCTTTAGAATAATCCAGGAATTCCGTGCTCAAGTATTTTCCTCCCTGATCTCATCAAAGGACATAATACTTATACCCGTTATTGGTTCTCTACTTCTAACTTATATTCTGTGAATATCTCAAAAGGTTCGGACTTGTGTTTCAACAGGAACATGTCTGAATCTTGAGAGATCATCAGAGAATGTAATGAAGTACAAAGAACCGGTCTTGGCATGTGTAGACAGGGGACTTTCATACATCAGCATGTATCAATCCCAAGAGTTCACTAACTCTTTCTCTGTTTCCAATAAACAGAGCTGTGGTCATCTTATCTTTGTGACATGACCGGCAAGTTTCACAAGATGTAAATTCAAACAGATTTAAATATGCATCTAAATGTAACTTAGCTAGTCGGGTCGCATTGATATGACCTAGTCTACAATGCCTCAAGAAGGATTCGTTCATTTCTGAACTCTTCCTCTTGTGTGTGTTCTGTATACTAAGATCTGTAGTTTGATTTAGAACGTCAATGCTTTTAGATAACGTGCCTGAACCGATCAACTCTTGATATAGGAAATGTTCAAAACATTATTCAACAATACAAAATTATATCCTTTCTTTACTAATAAAGAGACTGATATAATGTTGTATATCAGGTTCGGTATCTAATAACATTCGTTCAGAATCAATGTATTCTGGTAATACAAGGTGATAGTGACCAACAGACTTGGCTGCAACACTTGCACCGTTTCTATCTCATGAAACTTATCACCCGTTCTCAGTTCTCTACCTATCTGTAGCCCATGTAACAGATTACATATGCGGGATCCTGATCCGGTATCACATACCCAGGACGTAAAGGATACTGAGAAACAGTTCTCTGTAATGAACACACCCGAAGATGATGCATCAACATGCACTTTCTTCGTTTGGGCGGCACGGGAAATCTGGTATTCCCCAATTTCCTGCTCTGTCTTATAACAATTATAAGTTGGAACGGGACCAACATTCCCCAGCTCAGTATAACAAGCAGGTTCGGTCAATACATCCGTATTATTATCTTAATTAAGGCGTGATATGGTCGCTACCTGGAGAGAGAGAGAAGAAAACACTCAGCGTATGCTCTTGCAAGATTAGATTGGTTATCTAATATATCTAATCAGGATGTCTCCCACTGTTTTAATCAAATCTTCCTTCAAACCCTAAAAGGAAAGACTAGCCGGGATTAATTATACGCTACAAGTTCGCCAATCTTTCAGCCAGGCCAGTGTCGGTACTTTGAGGGAGGTCCCCCGTGCTTTTGCACGAACCTAATTAAAGTAAACCTCGTTTTCCCAGAGGCGTAACTCCGTTAACACCTTTATAGACACCTACTTGATCGGCTAATTGTAATGTGTAAAACTCTCCCAGGAGTAACTGTTACTCGCAGCGGGTATCGGGATCCAACTATCTCATAGAAGGTATGCAATCTCATTGCAAATTTCAACACTTGAAATTCCCAATAATATTTTACCCCTAGCAGCTATATGACCTTAACATAGTCAACAAATCATAAGTGCTAGTCAAGTTCAACCCGTCATTTCCCGATTGAATTAAACCCACCCGCACGACCCTTAACATAGTCAACAAAGTCGCACGACTACCCTAATCCAATCGCATCATATGCTTATACAGATAAGCACTAATCAGCTACCGTACACTACGCCTTAACATAGTCAACAAACGTAGTACGAATACTAACTAGTACTTATCTGAAATGACGGAGGGCTACGACAGGTTTTTAAGAAAACCTTTTGCGTAATGAACTAGATATCGTTGTAGAATCGAGTGATTTTAAATGGAGTGATTTTGAGGCTTTTCTAGTTTTGCTAAAGGGGTCACTCCCGGTGAAGGGATCGTCGGCCCTTTCCTCATCGAATAAGGTGCAGGATATTTCACAAATATCACTATGCAAAGCAAGAACCATAGAAGCAATCAAAAGACAAATCGAGTTTGTAGCATCTGCTAGTTTTGTAAGTCCATGTCACGCACCCCACGAACTTGCGGGGAGGCAGAATATATGAAAAACGATTATCAAAGCTTCGTAACAGGGACTTGAGCGCATGAATCGTTATCTAAACCATTACTAACTAAAAGCTAGAGGTTTAACTACTCGGATACGAAGTTATACCTCACGTTACTTGTCCTTCGGGTCTTCATCATGGTCCTCCACTCCTCGTAGGCTCCTTGGAACATCGGCACCTCAACGGCCTCCTCGAATCAAAGACGATCCACCCGAAAGCTCCTATGCCAAGCTTAATCTCAAACTTGAGATAACTAAGTTGCTTAAAGTGCTAATCTAAGCTACCTAGGAGATATAGAGTGAGGTTATGGATGTATTAGTCTAGCTAACCCTTGATCTCAACTCATGAGAGGTTAGGGTTAGGGTTTGAAGAGAGTGAGCTTGAGGAGAGAGAAGGTGAGAATGATAATGAATAATGAACTCATATGAATATAACAACCATAACAATTAATAAAATAAATAATATAAATGATTAATTATCATGGTTGATGAATTCACCTTTGTGTGATTCATCATATGACTCATTAACTCATTAATGAATCATTTAATGCTAAGGATGAATCACACAAATGAGTCATTAAGCATTTAATGCTCATGCCACCTTAACCCCTTAGTCACCACTCTTCTAGAAGCTTCCCGACAAATTACGAGAACGCCCCTCCAATCCGTGAAAACACGGAAAAACTTTAGACTGTATAAATCTAATAACCCGATACTAGAATCTGGCTTAAACCAAAGCCGGCTAATAAAAACTGTCCAAAAAGTCATACGTGCGTAAACACACGTACGCATCTGAACCCCTTATCGTAAAACCATACGACCTCTATATCGTTTCGCCTGGAGCAGGGAAACTCTCTGTGTGGGATTCTAAAGACTCGACACTACGCTGGCAGTAGGTTTAACCACAAACCGCAAGCGGCACTAGCTGTACGTAACGGTTCCCAGGTAGATGTCGATAAGAAGGCCGATCAGGAAAACCATCCGAACCTCTACTGAGCCTGATGTGACAATCTCCGTACAGTCTGGTCTGTTCGTCTAAGACTATCGCATATCAAGCCTAGGGGTGGCAAGCGTCAGTCCCCTAATAGCTGTATAAGTCGTGTCGGAGCGAAGCCCATTACACCCTGAGAAGTTACTGGAACCTACCAGTATATCTCGCTTGCCCAGGCCAGGGACTTTGCGTAATGGCTCTCTGACACAGCGCGATATCAACTCCCAATACCAGGAGAGACGAATCCTATCTAACCGCCACTGCCTCCAAGTGCTCGGGACTGCACCCAACTGCTACCTGTTTGCACGACTCCTTTGAGCCGTGGTAGGGTAGCAATCTAAGAACAGTGGGACACACTTGAGGCGAAGTAGCAGTGTCAAGTCTGCGGACTATGCTGTACTCATGTCACCTGGGAACTGTTAACTGACGATGGGTATAATACCAACCAATCAGTTCTCCGGCGAGTCCTGTCCAGTGTACCCGTAACCTAACGAGCACCTGTATACTATCTCTAGTACGACGTACTGATGGCTGTGGGACAGACCATCTCCCCAACTGGGATGAGAAGCGTATACACTTAGTCTACTCCGGAATATCGATGCCCTATCTCGATAATCCAACGACCAGGGACCTGTATAGGATGTTGCTTACAGACTACCCAGCCCCTACTAGTGTGACTGCCATCACGACGCTGGTAATCAAGCAAAGATCCTATGGGCTCTATTAATATGTATAAGTGATACGTTACAAGAAACATATGCACATATTAAAGTAGACTCAAACCAAGTAGCATACTACCATGTTTAGCAAGACTGTTATATACAACTGTGAATATCCCAAGCTTCCATTAAGTAATATACAACCTAGTATGATACAATAATGGCCCCTAGGGCATATACACTAACAATCTCCCACTTGCACTAGGGCCATGAGCTGGCATATCGTAGACCTATCATCTCGAATAGCCTCTCGAACTGCGTCTGAGGAAGGGCCTTTGTGAATGGATCAGCAATGTTATTCTCCGTCTCTACTCTCTTCACCTCGATCTCCCGGCAATCTACGATCTCCCTGATCAGGTGATACCGCCTTAAGATGTGTCTGGACTTCTGATGGGACCTGGGTTCCTTCGCTAAAGCTATAGCGCCGTTGTTGTCACAATACAGAGGTATTGGACCAACACTGATAGGAACCACCTGAAGTTCTGTGAGAAACTTCTTCATCCAGACTGCTTCTTTTGCGGTATCACAGGCAGCTATGTACTCCGCTTCCATTGTTGAGTCAGCAACGGTCTTCTGCTTGGAACTCTTCCAACAGACCGCCCATCCATTGAGAGTAAAGACATAACCCGACATGGATTTGGAGTCATCCTTGTCACTCTGGAAGCCGGAGTCGGCAAAGGCCTCTATCTGGAGGTCTTTTCCGCCATACACCAAGAACATCTCCTTAGTCCTCCTCAGGTACTTGAGAATGTTCTTTACTGCTATCCAGTGCTTCTCCCCTGGGTTTGCTTGATACCGGCTTACTACGCTCAATGCGTATGCTACATCTGGTCTGGTACATAACATCGCATATATTATAGAGCCTACCGCAGAAGCGTAGGGTATAATCGACATGCGATCCCTTTCCAAATAAGTCTTGGGAGACATCTTTTTGGAGAGGGTGATTCCGTGACAAGCCCGTAGGTTACCGCGCTTAGAATCATCCATACTGAATCTCTTCACTATGGTGTCTATGTACCTGGACTGCGAAAGTCCCAACATCCTCTTTGATCTATCACGATAGATCCGGATACTCAGAATGTAGGTGGCATCACCCAGGTCTTTCATGGAGAATTTATGTGACAAGAATCTTTTGACTGACTGTAACATAAGAATATCATTTCCTATTAGGAGAATGTCATCCACGTACAAGACGAGGAATACTACAGCTCTCCCTACAATCTTACTGTATATGCAAGGTTCATCTGGATTTTTGATAAAGTCAAATTCTTTGACAGCATCATCAAAACAGATGTTCCAACTCCGCGATGCCTGCTTTAGTCCATAAATGGACTTAAGCAGCTTGTATACTTTACCGCTGCTCCCACTCTGAATGAATCCCTCTGGCTGATCCATATAGATGCTATCTTCTAAATTACCATTTAGAAAGGCCGTCTTTACGTCCATCTGCCAGATTTCATAATCGTGGAAGGCAGCAATAGCAAGAAGGACCCGAATAGATTTAAGCATAGCTACTGGAGAAAAGGTTTCGTCATAGTCCAAACCAGGCCTTTGACGGAAACCCTTTGCAACAAGTCTAGCCTTATAGCTTTCAACCTGTCTATCTACACCAATCTTCTTTTTGAAGATCCATTTGCATCCTACGGGTTTTACCCCATCTGGAGCAACGTCCAAAGTCCATACTTTGTTAGTGTACATGGACTCCATTTCGGTCCGCATTGCATCCAGCCATTTTACTGAGTCACCGCTCTGAATGGCTTGCTGGAAGCTAGTAGGGTCATCTTCATCAATGACACAATCCTCTCTATCCCCATCTACGAGAAAATCGTAGTATCTCTCAGGCGGATGAGACGGCCTACTACTCCTGCGGAGTGGCGTTGGGATGTCCTGTTCTTCTTGAACTTCTGGTTCTACCAAACTTTCAGTAGTAGTTTGTGTTTCTGGAATTTCTTCCAGTTCTATTTCGCTCCCACTAGTTTCCTTTTCTAAAAACTGATATTCTAGAAAATGGGTATTACGAGAAACAAAAACCTTTTGTTCCTATGCGTAATAGAATAGATATCCCCTGGAGTTCTTTGGATATCCCACAAACTTACACAGTACTGATCGTGCCTCGAGTTTGTCCGCATGCTGCTTTTTAACATAAGCCGGACATCCCCAAATCTTTAGATACTGAAGATAGGGTTTCTTCCCACTCCACATCTGATATGGTGTGGTAGGCACAGTCTTGGTGGAAACCTGGTTCAAAAGATATGCAGCTGATTCTAGTGCATATCCCCAGAATGATCGCGGTAACTCAGCGTTACTCATCATGGAACGAACCATATCCAATAGGGTTCGATTCCTCCTTTCCGATACACCGTTATGTTGTGGTGTGTATGGAGGAGTAAGCTGAGAGAGAATTCCATTCTCTTTTAAGTAACCCAGGAACTCGGCACTTAAGTATTCACCACCTCGATCAGATCTCAGTGTCTTTATACTTTTGCCTGTTTGTTTTTCCACTTCATTCTTGTATTCTTGGAATTTCTCAAAGGCCTCTGATTTATGCTTCATTAAGAAGACATATCCATACCTAGAGAAATCATCCGTAAAAGTAATGAAGTAGGAATAACCATCTCGCGCATGTGTAGACATTGGACCGCACACGTCACTGTGTACGAGTCCTAAGAGCTCGCTTGCTCTTACTCCGTGTCCAGTGAACGGAGTCTTTGTCATCTTTCCTTTGAGACAAGATTCACAAGTATCATAAGATTGATATTCGAACGGATTCAAATATCCTTCTTTATGTAACTTAGTCAACCTTCTCTCATTGATGTGACCTAGTCTACAATGCCATAAGAAAGCTTGATTTAGTTCTGGAGACTTTCTTTTAAGAGTGTTCTGGACATTCAAAACCTGAGCTTGACTTAATACGTATATACCGTTATCTAATGTACCGGACCCAATCAGAACTTGATTTAGGTGGATGTTAACTACATCGCTTACGAATGTAAAATCATATCCCTCTCTCGAAAGTGAGGACACTGATATGATATTACAAGTCATACTAGGTGCATATAAACAGTTATGTAAAATCAATATATGCCCACTTGTCAAACCTAGGCGATATTCTCCCACGGATTCAGCGTTCACTGTCATCCCGTTTGCAACTCTGAGAGACCAATCACCTACCTTTATAACTCTACTGTTTCTCAAAGCATGTAATGAATTACAGATATGAGATCCTGCTCCGGTATCTAGTACCCAGGAAGTAGAGTTTATTGACATACAGTCTTCAATTATAAATACACTTGAGGCTGAAGCCACAACATGCTTCATATCCTGGCTACTGGCTTCAAAAGCCCTGCAATCTTTCTGCCTATGCCCAATCCCATAACAATAGGAACGTCCCTCTTTTACTATATCCAGTCCCGAAACTCTTTCCCTTCTCTTTCCTTCTACTTCCCTGGTTTCCTTCAGGATAGAAGGTAGAGACTGTAGAATCAAGTCAGTATCTGACCCGTTTCCCAACGTGGTCTGCAGGTCCTGGAGCCCATCAATACAGCTAGTTATTGTAAGGACGTTGTCCCCTACAGATGACCCGTCAGCCAACCTCGCTTGAATTAATTCGTTCGAGGTCTCATATCTTGCGATATGAGATTGCTCTCCATATAAATCTTTGTTATAGAGAAAGATGGAAACTAGGTCCATCTTCTCGTGCTGCTTCTGGTATACACCATCAACTGAAGCTAACACGAGGCACTTAGCTTTCGCTTTATCTTTTTCTTTTGTCTGACGGATATCCATATTCGGGACAGTGGAAACTGGACCTGGGACGGCGGGATCTTGAGTAGTAATAGGGTGGTCCATCTTGTTATAGGCAATGGACATCTGGACAGACCTTTGCCGGTCATATAAGTCAGATTCAGTCAATTTGTTATCTAGATGTAACCTATGTGTGGTCACAAGGTCGCTGCAATTTAAGAGAGAGAAGAAAATACTATTAGCATGATGCTCTTGCAAGTTTAGAGTGGTTTAATTTATCTAAACAGGATAGCTCCCACTGTTTCTCGAATCCCTCCTCAAACCATAAAAGAAGAATTAGCCAGGACTATTCTCACCGTACAATTCTTGCTTAACCGTTCAGCCAGGTCAGTGTCGATACTTCGAGGGAGGTTTTCCAACGCTTTCGTGAAGTTCCTTAATTAAATAACCTCTTTTCTCTGGGGCCCCACTGACACCTTTCTAGGCACCTACTTGGTTTATAGCATTGATCGTTAAGTGACGAATCTCCTGATAAGTAGCTTGTACTCACAGTAGGATCGGGATCCAAAATATCATCGTATGATAATGTTGAAGGAATCCTACCAACATTCATCAAACTCCAAAATGGTATGCTCTCTCTGCAAATTTCAGTTTCTTTAGAAATTCCCGATATAGATTTTTGCCCCATGCTCTTATGACTTTGACTAAGGGCCAAATATGTCATAAGTCACATGTCAAGTTCTACCCATCATTATCCAGGTTAATTTGAACCCACCCGTACATACTCTTGACCAAGGGCCAAGAAAAGTAATACGACTGTTCCAAACCAACGTATCTATCTATGCAACAAATGAATACCCCAGCAGCTACCAAACACTATGTTTTGACTAAGGGCCAAATATACATAGCTTGAATACTACTGAATACCCAAATGAAATGACGGAGGGCTACGAATGGTTTTGGAAAAACCGTGAACGTAGTGAACTTGATATAATCGAAGGAACCTGATACTTTTTTAAAAGGAGTGGTTAAAGCTCCGCAATTAAAAATTCTGATCTTTTTAAAATAACCGAGTGGTTTCTTTTAAATTTGTTCCAACGACTTAACTTTGGTTTTTTTTCTTTGCATTATAATAATGCGTCCCATCATTTATCCTATCATTGCAGAAAACAACGAAAATACTACATCCTCTTATGCCATCCGCATTCGCCACGGGGTCCCGTCATCACCCGTTTACTTAACTAACGACAGAGCGGGGGCTGGGGGCGCGGGTGTAAAACATAAGTGACGTCTAATAGCTATCATATATAGATATTGTACATTCGTCAGACGCAATAATAAGCATTCCAGATCACAGATGAACTTTATTGGATTTATTAGCAATCCGCATTTGCTTTAAGCCTGCAATAAAAGACGGATTACACAGTTGTGATGAATAGCCATTACCCCACCCTAGACCCCTACGGGTACGGCAAACTACCCGCCAAGTACCCGAAGTGAAGCGGTCTCCCTCAACAAAGTGAGTAGGCCACTAAACACTTCAAAGTACCCGGTAGTTTGTGTACCCCGCCTTGGGTCTATCCTAGGAGCAAAAAACAGTAAAAAGAAATAATACAACAGTGGCTACAACCGCAACCTGGATGTGCCCCGCAAAAGAATATTACATCAAATTACATTTACATCGAATGAATGAATATTAAACCCATCTCAAAACCCCAGCTAATCATCACAACAGTCCAATACAGTTCATATACACAAACAGTAAACATTTCAGAAATGTGCAACCCCCTGCCAACCGACATACTAGCAGTTAGGGGAGGTTTACGAACACATTAAACATTACAGATAAAAACCCAGTTAGCAAATATCTTAGAACATCGATCGAATACCATATTCCGTGTCTACCCCAAAAGCAAACCAGCACTGAAGTAACCTGGGAAGAAACAGTATATACAGGAAGACAAAACACCACAAAAAATGAATAACAGTGAAAATACGAGTCAAAACCGAGTTAACTCGGCGGCGGATCCGCGGCCAAAAGCATTGTTTTGCCGCGGATCCGCGGTTGTCTTGTCGTTTTGTGCACTCGTATTTTCCCAGAATTCATAAAATTCCCTGCTGTGATTTTTAAGACATATCAAATAATTTTTCAGACAGGTTTAAAATTAACAGAAACTAGGAATTTTCAGGGTTTTGTTTTCGTGTTTTCCGTTGATCGAACTTCTAATTAGTTGCTAACAAGCTAGTAATGGTTTAGTTGGCTCTGATACTACTGTAAGTCCATGTCACGCACCCCACGAACTTGCGGGGAGGCGGAATATATGAAAAACGATTATCAAAGCTTCGTAACACGGACTTGAGCGCATGAATCGTTATCTAAACCATTACTAACTAAAAGCTAGAGGTTTAACTACTCGGATACGAAGTTATACCTCACGTTACTTGTCCTTCGGGTCTTCATTGCGGTCCTCCACTCCTCGTAGGATCCTTGGAACATCGGCACCTCAACGGCCTCCTCGAATCAAAGACGATCCACCCGAAAGCTCCTACGCCAAGCTTAATCTCAAACTTGAGATAACTAGGTTGCTTAAAGTGCTAATCTAAGCTACCTAGGGGATATAGAGTGAGGTTATAGATGTATTAGTCTAGCTAACCCTTGATCTCAACTCATGAGAGGTTAGGGTTAGGGTTTGAAGAGAGTGAGCTTGAGGAGAGAGAAGGTGAGAATGATAATGAATAATGAACTCATATGAATATAACAACCATAACAATTAATCAAATAAATAATATAAATGATTAATTATCATGGTTGATGCATTCACCTTTGTGTGATTCATCATATGACTCATTAACTCATTAATGAATCATTTAATACTAAGGATGAATCACACAAATGAGTCATTAAGCATTTAATGCTCATGCCACCTTAACCCCTTAGTCACCACTCTTCTAGAAGCTTCCCGACAAATTACGAGAACGCCCCTCCAATCCGTGAAAACACGGAAAAACTTTAGACTGTATAAATCTAATAACCCGATACTAGAATCTGGCTTAAACCAAAGCCGGCTAGTAAAAACTGTCCGAAAAGTCGTACGTGCGTAAACACACGTACGCATCCGAACCCTTGTCGTAAAACCATACGACCTCTACATCGTTTCTCCTGGAGCAGGGAAACTCTCTGTGTGGGACTCTAAAGACTCGACACTACGCTGGCAGTGGGTTTAACCACAGACCGCAAGCGGCACTAGCTGTACGTAACGGTCCCCAGGTAGATGTCGATAAGAAGGCCGATGAGGAAAACCATCCGAACCCCTACTGAGCCTGATGTGACAATCTTCGTACAGTCCGGTCTGTTCATCTAAGACTATCGCATATCAAGCCTAGGGGGCGGCAAGCGTCAGTCCCCTAATAGCTGTATAAGTCGTGTCGGAGCGAAGCCCATTACACCCTGAGAAGCTTCTGGAACCTACCAGTATATCTCGCTTGCCCTGGCCAGGGACTTTGCGTAATGGCTCTCTGACACAGCGCGATATCAACTCCCAATACCAGGAGAGACGAATCCTATCTAACCGCCACTGCCTCCAAGTGCTTGGGACTGCACCCAACTGCTACCTGTTTGCACGACTCCTTTGAGCCGTGGTAGGGTAGCAATCTAAGAACAGTGGGACACACTTGAGGCGAAGTAGCAGTGTCAAGTCTGCGGACTATACTGTACTCATGTCACCTGGGAACTATTAACTGATGATGGGTATAATACCAACCAATCAGTTCCCCGGTGAGTTCTATCCGGTGTACCCGTAACCTAACGAGCACCTGTATACTATCTCTAGTAGGACGTACTGATGGCTGTGGGACAGACCATCTCCCCAACTGGGATGAGAAGCGTATACACTTAGTCTACTCGGGAATATCGATGCCCTATCTCGATAATCCAACGACCAGGGACCTGTATAGGATGTTGCTTACAGACTACCCAGCCCCCACTAGTGTGACTGCCATCAGTACGCTGGTAATCAAGCAAAGATCCTGTGGGCTCTACTAATATGTATAAGTGATACGTTACAAGAAACATATGTACATATTAAAGTAGACTCAAACCAAGTAGCATACTACCATGTTTAGCAAGACTGTTATATACAACTGTGAATATCCCAAGCTTCTATTAAGTAATATACAATCTAGTATGATACAATAATGGCCCCTAAGGCATATACACTAACAAGTTTCACTAAAGAGGTCACTCCCGGTGAAGGGATCTCGGCTCTTTCATTATCGAATAAGGTGCTGGATGTTCTACAAGGAACACCTCTATGCAAAGCAAGAACTAGAGCTACCAGTTTTTAAACAAGTTTCTACAACATCTTTAGGTTTTTCTTTTATTTTCATTAATCTCATTAATGAAGTCCCATTTTATTATGCTTCACAAGCATCACATTTGAAACGAAATCTGCAATATAACATATATCTCATATATATAATATAAACATTCGTCTCAGGCAGTAATATGATCTCATCACAGAATATTGCAGCAGAAAAACCATATATGAAATATTGGATATACTAGGACGTCCGTGTTTTAGTACGAGCCTGTATAAAACACGGATTCCACGGTCGCGATGAATAGCCAAACCCACATCTCTAGACCCCTACGAGAGCGGCAAGCAACACTGCCAATTCTAAGGTTAGGAGACCCGGTCTTGATTCCTCGAGAAGGTCTCCCACTGGACCCCAGAACCCGGTTACTTGTGCTCCCCACCTTGGGTCTACCTAATGTGGAAAAGTAAATAATATATAATGGTGACATCATCCTCAGCCCGGAAGTGCCCCAATAAAAGAATATTACATACAAATGAATTTTACATGAATGAAAAAGAAAAACTCTCATCTCACATAAAACCCCCGGCTATTCAAACGCGACGATCCAATACAACATATCACAGCAACACATAATATCTCATATCATTAACGTAAGCAAGTATGCGTATCCCGATTGTTGTTGATGTATAGCAACGAAGCCGGCGATACACCACATACTACGCTTACGGTCACAGAAAAGAAAGTGTAAAACTACAACAGTTGGAATCCGCAACCTTCTTAGACATCGCATGCCTAACCAAATGAATTCCTTAGACATCGCATGCCTAACAATTATAAACCCCGCATTTTAGTCTCATTATCAAAAACTCTTTTCAATATCAAGTCGGGCAATTCAACAAGATTCCCGGTATCCTGATCGAATGCTCGTCGCAAACTTTAGTAGACGGCCGCACCCCAGGATGCCGTCGACGAAGTGGACTAAGGCGGAACACCGTTGCCGCGAGCACCCGAACGGATGCTTTTGGCGACGGGGTTCTCCTACAGTCACTTGGTCGGGGCTATGGGGCATGGCTGTCTATTAAGTTTATCCGGCGAGTATCCGCGTACACTACGTGATTGCAACGGACTTTTGATCACATCAAAATCCCGTGGCAACCGATCAATTGAGACTAAACTGCTATGTTTATAACATTCAAATTAGTTATCTCATAACTACTTGTGGATTCCAAATATTGTATCACATTCCAGATAAATAGACAATGTTAAACTTTCCGATCGAATAATCAAACACCCAAGATTTCCCAAATAGCTCAACTCTTGAGCGGAGTTCAAAAATATCCATCACATGCCACAGTACCGATGGTCCAGCCGTAGAAGGGTCAAGCCAACGCCTCACATGTGGCACGCCGTACTGCCACAAACCCTAAGGTTTAGAGGCAGTTCAAGACGGTCACATAATCGAGTTAAGGTTTGTTGTCTTCTAGAGGGTCCACCGCGTTACTTGCACGACTTAGAAAGTTTCAAACTCGAGAAAAAATCCAACTTCTGAAAAATTTTCCGACTGGGGAAAAAGTGAGTTATTGATATCCGTTCGAACTTTTTAACAGTTTCTAAAATTATCCAGAAAAACTAAACAAAGTTAAATTATCCGATCGAATCATTAAGTCCCCAATGCAACCCAGAAAACTCAACACTTGAGTGAAAATAAAAATTCCCAGAAGAATCAGGAATCACTTACGGAGCTTACTGTAAAAAAAGGAGTCCCTGATCTTTACATACGGCCGCGGAACCGCCGCTAAAAGCAGGGTAAGGCTGCGGTTCCACGGCACTACAGTGGATTCAGGGGGTCGTTTTCTACAGTAATCCTTATATTTCCCTGCTCTATTTTTTGAGCATTTTTAATTTAGAAAAATCAACATTTTGAAAAAATATCCAGAGAAGGGTTGTTATTGGAGTATCCGGGTTTGATCGGACTTTAAACATCGCTCAGACTTCGCCTAAAGCTCTAGCTTGGCTCTGATACCACTGTAGGGTTGCTAGGCACACGCACAAGGGTCTATGAGGCATCAACCATTCCCGATTGAAATTTTAGCCGTGCCGAACAACCCAAAGCCGGATCTTTAAACTAGGGTTTAAGCGAAAACAAGCATGTTAAACACTTTAACACTAAGTGAGAGGGATTACAACCTTTGTAGATCCGGTCCTTCACTTCAATAGCTCCATGTAGATGTCCCCTTCGCTGCGATCATGAACTCCGGACTCTAGAGAAGCTCCACAAGAAGAACGAACGTGCTTGCTTGGATGACTTCGAGGCCGAAGATGATCTACGTCGGGGAGACACTAACTCAAGCTATTCCTTCACTAGGTCATGAACTTTGTGAAGAGAACACACTCTACTACAGGGCAAGTGGTAGAGGATGAAGAAGTAGGAGGTGGGCTCACTTTAGAATTGATTTTCTCACATTTTTCCTCATAGCACCATTAGAGCTTGAAAGCTTTTTCAAGGAGCTTGATGAAGAAGAAGAAGTGAATAATTCATCC
Organism: Agapanthus africanus; assembly: GCA_030015575.1. Taxonomy (NCBI): domain Eukaryota; kingdom Viridiplantae; phylum Streptophyta; class Magnoliopsida; order Asparagales; family Amaryllidaceae; genus Agapanthus; species Agapanthus africanus. The sequence continues at coordinate 358,542,546 of CM057343.1, forward strand.
AAATGAAAACTTATACAATGAATTATTGCACCATGGTTGAGTTAAGCCCTCATGCTTAACTCATGTAGAGAATTAACCATAGTATGAGGTTAAGGGTTGGGTTAACTAATATCCTAAGGAATGACAAAAGAGTTGACTTTGTCAATGTTGCATACAAGCTTCTACAAGCTTGATAACATTGACTAAAGTCTCCTCTCTTTTGTTATTCTTAAGAAAATAAGTAAACCCTAATTTAACCTAAACTTGATATAAGTCTCATACACCCATCTTGTATGTATCATCAAACATGATACAAACATGTACACTTGCTTATATCACATATAGACAATGTGCACAATCTAGTGAGAAAATAAATCATAAGTGAGCTAATACTAGTTAATGTAATGTAATATATCAAATATATAATTATACATTAAATTATTAAATCAACTCTTGATTTAATAACCCGGCTATAACCGACTAATATCATGTGTAACAACTTATCGAATCAACACTTGATCCGATAACCCGGCTATATCGCATACAACCGATCAATGTCACGAATCGCGAGAATAGAATACGGTATCTCATATCGTATTAATCTTGGTCCCGCACATATCACATATGTGCTCCTACTCCGTTTCGCTTGAGCTAGGAAACCCCTGTGTAGGACTCTAAAGACTCGTCAATATGCCGGCAGTAGGTGATGATCATATCAAACACCCACAAGCCGCAAGCGGTCTGCTAAACGTAACGGCCACCCGGTTATTGAGCGATCAGAAGATCAACAAGCAAGCCTGTACATTCTCCTGTGAATCCAATCAGTAACACTCCCGTACAGTCCGGTCTCGTCGTCTGATATGTCGCATATCTCGCCTAGGGGTGGTAAACGTTAGACCCCAGTAGCTTGATAAGTCGTGTCGATATGAGGTCTATAACAGTTCGAGAAACTACTGATAACACTTACCAGTAAATCTCAGCAACCCTGGCCAGGGATTTCCAGTTATAGCCAATCGAACACAGCGCAACATCAACTCCCTATACCGGGAGAGACGAATCCCCTCCTATCGCTCATTGCCTCCATGTGATTCGGGACTGTACCCAAAAGCCACCTTTTTCCACGCCCTCTTGGACGTGGTATGATGGAAATCAAAGCACAGTGGGAATCACACAAGAATCTATGACGATCTCGGGTCAACAGACTACTCTATACCAGTGTCACCGGAGAACTGCCATCTGACGTGAGGTATAATACCATCTGGGAGTTCTCGGCGAGTCCGTCCAGTGTACCCAGTCTCCACTGAACACCCGTACACCAGATGTCAACCACAGATGGATATGGGATCATCCATCGCCCATCAAATGGGTCAAGATGCGTATACGCTAGTCTACTCTGGTGTATCGATGCCCTGTCTCAATACACCCTCGACTAGGAACAGTTATAGGATGTACTCGTCGACTACCGTGGCCCCACTAGTATGATCTCATCATAGTCCCAGTAGTCGAGTACATATCCTAAGGGCTTTATCAACATGTAACATAGAGACAATCAGAGTACATGTTAAGATAATGTACAACCAGATAGCGTACTATCATGTCGAGCAAGAAAGTCTTCCCTATATATGTCCAAGCATCCATTACAATATACATCGTATGTACAGTAATGGCCTCTAGGGCATACATATAACTAACAAAATCTAGATCTAAAACTATAGATCTAGTAACCAGAATTCCTTATATAATATCCAAATCCTATGTGGAGAAACTACTGTGTGACAACCATAGTATAACCGATCGTAGTATAGGAATTTTACTTCCTACTATGTGTATGTCATCCAAATACCAGGACATCACACCCTACTATTTTCTTAACAGATCCATTCCCTATTCTGATGAAGTCAAAAAACTTATGACTGTCACATCAAAAATTAGATGATCTATCTCCGCTATATTTGCTTTAGTCTATAAATAGACATAAGCTACTTGTCCACTACGCTTCCGCTGCTCCCACTGACTACGACAACCCTCTGGAAGAGTCATATATACATGCACTTCTAAAGCTAGTTTAGAACGACGCTATACTCATCCTGCTGCTGGGTCTCACAGTCTGGAACAACAGTAGTGTCAAGTCTGGGTAATCAAGAACCTCCCTGTCACCGTCCTTGAGGATACCGGAGTACCTCTCGGGCGCCTGAGGTTACCCACCATATCTGCGGAGTGGCTAATGGAATGTCAAACCTGATTGAATCTTTAGGTCCTATTAAATTTTCAATAATCGTTTGCGGTTCTGGAATCACTTCTAGTTCTACCATACTCCCATTACTATTTTCTGAAATAGTCCATTTTACTAAAACTGTGGCGAGTCAAGAACAATATCACTATTGATCTTCCTGATGGTAGAAAGTTAACCCTCTTCAAAGCCCGGGATAACCCACAAACAACCATTACTGAAACGTGCCTTTTTTTTTTCCGGATTCTGGTTTTAAGCATCAGCCGGACGACTCAACGTTAAGATATAAATTGATTCTATATATATCTAGTATAGACACAAAGGCATTAATTTAATTGGAACCAGATTCAAATCATGCATCTGTCTCCAGAGCATGTCAACTAAATGGAGAGAGGCCGATCGGTATTACTCAACTTAGGAGTGCATCCAATTATGAGTAACCTGAAAGAGAAACAAGTTTCTCAAAACCATTACTATCAACTGAATACCTCATACAAATATCTACATCTTCGATCACCTTGAAGAATCCCGATACTTTCGACACCTGGTTCTCTACTTTATTCTTATACCTATAACTTCTCAAACTTGGACCTTGTATTTCTACGAAACACTTGTCTAAAAATTGATAAGTCACGAATAAACAGAATACAGTACGGGGACCAACCCCTTTGTCCTAATGGACACTGGACAACATACAATACTTTGTATAAGTCCCCTGAGTTGAATAACTCAAACCCTGTGCGTCGTAGGTTGAAAACTGTACCTAGGCGATTTCCTCAAATATCACCAATTACAATGAATTCTGATATAATGAGGATGATCACATAATTCCCAATAACTTACTCCCACTCATCATCTGTAAAACCATACAGATGTGAGAATCAAACCTGGTAAATACATACCCTAGAGCAAGGGTCTAATTGGGAAATCAGTTTTCTATTAACAATGCACAGTGAAACTGAAACATGAAAATGTTTTGAAGGGGTATCTGGGTATTCCCAGTAATGCCTCTTCCATTATCCAGATTCGTGACTGTAACCGTATATTTCGTTGCCATCTCTCCAAATCCCTTTATTTGTCTTTAGTCATTAACTTCTGTACACCATCGTTAAGCTAAGAGGTTTTCTTCCTTCCCTACCGTTCGGCACCAGCCTATGGTTTGGAAGAAGACTATCCAATAAGCATAATAGGTGTACTCTCCTAATCCTAGGAGTACTCGCAACTTGAGAGAAGGTGATGATAAAAGAAAACTGAATAAACCTTATTCATATTTCTCCTAAACCAGAATCCATCCTCGAAAAAGTTCCTTCGAGTTCGTATATAACCATACGATGGATTTATCCAATGGAAGTGGATGTTCGTAGTGATACGAGGTGTTATGAAGAAATACAAAGGTGAAGTAGGAGTGGCGATGAAATACGGGGTTCGGTCATGAATTTTAGCAGTCGCAATTTACTCTGCCCTCTTTCTAATCCCTTTATTTTGTCTTTACTTATTACCTTATGTACACCCAACTTAGGCTAATTGGTTTTCTTCATTCCCTACCTTTCGGCACCTGCCTATGGTTTGGAAGAAGACTATCCAATAAGCGTAATAGCTGTACCCTCTCCTAATCCTAAGAGCCCTCACAACCTGAGAGAAGGTAAAAGGAAAAGACAACTGAATAATCCTACTCAATCTCTCCAGAACCAGAATCCATCCTCGAAAAGGTTCCTTCAAGTTCGTATATAACCATACGATGGATTTATCCAATAGAAGTGGATATTCGTAGTAATACGGGGTGTTTTGGAGAAATACAAAGGGTAAAAGAAGAAGCGGCAATGATGTATGCAACTCAGACAGTCCAAAAGCCAGTGTTTTAAGAAAGTTCAGTTAACTTGGTTACTGAGTTATAGTTTAGGGTCGGGTCATGGTCGCAGTCAAAGAGAGAGAGAGAGAGAGAGAGAAGAAACACTCTGCGTGCACTCTAACCTGAATGTCTCCCACTGTATCCTCAAATTCTCCTCCAAACCTGAAAGAAGAATTAGTCGGAATCACCCGAGGAGTAAACTAATTCATCAGTGGGAATCGGGATCCAACTATCATCGCATGATAACTTGATGGAAGCCACTCAAGTTACCACACTCCAGAAGGTATGCGCATGCCTGGCAAGTTTCCTGTATGTTTGAAACTCCCGATGTGATTTTTACCCCTAGGACCCAAGTGACCTTGACAATGCTAACATATCAAAGAGTCCTAGTCAAGTTCAACCCGTCATTATCTTGATTGCGTTAAACCCACCCGTACGAGTCCTTGACAATGCCAACATAACCGTACGACTGTCCTAACCAATCTACATATCCATGCAACAGAAAAGCATTACAGAGCTACCGAACACTACGCCTCGGCAATGCACGACATACGTAGCACGAATACTAAGCAATACTAATCTGAAATGACGGAGGGCTACGACTGGTTTTTGGCGAAAAACCTTTAACGTAATGAACTTGATCTCGTTGAAGGAACCGGATAGCTTTTTATAAAAATATAGTGGCGAAAACCTTTGCTAAAGAGGTCACTCCCAGTGAAGGGATCTCGGCTCTTTCCTCGTGGAATGAGGTGCAGGATATTCTAAACTGAATACCACGATGCAAAGCAAAAAGTAATCGACTATAGTGAAGTTAATTATCCTGACGCAAACCTCTGTCTAAGGGGTCACTCCCGATGAAGGGATCTCGACCCTTGCCTCGTCGAATGAGGTGCTGGATATTCCTAACCGAATACCGCTGTACAAAACAAAAGAAAACGCCCTAATAATAACAGCTTTTTGAAAATTGTTCCAACAACATCATATATAGGTTTGTTTTCCTTGCATTGATCCGAATCAACGCAGTCCCATCAATTAATCACACCAGAAAAGAACGAAAATATGATGTACGTATATGCCATCCGCATTCGCCACTGGGTCCCGTCATCACCCGTTAGGTTACTTAACTAACGACAAAGCGGGGATTGGGCTAGCGCGGGTGCAAAACATATACAACATCTACTAGTATATATATCAATATATAATAATCGCTCCAGGCGTGATAAATGCAACATCACAGAAAAGTAATAAGCATCACAGAACAATACAGATAATTTGGAGGCCCGGGTTTCATTGAGCCGCAAGTGAAACCCTATGTTCCCCAGGTCGTGAGGATAGCCTGTATAATGAAATCCTAGACCCCTACGAGCGCGGCAAGTTACCCGCCAAACCAGAAGCGAGGCAACCCCCTTCAGCAAAGTGAATGGACCACCCAGCACTTCACGGAATCCGGTAACTTGAGCACCCCTCCTTGGGTCAACCTGTACCCTCTACGAGTGCGGCGAACAGCCTGCCAATTCTAGAGTGAAGCCCCCTCCTTCTCAACGCCATGAGATGCGGGCCCGTTTGTAAGTCCACGTTACCTCTCCCGGTTCTTTCGGGCTTGCGGAAATGGTGAAAAACGATTTTTTCTTTGGCTGGTAACATGGACTCAAAATACGGATCTTTGTTAAAAAACTATCTAACAACCTAACTAGGAGTTTTACCTACTCGGTTAGGGGGTTATACCTTAACCTGAACTCCTTCGTCTTCAACTCCTTGCGGTGGTCGGATCGGCCTCACCTCGTCGTCTCCTCGCGCCGAAGATGGATCCACCCGAAAGCTTCTACCTTTTGGCTTCTACTTCAAACTAGAAGAAACTAGAACACTTGGCTTGCTAGACCTTGTGTACTAGGATGAGTAGAGAAGTGTAATGGGTTTTAATCTCTATGGTTCTTGCTTCTCAACACATGAGACAATAGAAGCATGAACTAGAGAGAGAGCAAGAGGAAGAGGGAGAGCTTGAGCAAGAGAGAGAAAGGAAATCAAAGAATGAGCAAGACTTTTGCCATCCAAGCTCTCATAATCCAAAATCATGATAACAAGTAATAATAATTGAGTATTATGTGATGGTTGTTATCATCTCAAATGGCAATATCATTTCTTGCATTAAATGCAATTTGTGAACCATCAAGCAATCAAAAGTCAATGCCAAGAAATGATAGCCATTGTCATGATGGTGGTCAACAAGTCCAACCTAGTCAACCGGTCAACAAAGTCAACAAGTCAACAAAGTCAACCTTTCAACCCAACCATGGCACAATAATACTTAATTAATATTATCATTAATCATATTTCTTATTCTCATTTGGGTTTAGCAAACGTCAACAGTCAACAACCCTAATGAGAATCCTCTGCCTCTGTCTCTATCAACCGTGCATACACACCCGCGTTCCGAGGAACACGAAGATAAAATCAATCCCAAAACGTATACTAGGATCTGGCTTAACCCAAAGCCCGCTAGTAATAACTGCCCGGACACTAAACGTGCACAAGTGCGCGGATGTGACCGAACCTTGTCGCAAAACCATGCGACCTCTACTTTTTTGCCTAAAGGCGAATAGCTCTCTGTGTGGGACTCTAAAAACTCGACACTACGCCGGCAGTGGGTTTAACCACAGACCGCAAGCGGCACTAGTTATGCATAACGGCCCTCAGGTAGATGCCGATAAGAAGACGAACGAGGTGAAACCCATCTGAACTCCTACTGAGCCTGAATGTGACAGTCTGCGTACAGTCCGGTCTGTTCGTCTGAGAATATCGCATGGCGGGCCTAGGGGGCGGTAAACGTCAGTCCCCTAATAGTGGTACAAGTCGTGTCGGAGTGTAGCCCAGAACACCCTGAGATAGCACTGGAAACATACCAGTGTATCTCGCTTGCCCTGGCCAGGGACGACTGTGTGTAATGGCTCTCCTTGACACAGCGCGATATCAACTCCCAATACCGGGAGAGACGAATCCTCTCTAACCGTCACTGCCTCCAAGTGCTTCAGGACTGCACCCAACTACTACTTGTTTGCACGACTCCTTTGAGCCGTGGTAGGGTAGTAATCAAAGTACAGTGGGAACACACTCGAGGCGAAGTGACAGTGTCAAGTCGGCGGACTAAGCAGTACTCATGTCACCTGGGAACTGACAACTGACGATAGGTATAGTACCAACCAATCAGTTCCCGACGAGTCCTGTCCAGTATACTCGTAACCTAACGAGCACCCGCATACTATCTCAAGTACGACGTACTGACGGCTGTGGGACAGACCGTCTCCCCTGCTGGGATGAGAAGCGCATACGCTAGTCTACTCCGGAGTGTCAATGCCCTGTCTCGACAGTCCTACGACTAGGGACCTGCATAAGGATGTGCTTGTGGATTACCCAGCCCCCATGAGTGTGACAGCCATCACAACGCTGGTAATCAAGCAAAGATCCTAAGGGCTCCACTAATGTGTATAGGCGATATGTTAAAAGAAACACATGTACACACATTGAAGTAGAAACAGACCAAGTAGTATACTACTATTTTGAGCAAGATTGTCTATACAATGGTGAATATCCCAAGATTCCATTAAGTAATATACAAACTAGTATGATACAGTAATGGCCTCTAGGGTATATACACTAACACCGTTGCCCTCTAGAACTCGGCTATCCGTTGTATGTCTACGTTACCCACCCCGGTACTTACGGGGAGGCGGAAAAGGTAAAAAAACAAATTTTTATCACAAGGTAACATAGACTATCTTGAGGATCTTTACCAAATCATTTCTAACAAACAACTAAAGCTTCTATCTACTATGCTTAGGAGATTATACCTCACGAAAACGGTCCTTCGGTTCTTCTCTCCGTTGTCCTCCTTGTCCATGCAAGCTCCGAGGATCGATCCGGATCTTGGTCACCTCCGCGGCCTCCTAGAGTCGAAGACGATCCATCCGAGAGTCTATAGTCCGAGCTCCACCTCAAGCCGAGGTAACTAGGGCAACAAGTATGCTACTCTTGATGTCCTAGGTGATGTAGAGGAAGAAGATGGATTTTTTTGTCTATTTAGTTTCTATTTTTCTCAACACATGAGAGCTATAGAAATTTCTAGTGAGGAGGAAGAAGAAGAACCATGGGAGCTCTCTTTTGATGAGAGAGAAAGCCAAAGAGATAATGATCCATAGAAAATATATTTACTAATCTTTTATCATGATAATGTGTGATGGCTACTTGAGTTGACCATTATCATCTCAAAATAAATCCAAAACAATAAGAAGGATCTAGTGCTCTCAAAATATCCAAGTCAACAATAGTCAACTAGGTCAAATGGTCAAGCATGGTCAAACTAATTAGCCATAACACAATTATCATTAAAAAGATTAATAAACATTTTCCCCACCTCACAATGGTTTTGACCAAGTCAATGGTCGAAACCCTAATGAGACAACTTCTTCTTTACTCCTCACAACCGTGCATACACACCCGCATTCCGTAGAATACGAATACACAGAAGACAAAACCGATCCATCTATACAATACTAGGAACCGGTTTAAACCAAAGCCTACTAGTATTGTCTGCCCGAACATTATACGCGCACAAGTGCACGTAAGTGATCGTAGCCCTGCCGTAAAACCATACGGCCTCTACACCTTTTGCCCAGTGCAGGGAAACTCTCTGTGTGGGACTCTAAAGACTCGACACTATGCTGGCAGTGGGTTTAACCACAGACCGTAAGCGGCACTAGCTGTACGTAACGGTCCCCAGGTAGATGTCGATAAGAAGGCCGACGAGGTAAACCCCATCCTAACTCCTACTGAGCCTGAATGTGACAATCTCCGTACAGTCCGGTCTGTTCGTCTATGAGTATCGCATGTCGGGCCTAGGGGGCGGTAAAACGTCAGACCCCTAATAGCGTTACAAGTCGTGCCGGAGCATAGCCCAGAACACCCTGAGAAACTACTGGAAACACTACCAGTAAATCTCGCTTGCCCTGGCTAGGGACATTGTATAATGGCTCTCCTAGACACAGCGCGATATCAACCCCCAATACCGGGAGAGACGAATCCTATCTAACCGCTACTGCCTCACAGTGCTTCGGGACTGCACCTAACTACTACCTGTTTGCATGACTCCTTTGAGCCGTGGTAGGGTAGTAATCAAAGTACAGTGGGAACACACTCGAGGCGAAGTAGCAGTGTCAAGTCGACGGACTAAGCTGTACTCCTGTCACCTGGGAACTGTTATTTGACGATATGTATAGTACCAACCAACAGTTCCCGATGAGTCCTGTCCAGTGTACTCGTAACCTAACGAGCACCTGCATACTATCTCCAGTACGACGTACTAATGGCTGTGGGACAGACCATCTCCCCTGCTGGGATGAGAAGCGTATACGCTAGTCTACTCCGGAGTATCGATGCCCCATCTCGATAATCCTATGACTAGGGACCAGTATAAGGATGTGCTTATAGATTACCCAGCCCCCACTAGTGTGATTGCCATCACAATGCTGGTAATCAAGTAAAGATCCTAAGGGCTCTACTAATATGTATAAGAGATATGCTAAAAGAAACACATGCACATATTAAAGTAGAAACAAACCAAGTAGCATACTACCATTTTGAGCAAGACCGTCTATACAACTGTGAATATCCCAAGCTTCCATTAAGTAATATACAAACTAGTATGATACAGTAATGGCCTCTAGGGCATATACACTAACAATCTCCCACTTGCACTAAGGCCATGTACTGGCGTATCGAAGACCTATCATCTCGATCAGCCGCTTAAACTGAGTCTGGGGTATGGCCTTCGTGAATGGATCTGCAGTGTTATTCTCTGAATCTACTCTCTTCACCTCGATCTCCCGGCGATCTACGATCTCCCTGATCAGGTGGTACCGCCTCAAGATGTGCCTGGACTTCTGATGGGACCTGGGTTCCTTTGCTAAAGCTATAGCGCCGTTGTTGTCACAATACAGCGGTATTGGATCAACAATGGTAGGAACCACCTGAAGCTCCGTGAGGAACTTCTTCATCCAGACAGCTTCCTTTGCGGCATCGCAAGAAGCTATGCACTCTGCTTTCATCGTTGAGTCAGCAACGGTTTCCTGCTTGGATCTCTTCCAGCAAACCGCCCCCCATTGAGGGTAAAGACATGACCCGACATGGACTTGGAGTCATCCTTGTCACTCTGGAAGCTGGAGTCAGCAAAAGCCTCGATCTGGAGGTCATTTCTGCCATACACCAAGAACATCTCCTTAGTCCTTCTTAGGTACTTAAGAATGTTCTTTATTGCTATCTAGTGTTTCTCCCCTGGGTCAGACTGATACCGGCTTACAACGCTCAGTACGTATGCTACATCTGGTCTGGTACACAGCATCGCATACATTATAGAGCCTATCGCAGATGCGTAGGGTATAGATGACATGCGAGCCCTTTCCAAATCAGTTTTTGGAGACCTCTCTTTAGATAGGGTGATTCCGCGACAAGCCGGAAGGTTACCGCGCTTTGAATCTTCCATACTGAATCGTTTCAGTATGGTGTCGATGTACCTGGACTGTGAAAGTCCCAACATCCTCTTAGATCTATCACGATAGATCTGGATCCCCAGAATGTAGTTGGCATCGCCCAGGTCCTTCATGGAGAACATCTGTGACAAGAATCCTTTGACTGACTGTAGGGTAGGAATGTCATTTCCTATTAAGAGAATGTCATCCACGTACAAGACGAGGAATACAACAGTTCTCCTTACAATCTTACTGTAAATGCATGGTTCATCTGGATTTTTGATAAAGTCGAATTCTTTGACAGTATCATCAAAGCAGATGTTCCAACTCCGCGATGCTTGCTTTAGTCCATAAATGGACTTGAGCAACTTGCACACTTTACCGCTGCTCCCACTCTGAATGAAACCTTCCGGCTGATCCATATAGACACACTCTTCCAAATTACCATTTAGAAATGCCGTCTTTACGTCCATCTGCCAGATCTCATAATCGTGGAAGGCAGCAATGGCAAGAAGGATCCGAATGGATTTGAGCATAGCCACTGGAGAAAAGGTTTCGTCATAGTTCAAACCAGGTCTTTGACAAAAACCCTTCGCAACAAGTCTAGCTTTATAGGTTTCAACCCGCCCATCCACACCAATCTTCTTTCTGAAGATCCATTTGCAGCCTACGGGTTTTACCCCTTCTGGAGCAATGTCTAAAGTCTAAACTTTGTTGGTGTACATGGCCTCCATCTCGGTCCGCATTGCATCCAGCCATCTTACTGAGTCACCGCTCTGAATGGCTTGCTGGAAGCTAGTAGGCTCATCTTTTTCAATGATGCAATCCTCTCGATCCCCGTCTATGAGAAAACCGTAGTATCTCTCGGGCGGACGAGACTGCCTACTACTCCTGCGGAGTGGCGCTGGGATGTCCGGTTCTCCTGAAACTTCTGCTTCTACCAAGCTTTCAGTAATAGCTTGTGGTTCTGGAATTTCTTCCAGTTCTATTGCGCTCCCACTTATCTGATTTTCTAAAAATTCAGTTTCCATGAAGTGGGGATGCTGAGAAACAAAAACTTTTGTTCCTCTGCGGAATAGAAAAGATACCCCTTGGAGTTCTTGGGGTATCCCACAAACTTACACAGTATTGAGTGTGCCTCGAGCTGGTCCGCATGCTGCCTTTTTACAAAAGCTGGACATCCCCATGTCTTAAGATACTTGAGACAGGGTTTCTTCCCACTCCACATATGATATGGCGTGGTAGGCACAGTCTTGGTTGGAACCTTGTTCAAAAGATATGCAGTTGTTTCTAGTGCATAACCCCAGAAGGATCGCGGTAACTCAGCCTTACTCATCATGGAATGAATCATATCCAATAGAGTTCGATTCCGCCTTTCCGATACACCATTGTGTTGTGGTGTGTATGGAGGAGTAAGCTGAGAGAGAATTCCATTCTCTTTTAAGTAGCCCAGAAACTCGGCACTCAAGTATTCACCACCTCGATCAGATCTCAGTGTCTTGATACTTTTGCCTGTTTGTTTTTCTACTTCATTCTTGTATTCCCGGAATTTCTCAAAGGCCTCGGATTTATACTTCATCAGGGAAACATGTCCATACCTAAAGAAATCATCCGTAAAAGTAATGAAGTATGAATAACCACTTCGTGCATGTGTAGACATTGGACCACACACGTCACTGTGTATGAGTCCCAAGAGCTCGCTCGCTCTTACTCCGTGTCCAGTGAACGGAGTCTTTTTCATCTTTCCCATGAGACAAGATTCACAAGTAGCATAAGACTGATACTCGAACGGATTCAAATATCTCTCTTTATGTAACTTTGTTAACCATGTCTCATTGATGTGACCCAGTCTACAATGCCATAAGAAAGCCTGATTTGTTTCTGGAGACTTTCTTTTAAGTGTGTTCTGGACACTGAAAACCTGAGCTTGATTTAAAACGTATATTCCGTTTTCTAATGTACCTGACCCAATCAGAACTTGATTTAGGTGGATGTGTACCACATCGCTTACAAAAGTAAAATCATATCCTTCCTTGGAAAGTAAGGATACAGATATGATATTACAGGCTAGACTAGGTACATATAAACAGTTACGTAGAATCAATATCTGCCCACTTGTCAATCCTAGGTGATATTCCCCTACGGATTCAGCGTTCACGCTCATTCCGTTCGCAACTCTGAGAGTCATATCACCTACCCTGATAACTCTACGGTTTCTCAAAGCCTGTAATGAATTACAGATATGAGATCCTGATCCGGTATCTAGTACCCAGGAAGTAGAGTTAATTAACATACAATTTTCTATTACAAACACACCCGAAGCCGAAGTCACAACATGCTTCAAATCCTGGCTACTGGCTTTGCTAGCCCTACAATCCCTCTGCCAATGTCCTTTCCCGTAACAATAGGAACGTCCCTCCTTCACCATATCTAGTCTCGAAACTTTTGCCCTTCCCTTTCCTTCTACTTCCCTGGTTTCCTTCAGGGTGTAAGTAGAGGGCAGAGACTGTAGAATCAAGTCAGTATTTGACCCGTTCTTCAACGTGGTCTTCAGGTCTATCAAAATATCTAGTCTCTGTAAGGGCGCTGTCCCCTACAGATGACCCGACAGCCAATCTCGCTTGAAGCAATTCATTCGAGGTCTCATAGCTTGCAATACGAGATTGCTCTCCATATAAATCTTTGTTATGGAGGAAGACAGAAGCTAAGTCCATCTTCTCGTACTGCCTCTGGTATGTACCATCAACTGAGACTAACACGAGGCACTTGGCATTCACACAGTCTTTTTCTGATGTCTTACGGATATCAGTATCCGTGACGATGGAAACTGGTCCTGAGACGGCAGGGGTTGGATTAGTGAAGAGGTGTCCCAGTTTGTCATGGGTAATGGATATCTGGACAAACCTTTGCCAGTCATTACAGTCAGATTCAGTCATTTTATTATCTAGATGTAACCTACGTCTGGTTACTGGGTCGCTGCAATTAAGAGAGAGAGAAGAAAACACTTAGCATGATACTCTTGCAAGTTTAGATTGGTTTTTAATTTATCTAAACAGGATGACTCCCACTGTTTCTCAATCCTTCCTCAAACCATAAAAGAAGAATTAGTCAGGATTTAATCTCACCGTACAATACTTGCTTAACCGTTCAGCCAGGCTAGTGTCGGTACTTCGAGGTAGGTTTTACGACACTTTCGGGAAGTTCCTTAATTAAATAACCTCTTTTCCCTGGAGGCGTAGCCCCGCTAACACTGTTCTAGACACCTACTTGGTTTATAGCATTGATAATTATGTGAAAAAATCTCCCGAGGAGTAGCGGATACTCACAGTAGGATCGGGATCCAAATATCATTGTGTGATAATGCTGAAGGAATCCTACCAACATTATCAAACTCCAAATGGTATGCAGCACTAGCAAGTTTCAATTTCCTTAGAAACTCCCGATGTGTATTTTTGCCCCATGCTCTTATGACCTTGACGAAGGTCAACAAATCATAAGTCACATGTCAAGTTCTACCCATCATTGTCCAGGTTAATTTGAACCCACCCGTATATACCCTTGACGAAGGTCAACAAGGTAATACGACTGTCCCAAACCAACGCATCTATCTATGCTACATATGAACACCCAATAGCTACCAATCACTATGAACACCCAACAGCTCTTATGACCTTGACGAAGGTCAACAAATCATAAGTCACATGTCAAGTTCTACCCATCATTGTCCAGGTTAATTTGAACCCACCCGTATATACCCTTGATGAAGGTCAACAAGGTAATACGACTGTCCCAAACTAACGCATCTATCTATGCTACATATGAACACCCAACAACTACCAATCACTATGCCTTGACGAAGGTCAACAAATATAGCTTGAATACTATTGAATATACATATGAAATGACGGAGGGCTACGAATGGTTTTGGCAAAACAGTGAACGTAGTGAACTTGATATAATCGAAGGAACCTTGATAGCTTTTAAAAGGAGTGGTTTAAGCTCCGCGTTTTTAAAAGTTTTTCTGTTTTGAAAAAAAAACCGAGTGGTTTTGAAATTGTTCCAACGATTCAGCTTTGGTTTGTTTTCTTTGCATTAATATAATGCGTCCCATCAATTAATCCTACCATTGCAGAAACCAACGAAAATATGACGTACGCTTATGCCTCCGCATTCGCCACGGGGCCCCGTCATCACCCGTTAGGTTACTTAACTAACGACAGAGCGGGGGCTGGACTAGCGCGGATGCAAAACATAAGCAACGCCTACTAGATAACATATATAGATATATACATTCGTCAGATGCAATGATAGCCATTCCAGATCACAGATGAACACATTGGATATGTAAGTCTACGGTAGCGCCCCGGCCGTCATTCTGACGCCAAACGCGGAACAAAAACTTTTATAACTGGCGCTATCGCATACTATAACCCGGATCTTGCCATTAACGCTAAACTAACAAACAGTAAAGAGGTAGAAAGGCTATACCGATCGATCCGAGTCCTTCGGTCTTTAGCCATCATCCCACGCTCCTCGCGGCAACTCCGATCTCTTGTCTCCTCATCGAGGTGGCACCACGTTAACGGATCTTTAAACGGGCTCCCGCCTCTATACCGAGGCAACTCGGTCATCAAGTCTGCTAAAAGAGATGACCAAGATGAAGTAGAGAATGAGTAGAATACTTTGTCTCAAATACCCTAGGGTTCTCATCACATAAGAGGGATAGGGTGGAGGTAGAAGAAGATGCTTAGGATTGGAAATGGTGAACTCAAGAAAAACTCAAGAGAGCAAGAACTCAAGCATAATAAACTTGTGTTTTCTTCTCATTTTTTTTGTGAATAGATATATGAGGTTGTATTTATCAAAAACCAAAGAAAATATCTTATGAAAATATCTCATCAAATATCCATACCCAAAACAAAACTCATTAATATTTAATGACTCACTAGATGACTCATTACATGAGTCATTAGTGAACATTCTAGAATTGACGAGTCACAACAATAAGTCACACTTTTCATTAACCATTTAAACCAAAATGATTAATCCAAAAAGAAATGCATCTTCTAAAATATTCTCGTAACGGATTACGAGAATACCCCTCACCTGTATATACATACCTGTATCCGTATTCCGACCGAATACGAATACAAGAGACTAAAATATTCCGACTCAATATAATACTTGGATCCGGCTTAAACTAAAGCCCACTAGTATTATCTGTCCGAAATATGACACGTGCACAAGTGCACGTGCATTTTCGAACCCTGCCATAAAACCATACGACCTCTACAACGTTTCGCCCGAACTTGGGAAACTATCGGTAGGGGACTCTAATGACTCATCAGTACCATGGCAGTGGGTTTAACCATAACCACGTCAGCGGCACTAGCTGTGCGTAACGGCTGCCCATGTACTAACCGAAAGGGAAGCTGATGAGCAAACTCATCCTGGAACCCTACTGAGCCTAACAATGACAATATACATACAGTCCGGTCCGTTCGTCTATGAGCATCACATATCGGGCCTAGGGGGCTGGTAACGTCAGACCCCCAATAGCGGTATAAGTCGTGTCGGAGAGTAGCCCTGAACACTCTGAGAAACTACTGGAATACTTACCAATAATTCTCACCTGCCTTGGCCAAGGACTTGGTGTAATGGCTCTCCTAGACACAGCACGATCTCACCCCCAATACCGGGAGTGACGAATCCCCTGCTGATCCGCTCACTTGCCTCCATGTGGCTCGGGACTGTACCCAACTAAAACCTGTTTGCACGACTCCTTTGAGCCGTGGTAGGGTAGTAATCTAAGCACAGTGGGAACTCACACGAGACAAATGACGACCTCAGGTCGATGAACTAACCTGTACACATGTCACCAGGGACCTGCTATCTGACGCTAGGTATAAATACCAACTAGCAGGTTCCCAGCGAGTCCTATCCGGTGTACTCATAACCCAATGAGCACCTGTATACATCTTAGGTGATCCAACTGACACCAATGGCTTGTGAGACCGGCCACCGCCCATCGTCGGGGTCTCGACCGTATACACTAGTCTACTCCGGAGTATCGATGCCCTGTCTCGAAACTCCCACGACTAGGGACCACTTTTAAGGATGTGCTTATAGACTACCCAACTCTCATGTATATGATCGCCATCATACTGTTGGTAGTCAAGCAGGATCCTAAGGGCTCTATCAACGTGTAATAGTGATCATGTCACCAAAAGCTGTACACGACTGATAAAGGCAAACCAGATAGCATACTATCATCTTGAGTAAGACTGTCCTACCGGTATATGTCCTCCCTCAATCATTGCAATCACGTACCTGCGATCCAATAATTGACTTTGAGGGCACTATATACAACAATCTCCCACTTGCACTTAAGGCTAATTATTGCGATGTCGCATACTCACAGCCCGTGTGATACCGAACACCCAACTCCTCTACTAAACAGTTTCACAAAGCTCGTTTGTAAAAACTCTTGTGTTCGAGAAATAGCCTCAGTGAGTGGATCCGCCTTGATGTTTCTTTCTATGTCTCTCTTAATCTCAAGTTCGCGGAGAAAGCTATCTCCCGAATTGAGTAATACCTGTCTTAGAATATGTCTGGATATCTGATGGGACCTAGTTCATAAATGAACTCCAAATCCAACATTCTTAGACTGTATCGACAACTGAACCTAATCAGTGTCCAGCACCATGCCTCCCACAATATCCTCTTGGACCATCTGTCCATAATACTGCCCCTTTTGTCAGAGGGAAAACTATAACTCTGACAATCACTCTGTCATCCATGTCACCTTTGGAAGCCTGGAATGATAACCGTCTCCAAAGGAGGCTGCCGTCATCAAATCCGTAGAACATCCACTTATGTTCTAAAACTGCTTCCGCATGTTTCTCCAGGATTGGATTAATATAAACTTATTGCATCTAGTGCAAAAACAACATCTGGTGTGGTACTTGACATCTCATGATCGACTCAATTGCCTAAGCAAGTGATATGCCAATCATGCACATCTCTCTCCCCTTTAGTCTGTAAGACACCTTTAGAGAGGGAGACTCCATCACCTGCAGGTACACCACCATGCCAGGAGTCGTCCATTCTAAAATACTATTAGAATACTGTCAAAGTACTCACATTGGGAAACTACCCAAATCTAGATCTAAAACCATAGATCTAGAAACCAGAATGTTAGATATTATATCCATATCCTTTGTGGAGAAACAACTGTGTGACAACCACAGAAAAACCGTTTGTAATATAGGAATTTTACTTCCTACTCTGTGTATGTGTAACGTTTCAGAAATCGTTTTGCGAATTTTCCCGTTTTAGGGCAAAATTGTCGGTTTTTCCCGTTTTAACCCGATTTCGATCAAACGACCGTATAAGCTTACCGACACCTAATTTGGCCAAAATAAAGCTTGTGCGCGA
Source organism: Agapanthus africanus (assembly GCA_030015575.1). NCBI lineage: Eukaryota > Viridiplantae > Streptophyta > Magnoliopsida > Asparagales > Amaryllidaceae > Agapanthus > Agapanthus africanus. The sequence continues at coordinate 358,560,559 of CM057343.1, forward strand.
ACTTTGGGAGTATTTGGGAGGTTTTGGTTCAGATAGATTTTTTCCCGAATAAAATATTATTTTAAGCGGTATTTTGTGCACGTAAATCGGGAAAATTTTTATTTTGTGAATAAATTAATTTTGTCACTAGAATTATTCTAGAAGGTTCTTTTTAAATATCTAGATTTTTTTGGTGACTAATGGTTTGGATTTTAAAAAAAAAAGAAAAGAAAAGAGTGAAAGGTGGCAAAATAGCATTATTTTATATTAATTACTCTCTTTCCTAACTATTTCCTCACAAATTATTCACAAAAATACCCCCCTCACCCCCATGGCCGACCCTTATCTCCAATTTCTTTCCAAAATATTTCCCAAGCTCATTTCTTCATGATTTCTTCAAAATTCTTTAAGAAAAATTCCAAAATAAATCCACAAAAATCCTAAATAAATATAAAACCATCTTTTCCTTCACTAATCTTTCTTGGTTCTTCAACAAGCTTGGGTTTTGATGCTAAGATGATGGATTAAGCTTCATTTTGGTGTTCTTGGAGAGGTATAATTTTTACCTTAATCCTTTTATACTTGCTTTAATCTTAAAACTAGCTAATTTAGTTAACTATTTAAGTGCTTAGTTTAGCTTTTAATTCATGATTAATTCATTATATTTGGTTTAAGAATTTCATATTAGGGTTAAATTTTGATTAAGTGATTAGTGTTTAATTCAAGTGTTAAATTGTATTTTGGAAAAGATTAATCTAGTAGAAAGTGTTAAAATTTGCTAATAAGCATTTTGTTTAATTAAGCAAAATTGCTTACTAGATTTTTGCTAAAACTTAATTAAGCAAGTTTAAAAATATAGGATTGGTTTAGATAGCTTAGTTAAGCTATTTTAAGGTATTTGTAATTGTTAGATTTGTGTTATCTTGAATCTAGTGCGATATATTGCGATAGGTTGCTTACTAGATTTCGGGGTTTTTCCGACCTAGGTTCGTTTGGTAGTTGCGAGGTTATATCCAGTGTATTCCTCGAAATTTTTGTTTTGTGTTGCGTGATCGGGACGATCGGGGTCCAGAATTGGTGTTTTGTAGTTTAGCGACCCCAATTAGGGTTTTGGCCGGTATCGTGCGCGATAGATGCGCTAAGCGCGCAGTGTAATTTTCCGGGCGTTTTCATCGCGTTTCGTTGTCTTTTCGTCATTTTAGGATATTTAGCTTATGTGTTGTGTTTGTGAAATTTTAGGTTCGCAAGAGGGGACTTCGGACGCTACGACAAGGGGATACTGGTGGTAGGCTTCACCTAGCTTGGAGCGTTGGTGAGTAGATTTAACATCTACAGGGGAATCGCCCGCATGGCGTTATGCGTCTGGGCTAGAGATGTTATTTCTTTCGCATATTCTATGTCATATTTAGAATTGCGCATTTACCCTATTACTTAGATATTGTTGTGCTTGGACTAGTATCCTTAGGACACTGCACATATTATTGACGATTCATGTTGCACGAGCACTGATTATATGCTACACACACCGTCAATAATTGCCATGTCACACACAAACCACTTATAGATGTTATATTGCTTGGTTAGGGACATTGTGACATTGATTCATACTGCTTATCATATATGGCATTTAGCATACCTGTATTCCTATAGAGTATTGAACCATTAGTGATAGGTACATACACACTCCCTGTCATAGCTACAGGTATACCTTGCACATACTATTCTTATACCCAGGGGGTATACTATATCATTACTTATAGGTAGACACATTATCTTGCTATATCTTATTGATTTCACATACATCTGGTTTTAGCTACATGTTTACCTTCTCTTGATGTTATTTAGAAGTGGATAAATAGGAACCGCATGATATTTGTATTAACTTGATGCAGTTAATTAGCGGTTTTTCCTCTATATGCTCGCATTTCAGATTTATGATGCGTATACTTTATTCATGGATTTTCGCATTGAGATATGGATTTTTCATGATATTTTCTGGATTTGGGAACCGTGGTAGTTCATGAAATTATGCATTATTTGAAAAAAACCCGGTTTCCTTGATATGATATTATAGCATCCACCATGAGATTTATCGGTTCTGATATATGCCCGATTCGAGGAGTGAGGAGGCACCGTCTGCGGGTACATGGTGGAGCCCGGAGGTATCCCGAAGCAAGAACGATTTCGCAGTGCTAGTCGATGAGGCTTAGGGGAACCATACCTACCGGTGACAGGACCAATGACTCAGCGGCTATCATGTGGATACCGACGGGAGTTATGTACGTATGGATACGTCGAGAGGCGAGGGTCAGAGCTAGGCACTCGAGCTTTCGGGATAGCGTATGATACGTACCCATCAGAGGGGCCAGTCATGGAGACAGCACCTGATGGATCAGCATTTCTGTGTCGATGTTTGGCACATTGGTTTCATGATATTTCCAATTACTCATTTGTATATATAACAGGGGATTGAGCCGCTGTTTTATATACCCTTACACCAATATTAGTGGAATGGGACGCTAATATATGTGTATTGACCTCATCATATTTATTTATGACATTATATTTAGGATGTTAGAAATTTGCTGGAGATTTGATTCGGGATATAAGAGATTCATTTGAGATTGGATACTGGGTAGATATATGAGATATACTTGATATTGTACATACGAGATATGTGAGATCTACTTGTTGTTGTACATTCGAGATATGTGAGATATACTTCATATTGTACATACGAGATATGTGAGATCCACTTAATTTTGTACATTCGATATATACGAGATATACTTGATGTTGTGCAATTGAGGAGATGTGATACTTAGATGATATGAGAGCCAATATGGGGGCTGATTTGAGGAATTGGTATTTAAATTGTCTTGCTGGATTGTGATCCTACCACAATGTCAGGATTCCGTGGAAATGACATACTTCACACCATACCTCACCTTATCTGTTTGTGCATTGCTTCATGTACTAGTAGTACCTGTTAGTGTACCTTTCATGATTATTGCACATTTACATTCTCATATCCCTATTGCATGATTATTGCATACTGTTGTCATATCATTATTGCTTTATATATATTGGTTGTACTTGCTAGTGTACTTTCCATTATTCTGCACTCATATGACATGTTATTACTGTTAATTGCATATCTTAGATTCACGCTTTACGTGCATACTTGCGATTACCTGCATATGTTATTTACTATTCACGAGTTGGCAACTCACCCCCGTTGTGCCACAGGTGTTACAGAGTGTTCCCCCGAGTAGTCGAGGCTGGCTATTCATCTATCATCTTTTGGTACGGATACCGCATCAGCTCACAGTGTGCAGTTTTCTTAGGTGGGTTTTGTGGTTATTCGTTGTATTGTATATTCGTTGTATCCCTGTACTCTCCATCTACTATTTTCATATTGACTTAGAGACTTGGTGAGGACGATGTTGTATATTATGTTGGATTTGTTGTCTTTTATACAGTTTCCTTTCTATCGTCTTCTATTTCTTTGTTACGGCGTCGTATATTTATTGTGGTGGTTGTTTTCCGCCTTTGGGCGTGGATTTGCTCCCGTTGGGGATGCTTTACTTTATATTTATGTTGTACACATTTTTGGGGCTAGCTTTTACAAAGGAGGTGCTGCCAAAATTTTAAAGAAAAAGTGGACTCTTTTAAAGAATTTGGGTTGTGATTTCAAATGTTTCAAAAACTTTTATTATCTTTTCCGTATTTTCATGGTTTAGATTTCTGGGTTTTGGCTTTCTTTTACTGCGTTACGTCTGGAGGCGTTGCGTAGTATTTGGGCCGTCACGTGCCAATTTCGGGCCGTGACAGTATGTCATCCAAATACCAGGACATCACACCCTACTACCTTCTTAACAGATCCATCCTTTATTCTGATGAAGTCAAACCATGACTGTCACATCAAAATTAGATGATCTATCTCCGCTATATCCGCTCTAGTCTATAAATAGACATAAGCTACTTGCCCACTATGCTTCCGCTGCTCCCACTGACCACAACAATCATCTGACAGAATAATATATACGTGCACTTCTAAAGCTAGTTTAGAACGACGCTAGACTTAACCTCCTGCCGGGTCTCATAGCCTGGAACAACAGTAGTGTCAAGTCTGGGTAATCAAGAACCTCCCTGTCACCGTCCTTGAGGCTACCGGAGTACCTCTCGGGTACCTGAGGTTACCCACCATATCTGCGGAGTGGCTAATGGAATGTCAAACCTGATTGAATCCATAAGTTCTATTAAATTTTCCGTAATCGTTTGCGGTTCTGGAATCACTTCCAGTTCTACCATACACCCACTATTGTTTTCTGAAAAAATCCATTTTACTAAAACTGTGGCGAGTCATGAACAATATCACTATTGATCTTCCAGATGGTAGAAAGTCAACCCTCAACATAGCCTGGGCCAACCCACAAACTGCCATTACAGAAACGTGCCTTGAGTTATCCAGAGTCTGGTTTTAAGAATAAGCCGGACAACTCCCCATACCTTAACATCGTTAAGATATGAACCATTCTATATCCAATATAGAAACTTTGGCACTTATTTAATTGGAACCAGATTCAAATCATGCAGCTGTCTCCAGTGCATATCAACTTAATGGAAAGAGGCTAATCAGCATTACTCAACTTAGGAATACATCCAATTATGAGTAACCTGAAAGAGAAACAAGTTTCTCAAAACCATTACTATCAACTGAATACCAATCACAAGTATCTACATCTTCGATCTCTTTGAAGAATCCCGATACTTGCGACATTTGGTTCTCTACTTTATTCCTATACCCACAACTTCTCAAAACTTAGACCTTGTATTTCTACGAAACACTTGTCTAAAAACTAGAGAAGTCACAAGTAAACATAACATAGTACGAGGACCAACCCCTTTGTCCTGATGGACACTGGACAGCATACAATACTCTGTATGAGTCCCCTGAGTCGAATAACTCAAAACCTATGCATCGTAGGTTGAAAACTGTACTTATGGTTAAGAACTTCTCCGCTGTTCAATGCTCCTTACCCAATCGTCAACTGATATAGGTAAATGTCACGGACATAATTTCAAAAAGTTATATCTCACTTTATAACAAAAAACGTACAGATATATCAGTTTGAAATTGGTGCACAACAACGGATACTCAAAACCAAATACTTGCCGTCCGGCAAAAACCCAGGCGACTTCCTCAAATATCACCAATTACAACGAATTCCGATATAATGAGGATGATCACCTTATTCCCAATAACTTACTCCTACTCATCATCTGTAAAACCATACGGATGTGAGAATCATACCTGGTAAATACATACCCTGGAGCAAGTATCTAATCGGGAAATCAGTTTTCCTTTAACAATGCACAGTGAAACTGAAACATGAAAATGTTTCGTAGGGGTATCCTGGTATTCCTAGTAATGCCTCTTCCATAATCCAATTCATGATTGTAACCGTATATTTCTTTGCCATCTCTCCAAATCCCTTTATTTGACTTTATTCAGTACATTCTGTACACCCCTTTAGGCTAAGTGGTTTTCTTCCTTCCCTACCGTTCGGCACCAGCCTATGGTTTGGAAGAAGACTATCCAGTAAGCATAATAGGTGTACTCTCCTAATCCTAGGAGTACTCGCAACCTGAGAGAAGGTGATGATAAAAGACAACTGAATAATACCTTATTCTATTTCTTCCGAACTGGGGAAAAAAGCAAAGGTGAAATAGGAGTGGCGATGAAGTACGCGGTTTGGTCGTGAATGATAGCAGTCGCAATTTACTTTGCCCTATTTCTAATCCCTTTATTTTGTCTTTACTTATTACCTTCTGTACACCCTACTTAGGCTAATTAGTTTTCTTCATTCCCTACCTTTCAGCACCTGCCTATGGTTTGGAAGAAGACAATCCAATAAGCGTAATAGGTGTACTCTCCTAAACCAAGGAGCCCTTGCAACCTGAGAGAAAGTGATAATAAAAGACAACTGAATAAACCAATTCAATTTCTCCTAAACCTGGATCCATCCTCGAAGAAGTCCCTTCGAGTTCGTATATAACCATACGATGGATCTATCCAATGGAAGTGGATGTTCATAGTGATACGAGGTGTTCTGAGAAATGCAAAGGGTAAAAGAAGGAGCGGCAATGACTTATGCAACTTAGACAATCCAAAAGCCAGTATTTTAAGAAGGTTCGGTCAACTTGGTCACTGAGTCATAGTCTAGGGTCGGTCAATGATTGCTGTCAAAGAGAGAGAGAAAAGAAACACTCTGCGTGCACTCTAACCTAGATCAGAATGGTTATCACTTTATCTAATCAGGAAGCCTCCCACTGTACTGTCAAATTCTCCTCCAAACCTGAAAGAAGAATCAATCGGGATCACCCGAAGAGTAAACCAACTCATCAGTGGGAATCGAGATCCAACTCTCATCGCATGATAACGTGAATGAATCCACTCATGTTATCACACTCCAGAAAGTATGCGCATGCCTGGCAAGTTTCAGTTTCTTTAGAAACTCCCGATGTAGATTTTTGCCCCATGCTCTTATGACCTTGACTAAGGGCCAACAAATCATAAGTCACATGTCAAGTTCTTCCCGTCATTATCTTGTTAATTTGAACCCACCCGTACATACTCTTGACTAAGGGCCAACAAAGTAATATGACTGTCTCAAACCAATGCATCTATCTATACAACATGTGAACACCCCAGCAGCTACCAATCACTATGTCTTGACTAAGGGCCAAACAAACATAGCTTGAATACTACTGATCATTCATATGAAATGACGGAGGGCTACAGCTGGTTTTTTGGCGAAAAACCTTTAACGTAATGAACTTGATCTCGTTGAAGGAACCTGATAGCTTTTTACAAATATATAGTGGCGAAAACCTTTGCTAAAGAGGTCACTCCCGGTGAAGGGATCTCGGACCTTTCCTCGTGGAATGAGGTGCAGGATATTCCAACTGAATACCGCGATGCAAATTAACATGTAATCGACTATAGTGAAGTTATTACCCTGACGTAAACTTCTGCCCAAGGGGTCACTCCCGGTGAAGGGATCTCGGCCCTTGCCTCGTCGAATGAGGTGCAGGATATTCCAACTGAATACCACTGTGCAAAACAAAAGAAAACGTCTTTGTAATAACACTTTTTAAAACCGTTCCAACAACGTCCAAACAAGTTTGTTTTCCTTTGCATTGATCAGAATCAACGCAGTCCCATCAATTAATCACACCATAAAAGAACGAAAATATAATGTACGTATATGCCATCCGCATTCGCCACTGGGTCCCGTCATCACCCGTTAGGTTACTTAATTAACGACAGAGCGGGGACTGGACTAGCGCGGGTGTAAAACATATACAACATCTACTAGTATATATACCAATATACAATAATCGCTCCAGGCATGATAAATGCAACATTACAGAAAAGTAATAAGCATCACAGAACAATACAGATAATCTGGGATCCCCGGGTATCACAGAGCCGCTGCTGAAACCCGACGTTTCCCTGGTCGTGTGGATAGCCTGTGCAATGAAACCTAAACCCCTACGGGTGCGGCAAGTTACCCGCCAAAACCTGAAGCGAGGCAGCCCCCTACAGTAAAGTGAATGGACTACAGTAAAGTGAATGGACCACCCTGCACTTTACGGAATCCAGTAACTTGAGCACCCCATCTTGGGTCAACCTGTACCCCCTACGAGTGCGGCGAATAGTCTGCCAATTCTAGAGTGAGGCCCTCTGCCTCTCAAAGCCATAAGATGCAGACTCGTTGCCCTCCAGAACCCGGCTATCCGTGCACTCCGTCGCGGGGTAAACCTAGTACAGAAATGAAAAATATGTACAACGGGTACATCGACCTCAGCCCGGTTGTGCCCCAAAAGAATATTATACAAACAGGCAGTGACGGCAGTCCACATGTTGGACGCTCGTCCCGCAATATCAAATGTACAAATAAATCCAAACTGCACTACCATTGCACACAGCTATCCACCACGACAAATCCGCAACATCACAGCACAACACAGAACATCAACGCGAATGTCACGTTCGCAAACCCGTCTAAAAGAACTATAGCAATTAGACGCAATTTACCGCTCGAATGACATTCACGGTCGGAGATATAATGTAAGTACTGTAAACTAATAAGTTTAAAATTCCGATCGACAAAACTTCCCGAAGTGGGCCCCAAGTACAACTGCAGTACTCAAACAAAATCTGGGCCCAAACAAAATATTCCAGAAACCACAATTCCCCATGAAAGACACTACTGTAGAAAAATGGTACTCTGTTGCTCCAAAACGGCGGCGGAACCGCGGCCAAACCATGGTTTGTGCGGCGGTTCCGCGGCAGTACTGTGGAGACAGTGAACCAAATTTCTACAGTATCCTTAAAAAAGCCTGCACGATTTTCTGAGATGCTCAAAATAATTTTTAGACGACAAAACAAAATCGACAGAAACTTTAACATTGAAATCGCGGTTTTGGAAATTTCGTTCGATCGATATTTTAAACACGTTAGAACAAGTTAGTAAAGGTTAATGGCATGGCTCTGATACCATGTAAGTCTACGGTAGCACCCCGGCCGTCATTCTGACGCCAAACGCGGAACAAAAACTTTTATAACTGGCGCTATCGCATACTATAACCCGGATCTTGCCATTAACTCTAAACTAACAAACAGTAAAGAGGTAGAAAGGCTATACCGATCGATCCGAGTCCTTCGGTCTTTAGCCATCATCCCATGCTCCTCACGGCAACTCCGATCTCTTGTCTCCTCATCGAGGTGGCACCACGTCAACGGATCTTTAAACGGGCTCCCGCCTCTATACCGAGGCAACTCGGTCATCAAGTCTGCTAAAAGAGATGACCAAGATAAAGTAGAGAATGAGTAGAATACTTTGTCTCAAACACCCTAGGGTTCTCATCACATAAGAGGGATATGGTGGAGGTAGAAGAAGATGCTTAGGATTGGAAATGGTGAACTCAAGAAAAACTCAAGAGAGCAAGAACTCAAGCATAATAAACTTGTGTTTTCTTCTCATTTTTTTTGTGAATAGATATATGAGGTTGTATTTTTCAAAAACCAAAGAAAATATCTTATGAAAATATCTCCTCAAATATCCATACCCAAAACAAAACTCATTAATACTTAATGACTCACTAGATGACTCATTACATGAGTCATTAGTGAACATTCTAGAATTGATGAGTCACAACAATGAGTCACACCTTCCATTAACCATTTAAACCAAAATGATTAATCCAAAAAGAAATGCATCTTCTAAAATATTCTCATAACGGATTACGAGAATACCCCTCACCTGTATATACATACCTGTATCCGTATTCCGACCGAATACGAATACAAGAGACTAAAATATTCCGACTCAATATAATACTTGGATCCGGCTTAAACTAAAGCCCACCAGTATTATCTGTCTGAAATATGACACGTGCACAAGTGCACGTGCATTTTCGAACCCTGCCATAAAACCATACGGTCTTTACAACGTTTCGCCCGAACTTGGGAAACTATCTGTGGGGGACTCTAATGACTCATTAGTACCATGGCAGTGGGTTTAACCACAAGCACGTCAACGGCACTAGCTGTGCGTAACGGCTGCCCATGTACTGACCGAAAGGGAAGCTGATGAGCGAACTCATCCTGGAACCCTACTGAGCCTAACAGTGACAATATACATACAGTCCGGTTCGTTCGTCTATGAGCATCGCATATCGGGCCTAGGGGGCTGGTAATGTTAGACCCCCAATAGCAGTATAAGTCGTGTCGGAGAGTAGCCCTGAACACCCTGAGAAACTACTGGAATACTTACCAGTAATTCTCACCTGCCTTGGCCAAGGACTTGGTGTAATGGCTCTCCTAGACACAGCACGATCTCACCCCCAATACCGGGAGAGACGAATCCTCTGCCGATCCGCTCACTTGCCTCCATGTGGCTCGGGACTGTACCCAACTAAAACCTGTTTGCATGACTCCTTTGAGCCGTGGCAGGGTAGTAATCTCCTTTGAGCCGTGGCAGGGTAGTAATCTAAGTATTGTGGGAACTCACACGAGACAAATGACGACCTCAGGTCGATGAACTAACCTGTACACATGTCACCAGGGAACTGCTATCTGATGCTAGGTATAAATACCAACTAGCAGGTTTCCGGTGAGTCCTGTCCGGTGTACTCATAATCCAATGAGCACCTGTATACATCTTAGGTGATCCAACTGACACCAATGGCTTGTGAGACCGGCCACCGCCCCTCGTCGGGGTCTCGACTGTATACACTAGTCAACTACGGAGTATCGATGCCCTGTCTCAAAACTCCCACGACTAGGGACCACTTTTAAGGATGTGCTTATAGACTACCCAACTCTCACGTATATGATCGCCATCATACTGTTGGTAGTCAAGCAGGATCCTAAGGGCTCTATCAACGTGTAATAGTGATCATGTCACCAAAAGCTGTACACGACTCATAAAGGCAAACCAGATAGCATACTATCATCTTGAGTAAGACTGTCCTACCGGTATAGGTCCTCCCTCAATCATTGCAATCACGTACCTGCGATCCAATAATTGACTTTGAGGGCACTATATCTAACAGGATATACTAGGAATCCGCGCTTCGTTTGAGCCTGCAACAAAAGACGGATTACATAGTCGCGATGAATAGCCAAACCCCACTCTAGACCCCTATGGGTGCGGCAAACTACCCGCCAAATATCCGAAGTGAAGCAACCTCCCTCAACAACATGAGTAGGACACTCGGCACTTCAAAGTACCCGGTAGTTTGTGCACCCCACCTTGGGTCTATCCTAGGAGCAAAAACAGTAAAAGAAATAATATACAATGGTGGCTACAACCACAACCCGGATGTACGACCATAAAATAATATTACATCAATTTATAAATATTACATTGAATGAAAGATAAATAAACACTCATCTCACATCCCCGGCTATTCATCCACGACGATCCATCAAGTTCATATACACATTCCAACATCACAGAATACAGATATGTACAACCCCCACTAATCGACGTATAGCGATTAGTAGACGTTCAGTACATATATCACATCACAGAAGATTCGATTAGCTAAAGTACTTAGAATTTTGATCGATAACTTGATTTGAAACTACCCCAAGCACAACACAGTACTCAACAAAATCTGGGCAGAAACAAAATATCAGAGAAATCATAAAACACCATGCTGGACACTCTGCAAGAAAAACGAGTTGACTCGGAGTCCACTCGGCCGCGGATCCGCGGCGAAACGCTTGGTTTCACCGCGCTTCCGTGGCTGTCTGACCGATTCATGGTCTCGTTTTTCTTGTGTGCCCCAAAAAAAACCTGCACGTATTTTTAAGGTCCCTGGAAAATTTTTTTGGACCAGTTTTAAAAACGACAGAAAACGTGCATTTTTGACGTGTTTTTGCGATTTCTCCGGCGATCAAATTTCTAACACTTTGCTAACAAGTTAGTAATGGTTTAGCGAGGCTCTGATACCACTGTAAGTCTACGTTACCCACCCCGGTACTTACGGGGAGGCGGAAAAGGTAAAAAAACAAATTTTTATCACAAGATAACATAGACTATCTTGAGGATCTTTGCCAAACCATTTCTAACAAACAACTAGAGGTTCTATCTACTATGCTTAGGAGATTATACCTCACGAAAACGGTCCTTCAGTTCTTCTCTCCGTTGTCCTCCTCTTCCATGCAAGCTCCGAGGATCGATCCGGATCTTGGTCACCTCCACGGCCTCCTAGAGTCCAAGACGATCCACCCGAGAGTCTATAGTCCGAGCTCCACCTCAAGCCAAGGTAACTAGGGAAACAAGTATGCTACTCTTGATGTCCTATGTGATGTAGAGGAAGAAGATGGATTTGTTTGTCTATTTAGTTTCTATTTTTCTCAACACATGAGAGCTATAGAAATTTCTAGTGAGGAGGAAGAAGAAGAACCATGGGAGCTCTCTTTTGATGAGAGAGAAAGCCAAAGAGATAATGATCCATAGAAAATATATTTACTAATCTTTTATCATGATAATGTGTTATGGCTACTTGATTTGACCATTATCATCTCAAAATAAATCCAAAACAATAAGAAGGATCTAGTGCTCTCAAAATATCCAAGTCAACAATAGTCAACTAGGTCAAATGGTCAAGCATGGTCAAATGGTCAAACCAATTAGCCATAACACAATTATCATTAAAAAGATTAATAAACATTTTCCCCACCTCACAATGGTTTTGACCAAGTCAATGGTCGAAACCCTAATGAGGCAACTTCTTCTTCGCTCCTCACAACCGTGCATGCACACCCGCATCCGCATTCCGTAGAATACAAATACACAGAAGACAAAACTGATCCATCTGTACAATACTAGGATCCGGCTTAAACCAAAGCCCACTAGTATTGTCTGCCCGAACATCATACGCGCACAAGTGCACGTAAGTGATCGTAGCCCTGCCGTAAAACCATACGGCCTCTACACCTTTTGACCAGTGCAGGGAAACTCTCTGTGTGGGACTCTAAAGACTCGACACTATGCTGGCAGTGGGTTTAACCACATACCACAAGCGGCACTAGCTGTACGTAACGGTCCCCAGGTAGATGTCGATAAGAAGGCCGACGAGGTAAACCCCATCCTAACTCCTACTGAGCCTAAATGTGACAATCTCCGTACAGTCCGGTCTGTTCGTCTATGAGTATCGCATGTCGGGCCTAGGGGGCGGTAAAACGTCAGACCCCTAATAGTGGTACAAGTCGTGCCGGAGCGTAGCCCAGAACACCCTGAGAAACTATTGGAAACACTACCAGTAAATCTCGCTTGCCCTGGCCAGGGACTTTGTGTAATGGCTCTCCTAGACACAGCGCGATATCAACCCCCAATACCGGGAGAGACGAATCTTATCTAACCGCTTGTCACGACCCGAAAGTACGGAACATGACCGGCACTTAGACTACGAAACGTCTCGAGGCGTACGTAATCTAAGTAAGCCGAAAAACCCAGAAATCCAAACCAAGAAAAGTAGCAGAGTGAAGGAAAACCAATTTAAATCAAGTAGTTTTAATAGCATAAGCCGAATTATGCCTTTTTAAAAACATCAAATATTTCCTGAAAATTTCGGCAGAGTCTCCTTTGTAAATACTACCCCCAAACGGGATACAACATGAATAGTATACGAAATCAATAAAAGGCATCCCCAAGCGGGAGCTAGCTCTTCGTCAATCGACGGTCACAACCACACAAGCAATATAATATACAACGCCAATGGCGAGGATCAAAAACTCAAAAGGAAATTCAAAACCACAAGAAATCCACAGAAATATAACGCGCGACTCTAAGGTCGAAAGAATAACATTACTGGTCTCTATCTCAAAATAAATACATATTTGGTTGATGGAATTTACTAGATACAACTGAATAATATTATACAAGTAATATGATGGGTACGATACCAATAAACCCACCTACTAGCAAGTCACCTGAAAGAAGCAGTGCCAGCAAAGCCGTAATGAAACCTGTACGGCAAAACCTGCAAGGAACTGTGGCACAACGGGGGTGAGTTGCCAACTCGTGAGTAGAAAAATATCTACGAATAGAAATCGCATAAATAACGCAACCTAGGTCAATGATCATAATATATCCTCAAATATATGTATAACATGCAGCCTATAACAATGGCTAGGGTGATATCTAACCCGAGTGTAATCTCATATGCCCGTGTCAGTGCCTCAGGTAACAATATATCATATGAATGAGGTATGAATGCATGAAAATAGAATACATGTAAATAAAGAAACTGTTTTCATAATTTAGTGAGATTTCCTTTGTATTTTTAAAATGAGGTATCATAAATGAAATCAGCATCAACAGTGTCTAGCATCGACACAAAACATAAATCTCAATGTCTCAAAACCTCAGGCTCCGACTATCCGGACTGGCCCGTATCATCAAATCTCAGTATCTCAATATCTCAAAATCTCAATATCTCAATCTCAATATCTAGGGCGCCGTCAGTCCAGACCGGCCCCTACCATCCATCTCAAGACCACGACGGTATCCTCCGGATATCCGACGCGTCGGGTAAAATCACCGGTAGGTAATCACCCCCTGCCAGGCTCATCGTCATCACCACGAGCTTCTTGCCCCGGGGTACCTTACCGGGTCCATCATGTACCCAAAACGGTTCATCCAACTCCTCGAATCGGGTCTCGAAATCCATCAGCAAACTCATGGTGGACGACTCATACATCATGGGAAAAACCGCGCTTTTCATTTAAAAAGAGAAAGAAGAAGTTTGTATATGTTTTGCGGTTTTCCCCAAATCCAGAAAATCTCATGGAAATCCGAATCCAAAACCTCAATAGCACGTAAAAAGTGAATATATGCATGAGAATCCATGAATGCGGCATAACAATGAATAACAGTATGCATGAAGTAGCAGGTAATAACTACAATGTCTAAACTAACATATAAGGCAAGTACACTAATATCATGTCAAAACTACTAGCTAACAAGCTAAATGAAGCAATAATATTCTCTAAGTGTACGTAACATGGCAATTACCGATGAAGATGTGTGTGAGCCGGCAAGTAAGTGTACGTGGTACATACGCATCATCGGTAATGGTGCAGGTGTCCTAACCACAAGATATCAACAGTAGAATATGAAGCATAATATAAGCATGTGATGCGGAGCGAACAACAATAATGAGCGGGAGCTGAATACTAGACGCAACGATAACTAATCTGCATTAACCTAATATAAGTCCTACAATGGTGCCTTTTGAAATAACACGAATCGTAGGGTTTTGAAAATAGGGGCTACGGTGTTTTTAAGAAAAGATACGTTTTTTGAAATATCCGTAGAATCCCTTGACTTGTCTTTTAAAATACGCACGATTCGTAAGCTTTGAAATAGGTAGGAACCAAATCTAATCCAACAACTAACTAAACTAAAGGGCTAAGCTACAAGCTAGACTACAGGTAAGGAAACCGCCTAACATCTGAGTCGATACATATACATACCTGTATATATATTAGTCGGTGATCCCGCCTCAATAATATCATATCCGATACCATATCTATAATCAGACATCCCAAGTCAAGAGTGCGGATCAATCATCAAGATATAGCTTGTACGTAAATCCGTCGTACGGCATCCCCAAATCTTGGTACGGGTCAATATCATATTCCTCACACTATTCCTATGGTATCCTTTTTATCCAAGATCATAGTCTAGGGTACTGACCTATGTCTAGAACAATACTAATATCCTCAATATACTTATGATCTGACTACTGATCGACAATCTCGTACAAACCGATATCGTCAGCACATATCATCATCAAGGGGTATACATCGCCCGATACGGCCTAATATCAATATCCTAGCATATCATGCCTCATATCACGATCACATGTCGACCATTTTATTTATAACACTATTCACCCGTATCGCCGCCCCAAGATCCGCTATAACACCAGGACGTACCTCAAGTACGAATCCTGCCATATCACCGATATCACAACCTCAACACAAATCTCATCGACTCATCTCAATCCCAAGTATCATCCTCAAATCCGTACGTGAACACATAGTCCCATACCCATGTGAACACATAACTATATATATATTCCCGTAAACACAAATGGAAGAAGAATGTATGCAAGTATGGGTTGGTGTGTGCATGCGGGGTGCGACCACTACTCTAGGGTTTCGCGACACTAAATATCCAAGAACCCCAAATATCCATATTATCATCAATATACTCAAACAATATATAAACAATATATATATGTGTGTATACGTATTCGTATACATCACCACGAACTGCGGGGGTGCTATACGCCATCCACCCGACTTCTCCCCGTAGATATAAATCTACTCACCTGGTCCTTGCTCGCCGGTACCGATGTCGCCACGCGCTTGCTTGTTGTCTCGAAATCCACATGGGGTACCTACATATCATAACGCACCGTATCGCATTAAAACCAAATTCGAAATCGAAACGGCATACGAAAATCAAATCGGCACGCGCATCACGCATATGTCAAAACCTATCGCCTACACATGCAAGAATAGCCAAACCAACCCTCGATGTCGATGTACAAACGTCAAACCATTGAGAAAAACCCAAACACTCTCATTTGCGCATTCACGAACACTAATTATAATATAAAATAGGTTAAAATTCACAAAAACCCCAAATTCACCTTAAAAGCCATTTTTCCGAAAATCTAGCAAGCACAAATTACCCGTTTTAGTACAAAACTCGATGTTTAAACAATTCTAATGGCCATAATACTTATTAAACATCTTAAATAAGTCATAAAAACCATTTCCATAATTTAATCTCATTAAATTTCATTAGCCCCAAAATTCTAGTTTACAAATTAACCAATTTTAACAATTTTATAGCAAAAATGCACATACAACAATCTAGCTTGGATTTGCATGATCTAAAACATTAAACTACATTTTATAATGTTAATGAAGTCATGAAAAACCTAATTACATTTTTCTCTTAATCAAATTCATGGTTTACAAAAATCTAGTTTGCAATTTAAGCAATTTGGACAATTGAAATGTAGCAATCTAGCAATCTAGCAAGTAGCTTAGCTTTAGCATTCCTAAAAATGTTAAACTACACCTTGCAAACCTTTACACATGATAAAAACCCTAACTTACTCTCAATTCCCTTTTCTTTAAATTTCAAACTTCAAATTTAGAACTCTAATTAAACACATAATAGCTAGATTCAAGTAATTAAACAACAACTTAAGTAAAATGCTAAGATTATACCTCACTTAATTAGAGATCTAGCATGAAAATCTTGGCCTCCAATTTGCTCTCTTTTCACCACAATCCATGCTAGAATAGGCCAAAAAGAAATGGGTAGAGATTGGATTATGATTTTGTGAGGTTATACTTTGATTTTTGATGAATTTGTGAGGATTTTTTTTTTGAAGAGAATGAGAGGAGAAACAAATAGGAGGGCTGCTGAATTTGGACAGCAGAAATGGGGAAAGGGAGAGAGAGAGAGTGGGTGTGGGTGCATGTGGAATTGTCAAAGTCAACCCAATATCCATACCTCTTTATAAAACAATTTCCTCACATGAATTAAAGCCAAAAGAGGGGGGGGGGAAAGTGGCTGTCCAGCAGTGGTGGGGCCGGCCAAAAGTGAGGGGTGAGGTTGTGAGAGAGTGAACAAAAAAATTCTATGCAAAAAGACCCCCCTCAAGTTACCAAATTGCAAGTTTTCGTTAATTTCACCAAAAAAAGCCTTTTTTTCTTCAATAATTTCTAAACCGTTTTGGCAAACCATTTCATTTCAAAAACAACATGTTAAAATTTTGTTTAATGTGTTATGATGCACAAAATTTGTTTCAACTCATTCCAATTTGTAATTTTCCCTAATTAAATGTATTAGTGACGGATTAAAAATAATATTAAAACAATTTTTTTCAGAAAATTTGAAATTTCACCAGTGGCTCAATAAACACCAAATACTAGCAATTACATAGCTAGAATATATATATTTAATTTTTATAATAAGATATTTGTATTTTGACTTTTTATAGAAAACCCCCTTATTTTACCGATTTTTCGAAATTTCACCGAAACGATTTTCAAAACGTTACAATCTTCCCCCCTTAAAGAAATTCGGTCCCCGAATTTAAATTCAAACTACCCCCAAATATAAAAACATCTAAGCAAAACCATCAAGTCGTCGGGGCTCCGAAATCATAAGTACATAAAACGCATCATAGCGCAATACATGCGCATGAGTAATGAGCAGATAACTCAAAATCAAAACCCCGTCAAGCATCCCGCAATCATCGGAGTCACGGTAAAGACACAAATATCAAATCCAATACAAAACCAATATGATATAACTCGAAACTATACATGTAAATATCAAATCTATATATGTAAATATCTGAAGGAAATGAATGCCAAATATATTCAGGTACTGTCCTCTGACTAGTCCTGCCCAGTACGAAAACACATAGCAAATATCATAAAAACGTACTGCTCTATAGGAAAAATCAATCCCAAATACGCGTATGAATACTACGTGCGTCTGGTGCGCACGGAAATCAAAATCCATATACGTGCCATACAAGTGCACAGAAACAAGATCTAAGTGCATTGGGTGTGCACAAAGCATCTGTCGTAGGCAACGTGTGTGCCTGACAGCAAAATCAGGTGCATCTGACATGCACGAAGAATCTCGATTTAGTGCATCTGGTGTGCACCAAAATCGCACCTCAAAACATGCGCCCAACATGCGTGAAAATCCAAATCAGGTGCATCCATCGTGCACGAAATCATGAAATCCAATATCAAGTGCCGAATACGCGCAAAATCCAATCACGTGCACAAGGTGCACAAAACAAATATCGCACATCACCATCGAAATCGAAGTCCAATGCATCTAAATGCACAACATACGTAACACTGCACTGCAAGCATATATGAACTATACCGAGTGCAAAAACCAAATCGTGTGCGTATATACGCACAAATCAACTCAACTGTATGAAATCCATATAATCACAAACATGAGAAACCAAGGCACGCAAACTATCTCAAGTGCAACAACTGTGCAAAAATCGTAAATACTCAGTAGGTGCAATCATGGTGCATGAAAACAATATCATGAAACTCAATCATCAAAATCAAATCATGCGAATAGATCGCTCAAAATACCAAAAAATCAAGTATGGCGGAATAGTCCCGCTCAAGCACATCCTCCAAGAATCTCTGGCCAACTGTCATGGTCACTCATAGCATGTCTCGTCGACGATCCTGAACTTTGGCCGCCGGTGTGCATAACACGACCACTCCTGGGTCCAAGTCTTCTCGTAATTCATCCCAGAAAGGTCCTGTCGAGATCTCTCCCAAATCTCGTCTCTACCGAACTGTCCGGAAGTCATCGTCCTTTACTATATTGGTTTCTTGTTCTGGAACGGCTGCATACTCATTGCGACTCCTTCTGGAAGGTATATCCAAGTACAATGCCTCGGCATGCGTATCACATCTCTGATGTCGGCGGAGTGGAACGTCGTCTCATCAAGATCTCGTACGAACCTCTTACTTCCACTTTCTCTGCTTCGGACTCGTCTCGTCGTGGCTACATGGACTGAGCTCCAACGGCTATCCATGTATCTGGAGTCTCCCAAGAATGCATCTCACCACCTAGCATCCGAATGAAGTCGAACCATCCGATCGATTTGTCAAAACCTCATAATCCCCCAAGAGCTCAACATCTTGGGCACAGTTTAATAGTATCGAGTACATAACACAGCATCGGTGGTCCAGCCGTAGAAGGGCAAACCCAAGCCTCACTAATGGCGCCGTAGAACTGCCGCAAACCTGAAGGTTCAAAGGCTTTCACACGGTCATTAAGTCGAGTTAGGGTTTCATTCTTCTAGAGGGTCCATAGAATTGCCTGCATGTCTTTACGAATACTTTAAACTTAGAATAATAGGTTTCTGACATTCGATCGTCTATGTCGACTTTCAACGTCTCCGCGTGAAGTCGTCTCTAGCTGGAATCAATCTATCTGATGACCTCGCATCGGGGTAGGCGAACGAACCACCTGTTCTAGTCATTCATCATCGGGTGACTAGCGACCTCCTGTCATCTCTTCGTACTACTCGTACTGCAATAGCTCCAACATCTGGGGCGATATCTCGTCGTCCGCAGCAATACTGGCTCGCTCGTCTGCACGCTGAATGGTGCCTCAATCATCAGGAGTAAGCAATACTTCAATGGTCATCAAAATCTGGCTGGCCTCTATCAGTGGCTCAATCCTCTAGTGCAAATCGGCACGTCTGAGTAATCTCATACAGCAATCCACCCAACGCTCGTGGCGCGAAGACACAATGAAAAGACATATTTCTGCAATCGTGTGTCGCCGGAATCATGCCCTGGTCAGTCCTCGTTCTTGACGATCTCATACTGACCGCAACTCTAGCCGTAGCTCTCCCTGCCCGTAATCGTGGCAGCAAAACCATAACTGGTACTGATGAGGCTAGATCGGAATGAATATAAAACTGAGCAAAGAAATGTACATCCTAAGGCTCCTTAAGTGGAGTAGCGTATCGTAAATATGCCGCGGAACATACCTACGGTACGTCACTCTACTTTAGTCACCTATTCCATCAACCAAGGGTCATCCTACGCTCCGAAGGTAAAACCTAACGCTTTGATACCAACTTTGTCACGACCCGAAAGTATGGAACATGGCCGGCACTTAGACTACGAAACGTCTCGAGGCGTACATAATCTAAGTAAGCCGAAAAACCCAGAAATCCAAACCAAGAAAAGTAGCAGAGTGAAGGAAAACCAATTTAAATCAAGTAGTTTTAATAGCATAAGCCGAATTATGCCTTTTTAAAAACATCAAATATTTCCTGAAAATTTCGGCAGAGTCTCCTTTGTAAATACTGCCCCCAAACGGGATACAATATGAATAGTATACGAAATCAATAAAAGGCATCCCCAAGCGGGAGCTAGCTCTTCGTCAATCGACGGTCACAACCACACAAGCAATATAATATACAACGCCAATGGCGAGGATCAAAAACTCAAAAGGAAACTCAAAACCACAAGAAATCCACAGAAATATAACGCGCGACTCTAAGGTCGAAAGAATAACATCGCTGGTCTCTATCTCAAAATAAATACATATTTGGTTGATGGAATTTACTAGATACAACTGAATAATATTATACAAGTAATATGATGGGTACGATACCAATAAACACACCTACTAGCAAGTCACTCGAAAGAAGCAGTGCCAGCAAAGCCGTAATGAAACCTGTACGGCAAAACCTGCAAGAAACTGTTGCACAACGGGGGTGAGTTGCCAACTCGTGAGTAGAAAAACATCTATGAATAGAAATCGCATAAATAACGCAACCTAGGTCAATGATCATAATATATCCTCAAATATATGTATAACATGCAGCCTATAACAATGGCTAGGGTGATATCTAACCCGAGTGTAATCTCATATGCCCGTGTCAGTGCCTCAGGTAACAATATATCATATGAATGAGGTATGAATGCATGAAAACAGAATACATGTAAATAAAGAAACTGTTTTCATAATTTAGTGAGATTTCCTTTGTATTTTTAAAATGAGGTATCATAAATGAAATCAGCATCAACAGTGTCTAGCATCGACACAAAACATAAATCTCAATGTCTCAAAACCTCAGGCTCCGACTATCCGGACTGGCCTGTATCATCAAATCTCAGTACCTCAATATCTCGAAATCTCAATGTCTCAATCTCAATATCTAGGGCGCCGTCAGTCCAGACCGGCCCCTACCATCCATCTCAAGACCACGACGGTATCCTCCGGATATACGACGCGTCGGGTAAAATCACCGGTAGGTAGTCTCCCCCTGCCAGGCTCATCGTCATCACCACGAGCTTCTTGCCCCGGGGTACCTTACCGGACCCACCATGTGCCCAAAACGGTTCATCCAACTCCTCGAATCGGGTCTCAAAATCCATCAGCAAACTCATGGTGGACGACTCATACATCATGGGAAAAACCGCGCTTTTCATTTAAAAAGAGAAAGAAGAAGTTTGTATATGTTTTGCGGTTTTCCCCAAATCCAGAAAATCTCATGGAAATCCGAATCCAAAACCTCAATAGCACGTAAAAAGTGAATATATGCATGAGAATCCATGAATGCGGCATAACAATGAATAACAGTATGCATGAAGCAGCAGGTAATAACTACAATGTCTAAACTAACATATAAGGCAAGTACACTAATATCATGTCAAAACTACTAACTAACAAGCTAAATGAAGCAATAATATTCTCTAAGTATACGTGACATGGCAATTACCGATGAAGATGTGTGTGAGCCGGCAAGTAAGTGTACGTGGTACATACGCATCATCGGTAATGGTGCTGGTGTCCTAACCACAAGATATCAACAGTAGAATATGAAGCATAATATAAGCATGTGATGCGGAGCGAACAACAATAATGAGCGGGAGCTGAATTCTAGATGCAACGATAACTAATCTGCATTAACCTAATATAAGTCCTACAATGGTGCCTTTTGAAATAACACGAATCGTAGGGTTTTGAAAATAGGGGCTACGGTGTTTTTAAGAAAAGATACGTTTTTTGAAAATCCGTAGAATCCCTTGACTTGTCTTTTAAAATACGCATGATTCGTAAGCTTTGAAATAGGTAGAAACCGAATCTAATCTAACAACTAACTAAACTAAAGGGCTAAGCTACAAGCTAGACTACAGGTAAGGAAACCGCCTAACATCTGAGTCGATACATATACATACCTGTATATATATTAGTCGGTGATCCCGCCTCAATAATATCATATCCGATACCATATCTATAATCAGACATCCCAAGTCAAGAGTGCGGATCAATCATCAAGATATAGCTCGTACGTAAATCCGTCGTACGGCATCCCCAAATCTTGGTACGGGTCAATATCATATTCCTCACACTATTCCTCTGGTATCCTTTTTATCCAAGATCATAGTCTAGGGTACTGACCTATGTCTAGAACAATACTAATATCCTCAATATACTTATGATCTGACTACTGATCGACAATCTCGTACAAACCGATATCGTCAGCACATATCATCATCAAGGGGTATACATCGCCCGATACGGCCTAATATCAATATCCTAGCATATCATGCCTCATATCACGATCACATGTCGACCATTTTATTTATAACACTATTCACCCGTATCGCCGCCCCAAGATCCGCTATAACACCAGGACGTACCTCAAGTACGAATCCTGCCATATCACCGATATCACAACCTCAACACAAATCTCATCGACTCATCTCAATCCCAAGTATCATCCTCAAATCCGTACGTGAACACATAGTCCCATACCCATGTGAACACATAACTATATATATATTCTCGAAAACACAAATGGAAGAAGAATGTATGCAAGTATGGGTTGGTGTGTGCATGCGGGTGCGACCACTATTCTAGGGTTTCGCGACACTAAATATCCAAGAACCCCAAATATCCATATTATCATCAATATACTCAAACAATATATAAACAATATATATATGTGTATACGTATTCGTATACATCACCACGAACTGCGGGGGTGCTATACGCCATCCACCCGACTTCTCCCCGTAGATATAAATCTACTCACCTGGTCCTCGCTCGCCGGTACCGATGTCGCCACGCGCTTGCTTGTCGTCTCGAAGTCCACATGGGGTACCTACATATCATAACGCACCGTATCGTATTAAAACCAAATTCGAAATCGAAACGGCATACGAAAATCAAATCGGCACGCGCATCACGCATAGGTAAAAACCTATCGCCTACACATGCAAGAATAGCCAAACCAACCCTCGATGTCGATGTACAAACGTCAAACCATTGAGAAAAACCCAAACACTCTCATTTGCATGTTCACGAACACTAATTATAATATAAAATAGGTTAAAATTCACAAAAACCCCAAATTCACCTTAAAAGTCATTTTTCCGAAAATCTAGCAAGCAAAAATTACCCGTTTTAGTACAAAACTCGATGTTTAAACAATTCTATTGGCCATAATACTTATTAAACATCTTAAATAAGTCATAAAAACCATTTCCATAATTTAATCTCATTAAATTTCATTAGCCCCAAAATTCTAGTTTACAAATTAACCAATTTTAACAATTTTATAGCAAAAATGCACATACAACAATCTAGCTTGGATTTGCATGATCTAAAACATTAAACTACATTTTATAATGTTAATGAAGTCATGAAAAACCTAATTACATTTTTCTCTTAATCAAATTCATGGTTTACAAAAATCTAGTTTGCAATTTAAGCAATTTGGACAATTGAAATGTAGCAATCTAGCAATCTAGCAAGTAGCTTAGCTTTAGCATTCCTAAAAATGTTAAACTACACCTTGCAAACCTTTACACATGATAAAAACCCTAACTTACTCTCAATTCCCTTTTCTTTAAATTTCAAACTTCAAATTTAGAACTCTAATTAAACACATAATAGCTAGATTCAAGTAATTAAACAACAACTTAAGTAAAATGCTATGATTATACCTCACTTAATTAGAGATCTAGCATGAAAATCTTGGCCTCCAATTTGCTCTCTTTTCACCACAATCCATGCTAGAATAGGCCAAAAAGAAATGGGTAGAGATTGGATTATGATTTTGTGAGGTTATACTTTGATTTTTGATGAATTTGTGAGGATTTTTTTTTGAAGAGAATGAGAGGAGAAACAAATGGGAGGGCTGCTGAATTTGGACAGCAGAAATGGGGAAAGGGAGAGAGAGAGAGTGGGTGTGGGTGTATGTGGAATTGTCAAAGTCAACCCAATATCCATACCTCTTTATAAAACAATTTCCTCACATGAATTAAAGCCAAAAGAGGGGGGGAAAGTGGCTGTCCAGCAGAGGTGGGGCCGGCCAAAAGTGAGGGGTGAGGTTGTGAGAGAGTGAACAAAAAAATTCTATTCAAAAAGACCCCCTTCAAGTTACCAAATTGCAAGTTTTCGCTAATTTCACCAAAAAGGCCTTTTTTCTTCAATAATTTCTAAACCGTTTTGGCAAACCATTTTATTTCAAAAATAACATGTTAAAATTTTGTTTAATGTGTTATGATGCACAAATTTTTTTCCAACTCATTCCAATTTGTAATTTTCCCTAATTAAATGTATTAGTGACGGATTAAAAATAATATTAAAACAATTTTTTTTCAGAAAATTTGAAATTTCACTAGTGGCTCAATAAACACCAAATACTAGCAATTACATAGCTAGAATATGTATATTTAATTTTTATAATAATATATTTGTATCTTGACTTTTTACAGAAAACCCCCTTATTTTACCGATTTTTCGAAATTTCACCGAAACGATTTTCAAAACGTTACACCGCTACTGCCTCCAAGTGCTTCGGGACTGCACCCAACTACTACCTGTTTGCACGACTCCTTTGAGCCGTGGTAGGGTAGTAATCAAAGTACAGTGGGAACACACTCGAAGCGAAGTAGCAGTATCAAGTCGACTTACTAAGCTGTACTCCTGTCACCTGGGAACTGTTATCTGACGATATGTATAGTACCAACCAACAGTTCCCGACGAGTCCTGTCCAGTGTACTCATAACCTAACGAGCACCCGCATACTATCTCCAGTATGACGTACTAATGGCTGTGGGACAGACCATCTCCCCTGCTGGGATTTGAAGCGTATACGCTAGTCTACTCCGGAGTATCGATGCCCCGTCTCGATAATCCTACGACTAGGGACCTGTATAAGGATGTGCTTGTAGATTACCCAGCCCCCACTAGTGTGATTGCCATCACAATGCTTGTTATCAAGCAAAGATCCTAAGGGCTCTACTAATATGTATAAGCGATATGCTAAAAGAAACACATGCACATATTAAAGTAGAAACAAACCAAGTAGCATACTACCATTTTGAGCAAGACAGTCTATACAACTGTGAATATCCCAAGCTTCCATTAAGTAATATACAAACTAGTATGATACAGTAATGGCCTCTAGGGCATATACACTAACATCCGTGCACCCCACCGCGGGGTAATCCTGGTACAGAAAATAAAATATATACAACGGGTACATCGACCTCAACCCGGTCGTGCCCCAAAAGAATAATATACAAACAGGCAGTGACGGCAGTCCACATGTCGGACGCTCGCCCCGCAATATCAAATGTACAAATAAAACTAAAAAGCACTAATATTGCACCAAGCTATCCAATACGACAAATCCGCAACAACACAGCACAACACAAAACATCAACGTGAATGTCACGTTCGCAAACCCGTCTAAAAGAGCTATAGCGATTAGACAAGATTTACGGATCAAATGACATTCACGGTCGCAGATAGAAATGTAATGTACTGTGAACTAACTTGTTTAAATTTTCGATCGACAAAAATTTCCCGAAGTGGGCCCCAAGTACAAATCCAGCACTCAAAATAATCTGGGCCACAACTACATATTCCAGAAACCACATTTCCAAGTTGAAGTCCTCCAGAAGAAAATTGGTGCAGCGAACCCACCAAAGCGCCGCGCAACTGCGGCAAACATGAGCGTTTGGCCGCGGTTCCATGGTCTAGTGGTAAGTTCGTGCTACTAAATTTCTTCCAATGTCTTCAAAAAGCATGCCTGATTTTCTGAAACACTCAAAATAATTTTTCGACTTGTTTAAAAATTCGACAGAAACTTTATCATTTGAAATGCGGTTTCGGAAATTTTGTTCGATCGATATTTTAAACACGTTAGAACAAGCTAGTAAAGGTTAATAGCGTGGCTCTGATACCATGTTGGGTTACGGCAGTGCCCCGGCCGTCAATCCGACGCCAAATGCGGAACAAAAACTTTTTACAACTCGGCGCTACCGCAACCAAATACCCGGATCATTCTATTAACCATTTTCTAGCTAACTACAAAGTGAGTTTAGAGATTATACCGATCGATCCGTGTCCTTCGGTCTTCAATCTCTGCGCCAAACTTCTCGTTACTGCGTCGATGAAGTTCGCTCTCCGATCTCGCTCGTCGAAGTGGCTCCACGTCGATGAATCTTTATACGGGCTCCCGCTTCAAACTGAAGCAACTCGGACATGAAGTTTGCTAGTCGACATGTCCAACAATGAAGTATAGAGAGTGTAGAATATTTTGTCTCAAGGCACCCATGCGATTGGGTGGAGGTAAATTGGAGTTGCCAAGGAGGTAATGTGAGCAAAAGATTTTTAGCAAAGGAAAAATCAAGCTTGCAAAATAAAATTGTCACGACCCGAAAGAGCACGTGACTGGCCCTTGAACCATATAAAGTCTATTGGACTCCATCTGATCCAAGTAAGCCAAAAGCCCAGAAATCTAAAACCATTTTAAGAGTAAATAAAGAAAACTAGTTTAAAGAAGTGAAGAAAAACATGTTTGAAGTCAAGGTTTTTAAATAACTAAGCCGAATATGCATTTTAAAAAAAATGTAAAGTCTTTTCTAAAAATTTCGGCAGAGTTTCTTTTGTAAATACTGGCCCCGAACGGGGTACAACAAGAACAATATATATGCAATGATAAAAGGCATCCCCAAGCGGGAGCTAGATTTTCGTCAATCGACGGTCACAACCACACAAGCAATATAATATACAACGTCGAATGGCGAGGATCAAATCCAAAAGAAACGCAATAAGCATGAAAACCGCAATACTACTAAGCGCGACTCTAAGGTCGAATAATACATCACAAATGTCTAAGTCTGAAACAATATACAAGTTTTGGTTGATGGAATTCTAGATACAAAGAATAATACTAGTACAATGGTGGTTCTTGATGCAAAAGAACCCACCTACCAAATGCAATTCACCCGCAAGGAAGCAGTGTGCCAGAAATGCCGCTATGGAACCTGTACGGCAAAACCTGCAAGAACTGTGGCACAACGGGGGTGAGTTGCCAACTCGTGAATAGAAAATATCTATAAGCGGAAATCGAATGCATGACATAATCCTAGGTCAATACAATCAGATATATAAACCTTAAAGAATAAGCTTGCATGATAAGGTGGCAATGTAACATCTAATCGTGTATGTAGTGCCAAGTACCCGTGCCAGTGCCTCAGGTAATAACATGTCATACATATAGGGTATGTCTGCATGAAGTAAATATGATGAAGTATCAAAATGAAAGTCAATACACATATATTAGCGTCCCATTCCACTAATATTGGTGTAGGGGTATATATAACAGCGCCCTCATACCCTGTTATATATACAAGTGAAGTATGATCAATGTAATAAAAGTCTATATATATGTGGATCCCGTCCACCTGTTACCCAAATGACAATAAGCATCATGCATGTAAATGTGAGGATATAATCAAAATCATGGAAACATCATGAAACCTGTGCCTAGCATCGGCACGTAAATCCTCGTCCATATGGGGCTCCGTCTGCGGTATCGGCCCTCGGCCTCGGCAGCATGGGTCAACCCATGTCCATCTCTCAACTCCGGTCGGTATCCCCCGGATATCCGCCGAGTTCAAATACAATCACCGGTAGGTACTCGCCCACCTTCAGGCTCAATCGGCATAATCCTTCGATCATCTTGCCGAAGGGAACCATACCGGGCCCCACCATGTGCCTTCATACGGCACACACTCCTCGTATGGGGTATATAATAAGAACCGATAAATCTCATGGTGGCTGCGCAAATATCATATCAAGGAAACCGGGTATTTCAAATAAGTGCATACTCTCCTTTGAAACTATCCACGGTTCCCAAATCCAGAAATATCATGAAAACGAATATCTCAATGCGTATAATCAGAAAGCATGATGTATATGACATAGAATAGTAGTATGCACATACAATGTCATATCCTGATGCAATAATACTACTGTGTAATGACATGGCAATTATCGATGATGAAGTGTGTGAGCCGGCAAGCAAGTGTACGTGGAACATATGCATCATCGATAATGGTGCTGGTGTCCTAATAGCATGATTGCAATATAGAAATAAACACATGCAATGCGATGCGGAATCGAATACTCAATGCAGTAATAAGGAATCTACACCAATATGTACATGTCCTGCAGTGGTGTCATTTGAAATAAGACGAATCGGGGTTTTGGTAAAATAAGGGTTACGGTGTTTTTAAGAATAGATACGTCTTTTGAAAATCCCGTAGAATCCCTTTACTTGTCCTTAAAATATTCCCGATTCGTTAGTTTTGAAATAGGTATGACTCGGGTCTAGTCTAACATCTACTAAGCCAAGTCCATCAGGAGGGGTATGGAAACCACCTAAATCTGAGTCGATATATATATATATATAATAGTCAGTGATCCCGCCTCAATAGTATCGCGTACGATACAGTATATCATCTGACATCCTCGAGTCATGAGCGCGGATCTATCATCAATATAAAGCTCGTACGGTAAATCGTCGTACGACATCCCAATAGCTGGGTACGAGTCAATATCACAATCATCTCATCGATTATTTGGTATCCTCATCATCATGTCACATATTCTGGGGTACTGATCTAAGTCTAGTACAACTGATACCATCAATATGACTGCGTGTGTAAACACACGTCCAAAGGCCCGCTAGAGATCACATGTCGTATCTCAAATACGAATCATAACAAATCACCGATCTCGCGGCACAAAACCCAATATCATCGACCTATTTCCAAAGTCATCCACTATCCATCATCGTCACAGTGTAGGTATAGTAAATCAACATGTGTGTGCGTGTGGGTGTAAACCTATCCTAGGGTATGCAACTAGGAAATATTCTAGTTTACTTCTAACCCTATCACATCTAACACATCTCAAATAATCCACGACACTATATTATCATATAAATATATATATAAGGTATACCAACTACGGACTGCGGGGGTGCTATACGCCATCCACCCGACTTCCCCCGTAGATATAATCTACTCACCTTGCGTCTTCATTTGTGGACGTCGCCACTCGCTTGCTTGTCGTCTCGAAGTCTTCATGGGGTACCTACACATCAAAGTATTATATATGCGCATTAAAACCAAATCAAAGCTAAAACGACACACGATAACCAAAACGATACGATAAGGGGTCTATAGGTTAGAACCTACGGGTACGCCTTCAAAACCAACAATCAATCCTCGATATCGTCGTATAAACGCCAAATAGTCGAGGTAAAACACAATACGTAAATTCAGAAATAAAAATACGGAATACGGAAACACGAATCCAAAACAGCAACAAGGGAAATAGGCTCCAGATTTCACCCTAGGTCAAATTAGACAAATCTATATATACCAGGGGTCTAATCTATACATGTAGGAGCAGCAGAACCAAAACGACTTAATTTGGTGCAGGTATGGCCGCAAATTGTGGCCAAAGGGAATTAATTGGCGGCCGGGTCATGGAGTTAGGGGCTAGGGTCTTGGTGGTAGCTTCCTGGGTGCCTGCACATGACACTGTCCAATCAATATAATTTTCAGAGTCTCGGGTTGATAGCAGATCCCAAATAACCTTCACAGATTTCACAAATTTTCCGATATCGGTTTCTAAAAATCCGTATTCTGGGTTGAAGCTTCAGGTTTGGCTCTCAATTCATGCACTAGGGTGTTGGTGTAGCCTCTACTGAGCTCAATTTCCCATCACAACTCATAATTTCCTCAAACCTTAACTAGGTTTTCTTTAAGTCCACAAACACACACAATATCGGTTCTATCACAACATGAGGGTGAAAGTAATGCTAAAACTAAGCTAAGGGTTCAGTAAATACCTCATTTGGCAACTCAAGAATTTTTTGAGTTGTCCCTAGTGGCCAAAATCCTTGCTTCCTTAGTCCAATGTGTAGATCTTGAGCTTGTGCACACTTTTAATGAAATGGGGGTAGGGTTTTGGTATTGTTTTTGAGGTGATTTGGGGCTTGAAGAAGGGAGGAAGAGGAGGGCAAAGCTTCAGCTGAAACACTAAGGGAAAATGAAGAGGAAGAGATAAGAGGAAAATGAGAGGGAGAGAGAAATCCAAGTCAAAATACACCATGCCTCATTAAATGCTCATGTTCCCTTCTCTTTTCCTTTTCTTTTTCCTTTTTCTTTTCCTCCAAAAACCCTTCTCATAAGAATAGTAACCCCAAATTACATGATAGAAAATGCACAAGTGTGATAAAAATGATATGTGCATGTTTTGCACAAAATTGCTAAAAACCCGATTAACGATTTTTAATCGCGATTAGCACTAAATTAGAATATAACTAATTATAAGAACTTAAAAATGGCATAATTCCATAAAATAACCTATTTTAGAATTTTCCATAATTTTTCCAAATTTTTCTGTATTTAATTATACCTAAATATTAAAATATTCAATAAAATAATATTAAATTATAAAAATTCCCAAAAAATAATATTTTATTTTTTTTGAAATGTTACAAAAATGAGCTCGGCCACTTAGCAGGAAATGCTTGCTGGAAATTCTTGGGAGGGTGTGAGTGCAAGGGATTAATAATCAAGCAACACAAATAAACATAGATCCTTCACTGGCACCCACCCATCACCACAAAAAGGCCCCCTGCTTTTGCAAAGAAAAAACAATGAATGCAAATAACCCCCTCACACTTAAGCCCATGCCTCAATCAATGATGCCCATGCTGCCTACTGTGCCCACCATGCTCTCGAAATGAGCAGCCCCCATGGAGCAAGGATTTCAGTGCAAGGAAAAAGGTCAAGGTCAAAAAGCTCACGATAATTAAACATGGATCAAGATGTTTTAGACGGAAAAAGAAACTGGCAACTCCGAAAGTAATCCCGTAACGAATTATGAGATTACCCCTCAACTGTAAATACATACCCGCATTTGTATTCCTACCGAATACAAATGCAATGAGACAAAAATTGTTCCTACACAATATAATACTAGGATCCGGCTTAAACCAAAGCCCACTAGTATTATCCGTCCGAACCATGACACGTGCACAAGTGCACGTGCATGTTCGAACCCTGCCATAAAACCATACGGCCTCTACAACGTTTCACCCGAACTTGGGAAACTATCTGTGGGGGACTCTAATGACTCATCAATACACTGGCAGTGGGTTTAACCATAAGCACGTCAGAGGTACTAGCTGTACGTAACGGTTGCCCATGTATTGAACGAAAGGGAAGCTGGCGAGCGAACTCATCCTGAAATCCTATTGAGCCTGACAGTGACAATGTCCGTACAGTCCGGTCTGTTCATCTAAGAGTATCACATATCGGGTCTAGGAGGGTGGATAAAGTCAGACCCCTAATAACGCGATAATTCGTGTCGGTATGAAGCCCATGACCACCTGAGAAACTACTGATCCGAATCAGTAATTCTCGATTACCTTGGCCAAGGATTTCTGGTGATGGTCACCCGTGCACTGTGCGACATCAATCCCCATTACCGGGAGAGACGAATCCCCGACGATCCGCTCACTGCCTCCATGTGGCTCGGGACTGTACCCTACTAAAACCTATTTGCATGACTCCTTTGAGCCGTGGTAGGGTAGTAATCAAAGTACAGTGGGAACTCACACGAGACAAATGACGATCTCAGGTCGACAGACTAACCTGTACACATGTCACCAGGGAACTGCTATTTGATAATAAGTATAATACCAACTAGCATGTACCCGGCGAGTCCATCCAGTGTACTCATAACCGAATGAGCACCTGTATACATCTTAGGTGAACTAACTGACACCAGTGGCATGTGAGACCGGCCACCACCCCTCGTCGGGGTCTCGAACTGTATACACTGGTCTACTCTGGAGTATCGATGCCCAGTCTCGAAACTCCCACGACTAGGGACACATTAAGGATGTGCTTATAGACCCCAGCTCCCACATATATGATCGCCATCATACTGCTGGCTATCAAGCAAAAATCCTATGGGCTCTATCAACATGTACATGATGATAAAGACAAACCAGATAGCATACTATCATCTCGAGTAAGACTGTCCTACCGGTATAGGTCATCCCTCAATCATTGCAATCACGTACTCGCGATCCAATAATTGACTTCGAGGGCACTATATCCAACAGGGCTTGGTGGTTTTTGGGGCTCGGGTAATATTTTTAGGAGGAGGGAGAAGAGAAGAGAAGAGGGTGGTGACGATAAGGGGATGGTCGACGACGACGACGAGGGCGTCGGCGGTCAGATCGTGCAGTCGGGGTTCTTGGGTTTGGTTGCAGTGGGTTGGTGGTGCTTGCAGGGGAGAGGAGGAGAGAGAGGTGAGGTGAGTTCGAGGGTTAGGGATGGTCGACGACGTGAGGGTCGACGGCGAAGAGGTCGGGTGAGGTGTGGGTTCGGGTGTTCGATGATGGCTGCGGGGTGAAAAAGAACAGAAGAAGAAAAGAGGTGAAGGAGGAAGGTGATTGTATGGAGTAGGAAGGTGAGCGGATCCCTGGTGAACAGGGATCGCGAGAAGTGAGAGAGAGGGGAGAGAGAGAGAAAGAGAGATCACGAGAGAGAGAGAGAGAGAGAGAGGGAGAGTGTGTCAATGAGTGTGTGAGAGAGAATGGGTTGTTAGTAAGTTAGGATTTTAGATTATAAAATATAATTAGTTAAATAAATTTTAAATGTAACCGTTTGAATAAATATTATATTAATAAATTTGAATTTTTGGCGGGATACAAAAATAGTCCAAAACATACCCGGGTCGGGTCTAAAATTCAGTTTCAAAATACGAAAAATATATGTGTCGACCAAAATTAAAATTGGATATCCAGGTAACAAAAATGCATACCCCCAAGAACGGATGCACGTACATGTACGTAGCCCTCCAAACAAGTCCGTTTCCCTAAACGGGACGAGAACAAGATGCGTGGATGCTACCACAGGGTCAGAGGTATCACGCAGGCCATGCAATGTATTTCTAAAATATTTTATGTGACTTAAAATGTTATATTGTAAAATGTAAATACTAGATAAAATGCGAGTATGCCATGTACAAATAAATGAAAGTGCACGAGTCCATGTAACAAGTCAGGATAAATCACAAACATGAATTAAGACAGGTTTCAAGCAAGCGGGTCGGGTCGGATGCAAATACAAATGTCAAATACACTATTCACACCAAAAACACGGTAAAACAAGAAAAATACCATAAATAAAGAAATACTTGAACTAGAACTGGTATAAATGAACTAGGGTGTTACACTCTATGACGATCTCGGGTCGACAAACTAAGCTGTACCAGTGTCACCAGAGAATTGCTATCTGGCGATAGGTATAATACCATCTAGGAGTTTTCGGTGAGTCCGTCCAGTGTACCTAGTCTCCACTGAGCACCCATATACCTTCTCTGATGTCAAACACCAATAGACGTGGGATCATCCATCGCCCATCATATGGGTCAAGAAGCACATACGCTAGTCTACTCTGGAGTATCGATGTCCTGTCTCGATACTCCCACGACTAGGAACAATTAAAGGATGTACTTACCGACTACCTCTGTCCCATTAGTATGATCCGCATCATAATCCTGGTAGTCAAGTATTCATTCTAAGGGTTTTATCAACATGTAATAGAGAGACAATAAGTGTACATGTTAAGATAAAGTGCAATCAGATAGCATACTATCATGTCGAGCAAGAAAGTCTTCCCTATATATGTCCAAGCATCCACTACAATATACATCACATGTACAATAATGGCCTCTAGAGCATACATATAACTAACAATCTCCCACTTGCACTAAGGCCATTTGTTGCAGTACCTCATACTCAACGTCCTATAGAAGTCTCTCTAGGGAAAGGCCTTTGTGAGTGGATCCGCTGTGTTATCTCATGCGTCAAGTCTCCTAACCTCGATCCCTTGGAGATTAACCATCTCCCTGATCAGGTGATACTGTCCTCAGAATATGTCTGGATTGCTGATGGGACCGGTGTTCCTAGGCTAAAGCCACAACTCTATTGTAGTCACAATAACAGTTATTGGATGCTCAATGGTAGGAACCATGTTCATCTCATGAACAAGAAATGTCCAGACATCCACTTTGGCAGCATCGTTGGTAGCGATGTATTCAACCTTTATCGTCTATATGTCATGGTATCTAGCTTGGAACTCTTCCAACATACCGTCCCTCCACCGAGGGTAAAGACAATTCCTGTGACTGACTTTTAGTCGACCTTATCACTCTGGAAGCTCGAACCAAGAACATTCATTTAGTGCTTCTCAAGTACTTAAGAATGTCCTCCACAGCTGTCCAGTGATTCTCCCAAGATCCGATTGATTCCTGATCACTACACCTAGTGAGTTAGCTACATCTGGTCTGGTACATAATATCACATACATGGTAGAGCCTACTGTCGAAGCATAGGGTATCTCTTGCACGCGAGCTCTCTCCAAATCAATCTTGGGAGACTTCTTTTTGGAGAGAGTGATCCATTGGTAAGTGGGCGACCCACCACGCATAGAATCATCCATACTAAACCCCTTTAGTATGTTGTTAATGTACCTGGATTTGGGACACTCCCAACATCCACTTAGATCTATCACCATAGATCATAATGCATAAGATGTAGTGGGTATCATCCAGATCTTCCATGGAGAATCATCGTGATAAGAGGAGCTTGACCGAGTGTAGCATAGGAAACCATTTCCTATCAAGAGTATGTCATCTATGTACAATACGTGGAAGACAACCTTACTCTCCACTACCTTCTTGTATATACAAGGTTCATCTATCATTTTGATGAAGTCAAACTCTTTGACTGCTACATCAAAATAGATGTTCCAACTCCGCGATACTTGCTTTAATCCTGATGGACTTAATCATAGCTTTGAAAGTCTCAACTTTTTCATCTACACCAAGAATCATCTCAAGATCCATTTGCTTCCAATGAGTTTTAACCATTCAGGTGCAACATTCAAAGTCATACTTTATTGGTGTACATGGATTCCATCTTTGATTGCATAGCATCCAACCATTTTACAAAGTCTCCACTTGTGATGGCCTGTATGAACCTAGTTGGGTCATCATCTACCATGATGCAATCTTCGCTCCCACTGTCACCGAGAAGACCGTAGTATCTCTCAAGTGGATGAGGAACCCTACCAGATTCGCGGAGAGGCCGAGGTTCGTTGGAGACTATTGAATCCTTTGGTTTCACCAAATCATCAGCTGTTAGTTTGTCTAGCTGAAACTCCTTCCAGTTCTACCTTATGACCACTAATTTCTTTACAAGAAATTCCTTTTCTAAAAAAGTGGCATGCTGATAAACAAAACACCCTTTTCTCCTCAGTGTGGTAGAAGATATTCCCTCACAAATATTTGGGATATCCTAACAAACTTATACAGAACTGACCTTGCCTCGAGCTTGTCCGGATTTTACTTTTCAGCATAGGCCGGACAACCCCATATCTTAACTCGTTTAAGACATGGTCTCTTCCCATTCCATATCTCATATGGAGTGGTAGGCACTGATTTGGATAGAATCCCATTCAATAGGTATGCAGCTTCTCAAGTGCATAACACCAAAAGGAAACAGGTAACTTAGCAATACTCATCATAGAGCGCACCATATCTCATAGGGTGCAATACCTCCGCCCTGATACACCGTTGTGCTGTGGTGTATACGAAGGAGTAAGCTGAGAGAGAATCACATTCTCTTTTTAGAAACTCCAGGAACTCCATGCGCAAGTATTCTCCTCCTCAATTACATCGAAGGACTTAATACTTCTACCCGTCAGGTTCTTATCTTCAAGCTTATATTCCTTGAATTTCTCAAAAGTTTCAGACTTGCGTTTCAACAGGAACATATGTCCGAATCCTGAAAGACGATCAGTGAATATAATAAAGTACGAAGAACCAACCCTGGCATTTGTAGACATAGGACCGTATACATCATCATGTATCCGTCCCAAGAGTTCAGTAACTCTTTCTCTATTTCCAGTAAACGGAGTATTGGTCATTTTACCTTTGAGACAAGACTGGCAAGTATCATAAGATGAAAATTCGAACAGATTCAAATATTCATTCTTATGTAACTTAGCTGGTCGTGTCGCATTGTTATGACCTAGTCTGCAATGCCATAAGAAGGATTCATTTATTTCTGAACCACTCCTTTTGTGTGTGTTCTATATATTTTGAACTGTGGTTTGATTTAGAACGTACATGCCATTCCATAACGTGCCTGATCTAATCAACTCTTGATTCAGGAAAATGTTCATAACATTATCCTGCAATACAAAATTATATCCTTCTTTAACTTAATAAAGAAACTGATGTAATGTCGTATATCAGGTTCATATCTAATGACATTTGTTCAGAATCAATGTATTTACCATTTGGTAATACAGGGTGATATTTACCAACTGTCTTGGCTGCAACAATTGCACCATTCTCTAACACTTAGAGATATATCACCCATTCTCAGTTCTCTACCTTTCTGTAGCCCATGTAACTCTTACATATGTGGGATCCTGATCCGGTATCTCATACCTAGGACGTAGAGGATACTGAGAAACAGTTCTCGATAATAAGCACACTTGAAGAATACGCATCAACATGCTCATTCCTCGAATGGGTGGCATGGAAATCCTGGTATTCCCCTATTTCCTACTCAGACTTATAACAATTATAAGATAGAGTGGAACCAACATTCCCCAGCTCAGTATAATAAGTAGGTTCGATCAATGCATCCATATTATTATCTTGATTAAGGCGTGACATGGTCACTACCTAGAGAGAGAGAGAGAAAAGAAAACACTCAGCGTATGCTCTTGCAAGATCAGATTGGTTATTATTTTATCTAATCAGGATGACTCCCACTGTTTTTATCAAATCTTCCTTCAAACCCTAAAAGGTAAGACTATCTTGGATTAATTACACGCTACAAGTTCGCTAATCTTTCGGCTAAGCCAGTGTCGGTACTTTGAGGGAGGTTCCCCGTGCTTTCACACGGACCTAATTAATATAAACTTCATTTTCCCCGGGGCGTAACCCCGTTAACACCTTTCTAGACACCTACTTGATCGGCTAATTGTAATGTGTAAAACTCTCCTAGGAGTAACTCTTACTCGCAGTGGGTATCGGGATCCAACTATCTCATAGAAGGTATGCAATCTCATTGCAAATTTCAACACTTGAAATTCCCGATAATAGTTTTTACCCCTAGCGTCCTATGACCTTGACGGAGGCCAAACTACCCATAGGACGCTAGTCAAGTTCAACCCGTTCATTTCTTGATTGAATTAGACCCACCCGCACGACCCTTGATGGAGGCCAAACTACGCCGTACGAATACCCTAATCCAATCGCATCTCATGCTGCAGATAAACACTAGTTAGCTACCGCACACTACGCCTTGACGGAGGCCAAACCACCGTAGCACGAATACTAAGTAGTACTTATCTGAAATGACGGAGGGCTACGACAGGTTTTTAAGAAAACGCTTTGCGTAATGAACTTGATATCGTTGTAGAATCGAGTGATTTTTGAAAAGGAGTGTTTTTAAGGCTTCTACTAGTTTTGCTAAAGAGGTCACTCCCGGTGAAGGGATCTCGGCTCTTTCCTCATCGAATGAGGTGCTGGATATTTCACAAATACCACTATGCAAAGCAAAAACTATAGAAGTAATCAAAAGAAAAACCGAGTGGGTTGTAGTATCTGCCGGTTTCGTTAAAGAGGCCACTCCCGGTGAAGGGATCTCGGCTCGTTCCTTATCGAATAAGGTGCTGGATATTCTACAAGGAATACCGCTATGCATAGCAAGAACTAGAGCTACCAGTTTTAAAATAAGTTTCTACAATATCTTAAGATTTCTTTTTCTTTCATTAATCTCATTAATGAAGTCCCATCAAATTATGCTTCCTAAGCATCACAGAAGAAATGAAAGCATCAATATTTACTATATATCATCATATATATAATATAAGCATTCGTCTCAACATATAAAGTGATCACATCACAGAATATCAGCAGCAGAAGAACACATATGAAATATTAGATATACTAGGAATTCCGTGTTTTATTTAAGCCAATAAAAAACACAGATTCCACGGTCGTGATGAATAGACAAACCCACATCCCTAGACCCCTACGAGAGCGGCAAGCAACCCTACCAATTCTAAAGTTAGGAGCCCCGGTCTCGACTCCTCGAGATGGTCTCCCATTGGACCCTAGAACCCGGTTACTTGTGCTCCCCGCCTTGGGTCTATCCTAATGCGTAAAAGTAAATAATATACATCAATGGTGACATCATCCTCAACCCGGAAGTTCCCCAATAAAAGAATATTACATACAAGCTTTTACATGAATAAAAATGAAAAACTCTCATCTCACATAAAAATCCCTGGCTATTCAAAACACGACGATCCAATATAACATATCACAGCAACACATAACATCACAATGTTATCAACGCAAGTAAATATGTGTATCCCAATTGTCATTGACATATAGCAATGAAACCGGCGATACACCACATATTACACTTACGGTTGTAGAAAAGAAAGTGAAAAACTGCAACAATTGGAATCCGCAATCAGCTTAGGCATCATAAACCTAATGTATCACATACTTTGGATTTCATGCCCAACCAAATGAATTCCTTAGACATCACATGCCTAACAATTATAAACCCCGCATTTTTGTCACGACCCGAAATGGCACGTGACTGGCACTTGAATCATGTGAAGTCTATAGGACCCGACCTGATTCAAGTAAGCCAAAAGCCCAGAAAATCTAAACCATTTTAAAGAAGAAGTGAAGGAAATTTGTTTTAAAGCAGTTGTTTTAAATAAAATAAGTGGCATTAAACATTTACAAGCAACGTCATATTTTCCTGAAAATTTCGGCAGAGTCTCCTTTGTAAATACTGGCCCCCAAACGGGTACAACACATAAAATACATAATAATGAATAAGGCATCCCCCAGCGGGAGCTAGCTCTTCGCCAAATGGCGGAAACCACCACACAAACAATATAATATACAACGCCGAAGGGCGAGGATAAAAAACTCAGAAGAAACCAACATCCTCAAGAAATCCAGAGAAGAGTCATAATAATACAAGCATGCGACTTTAAGGTCGAAAGAATAAACAACTGGTTTTCTAAGTCTATAATATACAAGTCTGGTTGATGGAGTTACTAGATACAACTAAAATAAATACAAATACTACGGTGGTCACGATACAAGTGAACCCACCTACCAAAGTGATCACCCGGAAGGAAGTAGTGTGCCAGCAAGCTGCCACGAAACCTGTACGGCAAAACCTGCAAGAAACCGTGGCACAACGGGGGTGAGTTGCCAACTCATGAGTAGAAAACATCACCGAGAAGAAATCGTATGTATGACTCTCTCTTAGGTCATACAATAATATCCTCATAATATATAACCCGAAGCATCTAATAATGGCAAGGGTAAACATCTAAGTATAAGTGTAATACCAAGTGCTCGTGTCAGTGCCTCAGGTAGCAACATATCACAATATAATGTACGAATGCATTAAGAATGAAAACAGAATACATCTTGTATGAGAAAAACTGTTTTCTTATTTCAGTGAGATTTCTGTGTAAAAATCGAAGTATCATCAATGAAATCAACAGAGAATCTGTGTCAAGTATCGACACAAAACATATATCCCAACATCTCAATATTTATTTCAATATCTCGGGCTCCGCATGAACAGGATCGGCCCATGGGCTCCGCATGATCAGGATCGGCCCAAACTCCGAACGGTATCCTCCGGATATCCGTCGAGTTTCCATACTATCACCGGTCGGTAGTGCTTCCCTGTCGGGCTCAATGCCATCATCTGTGATCTTCTTGCCCCGAGGTACCGCACTGGGTCCACCATGTACCCGCAGACGGTGCATCCCCTTCCTCGAATCGGGTGTATGATACTGCTCAAGAATCGAGAAAACATATGGTGGACATCACAATATCATATCACGAGAAAACCGCAAATTTCTATTTTTAGAAATGATAATGAGTTTATAAATACTTGCAGTTTCTCCAAATCCAAAAATCTCATGGAAAATCCGAATCCCATAATCAAGAGTCAATAAACAGTGAATACCGGCATAAAGCCCCATAATATTGCATGACAATGAATATACACATGCACACATGCATGGACATCTAAATAAAGGATGCAATATCTAATTTAGCACATGAAAGAAAGCATACTAATAGTATGTTGAAACTACCTGCTAGCAGGTTATATCGACAAGGTAATGTTTTCTAAAGTGTACGTAACATGGCAATTACCGATGATGATGTGTGTCAGCCGGCAAGTAAGTGTTCGTGGACATATGCATCATCGGTAATGGTGCTGGTGCCCTAACAAACAAGATCATAATAGTAAGGAAACACATGTATAAACATGCAATGAAATGAGAACATGAATATATGGAAAAGATGTAGTAACCGCAATATATAAGAATATACATTTATATATACGAGTCATACATTTTTGGCATTTGAAATAGCACGAATCGTGGGTTTTAGAAAATAGGGGCTATGGCGCTTTTAAGAAAAGGTACGTCCTTTGAAAATCCGTGATATCCCCCGGGTTGTCTTTTGAAATTACTCACGATTCGTTAGTTTTTGAAAATAAATATGACTCGGGCCCAGTCTAACATCTATCAAAAAAACTATAGGACTAAACTAGGAGACTAGTCGAAAGGGTAAGGAAATCCATCTAAAGTCCGAGTCGATATATCTAGTAGTCGGCGGTCCCGCCTCAATAGCGTCATGTACGGTAATATATAATACGGCATTCTCTAATCAAGAGTGCGGATCAATCATCATATCTATGCCTCGTACGATAAAATCAAGAGTACGGCGTTACAAATCGGGGTACGGGTCAAATATCACGTATCTCTCAATAATCATATGGTATCATTATCATAATATCATGAACTGGGGTACTGATCTAAGGTCTAGTACATTCCGATACCCTCAACATATATCCGTGTGTGTATGAAAACACATTGCCCATCGATCCACTATAATATCATGTCGTATATCATAACACGACCCAAAACACATAACCGATCTCACGGCATCATGCCCGATCATAGCGACTCTCCTTCGAGTATCATATACTATCCTCATTACCCGTGTATACGTATATATATATATATATATATATATATATATATATATATTAACACATCCACACACACACACACACATATACATATAACCATATACACCAAAAACATATCACGTGTGTGCATGTGTGTGTGTGTATCTGTTAGTTATATGTATGCCCTAGAGGCCATTACTATACATAGGATGTATATTGTAGTGGATGCTTGGATATATATAGGGAGGACTTTCTCGCTCGACATGATAGTATGCTATCTGGTTGCACTTTACCTTAACGTGTATACTGATTGTATCTCTGTTACATGTTGGTAAAGCCCTTAGGATGTGTACTTGACTACCTGGACTATGATGCGGATCATACTAGTGGGGACATGGTAGTCCATAAGTACATCCTTCAAAGTCCCTAGTCGTGGGTGTATCGAGACGGGGCATCGATATACCAGAGTAGACTAGCGTATACCTTCTCGACCCATACAGATGGGCTATGGATGATCCCATATCCATTGGTGTTTGACATCAGAGATGATATACGGGTGCTCAGTAGAGACTGGGTACACTGGACGGACTCGCCGAGAACTCCCAGATGGTATTATACCTTACGTCAGATGGCAGTTCTCTGGTGACACTGGTATAGAGTAGTCTGTTGACCCGAGATCGTCATAGAGTCTTGTGTGGTTCCCACTGTGCTTTGATTTCCACCTTACCACGTCCAGGAGGGCGTGCAAAATGGTGGTTTTTGGATACAGTCCCGAATCACATGGAGGCAATGAGCGATAGGAGGGGATTCGTCTCTCCCGGTATAGGGAGTTGATGTTGCGCTGTGTTCGATTGGCTATAACCGGAAATCCCTGGCCAGGGTTGCTGAGATTTACTGGTAAGTGTTACCTGTAGTTTCTCGAACTGTTATAGACCTCATATCGACACGACTTATCGAGCTATTGGGGTCTGACGTTTACCACCCCTAGGCAAGATATGCGGCATATCAGACGATCAGACCGGACTGTATGGTAAGTGTTACTGGTTGGATTCACAGGAGTATGAGCGGGCTTGCTCGTCGTTCTTCTGATCGCTCAATACCCGGGTGGCCGTTACGTTTAGCAGACCGCTTGCGGCTTGTGGGTGTTTGATATGATCATCACCTGCTGCCGGCGTATTGACGAGTCTTTAGAGTCCTACACAGAGGTTTCCTGGCTCAAGCGAAACGAAATAGGAGCGCATATGAGATATGTGCAGGACCGAGAATAATGCGTGTATGTGATACCGTATTTCATTCTCGCGATGAATGTATCGAAAGGTTGTATACGATATAACCTAGTTATCGAATCGAGGGTTGATTCGATAAGCCGATACATTGGATACTAGTCGGTTATATGCGATATGACCGGATCATTGAATCAAGTGTTGATTTAATGATTTAATGCATAATTATATATTTGATATATTACTTTGCATTAACTAGTATTGGTTCACTTTAAATGGATTTTCTCACTTGGATGTACAAGTTGTATATGTGATATACTTTTTGTGCAAATGATTGTATCATGTTTGATGATGCATGTTTACTTGAGTTTGTGTAAAGATTGAACCATGGTTATTTAAATGGTTAGGGTTTTGGTTTTCTTATTTATTTATTTATTTATTTATTCTTTATGGAAAATAATAAGCATAAAGAAAAATGGTGGCTTTCTTTGGATGGATATTGAAGCTTCATGAAGCTTTGACTAAGTCACCATTTTTGTCTTCATGCTTAACCCTAACCATTCACTTAACCCTAGTTCATTCTCTACACTTGACCATGGTTGGATTATAATAAGTATTCAATTCTTTTTCTACTTATCATAACTTATCATAAACTTATCATAAACTTATCATAATATTATCTTCTTCTTCTTCATCTTCTTCTTGAAGAAAAAGCTTGCCTCATCAATGGCAACTTGATGAAAAGAGTGAGAAATCCAATTCTAAAGTGAACCCACTTCCTATTTCTTCATCCTCTACTTCTTGCCAAGTAGTAGAGTGTGTTTTCTTCACAAGTTTCATGACTTGGTGAAGTGGGAGCTTGATCTAGCGATGCCTCGACGTAGATCATCTTCGGCATCGTCGTCGATGACCTAGCCCGCTTTTTCTCCGATGAGGCCGACGCTAGAGCCCAAGATCCGATTTGGACAGCGAGGAGACTTCATCGCGGAGCCATGGAGGTGGAGAACCGGATCTACAAAGGTTGTATTTCCGTTCTTTTAGTTTAGTTGTAAACTAGTTGCTTTGGTCGCCTAGATTTCTAGTTAACGATCCGTAGTCTAGGGTTTCTCGGCACCGTAAATTTTGAAATTGGCATGGTTGATGCCTTGTGAGACCGCATTAGCGTTCCTAGGAACCCTACAGTGGTATCAGAGCCTAGCTAGAGCCTTAGGCGATGCGTAGACGGAATTAGAAGTCCGATTGAACCGAAACCCCAATCGCATTTTGCTCTCTGGACATTTTTGCAAAACGTGGTTTTTTCCAGATTAAAAATATGCAGAAAACTCAGTAGAAGATTCTAAGAATTACTGTATAAAACGGGGCCCCTGAATCCATTAAAGCGCGGCAGAACCGCGGCATTAGCATGATAATGCGGCGGTTCCGCGGCCCTTTTGTCTCCTCATGCAATAAATTTTGCACAGTAATTCCTAGTTTGCAGTGCTGGTTTTCCTGAGAATTTTTAATAATTTTTCAAGAGTTGAATTTTCTGGGTTGTATTGGGGTCTCGGTGTTTCGACCGGATTGTCTAATTTTGTCAGTGTGTGTTTTTCCGGGTAATTTTAGAATATGTTAAAAAGTTCTACCGGATATAAATACCCAACTTTTCCCCTGTCGGGAAATTTCCAAGTGTTGGATCTTTCTGTGGTTTAAAGACGTTCTAAGTAGTGCAAGTAACGCGATGGTCCCTCTAGAAGACAACAAACCTTAACTCGATTATGTGACCGTCTTGAACTGCCCTTTGAACCTTCGGGTTTGGGGCAGTACGGCGTGCCACATGTGAGGCGTTGGCCTGACCCTTCTACGGCTGGACCGTTGGTACTGAGGCACGAACTGAATGTTTTTAGACTTGTTTCATGTGTTGATCTGTATCGGGAAAACTTGGGTGTTTGAATGTTCGATCGAAAAGTTTAACATTTTCTATTTATCCGGAATGTGATACAATACTTGGAATCCACAAGTAGTTATGAGATAA
The DNA here is from genome assembly GCA_030015575.1 of Agapanthus africanus. Classification (NCBI taxonomy): domain Eukaryota; kingdom Viridiplantae; phylum Streptophyta; class Magnoliopsida; order Asparagales; family Amaryllidaceae; genus Agapanthus; species Agapanthus africanus. The sequence goes on from CM057343.1 coordinate 358,605,421, forward strand.
CTGAATGAATGTTATAAATCTAGCGGTTTAGTCTCACTTGATCGGTTGCCACGGAATTTTGATGTGATCAAAAGTCCGTCGCAATCACGTAGCGTACGCGGATACTCGCCGGGTAAACTTAATAGACAGCCTCACTCCATAGCCCCGACCAAGTGACTGTAGGAGAACCCCGTCGCCGAAAGCATCCGTTTGGGTGCTCCCGGTAGCGGTGTTCCGCCTTGGTGCACTTCGTCGACGGTATCGGGGGTGCTGCCGTCTACTGAAGTTTGCGACGAGCATTCGATCAGGATGTCGGGAATCTTGTTGAATTGCCCGACTTGATATTGAAAAGTGTTTTCGATTTTGAGACTAAAATGCGGGGTTTATAATTGTTAGGCATGTGATGTCTAAGGTATTCATTTGATTAGGCATGCGATGTCTGTGTGGATTGCGGATTCCAACTGTTGTAGTTTTACACTTTCTTTTCTGTGACCGTAAGTGTAATATGGGATATCGCCGGTTTCGTTGCTATATGTCAACGACAATTGGGATGCGCATATTTACTTACGTTGATGACATGTGATGTTATGTGTTGCTGGATATGTTATATTGGATCGTCGTGTTTGAATAGCCGGGTTTTTTTTATGTGAGATGAGTGTTTTTCATTTTCATTCATGTAAAAACTTGTATGTAATATTCTTTTATTGGGGCACTTCCAGGTTGCGGACGATGTTACCTTTTGTATATTATTTACTTTTCCGCACTAGGATAGACCCAAGGAGGGGAGCACAAGTAACCGGGTTCTGGAGTCCAGTGGGAGACCAACTCGAGGAGTCGAGTCCGGGTCTCCTAACTCTAGAATTGGTAGGGTTGCTTGTCGCTCTCGTAGGGGTCTAGGGGTATGGGTTTGGCTATTCATCGCGACCGTGGAATCCGTGTTTTATACTGGCTCGTATTGAAAACACGGACGTCCTAGTTTATCCAATATTCCATATGATTCTTCTGCTGCGATATCTGTGATGTGATCATGTGATGTTCTATGATGGATACTGTATATAGTATATATGATATATTATATAGATGTTACTTATGTTTTACATCCGCGCTAGCCCTGCCCTGCTCTGCCGTTAGTTACCTAACCTAACGGTGCATGAGGGGACATCGAGGCGAATGCGGATGGCATAAGTGTACGTCGTATTTATCTATGATGTTTAGGTACTTAAATGATGGGACTTCATTAATGAGATTAATGAAATAAAAGAAACCTAAGATGTTGTGGAATCGAATTTCAAAATTAAAACAGGTAGCTACAGTTCTTGCTTTGCACAGTGATATATATGATATATCCCGCACCTTATTCGATGAGGAAAGGACGGAGATCCCTTCACCGGGAGTGACTCCTTTAGCAATAACTGGCAGATGCTACACACTCGGTTTGTCTTTTGATTGCTTTTAAGAGTTTTTGCTTTGCACAGTGATATATATGATATATCCCGCACCTCATTCGACGAGGAAAGGACCGACGATCCCTTCACCGGGAGTGACTCCTTTAGCAAAACTAGAAAAGCCTCAAAAGCACTCCATTTTAAAATCATTTGATTCTACAACGATATCAAGTTCATTACGCAATAGGTTTTCAGAAAAACCTGTCGTAGCCCTCCGTCATTTCAGATAAGTAGTAGTTAGTATTCGTGCTGCGTTTGTTGGCCTTTGTCAAGACGCAGTGTGCGGTAGCTAACTGGTGCTTATCTGCTTATGCATATGATGCAGATTGGATTAGGGTAGTCGTGCGACCTTGTTGGCCTTTGTCAAGGGCCGTGCGGGTGGGTTTAATTTAATCAGGAAATGACGGGTTGAACTTGACTAGCATCCTATGGTTTGTTGGCCTTTGTCAAGGTCATAGGAGGTTAGGGGCAAAATATTATCGGGAATTTCAAGTGTTGAAATTTGCAATGAGATTGCATACCTTCTATGAGATAGTTGGATCCCGATACCCGCTGCGAGTAAGAGTTACTCCTGGGAGAGTTTTACACATTACAATTAGCCGATCAAGTAGGTGTCTAGAAAGGTGTTAATGAGGTTACGCTTCTGGGAAAACGAGGTTTACATTAATTAGGTTCGTGCGAAAGCACGGGGGACCTCCCTCAAAGTACCGACACTGGCCTGGCTAAAAGATTGGCGAACTTGTAGTGTGTAATTAATCCCGGCTAGTCTTTCCTTTTAGGGTGTGAAGGAAGATTTGATAAAAAGCAGTGGGAACCATCCTGATTAGATAAAATAATAACCAATCTATTCTTGCAAGAGCGCACGCTGAGTGTTTTCTTCTCTCTCTCTCCAGGTAGCGACCATATCACGCCTTAATCAAGATAATAATACGGAATATTGGCCGAACCCGCTTGTTATACTGAGCTGGGGAACGTTGGTCCCGCTCCAACTTATAATTGTTATAAGACAGAGCAGGAAATTGGGGAATACCAGATTTCCCGTGCCGCCCAAACGAAGAGAGTGCATGCTGATGCATCATCTTCGGGTGTGTGTTCATTACAAAGAACTGTTTCTCAGTATCCTCCACATCCTGGGTATATGATACCGGATCAGGATCCCAGATATGTAATCTGTTACATAAGGCTACAGATAGGTAGAGAACTGAGAACGGGTGATAAGTTTCATAAGACAGAAAACGGGGCAAGTGTTGCAGCCAAGTCTGTTGGTCACTGTCACCCTGTATTACCAATACATTGATTCTGAACGAATGTTATTAGATACCGAACCTGATATACAAAATCATATCTATCTCTTTATTAGTAAAGAAATGATAAAATTTTGTATATATGGATAATGTTTTGAACATTTCCTATATCAAAAGTTGATCGGTTCAGGCACGTTATCTAAAAGCATTGATGTTCTAAATCAAACTACAGTTCTTTAATATACAGAACACACACAAGAGGAAGAGTTCAGAAATAAACGAATCCTTCTTGAGGCATTGTAGACAAGATCATATCAATGCGACCCGACTAGCTGAAGTTACATGTAGATGCATATTTAAATCAGTTTGAATCTACATCTTGTGAAACTTGCCAGTTATGTCACAAAGATATAATGACACCAGCTCCGTTTACTGGAAACAGAGAAAGAGTTAGTGAACTCTTGGGATGATACATGATGATGTATGTAAGGTCCCCTGTCTACACATGCCAAGACCGGTTCCTTGTACTTCATTACATTCTCTGATAATCTCTTTAGATTCAGACATATGTTCTTGTTGAAACACAAGTCCGAACCTTTTGAGATATTCACGGAATATAAGTTAGAAGTAGAGAACCAAAATGAGGGTAAAAGTATTATGTCCTTTGATGAGATCAAGGAGGAGAATACTTGAGCACGGAATTCCTGGACTATTCTAAAGGAGAATGAGATTCTCTCTCAGCATTATTCCTCCGTATACACCATAGCACGATGGTATATCGGGGCGGAGCAATCACACCCAATATGATAAGGTGTGCTCTATGATGAGTACTACTGAGTTACCTATTTCCTTTTTGGGAGTTATGCACTTGAGAAGCTGCATACCTATTGAATAGGGTTCAAAATCAAATCAGTTGCCTACCACTTCATATTTGATATGATAAGGGAAGAGCCCATCTCTTAAGTTAGTTAGGATTTGGGGTTGTCCGGGCTATGTCTAAAAGCATAATCCGGACAAGCTCGAGGCAAGGTCTGTAATGTAGAACTGGAAAGGTTCCAGCTATACAAACTACAGCTGATGATTTGATAGAACCAAAGGATTCAATAGTTACCAACGAACCTCAGCCTCTCCGCCGATCTAGTAGGGTTCCTCACCCACCTGAGAGATACTTCGGTTACTCTATGACAGTGGGAGCGAGGATTGCATCATGAGATGATGACCCAACTAGTTTCGAGCTGGCCATCAGGAGTGGGACTCTGTAAGAATGGCTGGATGCTTAGCGATCTGAGATGGAATCCATCTACACCAACAAAGTATGGACTTTAGTTGCTATATCTGAAGGGTTAAATCCCCATCAGGAGCAAGTATATCTTGAGAAGATTACTTGGTGTACATGGAAAGGTTGAGACTTTCAAAACTAGACTTGTTAAAGGTTTGCATCATTAACCAGGTATGGATTATGATGAAACCTTTTCTAAGGAGCTATGCTTAAGTCCATCCAGATCCTACTTGCCACGGCTACATACCATGACTACGATATCTGGCGGTTGGGTGCCATGACTGCTTTTCTAAATGATGTTTTGGAAGAGAGCGTCTATAAGTACACAGCCAGAGGGCTTCGTAGACAGTGGGAGCAGTGGAAACGTGTACAAGATGCTTTATAGGATAAAGCAGGTATCGCGGAGTTGGAACATCTGTTTTGATGGATAAGTCAAAGAGTTTGACATCATCAAAATGGTAGATGAACCTTGTATATACAAAAAGGTAGTAGGGAGTATGGTGATGATCCTCGTAGAGTACGTGGATGACATACTCTTGATAGGGAAGGAGTTTCCTATGCTACGCTTGGTCAATCTCCGCTTATCACAATGATTCTCCCTATAGGATCAAAGTGATGCCTCCTAAATCCTGGGTTTTGGATCTATGAGATAGATCTAATAGGATGTTAGGATTCTCACTAGTTGTAGTGAGATGGTATCAATTGGTCCTGAGGAGAATCACTGGAAGTGTTCCAAGGTGATAAGGACGACTGAATGTCAGTCACAGGCATTGTCTTTACCCTCAGTAGAGGGACGGTATGTTGGAAGAGTTCCAAGATAGATACCGTGACATACTAGACGATTAAGGCTGAATACATCGCTACTTAAGATGCTACCAAAGAGGCTGTTTGGGTGTATGTTGGTTCATGAGATGAACTACGTTCCAACCATTGTGAGACAATGGAGTTGTGGCTTAGGCCAAGGAACGCCGGTCCCATCAGTGATCCAGACATATTCTAAGGCAGTGTCACCTGATCATGGAGATGGTTGATCTCCAGGGTGATCGTGGATAGGAGAGTAGACTCAGAGGACAAACACGGCGGATCCACTCACAAAGGCCTTTTCCCAGAGAGAGATTTTTATGGGATGGTTGAGTATGAGATACTACAACCACTGCTACAGATGGCCCTAGTGCAAGTGGGAGATTGTTAGTTATATGTATGCCCTAGAGGCCATTACTATACATAGGATGTATATTGTAGTGGATGCTTGGACATATATAGGGAGGACTTTCTCGCTCGACATGATAGTATGCTATCTGGTTGCACTTTACCTTAACGTGTATACTGATTGTCTCTCTGTTACATGTTGGTAAAGCTCTTAGGATGTGTACTTGACTACTTGGACTATGATGCGGATCATACTAGTGGGGACATGGTAGTCCATAAGTACATCCTTCAAAGTCCCTAGTCGTGGGTGTGTCGAGACGGGGCATCGATATACCAGAGTAGACTAGCGTATACCTTCTCGACCCATACAGATGGGCTATGGATGATCCCATATCCATTGGTGTTTGACATCAGAGATGATATACGGGTGCTCAGTAGAGACTGGGTACACTGGACGGACTCGCCGAGAACTCCCAGATGGTATTATACCTTACGTCAGATGGCAGTTCTCTGGTGACACTGGTACAGAGTAGTCTGTTGACCCGAGATCGTCATAGAGTCTTGTGTGGTTCCCACTGTGCTTTGATTTCCACCTTACCACGTCCAGGAGGGCGTGCAAAACGGTGGTTTTTGGGTACAGTCCCGAATCACATGGAGGCAATGAGCGATAGGAGGGGTTTCGTCTCTCCCGGTATAGGGAGTTGATGTTGCGCTGTGTTCGATTGGCTATAACCGGAAATCCCTGGCCAGGGTTGCTGAGATTTACTGGTAAGTGTTACCTGTAGTTTCTCGAACTGTTATAGACCTCATATCGACACGACTTATCGAGCTATTGGGGTCTGACGTTTACCACCCCTAGGCAAGATATGCGGCATATCAGACGATCAGACCGGACTGTACGGTAAGTGTTACTGGTTGGATTCACAGGAGTATGAGCGGGCTTGCTCGTCGATCTTCTGATCGCTCAATACCCGGGTGGCCGTTACGTTTAGCAGACCGCTTGCGGCTTGTGGGTGTTTGATATGATCATCACCTGCTGCCGGCGTATTGACGAGTCTTTAGAGTCCTACACAGAGGTTTCCTGGCTCAAGCGAAACGAAATAGGAGCGCATATGAGATATGTGCGGGACCGAGAATAATGCGTGTATGTGATACCGTATTTCATTCTCGCGATGAATGTATCGAAATGTTGTATGCGATATAACCTAGTTATCGAATCGAGGGTTGATTCGATAAGCCGATACATTGGATACTAGTCGGTTATATGCGATATGACCGGATCATTGAATCAAGTGTTGATTTAATGATTTAATGCATAATTATATATTTGATATATTACTTTGCATTAACTAGTATTGGTTCACTTTAAATGGATTTTCTCACTTGGATGTACAAGTTGTATTTGTGATATACTTTTTGTGCAAATGATTGTATCATGTTTGATGATGCATGTTTACTTGAGTTTGTGTAAAGATTGAACCCTGGTTATTTAAATGGTTAGGGTTTTGGTTTTCTTATTTATTTATTTATTCTTTATGGAAAATAATAAGTATAAAGAAAAATGGTAGCTTTCTTTGGATGGATATTGAAGCTTCATGAAGCTTTGACCAAGTCACCATTTTTGTCTTCATGCTTAACCCTAACCATTCACTTAACCCTAGTTCATTCTCTACACTTGACCATGGTTGGATTATGATAAGTATTCAATTCTTTTTCTACTTATCATAACTTATCATAAACTTATCATAAACTTATCATAATATTATCTTCTTCTTCTTCATCTTTTTCTTGAAGAAAAAGCTTGCCTCATCAATGACAACTTGATGAAAAGAGTGAGAAATCCAATTCTAAAGTGAACCCACTTCCTATTTCTTCATCCTCTACCTCTTGCCAAGTAGTAGAGTGTGTTTTCTTCACAAGTTTCATGACTTGGTGAAGTGGGAGCTTGATCTAGCGATGCCTCGACGTAGATCATCTTCGGCATCGTCGTCGATGACCTAGCCCGCTTTTTCTCCGATGAGGCCGACGCTAGAGCCCAAGATCCGATTTGGACAGCGAGGAGACTTCATCGCGGAGCCATGGAGGTGGAGAACCGGATCTACAAAGGTTGTATTTCCGTTCTTTTAGTTTAGTTGTAAACTAGTTGCTTTGGTCGCCTAGATTTCTAGTTAACGATCCGTAGTCTTGGGTTTCTTGGCACCGTAAATTTTGAAATTGGCATGGTTGATGCCTTGTGAGACCTCATTAGCGTGCCTAGGAACCCTACAGTATCAAACCTATACTCTAGGGTTTCGTGATTAAGAATTTAAACTAAGAACATTTTCTTCCAAGTACACCAAAACTAACCCATGCTCTCCTTAAGCCGTTCATGTTAATTATCCACGTATCACAAAACACTTATATATATATATATATATATATATATATAATATGTTCACGTACTACACTATGAAACTGCGAGGGTGCTATACGCCATCCACCCGACTTCCCCCGTAGATATACATCTACTCACCTAGACGCCTCGGCTAATCTGATCCGATTCCAGCTCTGCCATTTCCGCGCCACATCTGACGCTTCTGCACCCGATCCTAGAAACGTACACAATTAAAAAGAGAATAAATATATAATTAGTCGCGGACACAACCAATACAAGTTAACCACGCACCCTAACTAGACGCGCACGCACTTAGTGCACAAAACATGCCGCGACAACGCCACAAACCACAACTAGGGTCGCAATACGTGGCAAACTACCAACCAAAAAACCCAATCGCACCAATCGTGCGTTCACAACACACAAAATATATATGAAATAGGGTGTATATCATCAAAACCTTAAACTTAATTTAAAATCGATTTATTCCAAAAACCAAGTAAGCATCAATTAACAGTTTTAGTACAAAACTTGATATTTTAACAATTCTAGTGGCCACAATGCTCACTAAATATCTTAATTAATACACACAACCACTAACTAGATTTTAATCTCACTTAGTTATATTAATCCTAAAAACCTAGTTTGCAAAATAGCTTGATTCGGACAATTTAAATGTTATAATTAGCAATCTAGCAACCATGTTAGATTTTACATGTCTTAAAGTGTTAACCTACACATTTAAACTATGATCAAATGACATAAACCCTAACTTGATCCAAACCCTTTTTCTTTACAATTTCAAACTTGCGATAAAAACCCTAATTAAACATCAAAATTGAATAAATTGAAGTAATTAACCAACAAATTAACCATATAGTTATGATTTATACCTCACAATTTAGAGATCTAGCTTGGAAATTTGCCTTCAAAGATGGTATCATTGCTCCAAGATTCAAGCTAGAATAGGCCAAGAAGAATGGATGAAGATCAAGTGAAGAATTTGTGAGGTTTAACATTGATTTTTGATGAATTTGGAGAACTTTTCTTGAAGAGAATGAGGTGGGGAAAGATGGGGGAGCTGCTGCATAGGGCATGGCTGGAATTGGGGAAGAGGGGAGAGAAAATGTGGGTGTGTGTGAAAGTCAATCAAAGCCCATTCTTCAAATATCCATCACCATACTTCATTTCTTTATTGTTCTTTTTTAAATTTTCTTTTTCCTTTTCTCTAATTGAAGTGGGGACTTGGGGATTTGGGGCTGCTCAAAAGGGTTCGGCCAGAAGGCGGGAATGGGTGAGTGTGGGTTTGTGTGGGTGTTCATATAAGAATATTGCATTTAATACCGCCCATTCTTATGCTCGTTTGTTTATAGGTAGGTGCTTTTAATCCGTGTTTGCTATATATTTACAAGCTACAGGTTCCTAGTCCAAAATAACGCAAATGATACAAAATCTCCACAGTTACGCTAAAATGCAGAACATCTGTTGCCAACAGATAAAAGCCGGGTTCCAGTCATCCGTATCCGTCCAGTTCCGCGTACCTGTTCCTGAGACAAGACATGTGACAGTGGTCATTCGTGTCTCGGACAAGCACAGAGCACAAGAGGGGCAGCACAAAACTCAATGGGTGCGCGGAGCTCGATGGAGATGAGGTCAAAAGTATTATTTTTGATGCCACTTTGGACTGTTGCAGATCTGAAGAAATTGTTGATGCAATTTGCAATATGGAGTATGTAGAACAACAGAAGAGAGCAACACAAGAAAACCCAGAAAAAACGACAGGCCAACTCCTCCAAAGAGCCACGGATCCGCGACCAATTGGCCACTTATGCGGCGGATCCGCGGCCGAGTTGACTCAGTGTCAACTCGGATTTTGGGGGTAGTTTGGACATTTCATTTGGGCTCAGAATCTTGCCCTAGGGTTTCAGCACTCAGCCTATAAATAGCCCAGTTTTGTGCCAAGCCAAGGGACTTCTTTTCATGCTTCTTTTTGTTAGGATTTAGTTTAGATTTAGTTTTTCTTCTTCTTCTTCATGTATTCTCCATTAAAATGTAGTGAGAGCATTGAGTGGATGATGAAATGAAAATAAGGGTTTGTTATTTTATTAACTTGTATCTTTTAATTCTTGCATTGTCTTTTAATTCTAGTGTAACTTTTATAATTGTTGTTAAGTAGTTGTTGTTATTTCTTGCTCTTTTCTTTTCTTCTCTTATCCGTATTATTTTAAAGCCGTGATACTCGACGGAGTTCCTTGCTTAGGTGAGGACCCAAATAGTTAGCTTGCATCATTTGTAAAACCGTATTTTTTCCTTTTCCTTCTTTTCTTCCTTCTTGTTTTGTTTTATTTTCTTTTATAATATGTGAATAATTCCACACTTGTTAAGGCTAAGGAAGGTCGTATGAGGGAAGGAAAATCTCTTGTGCTTCTCTTCGCCAAACATCTTGAAACGAACCCCGACCAAACAAACGCAACCCCCTCATTTAGGCGCGCTATACGTGACATGTAGCCGCGACCTAAGTTGAGAAGTCCTTTAAGCGCACTACAACATGACATGTAGTTGTGACTTAATTGGATACATGGTTGCGGGTGTTTGGCCGAGAGTTGGAAATAAGCGTATTTAGCGGACGGACAAGGGGCACTAGGAATGGATTTAGCGTTGGAAAGCTCTTTTAAACCCGCAAATCCCATTCCTATGTCCTCCTAATTCCCGCTACTTTCGATTATCCCAACACCGTTTTAAGAATGGAAAAAGACAAGCACAAGGCTAATCCTAACTCTACTAACCAAGCTTAACCTTAACAAGCTTACTTGAAAATAAATATAGGATAGAACTGAACATACACATATACATTCTTTATTGACTCGTCTAAGACTCGAACGGACATACAACCATCTCCCTGCGGATCGACCCGTGCTCAACCGGCTAGCTGCAAAGCGACACCGTCTTGATCGCGGTTATAACTTTAGAACTTTGAATTCCGACACGCCGAGAGCGTGTGTAACATTTTAGAAAAATAAAATATTATTTTTGAGAATTTTTATAATTTAATATTATTTTAATGAATATTTTAATATTTCGGTATAATTAAATACCGATAAATGTGGAAATTTTTTGAACAATTATAGAAATTACTAGAAAGAGAGTGTTTTATGTGAATTATGCAATTTTTAAGTTTTTATGATTAATTATATGCTAATTTAGTGCTAATCGCGATTAAAAATCGCTAATCGGATTTTTAGCATATTTATGCAAAACATGCACCATATCTTTTTTCACTTGTTATATATTCTTATGGCTTTCATACATGTTTTATTTCATGGTTGATGATTTATTAGAGAGGGGAATAGAAAAGAAAAGAAAAGGGTTTAGATTAGAATAATAGGTATGGGTGAGAAAGAGAAAGGTGAGGGTCACCTTTGACTCAGCCATCCACTAAACTCACAACCTTCATCACATTTTCCTCTCCCCTCCTTCTTCTTGCTGCTGCTGCTACCTCCCCCTCACTCCCTCCCCTCTTCAAACCTCTCAAACTCCATGAAAAACACTTCAAAACTCAAACCCCATTTCACAAAAACGATGCACAAGTTCACTAGCTACCCCATGGACCAAGAAAGAGAAGATTTTGAGGACTTTGAGCAACTCAAGAATTTTCTTGAGTTGCCAAATAAGGTAATTTCTGGACCTTTAGTTTATTGTTTTCATTACTATTATCATCATGTTAGATTAGAACCGATATTGTGTGGTTTGGGTTAAACTTGGGAAATTCTAGTTAGGGTTAAAGGAATTTGAGAGTTGTGATGTGAGATTGAGCTCAGTAGAGACCACACAAACCCCATAGTGCTAGAATCCAGGCCTAAACCAGAGACTAGAAACCCGGAATACGGATTTAGAAAAGCCGATATCGAAAAATTGTGGATTCTGTGTGGGTTAATTGGAATCTGCTATCACCCCGAGACTCTGAAAATTATTTTGCAAACACAGAGAGATGTGCAGGCACCCAGGAAGCTAACCCCAAAACCCCAGACCCTATCTCCCAATGCAGGCCGCAGATTTAATCTAATTGGCCGCAAATTGCGGCCTGGGTCCCACCAATTTGGTTCGTATTGGTTTTGTAGCTTTATTTCATGTAAATTAGACCCCTGGCATATGCAAAATTGTCCAATTTGACCTAGGGTAGAATATGGAGCCTTTTTCCTGAGTTGCTGTTTTAATTCGTGTTTTCGTTTTGCGTACTTTAAATTCTGGATTTGTGTAATTGCGTTTTACCTCGATTACTTGACGTTTGCACGACGACATCGAGGGTTGTTTGATGGTTTTGAAAGCGTAGTCTATAGGTTCTAACCTATAGGCCTTAGCGCATCGTTTGGTTTTCTCGATATGATTTTAAGATGCATTTGCGATTGTGTTATCTTGTAGGTACCTTCACGAGGGCTTCTTACGACGATGAAGATGAAGGCGACATCGACATCGACACGCAGGATGCAAGGTGAGTAGATTATATCTACGGGGGAAGTCGGGTGGATGGAGTATAGCACCTCCACAGTTCGATGTTTAGTATAGTATATATGTACTATTTATGCTAGCTTATAGTGTGTCGTGGATATTTGAGATGAGATTAGGTGTACTAAGTTAGATTAGGGCGTAGAAGTAAACTAGTATAGTTCCTAGTTGCGAACCCTAGAATAGGTTTACACTCACACGCACACACATGCTTATTGCTACACATATACTTACATGATGAGGATAGTGGATGATATTTGGAGATGAGTCGATGATATAGGGGATAGTGCCATGAGATCGGTGATATGATGTGATTCGTATTTGGGATACGACAGGTGATTTTAGCAGGCCTTTAGACGTGTGTTTCACACACACATTTATACTTATATAGAGGGTATCGTATTGTACTAGACGTAGATCAGTACCCCGGATTATAATCTTTGATAAAGAGGATACCAGATGAATAATGTGATGAATGTGATATTGACCCGTACCCAGATTTGGGATGCCGTACGACGGATTTACGTACGAGTTATATATTAATGATAGATCCGCACTCTTGACTTGAGGATGTCATATTATAGATATTGTATCGTATGTGATACTATTGAGGCGGGATCACCGACTGATATATATACATATATATGTATCGACTCAGATGTTAGGCGGCTTTCTTACCTTTCGTTTAGCCTGTTAGCTCAGCCCTATAGTTTAATATAGTTGTTAGACTAGATTCGATTCTTACCTATTTCAAAACTAACGAATCGTGGGTATTTTAAAAGACAGGCCAAGGATTCTACGTATATTTCAAAGGACGTATCTTTTCTTAAAAACACCGTAGCCCTTATTTCCAAAACACCGCGATTCGTGTTATTTCAAAAGGCACCACTGTATGACTTATATTTATATTAAATGCAGATTAGTTATCATTGTGTTTATCATTCAGCTCCCGCACATTATTGTTGTTCGCTCCGCATCGCATACTTATATTGTTATTTCATATATCATTATTAAACTCATGCTGTTAGGACACCAGCACCATTATCGATGATGCATATGTTCCACGTACACCTGCTTGCCGGCTCACACACTTCATCATCGATAATTGCCATGTCACTACACTGTAGTACTGTTGCATTCAGGATATGATCTCTTGCATGGCATACTTGTGTACATACCCATTGTACACCCATATTTATATACATAAGTATTTGCACATACATAGATGATTCTGGCTTGATTAGAGATTTGGGAACCGCAAGATACTTCTTAAAACTGATTCATTTTAAAAGAGCGGTTTTCCCTTAATATGTGCATATTACTATTCCATATTGCATGATATACTGATATGCTTACATTTCTTTTACATGTCGCATACATCATGCTTTTGATTATACACATTGAGATATATTGTTTCCATGATATTTCTGGATTTGGGAACCGTGGATATTTCAAAAGAGATTATATAATTGTTTTAAAAACCCGGTTACCCTTGATATGATATTTCAGTGCGTCCACCATGCGTTTTCTCGGTTCTGAGACGTGTGCTTGAAACCCGATTCGAGGAGTTGGATGATCCGTTTGCGGGTTCATGGTGGACCCGATATGGTTCCCCGGGGCGAGAAATGTTTTTCGTGGAGTAGACGATGAGCCTGACAGGGTGGCGAGTACCTACCGGTGATTGTATTTGAGCTCGGCGGATATCCGGAGGATACCGACCGGAGTTGAGAGATGATATGGGCCGATCCAGACTGACGGAGCCCCATATATATGAGGATTTACGTGCTGACAGTTTTCATGATGTTTTCGAGTGTTGATGCTAGACACTCAGGTTCCATGATTTGATATGTCGCGAGCGACACATGTTGATTTACATCCTCATACTTCCATGCATATGTTTATGATATTTACATGCATGATGCTTATTGTCATTGGGTGACACGTGGACGAGATCCACATACATACAGACATTGATCACATAGTTGGATGATATCCACATACTCGTAGACTTCCTGATATAGTTGACATTGATTACATTGATCATACCTCATATTTATGATATATTGCTACCTGAGGCACTGACACGAGCTTTTGGTACTACACTTATGTATAGATGTTTACCCTAGCCACCTTATCATGCTTCAGACTTATTCATATTGAGGATATATTATTATTGATCGTATTGACCTAGGATTATGTCATGCATACGATTTCTACTCTGCGATGTTTTCTATTCACGAGTTGGCAACTCACCCCGTTGTGCCACAGTTTCTTGCAGGTTTTGCCGTACAGGTTTCATTGCGGCTTTTCTGGCACACTGCTTCCTTTCTGGGTGATTGCATTGGTAGGTGGGTTCACTCGCATCGTGACCACCCTTGTATTTATTTTATTCAGTTGTATCTAGAAATTCCATCAACCAAACTTGTATATTGTTTCAGACTTAGAAAACCAGTTATGTATTATTTCGACCTTAGAGTCGCGCGTTGTAGTATTATGGTTTTCATGTTGATTTTGAGTTTCTTTTTTAGTTTTGATCCTCGCCCTTTGGCGTTGTATATTATATTGCTTGCGTGGTTGTGACCGTCGATTGACGAAGAGCTAGCTCCCGTTTGGGGATGCCTTTTATCATTGTGCCTATATTATTCTTGTTGTACCCCGTTCGGGGCCTGTTTTTACAAAGGAAACTCTGCCGAAATTTTTAGAAAAGACTAGAGATTCTTAAAATGCATATTCGGCTTACTTATTTAAAAACCTCACTTTTAAACATGTTTTCTTACTTCCTAAAAAAAAAATAGTTTCTTTATTTACTCCTTAAAATGGTTTTAGATTTCTGGGTTTTTGGCTTACTTGGATTAGATGAGGTCCTATAGACTTCATATGATTCAAGGGCCAGTCACGTGCTCTTTCGGGTCGTGACAGCGTGCGATCAAATGGCGCCGTTGCCGGAGAGACGGTAACGTATTTTCTTTCTTGTTATCCGGGTTAATATTTTTTTTGTATACATATAAAATTATAAATATAAATATAAAATAAAATCTTTTTGTTATTTTTGATAATTTTTGTGTGCAAGTGTGCAGGCTAATCTGGAGCAAGTACGGTAATAAAAAAAGATAGCAGAGCATTTTATTTTGGAGCAGAGAGCAAGGAGAGTCCAGGGACCAATTTTGAAGCCCCAATTCCAAAGTTTGACCGCGGAACCGCGATCAAACCTTGCTTTGTGCGGCGGTTCCGCGGCAACATTGAGGCTTCTGAGCCCCAGTTTTTTTATCCTTCTCTATGTCCTTTTATCTCTCTATGAACTCCACTGAACTGTATTTTCTGCAGGTATCTTTGCACAGAATTGCGCCACGGCCAAATAAATTTTTATTGTGTTAGATTTTGTTTGTTTACCGCTTTGCATATACTAATACGGAATTTAATGGGCTATAACACCAATTCAGATTGGGTGGGGATTTTATCACCCATCCTAAGACCCCACAAATCACTAATTGCATACATATCACCTTGAGTTAATAAAAAAATATCTAGACCAAACCTATAAAGACTGTCGCGCTCATTTAGGACAAGTGAAGGTTGCGGGGAATCGGTCGTTTATCTAAACTTGACTTTGTGGTGCCTAGGCTAGATAAGTGAGGAGGTAATTTTAAAAGGCCTGTCTCACAGTGATTCGTGAGCAGAACCCTCCTTACCTCATTTGTGCTTACCTGGCCACAATTGGCAGTGAAGAGGCGATTCGAGAGTTATCCTGCAACTTGTCGCTTAGAAGTTTAGGAGCGGTCTAGTTGGACTTTGAAGACCCTAGCTCTAGGTGTGTTTGTGCATATTGTGATTGTGATTGTGCTTGTAAAAAGTTAGTCCCATAATTCCGTATTCTTTCAAACAAACAATTTCAAAACTCCAAAAACAAACATTTTTTTAATAATATATATATATATATATATATATATATATATATATATATATATATATATATATATATATATATATATATATAACAACACTTCTTTCCCTCCCTACCTTTTCACTCTTCTAATATGGGTACCCCACCTCGCAAAACTCTTGCCGAACTTTGGTACCCACAACCAGACATTACATCCTACGGTTCTTGCTTTGGTCGAACTTCGAACGATCCCTCCATACCAAAAATCTCTTTGAAAGATCGGATAGACGCATCTAGGACTAACAATTGGACTCCGCAATCCACTATGTATCAACCGTTTCAATCTTCCCTACCTTCTTACGTTGATACCCCTTTTGAGAGTCCGGTTGTAACTCCAAGACCCATGTGTATTGTTGAACGTATTGAACAATCTCATAGCCGACCTTTCACTCCCGTCACCACTGCAAATTTTTGGGATCAACAATTCCATTCACCTTCTTATACAAATGTTGATCTTACTCCTGTCCAGCTATTCAATTCCTACCAGTCCTACCCGACTTCTGCACCTTCCCTAGACATTACTTCTACACCATTTGGGAGTTTCATATATCCAGATAACTTTGAATCTTTTACTGAAACCTTTTCACAACCCATGTCTAGTCTGGAACAGTCGTTAGAAGACTTTCGGGCAGCGTCATACCAACAGATGATGGGTTTGAATGCGTCCATGGCCGCCCTCATACAACCTAGTGATCCGGTAGCTAGTTTTCAACTAGCTCCAAATTTCCCAATGTATGATGAGGCGGTAGGACAGTTTGAGAATTTGAGTGGAGAGAGTGAGCTGTACACCCTTCCAAATCAAACCTATCGGTCCCCAATTGAATCCCACAACTCCAGTTTTGAATGTCTATCGAGGGTCCCACGTGATTCACCAATTGCCGATAGAACGTTTGATGAGTTGTACGACTTTGTAGTGTTTGATTTACCCGATTGTGAAGGGTCCTTTTCGAGTGAAACCACACCTAATCCTTTTGACCTCTACACCTCCACTCTAGAACCTGAATTGATTGATATCCATGCTTTTGTTGAGGTGTCTGAGAAAATTGATTTTCACTTGATTGAGGATATTGACGCCGGGAATATTTTGGATGATGAACCCGCAGATTTGGCTGAGTTTTTCTCTCTAATTCATCATCCCGAGTCATTGAATGTTTTTTCCGAACTTCATATGCGTCTTGATTTTGATGAGAAATTCATGGATGAGCTTAACATTGAGGAGAATTTTGAGGATATTTTTGAGGATGAACCAATTTTGCTTGATGAGTCAGATTTTTCAATTCATCCTATCCCTTCTATTGACTGTGTACACCCTCCCGAACCTTTACCCGATGCCCTTCCTCAATCACTTCCCCACATCCTTTCCGACGTTCCGACCTTGCAAGACACCGTATCACTTTCATTTACTATGTCTGGTCTACCAGGTTCGGCGTACCCATGGTTTCTCACGAATCCTGAGGGATTTGACCCAATTTCTCTACATATTGATAGAGTAGTATGTTGGGAAACCACCCGCGCGCGCAGACGCGTATGTTTTTGAAATATGAGATATGGTTTTAGGAAAATGGAATGCGCGCACGAGATCGTTCTCGTTTTACTATTTATAACCGCAAGTGCACGGCGCGTTGTAGCGAGCCGGCAAGCACGGGTCGATCTACAGGGAATTGAGTATTAGGTATCGTTATTTAAGATTAACAAATTAATGAATTAGTTGGTTATCACAAATAATTAGAAAAGAATACGAAAGCAAGAAAAGCAAGAAAACAAGTGAAGGAAAGAATGGTTGTGGCTTGGTTCGGAAGCTTGATTCGCGACGTTTACCTTTACACTCCCTTGATTATGAGTTGTCCAGCCTTACCTTGATCCCGGCATGGAGCACGACTTGTCAACGCGGTTGCGGAGCACAAATCGTCAAAGTCCGATTTTCGCCGCAAAGCACGAAACGAGTCCATTTTGGTCACTTACCGTTTGTATGTCCGCGCTTGGGGTATCAACACTAAACACGAGGTTTTGCAAGCATACCGCAACAATGAAAACACAAAGAGGTTAGTGAGAGCAAAAGATATTGGTGTTGAGTTTGCTAAGGGTTTGTGAAGGTATATAGTATATGAAACAAAGAGTTTGTCAAGCTTTTTATCACAACATACCATATCCTAGCTTAGCAAACTTAACACTAAATGGAATTTAAGCGTATGAAACATAAACAAGAGGTGGAGGAGGCAAAGCCTTTCATCTCACTTCCTCACCCACACCACAATGAAATAAAAGAATTAGTTAAGCATGGTAATAAAAAGAAAGCAAGTAAATAAAAGAAACAACAATGTATTGATCACTTGAAAACAAGATACAAACTTTGGTGACTTGTTTAACCTCCTTAATGAAGCTCTCCAAAGAGAGCTTCAAGAGGGAAGAAGAAGAAGAAACCAAGATGGGGCACACTCACACTCAAGCTAAACAAAAATAAAGCAAAACAAAATTATGAAATGGTATATACATCGTCATTCCCTTGCCCACTGATATGTATTTATAGGCTCAAAAGAAAAATAAACAAACAATAAAAATGAGCTGACGTGGCATCAGGGAAGGGGCTGTGAGAAACTGGGGGCAATTGGAGCAGGTGGGGCCGGCCACATATGTATTGATATCGGTCCAAATCCGAGCTCCAAGGCTCATTTTTTGTGTGTTGGCTTGTTTTGTCCCCCACATCACTCTGATGTTGTTTGCTTGGTCAGTAAAGGCTTAGGGTGCGCTCAGGGCTTGGAGGGAAACTTGTAGCTATGAATCACATCAACACTTTATGCATTGAATGCACCATTAATTCACATCACACCATGCCCACTTGTGCCATGATTCATGGCTGCCCCATCATGGTCCTAGCCCAAGAGTTTGGTGTGTACACTTGCCTTGTGTTGGACCATTTATACAAAAAGTGTGTACATATCAATATATTGCAAACGAACTCTTGGGATATCGGTCGGTTTTCAGTTCCGGTTGCAGTGTCGACTTACAGATGATATATCCGTGATTTTGAATGTGTTTCCAGTATTTTATCACGAATACCTGTAAACTGTAATTGTAGAGCAGACACTGATTAATAGCACCGATATATAACAAAAGAGATAACGAATGAGCGGTATTAAAATGCAGTTTTCAGTGATGATCAAACACCCCCAAACTTATCTATTGCTCGTCCCGAGCAATACAAAAAATCCTAGCCTCACTTTCGCAGGGAACGCGATTGCACTGAGCATGTGCAACAAGCCGTTAAACCTCTAGGTGTTCTTAGTAGGAGGAGTGTTGTCTCCTGAGGGTTTTCAGTGGATTACACCCACAAAATCAAGTCAAGTTAGTTTCATAAGTTAACGTCGATTCTACTCCTACAGTTTAGTATCTAAGTCAGAAATTCTATCATCCTAAGTAAGAAATATTCAACCCTTATGTTTCACGCCTCCTATCTATTTATCCCTAGATCCTATACGTATTTACAGTTCAGAAAGATGTCGGTAACTCCTAAGTTTTCCTTTTAAAAGTGCGGTCTCAAGTCAGGAATTTTTATCAACTTTACGGAAACATAAGTCTTATTCTTCGTTTTTATCTTTCCTCTAAATGTCGATTGTATGACCCTACGTGTGTGTAAATTTGCACCCCCTACACTTAAGAATTCAATTCAAGCTATAGTACCCTTGCCTTAATACCTAATACTACTTCTTTTCATTAATGGATGGACGGTGTTGCTCATACACCTTTCATGCGACCATTAATGCTTCTTGAGGCACCAACAGCCGATTACTGAATGCATGAGCATTAAAGCGTAAATAGCAGTCTCCAGGTCTTGACTTTATTATTTTTTTTTCTTTTCTTTTTCTTTTTCTTTTCAAGACCGGATATATTTTTCGATGATGGTCTTTTTTGGGCTCAGAATCTTGCCTTAGGGTTTCAGCACTCAGCCTATAAATAGCCTAGTTTTGTGCCAAGCCAAGGGTCTTCTTTTTATGCTTCTTTTTGTTAGGATTTAGTTTAGATTTAGTTCTTCTTCTTCTTCTTCTTCTTCATGCATTCTCCATTAAAATGTAGTGAGAGCATTGAGTGGATGATGAAATGAAGATGAGAGTTTGTTATTTTTTTAACTTGTATCTTTTAATTCTTGCATTGTCTTTTAATTCTAGTGTAACTTTTATAATTGTTGTTAAGTAGTTGTTGTTATTTCTTGCTCTTTTCTTTTCTTCTCTTATCCGTATTATTTTCAAGCTGTGATACTCGACGGAGTTCCTTGCTTAGGTGAGGACCCAAGTAGTTAGCTTGCATCATTTGTAAAACCGTATTTTTTCCTTTTCCTTCTTTTCTTCCTTCTTGTTTTGTTTTATTTTCTTTTATAATGTGTGAATAATTCCACACTTGTTAAGGCTAAGGAAGGTGGTATGAGAGATGGAAAAATCCCTTATGCTTCTCTTCGCCAAATATCTTGAAACGAATCCCGACCAAACAAACGCAACCCCCTCACTTAGGCGCGCTATACGTGACATGTAGCCGCGACCTAAGTTGAGAAGTCCTTTAAGCGCACTACAACACGACATGTAGTTGTGAATTAATTGGATACATGGTTGCGGGTGTTTGGCCGAGGGTTGGAAATAAGCGTATTTAGCGGACGGACAAGGGGCACTAGGAATGGATTTAGCGTTGGAAAGCTCGCTTAAACTCATAAATCCCATTCCTATGTCCTCCTAATCCCCGCTACTTTCGATTATCCCAACACCGTTTTAAGAATGGCAAAAGACAAGCACAAGACTAATCCTAACTCTACTAACCAAGCTTAACCTTAACAAGCTTACTTGAAAATAAATACGAACACTTAGGATAGAACTGAACATACACATATACATTCTTTATTGACTCGTCTAAGACTCGAACGGACATACAACCATCCCCCTGCGGATCGACCCGTGCTCAACCGGCTAGCTGCAAAGCGACACCGTCTTGATCGCGGTTATAACTTTAGAACTTTGAATTCCGACACGCTGAGAGCGTGCGATCAGTGGGTGAGTGAGTGAACACACAAAAAGATAAACACCATACCTCAATTTCTAATTAATTTATTTTCACAACTTAAGCCTTTTTTCTTTTATATTGTCTAAAACCATCTTGACAACTTCTTTCATTTCAAACACAGCATGTTACACTTTGGTTTAATGTGACATGATGCACAAAACTTGTATTAGCCCATTTTAATTTGTAATTATCACTAATTAAATGTATTAGTGAAAGCTTAAAATAATATTTAAATAATTAATTACGGAAAATATTTTAGTAAACTAGAAATTTTATAAGTGACCCATTAAATACCAAATACTAGCAATTAAATAGCTAGAATAGGTATATTTAATTCTATGTTGAAAAATAATTTTATCTTGGTTTTTACGGAATACACTAGTTATTTTACCGATTATCCGAAATTTCACCTAAACGATTTTCAAAACGTTACAATTTTAGTCTCGATATTGAAAACACTTTTCAATAACTTGTTGGGTAATTAAATAAGATTCCCAATAACCTGATCGAATGCTCATCGGAAACTTTAGTAGACGGCCGCACCCCCGATGCCATCGATGAATTGCACTAAGGAGGAACACCGCGGCCGCGAGCACCCGAACGGATGCTTTTGGCGACGGGGTTCTCCTACAGTCACTTGGTCGGGGCTATGTGGCGTGGCTATCTAGTAAGGTTACCCGGCGAGTATCCGCGTACATTACGTAATTGTGATGGACTTTTGATCCTCATCAAAATTCCGTGGCAACCGATCAAATGAGAATAACTTGCTAGATTTATAAAATTCAAACTAGTTATCACATAACTAATTTTGTGGATTCCAAATATTGTATCACAATCACAGATAGCTAGATGATGTTAAACTTTTCAATCGAATAAAAAAACACCCAAAATTTCCCAAAGAGCTCAACACTTGAGTGAAGTTCAAAAAGTACCTAGAACATGCCACAACACCTATGAACCATCCGTAGAAGGGCCGGCCCATGGCTTACTCATGTCGCCACGGAACTGCCGCAAACCCCAGGGCATGACCTTGGTTCCGCGATCCAAAAAGTCGAGTTTGAGTATCGTTCTTCTAGAGGGTCCACAGAATCGCTTGCATGATTTTTTGAAGATTTTAAACTTGAAAAAAATCCAACTCTTGGAAAATTTCCAGCGAGGGATAATATGAGTTATTGATATCCGTTCGAACTTTTTAACGTCGTCTAAATAACCCGAGTAGATGTTAGAATTACGACTACGAAGCACTCTGAATTGCCTTTGCACAAAGATAACATCACATGCAAATTTAGCAAAAACAAGCAACACCTGAAATACCAAAACCTAGAGACTGGAACACCCTAGAAATTTCAACCCAAAACAATGAAAGAAAACCTAGCAGGCCGGTTTTGGGAGTAATATGGCCGGCCATTTTCCGGTGAGGGGGTTGAATTTTCTACAGTGTTCATGTTACATTTCATATAACATTTCGCAGTTGCTTAAAAATTTTTAGACACCATTTTAAAAACGACAGAAACTAGGTTTTAGTATCGGGTGTTTCGGAGTTGTTTTGGTTTCGTAATCCTAACAAATATCGTCTAATTCTCTAGCATGGCTCTGATACCACTGAAGGGTTCCCTAAGGCAGCAGCAAGGTTTCGGGAGGCATCGTCCATACTAATTTCAAAAACTTGCCGTACTAAAGATCCCTAACCTTAGAATCTTAACTAGAGATTTAGACGAAACAACATGCAAACATATTTACATACTAAGTGAATGAGGAATACAACCTTTGTAGATCGGTCCTTCACTTCTAAAGCTCCATGTAGTAGTCCCTTCGCTCCAAGTAGTGAACACCCGAACTGTAGTAAGGGTTCACATGAAGAAATGAACAAGCTTGCTCGAATCCTTCGAGGCCGAAGATGATCTACGTCGAGGAGACTCAAGCTCATGCTACCTCTTCACTAATGGTAAATTAGTGAAGCGAACACTCTAAACTAAATAGCTAATATAGTAGAGGATGATGAAGTAGGAATTGGGCTCACTTTAGATTTATTTTTCTCACAATATTTCATCACCTTTTCAAAAGTTAGAAAGCTTTTCCATGAGGAAGAAGAAGATGAAGAGGGAATGAGAAAATGAAACTCATGAGGTGAGAATAGAAACCGTGGGTGAGTTAGTGTCATACACTAACTCATTTAGAGATTAAACCATGGCTAACAATAATAGTTAGGTTAATAAATATCTACAAGTAAAACAAAACTAGTGGACTAAGTCAAAAATGCTTCAAGCTTCTCCAAGCTTCCAAGCATGACAATTTCCAACTAATATTGAATTACTTTAAATAAATAAAACCTCACATTATTTTAAGGATGGTGTGAGTCTCATACACCCATGTAGCATGTGGCATCTAGCATGACACAAAAGATGTACATTAATATATATCACATATATACTAAGTATACACTAGTGAGAAAAAGAAAACTTAAGTGAGCTAATATTAGTTAATGTAAATTAATATATCACATATAGAATTATACATTAAATTATTAAATCAACACTTGATTTAATAATCCGGCTATATAACATACAACCGGCTAATATCAAATGTAACAATCTATCGAATCAACACTTGATTCGATAACCCGGCTATATCACATATAACCGACCGATATCACATATCGCGAGAATAGAATGCGGTATCACATACGCGCATTAATCTCGGTCCCACACATATCACATATGTGCTCCTACTTCGTTTCACATGAACCAAGAAACCTCTGTGTAGGACTCTAAAGACTCGTCAATACGCCGGCAGTAGGTGATGATCATATCACACACTCACAAGCCGCAAGCGGTCTGCTAAACGTAACAGCCATCCGAGTATTGAGTGATCAGAAGATCAACAAGCAAGCCTGCTCATATTCTTGCGAATCCAATCAAGTAACACTACCGCACAGTCCGGTCTTTTCGTCAGATATGTCGCATATCGCAGCCTGGGGGTGGTATAACGTCAGACCCCAATAGCTTGATAAGTCATGCCGATGAAAGGTCCATAACGATTCGAAAAACTACTGATAACACTTACCAGTAAATCTCAGCAACCCTGGCCAGGGATTTCCTGTTATGGCCAATCGAGCATAGCGCAACATCAACTCCCAATACCGGGAGAGACGAATCCCCTTCTATCGCTTATTGCCTCCATGTGACTCGGGACTGTACCCAAAAACCACCGTTTTGCATGATCTCTTGAACGTGGTAAGGTGGAAATCAAAGCACAGTGGGAATCACACAAGACTCTATGACGATCTCGGGTCGACAGACTAACTTGTACCAGTGTCACCAGAAAACTGCTATCTGACGATAGGTATAATACCATCTAGGAGTTCTCGGCGAGTCCGTCCAGTGTACCTAGTCTCCACTGAGAACCCGTATACCTTCTCTGATGTCAAACACCAATGGATGTGGGATCATCCATCGCTCATCATATGGGTCAAGAAGCGCATATGCTAGTCTATTCTGGAGTATCGATGCCCTGTCTCGATACTCCCACGACTAGAAACAATTGAAGGATATACTTACCGACTACCTCTTCCTCACTAGTATGATCCGCATCATAATCCTGGTACTCAAGTACTCATCCTATGGGCTTTATCAACATGTAATAGAGAGACAATAAGTGTACATGTTAAGATAAAGTGCAACCAGATAGCATACTATCATGTCGAGTAAGAAAGTTGTAACACCCGAGCCCAATAATACTATTTCTGTTACTGGTTGAGTGTTAGACATTGCTCATTTCAATTATCCTGCTTGTTTGGTGCTTATCGCTAAATTTTAACCGGCTAAGTCATTTTTTGCCTATAAAAAATTTTAACACCTAAAATGAAATTAAAAATATCCATATTGGCCTACTCGTCGCCACTAGTCGCGTGCTAGCGTCCGCGCGTCGAGATTTCATCCCGTTCGGTGAAACGGGCAAGTTTGGACGGCTACGCGTGCGTGCAAGTGTCCGACTTGGGGGCATGCATTTTAATCATAAAACATCTCATTTTAAAATTTGGAACTCGCTTAAAATCATATTATTTGAATTTGAAACATTTGGGCGCAACCCGGGCGCGATTTGGAAATGTTTCATTTAGCGCCGAAATGCCCATTTAATTAAATATATTAAAACTATATAATATATATTCTGTTACTAAAATTAACGTTCAAATCCTTTTTAATCTTTTAAAATTTACCACGAGTTTCCTTCTGGCCAATCACGAGGGGCTAAAACCCTCGTGGGCCCCACCAACTCTCAATCTCTCTCTATCTCTCTAATCTTACTCTCTCTCTCTCCCCTCTACGATACTCTCTCTCTACCTTTACCCCTTCCCTATATCTCTCTAAATTCTCCTTCTCTCTCTCTCTCTCTCTCTCTCGCATACATTCTTCCTCGCCTCGTCTTCCTTCGAGATAACCCACACGAGGAACCCTAGCTCCGCAGCACCCTCGCCGTCCCCGCTTGCAGTCGCCGCCGCAGCATCCTCGTCGACCTCACCCTTGACCGCGCCTCCTCTCCTTCCTCGCCTTCCTCTCTTTTCCCGACGCCTCTTCCCTCTCGAACCCATAGTCCCGACCTCGCCTGCCCTCGTCGTCGACCCTCAACCTCGACATCGCCTCCACCTCCTCACCCTCTTTCACACCACCATCATCACCGGACCTCCTCCATCGAAGCCCATCAACCGCCGGCATCACCGGCGCCTCACCTTCACCCTGCCGTCGCACCAGCCACCTCCATCAACCCGCAGCTCTCGGCCAGCAACCAGACGAGCTAATTCCATCCATCATCTCCACCACCATTGCCACTGCCACCTCGAGTCGCTGCCCTCGCCTCCTCACAACCGATTGAGCAACCCATACCCGTTCACCGAGCACCTCTTGCCGTCGTCGCAACGCCCAAGAACCCATCACCCGACCTCGTCGCCATTGTCTTCGAGGCCGCAGTCGGCGCGTCGCTGTTGTCGTCTCCTTCAAACTCCAGAACCCGCACCCCTTACTACCACTGCAGCACATTCCATCAACCTTCGACCACCATAGCCCGCCGCCGGTTCACCCATCGTCGCCGTCGATTCAAGTTGCCACATCACTGCAGTCTTCTTCCTTGGCCGAGACCTCAACAGGGCCGACATCCAAGCCAAGACCTTGTTTGGGCCGTGTTCACATCTCCGTGCTTGTCGTGTTTTATCTGTCGCCTAAGTGATCACAGCCGGAACCGGGCCGCTGTCGACGATCCGAGCAACCCTGTGGACGTTCTTAACCAGCACGGTCACTCTCTTACATTGCCTGGTTCCGTTTCGCACACGCGAGCGGGCATACCGACTTTTACCGACGTGTTGTACGCTTTCCGTCCTGGGGATCCTCAAGGCAAGATTTCTTGCTACATGCTACGTTAAACTAATTAAGTGTTTGACTCATAAAACTTGCAATATTAACTAAGTATAGTTACTTGTCTCATTGGACGAAATATGATATACATCATAATACTGCCACCTAAATCGTATTTTGCCACCATAACCTTAATAACAACTACCTGTTAATCATTTTGTTATTTAAAGGTCGATAGCCGTACACATATATCTTCATTAATTTTCTGTTATTAATATTGCGCTACCCTGTGATTAGTGCACCCCACGGGTGCTCGAACCTGTTAATAAGATAATACAAAGCACCATTGTGATTAAATGAACTATTATTGTTATTTATTGTTTCCTGCTGTTGTTCCTTATTCGCTTCTATACCTGTTATGAGCACACATTCGATTGCATTACATATTGACCTGACATTACTACACATGATATATATATACATACCGACTCAACCTGTTGTACCATGACCTGACTTGTTACCTGATCTCATGCCTAATGCCAACAAACCTGACTTGGGGTCCTCATGGACCACCCCTGTTGTCTATCCAGACAAACCTGCTTTTACCTGATCCTGTGTTGGCATTAGTCCTTGATTACTGAATACCTGACCTGACATACATAACTTGGGGGTATGGGGAAATCAAAGGTGAAACCGACTTGTAACTCAACAGTTCGATACCTGTTCTGATCAGTCTTACGGGCTTGGCCAGTCCGGGAGTGATGATGCTGACATCACTCGTCCATCCTGCTACCTATTACTGCCTAGCGGCACGTCTCGGATTCAGCCCCGAGGGTCTTGACCGTGGTCCCGGGCATGCACGGGATACTATTGAGTTACATCGACGAGTCACCAATTGATTTCAAAGACTTTAGAGTAGAAACCTGATAGGACAGTTTAGTTACCACTGCACATTACCCTGCACTGTTATTTCATAGTACTGCTTTATTCATGTTCATCCCTGCATTACTTATTACCATGTTCATATTATATTATTGGTTGACATGACGCGCTGACGTCTGGGTTTTGCATGGCCCAGATCCCTTACCACTGTCGACGACCGAGCAGGAGTACTTCAGCCAGCAGGCTGATCTGTGAGTTCCATAGTGATTAGTTTATTTATTTCATTTCATTTCCAGATGTGAGCCCGCATTATGGGACGTACTATTTATTTATTGTATTGGATCATTTGCTTCCGCACTTATTGTTTATTGACTCTTGTTATTATGGATTTGGACATGTGTTAGATTAGTTTATTTATCTTGTTCTTGATATCTCTACAACCGTAATGTGACTGTGGATGGATACTTCCTACCCACAGGTAGCATGGTTGGCTATGTCACGTGCCCAATCTTGCATACTCTGGGAAGCGGGGCGTGACATGGTTCTTTTGGTATCAGAGACATAGGTTAGTTGGGTTGATTCCTTGTAGTTGGGTATTGTACCCAATACACGAATCAGAATACCCGTGTTTAGGAAACATGTCCTGCCACCTTGACCGCTTTACCATTCTTGAATCACATTCTTCCGGATTATATCTTTTACGACGTGCAAACTTACTTTGCATGTCGACTCGGAAACCTGATTTCTTGTTATCCCTAGGACTTGGGCGACTTGGGTGGAGTTAAGTAATTGCGGCTATGATACCGCGGCATAGCTACAATGCGGTACTCTATTTAAGTATCTTGGAGTTCTAGCCTTGATCCATATTCAGAATCTATCATCATGCTAATATTGGGTGTTTTGAGTTCAGGATTATGACAGGTAAGAAGTTGAAGACGTACCAGAGGCGTGTGAACGAAGCCGCCATGCTTGGAGTGATAAGAGGAATGCTGGAAATCAAAGAAACAGCCCGAGCTGATCCAGCAGCAAGCGGACTCGTTTCAGGAAGGTTTGCAGATCGTTCAGCAGTCTGTGAACGAGATTGGAACTAGACCAGTTGACCGAGTAGGGACCGTGGCAGATTTCAGACGTGTGGGTCCTACTGCTGGTTTGGAGGAGCCGTGCCAGCCGAGCAGTGGCTAGTCGGCACGGAGAATTTGCTGATTGCGGTACAGATTCCAGAGGACAAAGGAGTTGATGTGGTGCGCATTCAACTAGTGTATTACGCCGAGAGTGGTGGCTTGTGGAGGATAACCGTTTGCCCAAGCCAAACAGTTGGGCGGATTTCTCTAAGAGTTTCCTGGAGAAGTTCTTCCCGCGGACTGCACGGGAGGAAATGGAAGAGAAGTTCATCGGACTAAGGCAGAATGGAGCAACCGTGGACGTGCATGCAGCAGAATGGACGAGACTCAGTAGTCTCGCTGGACCTTTCGCGGCCAACGATGCAGACAGCAGTTGCGGTAAGGAAGCAGTTCTGTCGGGCCAGTCGAGTTTAGGGCTAAGCCGACAAACGGTGTTCGCGCAGCTATGGAAGTTGATGGTTGTGAAGAACCGGTGGTAGTTCGCGATTTCATGGACATAGTAAAGATATCGGGCTTACCGCCGAAGCGAGACGTGGAGTTCGCGATTGACCTTAGTCCTGGTGCAGCGCCAGTGTCTAAAGCTTACTATCCAATGGCACCAGTGGAATTGGAAGGAGTTAAGAAGCAAGTTGGTGAATTACTTGAGAAGGGTTGGATTCGAAGCAGCAACTCGCCTTGGGGAGCTCCAGTTCTTTTAGTAAAGAAGAAGGATGGCACGAGAAGGATGTGCATTGATTATCGAGAATTGAACCGGGTGACTATTAAGAACAAGTACCCGATCCCTCGCATTGGAGGACTTTTGAGCAGCTTAGTGGCGCGAGAGTATTCTCGAAACTGGATTTGCGATCCGGATATCATTAGGTCCTGCAGATGTTGAGACAGGAGAAGCTTTATGCGAAGATGAGTAGTGCGAATTCTGGCTGGAAGAAGTGAAATTTCTGGGGCATGTCGTGTCGGGCGATGGAATCGCCGTTGATCCCGAAAAGATTGCAGCAGTTCGAGATTGGCCAAATCCAAGGAATGTTGCGGAGATAAGAAGTTTTCTTGGACTCGCCGGATACTACAGAAGATTTGTGGAGAATTTCGCTCGTTTGGCCGAGCCGTTGACCAAGCTCACGCGCAAGGAAGTAACTTTTATTTGGACGAATGGATGTGCAATGGCCTTCGAGACGTTGAAGCAGAAGTTGATAACCGCCCCTATCCTGACCGTACCAGATAATTCCGGAGGACTGATGATTCACAGCGACGCATCTGGAAAAGGATTGGGATGTGTTTTGATGCAGAGTGGGAAGGTCGTAGCTTACGTATCGAGACAACTGAAGACTCATGAGAAGAATTATCCGACTCATGACTTGGAGCTTGCGGCCGTGATCTTCGCCTTGAAGATTTGGAGACACTACCTTTTGGGCGAGAGAGTCGAAGTCTTTACAGATCGTAAGAGTTTGAAGTATGTGTTCACTCAGAAGGAGTTGAACATGAGGCAACGCAGATGGTTGGAGCTGATGGCCGACTACGACCTTGATCTTAAGCACCATCCGGGAAAAGTTAACGTCGTGCCGGATGCGCTCAGTCGGTTACCAGCGATTCAGGTATTGACCGCACAAAGGGAGATCATTGCGGATTTTCGGAGATTTGACTTGGAGGTTGTGCTACCACATGCTACGGGACAGTTGATGCAGTTGCTAGTACAGTCGTCCTTAGTTGAGAAGATAAAGCGGCACAAACGCAGGATCCTAGACTGCAAAAGTTTCAAGAGCAGGTTGAAGCCGAACTACGAACCGATTTACTGATCCATGAAGATGGTTCGTTAAGGTATGGTAGCCGCGTGTGTGTGCCAAAAGGAGATGTGCGTGAAGAGCTTATGAAGGAGGCACACAGTTCATCTTACTCTGTACATCCAGGAGGGACAAAGATGTACCGAGATATTCGACAGCACTTCTGGTGGGAAGGTATGAAACGGGAGATTGCTCGCTTCGTGGCTAAGTGCTTGGTGTGTCAGCAAGTCAAGGCTGAACACTAAAGGGTTGCTGGTTTGCTGCAACCACTTCCGATTCCTCAGTGGAAGTGGGAACATATAACCATAGATTTCGTGACGGCTTTACCGCGGAGTCCAAAAGGCAATAATGCAGTATGGGTGATTGTCGATCGGTTGACCAAGGCGGCTCACTTTATTCCTCTTCGGGTTGGTCAATCGACGGAGACTTTGGCAGAGCGGTACATGCAGGAGATTGTAAGATTGCATGGAGTACCGGTGAGCATCGTGTCCGATCGGGACACTCGGTTATTGTCGCACTTCTGGAGGAGTTTACAAGAAAGTTTGGGGACTCGATTGAAGTTTAGCACAGCTTATCATCCTCAAACTGATGGGCAGTCGGAGAGAACGATTCAAACCCTTGAAGATATGTTGAGAGCTTGCATGTTGGACTTCAAAGGTTCTTGGGAGGATCACCTATACCTGGTGGAGTTTTCGTACAACAATAGCTTCCAAGCGACTATTCAGATGGCTCCGTTTGAAGCGTTGTATGGTCGTAAGTGCCGTTCACCGGTTTGTTGGGATGATGTTGGTGAACGAAGGTTACTAGGACTAGATTTGGTGGTACAGACAGTCGAGAAGGTGAATACCATCAGGAAGCATATGAAGGCAGCTCAAGACAGACAGAAAAGTTGGGCTGACACGTCCAGAAGACCTCTAGAGTTCGCCGTGGGTGATTTGGTATTCTTGAAGATATCACCGACTAGAGGAGTGATTCGCTTTGGGAGTCGGGGAAAGCTTAGTCCTCGATTCGTTGGACCCTTCGAGATATTGGAGCGTGTTGGAGAGGTAGCGTACCGTTTGGCATTACCACAGTCATTGGCAGGAGTACACGATGTGTTTCATGTATCTCAACTACGGAGGTATGTTCGCGATGAAACCCACGTCTTGGATCATTCGGAGTTGACTGTACGGGAGGACCTAACTTTTGAGGAGCGACCGGTTGAAATCAAGGATCGAAGAGAAAAGGTTCTTAAGAACAAGGTTATCCCTCTTGTGCTAGTTTCTTGGGGTAATCGATCGCACGGAGAATCCACTTGTGAGCGAGAAGACGAGATCCGGCAGAAGTTTCCTCACCTTTTTCGGTAGTTAGCTATCTTGTATTCTTGGAATTTCGAGGACGAAATTCTTTTTGTAGTTGGGTATGATGTAACACCCGAGCCCAATAATACTATTTCTGTTACTGGTTGAGTGTTAGACATTGCTCATTTCAATTATCCTGCTTGTTTGGTGCTTATCGCTAAATTTTAACCGGCTAAGTCATTTTTTGCCTATAACAAATTTTAACACCTAAAATGAAATTAAAAATATCCATATTGGCCTACTCGTCGCCACTAGTCGCGTGCTAGCGTCCGCGCGTCGAGATTTCATCCCGTTCGGTGAAACGGGCAAGTTTGGACGGCTACGCGCGCGTGCAAGTGTCCGACTTGGGGGCATGCATTTTAATCATAAAACATCTCATTTTAAAATTTGGAACTCGCTTAAAATCATATTATTTGAATTTGAAACATTTGGGCGCAACCCGGGCGCGATTTGGAAATGTTTCATTTAGCGCCGAAATGCCCATTTAATTAAATATATTAAAACTATATAATATATATTCTGTTACTAAAATTAACGTTCAAATCCTTTTTAATCTTTTAAAATTTACCACGAGTTTCCTTCTGGCCAATCACGAGGGGCTAAAACCCTCGTGGGCCCCACCAACTCTCAATCTCTCTCTATCTCTCTAATCTTACTCTCTCTCTCTCCCCTCTACGATACTCTCTCTCTACCTTTACCCCTTCCCTATATCTCTCTAAATTCTCCTTCTCTCTCTCTCTCTCTCTAACTGACTCTCTCTCTCTCTCGCATACATTCTTCCTCACCTCGTCTTCCTTCGAGATAACCCACACGAAGAACCCTAGCTCCGCAGCACCCTCGCCATCCCCGCTTGCAGTCGCCGCCGCAGCATCCTCGTCGACCTCACCCTCGACCGCGCCTCCTCTCCTTCCTCGCCTTCTTCTCTTTTCCCGACGCCTCTCCCCTCTCGAACCCATAGTCCCGACCTCGCCTGCCCTCGTCGTCGACCCTCAACCTCGACATCGCCTCCACCTCCTCACCCTCTTTCACACCACCATCATCACCGGACCTCCTCCATCGAAGCCCATCAACCGCAGGCATCACCGGCGCCTCACCTTCACCCTGCCGTCGCACCAGCCACCTCCATCAACCCGCAGCTCTCGGCCAGCAACCAGACGAGCTAATTCCATCCATCATCTCCACCACCATTGCCACTGCCACCTCGAGCCGCTGCCCTCGCCTCCTCACAACCGATTGAGCAACCCATACCCGTTCACCGAGCACCTCTTGCCGTCGTCGCAACGCCCAAGAACCCATCACCCGACCTCGTCGCCATTGTCTTCGAGGCCGCAGTCGGCGCGTCGCTGTTGTCGTCTCCTTCAAACTCCAGAACCCGCACCCCTTACTACCACTGCAGCACATTCCATCAACCTTCGACCACCATAGCCCGCCGCCGGTTCACCCATCGTCGCCGTCGATTCAAGTTGCCGCATCACTGCAGTCTTCTTCCTTGGCCGAGACCTCACCAGGGCCGACATCCAAGCCAAGACCTTGTTTGGGCCGTGTTCACATCTCCGTGCTTGTCGTGTTTTATTTGTCGCCTAAGTGATCACAGCCGGAACCGGGCCGCTGTCGACGATCCGAGCAACCCTGTGGACGTTCTTAACCAGCACGGTCACTCTCTTACATTGCCTGGTTCCGTTTCGCACACGCGAGCGGGCATACCGACTTTTACCGACGTGTTGTATGCTTTCCGTCCTGGGGATCCTCAAGGCAAGATTTCTTGCTACATGCTACGTTAAACTAATTAAGTGTTTGACTCATAAAACTTGCAATATTAACTAAGTATAGTTACTTGTCTCATTGGACGAAATATGATATACATCATAATACTGCCACCTAAATCGTATTTTGCCACCATAACCTTAATAACAACTACCTGTTAATCATTTTGTTATTTAAAGGTCGATAGCCGTACACATATATCTTCATTAATTTTCTGTTATTAATATTGCGCTACCCTGTGATTAGTGCACCCCACGGGTGCTCGAACCTGTTAATAAGATAATACAAAGCACCATTGTGATTAAATGAACTATTATTGTTATTTATTGTTTCCTGCTGTTGTTCCTTATTCGCTTCTATACCTGTTATGAGCACACATTCGATTGCATTACATATTGACCTGACATTACTACACATGATATATATATACATACCGACTCAACCTGTTGTACCATGACCTGACTTGTTACCTGATCTCATGCCTAATGCCAACAAACCTGACTTAGGGTCCTCATGGACCACCCCTGTTGTCTATTCAGACAAACCTGCTTTTACCTGATCCTGTGTTGGCATTAGTCCTTGATTACTGAATACCTGACCTGACATACATAACTTGGGGGTATGGGGAAATCAAAGGTGAAACCGACTTGTAACTCAACAGTTCGATACCTGTTCTGATCAGTCTTACGGGCTTGGCCAGTCCGGGAGTGATGATGCTGACATCACTCGTCCATCCTGCTACCTATTACTGCCTAGCGGCACGTCTCGGATTCAGCCCCGAGGGTCTTGACCGTGGTCCCGGGCATGCACGGGATACTATTGAGTTACATCGACGAGTCACCAATTTATTTCAAAGACTTTAGAGTAGAAACCTGATAGGACAGTTTAGTTACCACTGCACATTACCCTGCACTGTTATTTCATAGTACTGCTTTATTCATGTTCATCCCTGCATTACTTATTACCATGTTCATATTATATTATTGGTTGACATGACGCGCTGACGTCTGGGTTTTGCATGGCCCAGATCCCTTACCACTGTCGACGACCGAGCAGGAGTACTTCAGCCAGCAGGCTGATCTGTGAGTTCCATAGTGATTAGTTTATTTATTTCATTTCATTTCCAGATGTGAGCCCGCATTATGGGACGTACTATTTATTTATTGTATTGGATCATTTGCTTCCGCACTTATTGGTTATTGACTCTTGTTATTATGGATTTGGACATGTGTTAGATTAGTTTATTTATCTTGTTCTTGATATCTCTACAACCGTAATGTGACTGTGGATGGATACTTCCTACCCACAGGTAGCATGGTTGGATATGTCACGTGCCCAATCTTGCGTACTCTGGGAAGCGGGGCGTGACAAAAGTCCTCTCTATATATGTCCAAGCATCCACTACAATATACATCACATGTACAGTAATGGCCTTTAGGGCATACATATAACTAACACTTCAACCATGATAGTTTCCACCTAATTTTTTTCCCTTAATAATTAAATCCCCACATTATCTTAAGTATAGTATAAGTCTCATACACCCAAGTCCAATGTATAATCTAGCATGACACATAATAAATACATTAATATATATCACATATATATTTAAATGTATTTTGAGAAAACATTTTCTTAAGTGAGCTAATATTAGTTAATGTATATTAATATATCAAATATATAATTATACATTAAATTATTAAATCAACACTTGATTTAATAATCCGGCTATATTGCATACAACCGACTAATATCATAATAAATTATTGAATCAACACTTGATCTAATAATCCGGTTATATCACATATAACCTATATCACGAGATCAGAATACGGTATCACATACACGTATTAATCTCGGTCCCGCACATATCATATATGTGCCCTACTTCGTTTCGCATGAGCTAGGAAACCTCTATGTAGGACTCTAAAGACTCCTCAATACGCCGGCAATAGGTGGTGATCATATCAGTCACCCACAAGCCGTCAGCGGTACTAGCTGGACGTAACGGCTATCCGAGTATTGAGCGATCAGAAGATCAATAAGCAAGCTTGTCCATACTCCTGTGAATCTAATAAGTAACACTACAGTACAGTCCGGTCTCTTCGTCTAACATGTCACATATCTAGTTTGGGGGTGGTCAACGTCAGACCTCAATAACTTGATAAGTCATGTCGATGTGAGGTTCATAACGGGTCGAGAAACTACTGATAACACTTACCAGTAAATCTTAGTATCCGCCCTGGCCAGGGACTTCCTGTTATGGCCAATCGAGCACAGCGCGACATTAACCCCCCAATACCGGGAGAGACGAAATCCCCTCCTATCGCTCATTGCCTCCATGTGATTCGGGACTGTACCAAAAAACCACCGTTTTGCATGCTCTCTTGAACGTGGTAAGATGGAAATAAAAGTACAGTAGGAATCACACAAGACTCTATGACGATCTCGGGTCTACAGACTAACCTGTATCAGTGTCATCAGAGAACTGCTATCTGACGTCAGGTATAATATCCTCTACGAGTTCTCGGTGAGTCCTGTTCAGTGTACCCGGTCTCCACTGAGCACCCATATACTATCTTTGATGTCAAACACCACTGGATGTGGGGTCATCCATCGCCCATCATATGGGTCAAGAAACGTATACGCTAGTCTACTCTGGAATATCGATGCCCTGTCTCGATACACCCACGACTAGGAACAATTAAAGGATGAACTTGTAGAGTACCCTGGCCCCACTAGTATGATCTGCATTATAATCCTGGTAGTCAAGTCCACATCCTAAGGGCTTTATCAACATGTAACAGAGAGACAGTACAAGTATACATGTTAAGATAAAGAGTAACCAGATAGCATACTATCATGTCGAGCAAGAAAGTTCTCCCTATATATGTACAAGCATCCATTATATGTAACACCCTAGTTCATTTATACCAGTTCTGATTTGAGCATTTCTTTATTTATGGATTTTCTTGATTTATTGTGTTTTGGGTGCGAATAGTGTATTTGACATCTGTATTTGCATCCGACCCGACCCGCATGCTGGAAACCCGTCTTGATTCCTGTTTATGATTTATCCTGGCTTGTTATATGGATCCGTGCACTTTCATATTTTATATACTGCATACTGGCATTATATCTGGCATCAGGATTTTTTAATATAACATTTAAAGTCAAGTAAAATATTTTAAAAATATATTGCATGGCTTGCTTGATACCCCTAACCCTGTCGTAGCATCCGCGCACCTTGTTTTCGTCCCGTTCAGTGTAACGGACCTGTTTGGATGGCTACGTGCACGTGCGTGCATCCGTTCATGGGGGTATGCATTTTCGTTACCCGGATAACCAATTTTGGTTTTAGTCGACATGTATATTTTCCGTATTTTAAAACTGGATTTTTAGACCTGACCCGGGTGTGTTTTAGACTATTTTTGTATTAGCCAAATATTAAATATTTTACTAATATTATATTTTTTTATTAAACAGTTTTAACAAAAAAAAATCGTAACAGAATAATCTTTTTAAATTTTTAAAGAAATCTTTTTAAAATATAACAGACTCTCTCTCTCCCCCTTTCTCTTTATCTCTCTTTCTCTCTCCCCCTTCTCTCCCCTCTCGCGATTTCTGTTCATGAAGGATCCGCTCACCTCCCTTCTCTCTTTTAGCTTCACCCTCCTTCATTCTTTCTTCTTTTTTTAAAAACCCATGTAGGCCGCCACGAGAACGAGATCCCCACGACGAACCCTAACCCTATCCTCTCATCTTCCCTTCGCCTGAGCCTCGACTTCATCCCCTCCGTCTCCTCACCTCCCTCTTCAACTTCCACCACCACCACCATCCCTAAAAACCCCATGAACCCTCGAATCCCCTGCACACCCTCGCCTCACCGGAGCTTCGACCTCGTCGTCGTCTCCATACCCCGTCGTCGCCCTCACACCCTCTACACCACCTCTCTCCTCTCTCATCTCCTGTTCCCTGCACAGAAACCCATGACCGCAGAGCACCAACCCTCACTCGACTTCAAGAAAACCCGCAACCCCTGGCCTCGCCGGAAAACCTGCCTGCAACCTCGCAGTCGACGGCCCATCGTCGTTGACGACTCCCTCGCCTCACCTCTGAATCCATAGCACAAAACCCAGTGAGCACCATCTCTCTTCTTTCTTCTCCTTCTTCTTTCATTTCTTCTTTTCTTGATCCGTGTTTTCCGATCATCTCGGCAGCCGTTCTCATCGCTGTCGATCAGGCAAACCCATTAGACATCCCCAGCCAGCGTGGTTACTTTCTTGCTTTGCCTGGATCCGTCCCGCGTGATGTGTGTACGTTGCGACGTCTACCCGACGTCGGACGTGCCGTACGTACCCGTCGTGTGATCCAATCGAGGCATGTTTATCTTTCTACATGCTATAATACTTATCTAGCATCCATATGAATACAAATATTACATGTTGATTGCATTGTACATCCATACTAATGTTTTACTGTTTTTGGATACCCGTATGCATC
The DNA here is from genome assembly GCA_030015575.1 of Agapanthus africanus. NCBI lineage: Eukaryota > Viridiplantae > Streptophyta > Magnoliopsida > Asparagales > Amaryllidaceae > Agapanthus > Agapanthus africanus. The sequence goes on from CM057343.1 coordinate 358,643,107, forward strand.
CGTATCATTTAACATACATATAGCTACATCTACAGATCATATTAATTCATGTTATTATTGTAGTAACACCCCATGCTTAATAATGTGCATCCCACTTAGTCTTGGAGCTGTAAATGTAACCCCTGATCGATATTTGTGTATCCATACCATTAATTATATATCTAATTCCATGCCATGTCACATTATTTCATATTACTGTTATACTAACACCCCATGCATGATAATGTATATCCTACAAGTCGTGGAACTGTAGTTGTAACCCCTGATAGTTATATGAGCATCCATGTTTATTTGTGTATACATACCATTAATTCTGCATACCTAGTTGCACGCCATATTACATTAACTTATATTATTATTACATTAGTACCCCATGTTGATATTGTGCATCCTACTTAGTCATGAGGTAACCCCTGATAAATATTTGTGCATCCATGCTTTTACCGTGTATCCGTACTTGCTACAGTTTTATTATGAGCATCCGCTTGATACATGTGCACTACCTGTCATGACCTGATATACCACTACTTGACCTGTTACCTGATCTTGTGACTAATGCCGACAATCTTGATGTGTTGTCCTGACGAACATATCCTGTTGTCTACATAGACAAACCTGTACCTGTTTGATCCTGTGTTGGCATTAGCTCCAGATTTTCAATACCTGACTTGAACACATATCCTTGGGGGATGGGGAAATTAAAGGTGTAACCGAGTGTAACTTAAAGTCCTGGGGGGGGGGGGGTAACGGGACAGAGTCATTCGTGACTCTTACATCTTGATCGTGGTCCCGGGGGGTAACGGGACAGAACCATTCTTGGTTCACATATTCCTGATCCGGGGTCCCGGGGGGTAACGGGACATATTCTTTGAGTTACCTACAACGGTAGTCAGGTTTCGGGTGGCATCTCACATGCCAATTTCAAATTTTGCCATTATAGATAACCCTAAACCTAGATCATTAACTAGAGAATCAAACCAAAACTAGCATGTTAACACTTTAACATTTAAGAGTTAGGGATTACAACCTTTGTAGTCCGTTCCTTCGCTTCATAAGCTCCGAGTTGAGGTCCCTTCGCTGCGATCATCAAGTACCCGGACTCTAGAGAGGCTCCAGAAGAGAATGATGCAACCTTGCTTCTAATCTTCAAAAACTAATATGATCTACCTTAAGAAACACTAACCCAAGATCTCACTTCACTAATCAAGTATTAGTGAAGCAAACTGTCACGACCCGAAAGTACGGAACATGACCGGCCCTTAAACTACGAACGTCTCGAGGCGTACGTAATTTAAGTAAGCCGAAAACCCAGAAATCCAAACCAAGAAAAAGTAGTAGAGTGAAGGAAAAACCATTTTAAATCAAATAGTTTGCAACACACGCCGAAATGTGCATTTTAAAATCACGAGTCTTTTCTAAAAATTTCGGCAGAGTTTCCTTTGTAAAAACTGACCCCAAACGGGTACAAAACCTGATAATACATATATAAGGAAAAATGCATCCCCAAGCGGGAGCTAGCTCTGACCAGTTAACCCAAAATTTATCCCAGATTTCAGTAAAATACCAGATTGTTTCAAATTGGTGTAACTTGGCGTTTTAATTAGACTTTTTAGCCTTTCTGGGATCTGCTCTTGACCCGGGCCATTCAGGAAAAAGTTGTGAATACTGTAGCATGGTGACCATGTCAGACATACACACACAAAGCATGGGGACCCTTCTCCCCTACTCGGCCGCAGATTTTATAGATCCGGACGCAAATTGCGGCCAGAGGGTGTGCTTGGGTGCAACGCGCGACTCTAAGGTCGAATGAATAAACAATACTGGTCTCTATCTGAAATAAATACATGTTTGGTTGATGGAACTTCTAGATACAACTGAATAATAATATACAAAATATACTGATGGTCACGATACAAGTGAACCCAACTACTAGCAAATCACCCGGAGATGGAAGTAGTGCCAGCAAAGCCGTAATGAAACCTGTACGGCAAGACCTGCAAGAAACTATGGCACAACGGGGGTAAGTTGCCAACTCGTGAGTAGAAATCATCTACGAACATAAATCGCATGAACAACGAAATTCTAGGTCATATGATCATAATATATCCTTAAATATATAACCTGCAGCCTGTAACAATGGCTAGGGTATATCTCTAAACAACTGTAATACCAAGTGCTCGTGTCAGTGCCTCAGGTAGCAATATATCATATGGATGAGGTATGAATGCATGAAAACAGAATACATGAAAACGAAGAAACTGGTTTCATAACTTAGTGAGATCTTTTGTATATTTAAAACGAGGTATCATAATGAAATCAGCATAAACCGTGTCTAGCATCGACACAAAACATAAATCTCAATCTCAATATCTTAGGCACGGTACCTTAATACCTCAAAAATCTCAGGGTCTCAATCTCACTATCTAGGGCGCCGTCAGTCCAGACCAGCCCCTAATATCCATCACAAGACCATGACGGTATCCTCCGGATATCCGATGCGTCAGGTAAAATCATAGGTCGGTAGTGCTCCCCTACCAGGCTCAACGCCATCATCTGCGACCTTCTCGCCCCGGGGTACCGCACCGGGCCCACCATGTACCCGAAACGGTTCATCCAACTCCTCGAATCGGGTCTCGAAATCCATCAGCAAACTCATGGTGGATGACTCATACATCATGGGAAAACCACACTTTTCATTTAAAAAGAGAGAGAAAAGAAGTTTATAAATGTTTTTGCGGTTTTCCCCCAAATCCAGGAAATCTCATGAAAATCCGAATCCAAATCATCGATGGCATGTAAAACAATGAATATAGGCATAAAAATCCATGAATGCGGCATAAAAGTGAATAACAATATGCATGAAGTAGCAAGTAGTAACTGCAATGTCTAAACTGGCATATAAGGCAAGTACACTAATATCATGTCGAAACTATTTGCTAACAAGCTATGTCAATGTAGTAGTATTCTCTAAAGTGTACGTGACATGGCAATTACCGATGAAGATGTGTATGAGCCGGCAAGTAAGTGTACGTGGTACATACGCATCATCGGTAATGGTGCTGGTGTCCTAACAGCATGATATCAACAATGGAATATGAAATCACAACATAGGTATGCGATGCGGAGCGAATAGCAATAATGTGCGGGAGCTGAATACTAAACACAATGATAACTAATCTGCATTTAATAAAATATGAGTTCTACAGTGGTGCCATTTGAAATAACACGAATCGCGGTGTTTTGAAAATAAGGGCTACGGTGTTTTTAAGAAAAGATAAGTCCTTTGAAATATCCGTAGAATCTCTTGGCCTGTCTTTTAAAATACCCACGATTCGTTAGTTTTGAAATAGGTTGGAATCTAATCTAGTCTAATAACTACACTAAACTATACGGCTGAACTAACAAGCTGAACTAAAGGTAAGGAAACCGCCTAACATCTGAGTCGATACACATACACACACACATATATTTGTCGGTGATCCCGCCTCAATAATATCACATCCGATACCATATCTATGATAAGACATTCCCAAGTCAGGAGTGTGGATCTATCATCAATATATAGCTCGTACGTAAATCCGTCGTACGGCATCCCAAATCTGGGTACGGGTTAATATCACATTCATCACACTATTCATCTGGTATCCTCTTTATCAAAGATCATAATCCGGGGTACTGATCTACGTCTAGTGCAATACTGATATCATCAATAATCCTGATCTGACTGCTAATCTACAGCCTCATACAAACCGATGTCATCACCACATATCATCATAAAGAGGTATACATCGCCCAATGCGGCCTATTATAAATATCCTAGCATATCATATCTCATATCACGATCACATGTCGACCATTTTATTTATATCACTATTCACATGGTATCGTCGTCCAAAGATCCGCTATAACATCATGACGTATCTCAAATACGAATTCTGCCATATCACCGATCTCATGGCCTCAAATCAAAGCTCATCGACTCATCTCAAATCCCAAGTACTATCCTCAAATCCAGTATATGAACACATAGTCCCAAACCCATGTGAACACATAAATATATATTCTCATATACACACATATGAAAGAAGAATGTATGCAAGTATGGGTGTGTGTGTATGTGTGGTGAAACCGCTACTCTAGGGTTTCACAACACTAAACCAATCCAATCACACCTAGAATCCATCTTTATCATCAATAATCTCAAACAATAAATAATCAATATATGTGTGTATACGTATTCGTATACATCACCACGAACTGCGGGGGTGCTATACGCCATCCACCCAACTTCTTCCCGTAGATATAAATCTACTCACCTTGCTTCTTGTGTGCCGATGCCTATGTCGCCATCTTCATCTTCAATGCCTCGATATCATGTGGGGTACCTACAAAGATAACACAATCATAAAAGCATATGAAAATCGCATCGGAAAACCAAAACGGCACACGCTACTCTCATAGGTAAAAACCTATAGTCTCGCATGCAAACACGATCAATAACCCCTTTGCTGTTGACGTTCAAACGCCACCCGACGGAAACGAATCACCAAATACCAAAATCTATGCTAAAACAAGTCGTAAACCATGCGCCAACACAAGAAAACTACCCCAGATTCTATCCTAGATGGAATCAGTCAAAATTGCATATACCAAAGGTCAAATTTACTGGAGATAGGGCCTTGAAGCAAAAACGAGGAGATTCCAACCTGCTCTGGCCGCAATTTGCAGCCAGAAAGAGTAAATTGGCGGCCTGAAAGAGGGGAGAGGGGCTAGGGTTTTGGGTGGTGGTTCCTAGGTGCCTGCACATCTTACTGTCAAACCAAAATTATTTTCAGGTGGCTCGGGTGAAAGCAGATTTCCAAAAACACTCACAGAATTACAGTTTTTCCCGATATCGTTTTCATAAATCCGTATTCTGGGTTTTAATCTCAGGTTTGGTCCAATGTAACATCACACCAGGGGTTGTAGTCTCTAATTACACCTCAAATCACCTTTGATTTCATTTCAAACCCTAAACCCTAACTTGAAATTTCCAAAGTCCATCAAAACACACAATATCGACATGAAACAAGTATAGATGCATAAGAAATCGAAATACTACTCTAAGGGTTCAGAATTTACCTCCTTTGGCAACTCAAGAAAATTCTTGAGTTGCACAAAGTCCTCAAAATCATCTCATTCTTGGTCCAATGTGTTCCTCTCAAGCTTGTGAACAATTTTTGTGAAGTGGGAATAGGGTTTTGGGGTTGGATCCATGGTGTTTTAGGGGATTGAAGGTGGAGGAAGAAGAGGGGGAGCAAGAGCAGCAGCAACCCAAGAAGGAGAGGGGAGAGAATGAGAAGAAGAAATGATGGAGATGGCTCAAAACAAAAGGGTTGACCTACATCTCTCTCTCTCTTCATCATACCTTACCTTTTCTTTTCTTTTCCTTTTTCCCTTATTTCCTCTCACACCATGGTAACCCTAGGCAACCATACACCCACAACATATAAGAAAATGTGACAAGTGTGGAAAAATGATATGTGCATGTTTTGCACCAAAAAGGCTAAAAATCCGATTAGCGATTTTTAATCACGATTAGCACTAAAATAGCATATAATTAATCATAAAAACTTAAAAATGGCAAAATTCCATAAAATACCCTATTTTAGAATTTCCCATAATTTTTCCAAAATTTTCCCCATTTATCGGTATTTAATTATACCGAAATATTAAAATATTCATTAAAAATTAATATTAAATTATAAAAATTCCCCAAAAATAATATTTTATTTTTCTGAAATATTTCAATCTTCCCCCTTAAAGAAATTCGGTCCCCGAATTTAAATTTAAACCCCCAAATCCTAAAACATTTCAAATGAAAGCCCAAGTCGTCGGGGCTCCGAAATCATCAATACATAAAACGCATCATAGCGCAATGCATGCGCATGAGTAATGAGAAGATAACTCAAAATCGAAACCCCGTCAAGCGTCCCGCAATCATCAGAGTCATGGTAAAGACACGAATGCCAAATCCAAAGCAAAACCAATATGATATAAATTAGAACTATGCATGTAAATATCAAAAGGGAACGCATGCCAAATCTTTTAAAGTCGATGTGCAATGCGCAGAACACTGCACAGTGGCGGACGTCTATCATAAGAAAATAACCATATACATATATACCTTTTGTTTAATGTGTACGTTCCGCCGTTTTGGAAACAATTTAGAAGGGTTCCTTGTTTTAAACGTTTCGTGTCATATCAGACACGTAGGTAAATACTAAGACTATAGCTCGCTTTTTGGAAATCCCTTCAATAACTACCAATGCATGCAAAATATATTCAGGTACTGTCCCCTGACTAGTCCAGCTCAGTACGAAAACACATAGCAATTATCATAAAAACGTACTGCTCTATAAGAATCAATCCCAAAATATGCATATGAATACTACGTGCGTCTGGTGCGCACGGAAATCAAAATTCATGAATGTGCCATACATGTGCACAGAAACAACATCTAGGTGCAACGGGTGTGCACATAACATCTGTCATAAGCAACGTGTGTGCCTGACAGCAAAATCAGGTGCATCTGACATGCACGAAGAATCTCAATTTAGTGCATCTGGTGTGCACCAAAATCGTATCTCATAACATGTGCCCAACATGCGTGAAAATCCAAATCAGGTGCATCCATCATGCACGAAATCATGAAATCCAATATCAAGTGCCGAACATGCGCAAAATCCAAATCAGGTGCATCCATCATGCACGAAAGCAAATATCATGAAACTCAATCATCAAAATCAATCATGCTAATAGATCGCCCAAAATACCAAAATCAAGTATGGCGGAATAGTCCCGTTCAAGCACATCCTCCAAAAATCTCTGGCCAACTATCGTGGTCACTCATAGCATGTCTCGTCGACGATTCTGTACGTAACATGAGCACTCCTGGGTCCAAGCCTTCTCGTAATTTATTCCAGAAAGGTCCTGTCGAGGTCTCTCCCAAATCTCGTCTCTGCATAACTGTCCGGGAGTCATCGTCCTTTACTATATCTGTTTCTTGTTCCGGAACGACTGCATACTCATCGCGACTCCTTCTGGAAGGTATACCTAAGTATAATGCCTCGGCATGCGTACCGCATCACTGATGTCGGCGGAGTGGAACGTCATCTCGTCGAAATCTCTTGCGAACTCTTTACTTCACTCTTTTCCAATGTCGACTGATTCGGACTCGTCTCATCGTAGCTGCATGGACTGAGCTCCAACGGCTATCCTCGTATCTGGAGTCTCCCAAGAAGTGCATCTCACCACCTAGCATCCGAATGAAGTCGAACCATTTGATCGATTCGTCAAAACCTCATAATCCCTCAAGAGCTCAACATCTTGGGTACAGTTAATAGTATCGAGTACATACCACAGTATCGGTGGTCCAGCCGTAGAAGGGCAAACCCAAGCCTCACTAATGGCGCCGTGGAACTGCCGCAAACCCTAAGGTTCAAAGGCTTTCACACTGTCATTATGTCGAGTTAGGGTTTCATTCTTCTAGAGGGTCCATAGAATTGCCTGCATGTCTTTCCGAATACTTTAAACTTGGAATAATAGGTTTCTGACATTCGATCGCCTCTGTCGACTCTCCACGTATCTGCGTGAAGTCGTTTCTAGCTGGAATCAATCTATCTGATGACCTCGCATCGGGGGCAGGCGAACGAACCACATGTCCTAGTTATTCATCCTCGGTGACTAGCGACCTCCTATCATCTCTTAGTACAACTCGTACCGCAATAGCTCCAACATCTGGGGCGATATCTCGTCGTTCGCAGCAACAACTGGCTCACTCGTCTGCATGCTGAACCGTGCCTCAATCATCATGAATAAGCAATACTTCAACGGTCATCAAAATCTGGCTGGCCTCTGTCAGTGGCCCAATCCTCTGGTGCTGATCTGCACGTCCGAGTAATCTCATACAGCGACCCATCCAACGCTCATGGCGCAAAAACACAATAAAAAGACACATCTCTGCAATCGTGTGTCGCCGGAATTACGCCCTGGTCAGTCCTCGTTCGTGACGAGCTCGTGCTGACCGCAACTCTAGTCGTAGCTCTCCCTGCCCATAATCGTGGCAGCAAAACCATAACTGGTACCGATGAGGCTAGATCAGGAATGAATATAATACTGAGCAAAGAAATGTACATCCTAAGGCTTCTTAAGTGGAGTAGCGTATCGTAAAAATGCCGTGGAACATACGTACGGTACGTCACTCTACTCAAGCTACTTACTCCATCAACCAAGGGTCATCCTACGCTCTGAAGGTAAAGCCTAACGCTCTGATACCAACTTTGTCATGACCTGAAAGTACGGAACATGACCGACCCTTAAACTACGAATGTCTCGAGGCATACGTAATTTAAGTAAGCCGAAAACCCAGAAATCCAAACCAAGAAAAAGTAGTAGAGTGAAGGAAAAACCATTTTAAATCAAATAGTTTGCAACACACGCCGAAATGTGCATTTTAATATCACAAGTCTTTTTTAAAAATTTCGGCAGAGTTTCCTTTGTAAAAACTGACTCCAAACAGGTACAAAACCTGATAAAGCATATATAATGAAAAATGCATCCCCAAGCGGGAGCTAGCTCTGACCAGTTAACCCAAAATTTATCCCAGATTTCAGTAAAATACCAGATTGTTTCAAATTGGTGTAACTTGGCGTTTTAAATAGACTTTTTAGCCTTTCTGGGATCTGCTCTTGACCCGGGCCATTCAGGAAAAAGTTGTGAATACTGTAGCATGGTGACCATGTCAGACACACACACACAAAGCACGGGGACCCCTCTCCCCTACTCGACCGCAGATTTAATAGATCCGGCCGCAAATTGCGGCCAGAGGGTGTGCTTGGGTGCAACGCGCGGCTCTAAGGTCGAATGAATAAGCAACACTGGTCTCTATCTGAAATAAATACATGTTTGGTTGATGGAACTTCTAGATACAACTGAATAATAATATACAAAATATACTGATGGTCACGATACAAGTGAACCCACCTACTAGCAAATCACCCGGAGATGGAAGTAGTGCCGGCAAAGCCGTAATGAAACCTGTACGGCAAGACCTGCAAGAAACTGTGGCACAACGGGGGTGAGTTTCCAACTCTTGAGTAGAAAACATCTACGAACAGAAATCGCATGAACAACGAAATCCTAGGTCATACGATCATAATATATCCTCAAATATATAACCTGCAGCCTGTAATAATGGCTAGGGTATACCACTAAACAACTGTAATACCAAGTGCTCGTGTCAGTGCCTCAGGTAGCAATATATCATATGGATGAGGTATGAATGCATGAAAACAGAATACATGAAAACGAAGAAACTGGTTTCATAACTTAGTGAGATCTTTTGTATATTTAAAATGAGGTATCATAATGAAATCAGCATAAACCGTGTCTAGCATCGACACAAAACATAAATTTCAATCTCAATATCTCAGGCTCGGTACCTCAATATCTCAAAAATCTCAGGGTCTCAATCTCACTATCTAGGTCGCCGTCAGTCCAGACCGGCCCCTAATATCCATCACAAGACCATGACGGTATCCTCCGGATATCCGATGCGTCAGGTAAAATCACCGGTCGATAGTGCTCCCCTGCCAGGCTTAACGCCATCATCTGCGACCTTCTCGCTCCGGGGTACCGCACCGGGCCCACCATGTACCCGAAACGGTTCATCCAACTCCTCGAATCGGGTCTCGAAATCCATCAGCAAACTCATGGTGGACGACTCATACATCATGGGAAAACCGCACTTTTCATTTAAAAAGAGAGAGAAAAGAAGTTTATAAATGTTTTTGCGGTTTTCCCCCAAATCCAGGAAATCTCATGAAAATCCGAATCCAAATCATCGATGGCATGTAAAACAATGAATATAGGCATAAAAATCCATGAATGCGGCATAAAAGTGAATAACAATATGCATGAAGTAGCAAGTAGTAACTGCACTGTCTAAACTGGCATATAAGGCAAGTACACTAATATCATATCGAAACTACTTGCTAACAAGCTATGTCAATGTAGTAGTATTCTCTAAAGTGTACGTGACATGGCAATTACCGATGAAGATATGTATGAGCCGGCAAGTAAGTGTACGTGGTACATACGCATCATCAGTAACGGTGTTGGTGTCCTAACAGCATGATATCAACAATGGAATATGAAATCACAACATAGGTATGCGATGTGGAGCGAATAGCAATAATGTGCGGGAGCTGAATACTAAACACAATGATAACTAATCTGCATTTAATAAAATATGAGTTCTACAGTGGTGCCATTTGAAATAACATGAATCGTGGTGTTTTGAAAATAAAGGCTACGGTGTTTTTAAGAAAAGATAAGTCCTTTGAAATATCCGTAGAATCCCTTGGCCTGTCTTTTAAAATACCCACGATTCGTTAGTTTTGAAATAGGTAGGAATCTAATCTAGTCTAACAACTACACTAAACTATACGGTTGAACTAACAAGCTGAACTAAAGGTAAGGAAACCGCCTAACATCTGAGTCGATACATATACACACACACACACACACACACACACACATATATATATATATATATATATATTAGTCGGTTATCCCGCCTCAATAATATCACATCCGATACCATATCTATGATAAGACATTCCCAAGTCAGGAGTGCGGATCTATCATCAATATATAGCTCGTACGTAAATCCGTCGTACGGCATCCCAAATCTGGGTACGGGTCAATATCACATTCATCACACTATTCATCTGGTATCCTCTTTATCAAAGATCATAATCTGGGGTACTGATCTACGTCTAGTGCAATACTGATATCATTAATAATCCTGATCTGACTGCTAATCTACAGTCTCATACAAACCGATGTCATCACCACATAGTATCATAAAGAGGTATATATCGCCCAATGCGACCTATTATAAATATCCTAGCATATCATATCTCATATCACGATCACATGTCGACCATTTTATTTATATCACTATTCACATGGTATCGTCGTCCAAAGATCCGCTATAACATCATGACGTATCTCAAATACGAATTCTGCCATATCACCGATCTCACGGTCTCAAATCAAAGCTCATCGACTCATCTCAAATCCCAAGTACTATCCTCAAATCCAGTATATGAACACATAGTCCTATACCCATGTGAACACATAAATATATATTCTCATATACACACATATGAAAGAAGAATGTATGCAAGTATGGGTGTGTGTGTATGTGTGGTGCAACCGCTACTCTAGAGTTTTGCAACACTAAACCAATCCAATCACACCTAGAATCCATCTTTATCATCAATAATCTCAAACAATAAATAATCAATATATGTGTGTATACGTATTCGTATATATCACCACGAACTGCGGGGGTGCTATACGCCATCCACCCGACTTCTCCCCGTAGATATAAATCTACTCACCTTGCTTCTTGTGTGTCGATGTCGATGTATCCATCTTCATCTTCAATGCCTCGATATCACGTGGGGTACCTACAAAGATAACACAATCACAAAAGCATATGAAAATCGCATCGGAAAACCAAAACGGCACACGCTACTCTCATAGGTAAAAACCTATAGTCTCGCATGCAAACACGATCAATAACCCCTTTGCTGTTGACGTTCAAACGCCACCCGACGGAAACGAATCACCAAATACCAAAATCCATGCTAAAACAAGTCGTAAACCATGCGCCAACACAAGAAAACTACCCCAGATTCTATCCTAGATGGAATCAGTCAAAATTGCATATACCAAAGGTCAAATTTACTGGAGATAGGGCCCTGAAGCAAAAACGAGGAGATTCCAACCTGCTCTGGCCGCAATTTGCGGCCAGAAAGAGTAAATTGGCGGCTTGAAAGAGGGGAGAGGGGCTAGGGTTTTTGGTGGTGGTTCCTAGGTGCCTGCACATCTTACTGTCAAACCAAAATTATTTTCAGGTGGCTCGGGTGAAAGAAGATTTCCAAAAACACTCACAGAATTATAGTTTTTCCCGATATTGTTTTCATAAATCCGTATTCTGGATTTTAATCTCAGGTTTGGTCCAATGTAACATCACACCAGGGGTTGTAGTCTCTAATTACACCTCAAATCACCTTTGATTTCATTTCAAACCCTAAACCCTAACTTGAAATTTCCAAAGTCCATCAAAGCACACAATATCGACATGAAACAAGTATAGATGCATAAGAAATCGAAATACTACTCTAAGGGTGCAGAATTTACTTCCTTTGGCAACTCAAGAAAATTCTTGAGTTGCACAAAGTCCTCAAAATCATCTCATTCTTGGTCCAATGTGTTCCTCTCAAGCTTGTGAACAATTTTTGTGAAGTGGGAATAGGGTTTTGGGGTTGGATCCATGGTGTTTTGGGGGATTGAAGGTGGAGGAAGAAGAGGGGGAGCAAGAGCAGCAGCAGCCCAAGAGGGAGAGGGGCGAGAATGAGAAGAAGAAATGATGGGGATGGCTCAAAACAAAAGGGTTGACCTTCATCTTTCTCTCTCTTCATCATACCTTACCTTTTCTTTTCTTTTCCTTTTTCCCTTATTTCCTCTCACACCATGGTAACCCTAGGCAACCATACACCCACAACATGTAAGAAAATGTGACAAGTGTGGAAAAATGATATGTGCATGTTTTGCACCAAAAAATTGCTAAAAATCCGATTAGCGATTTTTAATCGCGATTAGCACTAAAATAGTATATAATTAATCATAAAAACTTAAAAATGGCAAAATTCCATAAAATACCCTATTTTAGAATTTCCCATAATTTTTCCAAAATTTTCCCCATTTATCGGTATTTAATTATACCGAAATATTAAAATATTCATTAAAAATTAATATTAAATTATAAAAATTCCCCAAAAATAATATTTTATTTTTCTGAAATGTTACACAAATACCCTAATCTAAGTGGTTAGAATAGATGAGGATGATGAAGAAGAAATTTTGTTCTCTTTTGTTTTCAATTTCTCACAAAACATCCATCACCAATGAAAAGCTAGAAAGCTTTTGGAGTGAGCAAGAAAAAGATGAAGTTGTGATGAATGAATTAATTGTTGACGTTAGAAACGCAACCAAGGTTTAATATGTGTCATGGCTAACTCATGTTGAGAATTAACCATAGGCTTGGGTTAAACTTAGGTTAACAAATATCAAGGATAAAACAAAGAGGGCGGACAAAGTCAAAGGATCATGAAGCTTCCTCAAAGCTTATCCAAATGAAAATGAATTATCCATAATAAAATGTTAACCCTAATTTAAAACCCTAGCATGGTTTAAACTCTAAACCCTAGTTGCATTTGTAACCCTAACATGTTACAATATTATATATCACATATACAATATTTTGTAACAAAAGAAACTAATACAATTAACATATATCACATATATAATAATGTATCAACATGTGAGAAAAAGAATCTTTAAGTGAGCTTATATTAGTTAAATGTAATGTAATATATCAAATATATAATTATATATTAAATTATCGAATCAACACTTGATCTAATAATCCGGCTATTTATCAAATAACCGACTAATATAATCTGTATCAGTTCATCTAATCAACACTTGATCCGATGACCTGGCTATATCACATATACCCGGCCGATATCACATATCGCGAGAATCGAATACGGTATCACATACACATATTATTCTCGGTCCCGCACATATCACATATGTGCTCTTACTCCGTTTTGCCTGAGCCAGGAAACCTCTGTGTAGGACTCTAAAGAATCGTCAATACGCCGGCAGTAGGTGATGATCATATCAAACACCCACAAGCTGCAAGCGGTCAGCTAAACGTAACAGCCATCCAGGTATTGAGCAATCAGAAGATCAACAAGCAAGCCTGTACATTCTCCTGTGAATCCAACCAGTAACACTCTCGTACAGTCCGGTCTCTTCGTCTGATATATCGCATATCCAGTCTAGGGGTGGTAAACGTCAGACCCCGGTAACCGATAAGTTGTGTCGATATGAGGTCCATAACTGTTCGAGAAACTACTGATAACACTTACCAGTAAATTTCAGCAACCCTGACCAGGGATTTCCAGTTATAGCCAATCGAATACAGCGTAACATCAACTCCCAATACCGGGAGAGACGAAACCCCTCCTTTCGCTCATTGCCTCCATGTGATTCGGGACTGTACCGAAAAGCCACCGTTTTGCACGTTCTCTTGAACGCGGTAAGGTGGAAATCAAAGCACAGTGGGAATCACACAGGACTCTATGATGATCTCGGGTCTACAGACTAACCTGTACCAGTGTCACCAGAGAACTGCCATCTGACGTAAGGTATAATACCATCTGGGAGTTTTCGGCGAGTCCGTCCAGTGTACCCAGTCTCCATTGAGCACCCGTATACTGTCTCTGATGTCAAACACCAATGGATATAGGATCATCCATCGCCCATCTACATGGGTCGAGAAGCTATACGCTAGTCTACTTTGGTATATCGATGCCCTGTCTCGATACACCTACGACTAGGAACATTTGAAGGATGTACTTAGCGACTACACTGTTCCCACTAGTATGATTTGCATCATAATCCTGGTAGTCAAGTATTCATCCTAATTGCTTTATCAACATGTAACATAGAGGCAATCAGAGTTCATGTTAAGATAAAGAGCAACCAGATAGCATACTATCATGTCGAGCAAGAAAGTCCTCCATATATATGTCCAAGCATCGACTACAATATATATCGTATGTACAGTAATGGCCTCTAGGGTATACATATCACTAACAATCTTCCGCTTGCACTAGGGCCATCTTTTGTTGTATCGCATACCCAACAATCAGCTGTGGTTGAAGTATCTCATACTCAACCATCCCATAAAATTTTCTACTGGGAAATAGGCCTTTGTGAGTGGATTCGCGCTGTTGTCTTCTATATCTACTCTCCTAACCTCGATCTCCCTGGAGATCAACCATCTCCATGATCAGGTGATACTGCCTAAGAATATGTCTGGGTCTCTGATGGGACGGGGGTTCCTAGGCATAAGCCACAACTCTATTGTCACACAATGGTAGGAACGAAGTTCATCTTATGAACTAATATATATCCAGACTGCCTCTTTGGTAGCATCCTTGGTAACGATGTATCTTGCCTTTAATCGTCTAGTTTGCCACGGTATCTAAATTGGAACTCTTCCAACATACCGTCCCTCCACTGAGGGCAAAGACAATGCCTGTGACTGACATTCAGTCAACCTTACCACCCTGGAAGCTATCCAGTGATTCTCCCCAGGATCGATTGATACCATCTCACTACATCTAGTGAGAATCCTAACATCCAATTAGATCTATCTCATAGATTCAAAACCTAGGATTTAGGAGGTATCACCTTGATCCTATATGGAGAATCCTTATGATAAGAGGAGATTGACCGAGCGTAGCATAGGAAACTCCTTCCCTATCAAGAGTATGTCATCCACGTATTATACGAGGATCACCACCATACTCCCTACTACCTTTTTGTATATACTAGGTTCATCTACCATTTTGATGAAGTCAAACTCTTTGACTACCACATCAAAATAGACATTCCAACTCCGCGATACCTGATTTATCCCATAAAACAACTTGCACATGTTTTCGCTGCTCCTACTGTCTATGAAGTCCTCTGGCTGTGTACTTACAGACGCTCTCTTCTAAATCATCATTTAGAAAAAGCTGTCATGACACCCAACAGCCAGATATTGTAATCACGGTATGTAGCAATGGAAAGTAGGATCTGGATGGACTTAAGCATTGCTTTGAAAGTCTTACCTTTTCCATGTACACCTAGTAATCTTCTCAAGATTGTTAGTTATATGTATGCTCTAGAGGCCATTACTATACATGAGATGTATATTGTAGTGGATGTTTGGACATATATAGGGAGGACTTTCTTGCTCGACATGATAGTATGCTATCTGGTTATTCTTTACCTTAACGTGTACACTGATTGTCTCTTTGTTACATGTTGGTAAAGCCCTTAGGATGTGTACTTGACTACCTGGACTATGATGCGGATCATACAAGTGGGGACATGGTAGTCCATAAGTACATCCTTCAAGGTCTCTAGTCGTGGGTGTATCGAGACAGGGCATCGATATACCAGAGTAGACTAGCGTATACCTTCTCGACCCATGTAGATGGGCGATGGAGGATCCTATATCCATTGGTGTTTAACATCAGAGATGATATACGGGTGCTCAGTGGAGACTGGATACACTGGACGGACTCGCCGAGAACTTCCAGATGGTATTATACCTTACGTCAGATGGCAGTTCTCTGGTGACACTGGTACAGGTTAGTCTGTAGACCCGAGATCGTCATAGAGTCTTGTGTGATTTCCACCGTGCTTTGATTTCCACCTTACCACGACCAAGAGGGCATGCAAAACGGTGGTTTTTGGGTACAGTCCCGAGTTACATGGAGGCAATGAGCGATAGGAGGGCTTTCGTCTCTCCTGGTATTGGGGGTTGATGTTGCGCTATGCTTGATTGGCCATAACAGGGAAGTCCCTGGCCAGGGCTGGTTTAGAGATTTACTGGTAAGTGTTACCAGTAGTTTCTCGACCCGTTATGAGCCTCGCATCGGCATGACTTATCGGTTATTGGGGTTTGACGATTACCACCCCTAGACTTGATATGCGACATATCAGACGAGGAGACCGGACTGTACGGTAGTGTCACTGTTAGGCTTTTTGCAGGAGTTGGAGCGGGCTTGCTTGCTGATCTTCTGATCGCTCAATACCCGGGTAGGCGTTACGTCCAGCTAGTACTGCTGACGGCTTGTGGGTGCTTGATATGATCATCACCTGCCGCCGGCGTATTGACGAGTCTTTAGAGTCCTACATAGAGGTTTTGCTTGCTCAGGCAAAACGAAATAGGAGCGCATATATGATATGTGCGGGACCGAGAATAATGCGAGTATGTGATACCGTATTCTATTCTCGCGATGTTTGTGTCGATCGGTTATATGCGATATAACCAGGTTATCGAATCAAGGGTTGGTTCGATAAGTCGATGCATTGGATGTTAGTCGGTTATATGTGATATAACCGGATTATTAAGTCAAGAGTTGATTTAATAATTTAGTGTATAATTGTATATGTGATATACTAATTTACATAAACTAACATTGGTTCACTTAAGCATTTGTTTTTCTCACTTGTGCACAACTTAATATATATGTGATATATATTTATTTGTGTTTATTTTGTATCATGGTTGTTGATACAACTATCATGGGTGTATGAGACATATACCATTATAATTATATTGGTGGGGTTTTAATATACAAAGTAAATACAAAATTAGTGGATAATTGTTCAAGTGCATGAAGCTTGTGAGTGCATTGACCAAAGTCCACTAGTTTTGTTTTACTTAGGATTTTCATAAACCTAACCACTATAATTAGCCATGGTTATGTCTCTACATGAGTTAGTATATGATACCCACTCACCCATGGTTAGCTCTCTCTCACTCTTGATTAGTTTTCATTCTCATTTTTGAGCTCATCTTCTTCCTCCTTCAAATGCTTTCTAGGGTTTGATAAAGAGGGAGAATTACAGTGAGAAAAGAAATTCTAAAGTGTACCCATTTCCTATTTCATCATCCTCTACTAGACTAGCACTTTAGTTTAGGGTGTTTGCTTCACTTTGGTGAAGTGGTAGCTTGAGTTCGTATTCCATCGACGTAGATCATCTTCGGCCTCGAGACTTCAAGCAAAACCATTGCCATCTTCTCATAGAGCCGTCCGAGAGTCGGAAGCACCATGATCGCAGTGAAGGGACTACTACAAGGAGCTTAATAAGTGAAGGACCGATCTACAAAGGTTGTATTTCGTATTCACTTAGTGATAAAGTGTTTAACATGCTAGTTTTTGCCTAATCTCTAGTTTAAAGATCTAGTTTAGGGTTGTTCGGCACGGCTAAAATTTTAATCCGGCATGGTTGATGCCTTGTAGAACCTTATTAGAGTGCCTAGTAACCCTACAGTGGTACCAGAGCCTAGCCAGAGCTTTAGGCGAAGTCTAGACGAAGTTTAAAGTCCGATCGAACCCGGAATCCCCCGATTTTACCCCTCTCTGGACATTTTTAAAAATGTTGGTTTTTTCTGGATTAAAAATGCTTAAAAAAATCAGCAGGCAATTATATGGAAAACTGTGCAAAACGACAAAGTTTGGTGCCAAAAGCGCCGTGGAACCGCGGCACGAGGATGGCTCCCGCGGCGGTTCCGCGGCCATAAGGTGACCTCACGCTTATCTTTTTGCACAGTAATGTTCCTATTTAATTTCCTGTTGTTTCTGAGTATTTTTAATTTATACTCAAGTGTTGAGTTTTCTGGGTTGTATTGGGAGCTCATTGATTCGATCGGAAAGTTTAACTTCGTCTATGTGTTATTCCGGGTAATTTTTAGAACGTGTTAAAAACTTCGAACGGATATCAATAACTCACTTTTTCCCCTGCCGGAAAATTTCCAAGTGTTGGATTTTTCCGTAGTTTAAGAACGTTCTAAGTCGTGCAAGTAATGCGATGGACCCTCTAGAAGACAACAAACCTTAACTCGATTATGTGACCGTCTTGAACTGCCTTTTGAACCTTAGGGTTTGGGGCAGTACGGCGTGCCACATGTGAGGCGTTGGCTTGACCCTTCTACGGCTGGACCATTGGTACTGTGGCATGTCATGGATGTTTTTAAACTAATTTCAAGTGTTGAGAACTATTTGGGAAATCTTGGGTGCTTGTTTATTCTATCGGAAAGTTTAACATTGTCTATTTATCTGGAATGTGATACAATATTTGGAATCCACAAGTAGTTATGAGATAACTAATTTGAATGTTATAAACATAGCAGTTTAGTCTCAAATGATCGGTTGCCTCGGAATTTTGATGCGATCAAAAGTCCGTCGCAATCACGTAGCGTACGCGGATACTCGCCGGGTAAACTTAATAGACAGCCATGCCCCAAAGCCCCGACCAAGTGACTGTAGGAGAACTTCGTCGCCAAAAGCATCCGTTTGGGTGCTCGCGGCAACGGTGTTCCGCCTTAGTGCACTTCGTCGACGGCATCCGGGGGTGCGGCCGTCTACTAAAGTTTGCGACGAGCATTCGATCATATATCGGGAATCTTGTTGAATTGCCCGACTAGATATTGAAAAGTGTTTTCGATATAGAGACTAAAATGCGGGGTTTATAATTGTTAGGCATGTGATTTCTAAGGAGGTTGCGGATTCCAATTGTTGTAGTTTTACACTTTCTTTTCTGCGACCGTAAGTGTAATATATGTTATCGCCGGTTTCGTTGCTATATGTCAACGACAATTGGGATGCGTATATTTACTTACGTTGATGACATGTGATGTTATGTGTTGCTGGATATGTTATATTGGATCGTCGCGTTCTGAATAGCCGGGGGTTTTATGTGAGATGAGGTTTTTTTTATTTTCATTCATGTAAAATTCTTTGTATGTAATATTCTTTTATTGGGGCACTTCCGGGATGAGGATGATGTCACCATTGTATATTATTTACTTTTCCGCATTAGGTAGACCCAAGGAGGGGAGCACAAGTAACCGGGTTCTAGAGTCCAGTTGGAGACCAACTCGAGGAGTCGAGTCCGGGTCTCCTAACTCTAGAATTAGTAGGGTTGCTTGCCGTTCTCGTAGGGGTCTAGGGATGTGGGTTTTGGCTATTCATCGCGACCATGGAATCCGTGTTTTATAGAAGCTCAAAATAAAACACGGACCTCCTAGTATATCTATTATTTCATATGATTCTTCTGGTGCGATATCTGTGATGTGATCATTTGATATGTTGTGATAGATACTGTATATAGTATATACGATATATTATATAGATGTTACTTATGTTTTACACCCGCGCTAGCCCTGCCCCGCTCTGCCGTTAGTTACCTAACCTAACGGTGGATGAGAGGACATCGAGGCGAATACAGAAGGCATAAGTGTACGTCGTATTTATCTATGATGTTTAGGTGACTTAAATGATGGGACTTCATTAATGTGATTAATGAAAGAAAAGAAACCTAAAAGATGTTGTGGAATCAAATTTTCAAAAACAGGTAGCTACAGTTCTTGCTTTGCATAGCGGTGTTCCTTGTAGAACATCCTGCACCTTATTCGATAAGGAAAGGGCCGAGATCCCTTCACCGGGAGTGACCCCTTTAGCAATAACTGGCAGATGCTACAACACTCGGTTTGTCTTTTGATTGCTTTTGGAGTTTTTTCTTTGCATAGCGATATACATGATATATCCTGCACCTTATTCAAT
The DNA here is from genome assembly GCA_030015575.1 of Agapanthus africanus. Classification (NCBI taxonomy): domain Eukaryota; kingdom Viridiplantae; phylum Streptophyta; class Magnoliopsida; order Asparagales; family Amaryllidaceae; genus Agapanthus; species Agapanthus africanus. The sequence continues at coordinate 358,663,425 of CM057343.1, forward strand.
AAGGAAAGAGCCGAGATCCCTTCACCGGGAGTGACCTCTTTAGCGAAACTAGTAAATGCTTAAAAAACACTCCATTTCAAAATCATTTGATTCTACAACGATATCAAGTTCATTACGCAATAGGTTTTCAGAAAAACCTATCGTAGCCCTACGTCATTTCAGATAAGTCCTACTTAGTATTCGTGCTACGTTTGTTGACCTCCGTCAAGGCGTAGTGTGCGGTAGCTAACTAGTATTTATCTGCCTATGCATATGATGCAGATTGGATTAGGGTAGTCGTACGACCTTGTTGACCTCCATCAAGGGGCGTGCGGGTGGGTTTGATTCAATCAAGAAATGACGGGTTGAACATGACTTGCATCCTGTGGTTTGTTGACCTCTGTCAAGGTCATAGGATGCTTGGGGAAAAATTATCGGGAATTTCAAGTGTTGAAATTTGCAATGAGATTACATACCTTCTATGAGATAGTTGGATCCCGATACCCACTGCGAGTAATTGTTACTCCTGGGAGAGTTTTACACATTACAGTTAGCCGATCAAGTAGGTGTTTAGAAAGGTGTCAACGGGGCTACGCCTTTGGGAAAACGAGGTTTATTTTAATTAGGTCCGTGCGAAAGCACGGGGAACCTCCCTCAAAGTACCGACACTGGCCTGGCTGAAAGATTGGCGAACTTGTAGGGTGTAATTAATCCCGGCTAGTCTTTCCTTTTAGGGTTTGAAGGAAGATTTGATAAAAATAGTGGGAGCCATCCTGATTAGATAAAATAATAACCAATCTGATCTTGCAAGAGCGCACGCAGAGTGTTTTCTTCTCTCTCTCTCCAGGTAGCGACCATATCATGCCTTAATCAAGATAATAATATGGATGTATTGACCGAACCCGCTTGTTATACTGAGCTGGGGAACGTTGGTCCCGCTTCAACTTATAAATGTTATAAGACAAAGCAGGAAATAGGGGATTACCAGAATTCCCGTGCCGCCCAAACGAAGAAAGTGCATGATGATGCATCATCTTCGGGTGTGTTCATTACAGAGAACTGTTTCTCAGTATCCTTTACGTCCTGGATATGAGATACCGGATCAGGATCCCGCATATGTAATCTGTTACATGGGCTACAGATAGGTAGAGAACTGAGAACGGGTGATAAGTTTCATGATATAGAAAATGGTGCAAGTGTTGCAACCAAGTCTGTTGGTCACTATCACCCTGTATTACCAGAATACATTGATTCTGAACGAATGTTATTAGATACCGAACCTGATATACAACATCATATCAGTCTCTTTATTAGTAAAGAAGGATATAATTTTGTATTGTTGGATAATGTTTTGAACATTTTCTATATCAAGAGTTGATCGGTTCAGGCACGTTATCTAAAAGCATTGACGTTCTAAATCAAACTACAGTTCTTAGTATACAAAACACACACAAGAGGAAGAGTTCAGAAATGAACGAGTCCTTCTTGAGGTATTGTAGATTAGGCCATATCAATGTGACCCGACTAGCTGAAGTTACATAAGATGCATATTTAAAATTATTTTGAATTTACACTTTCTGAAACTTGCCAGTCATGTCACAGAGATAAGATGACCATAGCTCTGTTTATAGGAAACAGAGAAAGAGTTAGTGAACTCTTGGGATGATACATGTTGATGTATGAAGGTCCCCAGTCTACACATACCAAGACCGGTTCTTTGTACTTCATTACATTCTCTGACGATCTCTCAAGATTCAGACATATGTTCCTGTTGAAACACAAGTCCGAAGCTTTTGAGATATTCACAGAATATAAGTTAGAAAGTAGAGAACCAAAACGGGTATAAGTATAATGTCCTTTGATGTGATCAAGGAGGAGAATACTTGAGCACGAAATTCCTGGATTATTCTAAAGGAAAATGAGATTCTCTCTCAGCATTACTCCTCCGTATACACCACAGCACGTCGGTGTATCGGGGTGGAGCAATCACACCCTATGAGATATGGTGTGCTCTATGATGAGTACTACTGAGTTTTCTTATTTCCTTTTGGGAGTTATGCACTTGAGAATTTGCATACCTATTGAATAGGGTTCAAATCAAATCAGTTGCCTACCACATCATATATGATATGGAATTTGGGAAGAGTCCATATCTTAAGTTTGTTAAGATTTGGGATTGTCCGGCCTATGTCTAAAAAGCAAAATCCGGACAAGCTCGAGGCAAAGTCAGTTCTATAGAAGTTTGTTGGATATCACAAGCATACGCAAGGGAATATCTTCTACCTTATCGGGGAACAAAAGATGTTTTGTTTCTCAACATGCCACCTTTGTGAAAGGGAATTTCTTGTGAAGAAATTATTGGTCATAAGGTAGAACTGGAAGGAGTTCCAGCTATACAAACTACAGCTGATGATTTGATAGAACCAAAGGATTCAATAGTTTCCAACGAACCTCAGCCTCTCCGCCGATCTAGTAGGGTTCCTCACCCACCTGAGAGATACTTCAGTTTCTCTATGACAGTGGGAGCGAGGAATGCATCATGAGATGATGACCCAACTAGTTTCGAACTGGCCATCAGGAGTGGGAATCTATAAGAATGGCTGGATGCTTAACAATCTGAGATGGAATCCTTATACACCAACAAAGTATGGACTTTGGTTGCTTTATCTGAAGGGTTAAATCCCCATCAGGAGCAAGTATATCTTGAGAAGATTACTTGGTGTACATGGAAAAGTTGAGACTTTCAAAGCTATGCTTAAGTCCATCCAGATTCTACTTGCCATGGCCACATACCATGACTACGATATCTGGCGGTTGGGTGTCATGACTGCTTTTCTAAATGATGTTTTAGAAGAGAGAGTCTATAAGTACACAGTCAGAGGGCTTTGTAGACAGTGGGAGCAGCGGAAACGGGTGCAAGATGTTTTATGTGATGAACCTTGTATATACAAAAAAGAGTAGTAGGGAGTATGGTGGTGATCCTCGTAGAGTACATGTATGACATACTCTTGATGGGGAGGAGTTTCCTATGCTACGCTCGGTCAATCTCCGCTTATCACAATGATTCTCCATATAGGATCAAAGTGATACCTACTAAATCCTGGGTTTTGGATCTATGAGATAGATCTAATTGGATGTTAGGATACTCACTAGTTGTAATGAGATGGTATCAAACGATCCTGGGGAGAATCACTGGAAAAGTTCCAGAGTGATAAGAATGACTGAAAGTCAGTCATTCATTGTCTTTACCCTCAGTAAAGGGACAGTATGATGGAAGAGTTCCAAGCTAGATACCGTGACATTCTAGACAATTAAAGGCAAGACACATCGTTACCAAAGATGCTACCAAAGAGGCAGTCTGGGTGTATATTAGTTCATGAGATGAACTTCATTCCTACCATTGTGTGTCAATGGAGTTGTGGCTTATGCCTCGGAACGCCCGTCCCATCAGTGATCCAGACATATTCTAAGGCAGTATCACCTGATCATGGAGATGGTTGATCTCCAGGGGATCGAGATTAGGAGAGTAGACTCAGAGGACAACACGGCGGATCCACTCACAAAGGCCTTTTCCCAGAAAGAGACTTTTAAGGGATGGTTGAGTATGGGATACTACAACCACTGTTATCAGATGGCCCTAGTGCAAGTGGGAGATTGTTAGTTATATGTATGCCCTAGAGGCCATTACTATACATGAGATGTATATTGTAGTGGATGCTTGGACATATATAGGGAGGACTTTCTTGCTCGACATGATAGTATGCTATCTGGTTACTCTTTACCTTAACGTGTACACTGATTGTCTCTCTGTTACATGTTGGTAAAGCCCTTAGGATGTGTACTTGACTACCTGGACTATGATGTGGATCATACTAGTGGGGACATGGTAGTCCATAAGTACATCTTTCAAGGTCACTAGTCGTGGGTGTATCGAGACGGGGCATCGATATACCAGAGTAGACTAGCGTATACCTTCTCGACCCATGTAGATGGGCGATGGATGATCCCATATCCATTGGTGTTTGACATCTGATATGATATACGGGTGCTCAGTGGAGACTGGGTACACTGGACGGACTCGCCGAGAACTCTCAGATGATATTATACCTTACGTCAGATGGCAGTTCTCTGGTGACACTGGTACAGGTTAGTCTGTAGACCTGATATCGTCATAGAGTCTTGTGTGATTCCCACCGTGCTTTGATTTCCACCTTACCACTTCCAAGAGGGCGTACAAAATGGTGGTTTTTGGGTACATTCCCGAGTCACATGGAGGCAATGAGCGATAGGAGGGGTTTCGTCTCTCCCGGTATTGGGGGTTGATGTTGCGCTATGCTTGATTGGCCATAACAGGGAAGTCCCTGGCCAGGGCTGGTTTAAAGATTTACTGGTAAGTGTTACCAGTAGTTTCTCGACCCGTTATGAGCCTCGCATCGGCATGACTTATCGGTTATTGGGGTCTGACGTTTACCACCCCTAGACTTGATATGCGACATATCAGACGAGGAGACCGGACTGTACGATAGTGTCACTGTCAGGCTTTTTGCAGGAGTTGGAGCGGGCTTGCTTGCTGATCTTTTGATCGCTCAATACCCGGGTAGCCATTACGTCCAGCTAGTACCGCTGACGGCTTGTGGGTGCTTGATATGATCATCACCTACTGCCGGCGTATTGACGATTCTTTAGAGTCCTACATAGAGGTTTTACTGGCTCAGGCAAAACGAAATAGGAGCGCATATGTGATATGTGCGGGACCAAGAATAATGCGAGTATGTGATACCGTATTCTATTCTCGCGATGTTTGTGTCGATCGGTTATATGCGATATAACCAGGTTATCGAATCAAGGGTTGATTCGATAAGTCGATGCATTGAATGTTAGTCGGTTATATGTGATATAACCGGATTATTAAGTCAAGAGTTGATTTAATAATTTAGTGTATAATTGTATATGTGATATACTAATTTACATTAACTAACATTGGTTCACTTAAGCATTTGTTTTTCTCTCTTGTTCACAACTTAATATATATGTGATATATATTTATTTGTGTTTATTTTGTATCATGGTTGTTGATACAACTATCATGGGTGTATGAGACATATACCATTATAATTATATTGGTGGGGTTTTAATATACAAAGTAAATACAAAATTAGTGGATAATTGTTCAAGTGCATGAAGCTTCATGAAGCTTGTGAGTGCATTGACCAAAGTCTAATAGTTTTGTTTTACTTAGGATTTTTATAAACCTAACCACTATAATTAGCCATGGTTATGTCTCTATATGAGTTAGTATATGATACCCACTCACCCATGGTTAGCTCTCTCTCACTCTTGATTAGTTTTCATTCTCATTTTTGAGCTCATCTTCTTCCTCCTTCAAATGCTTTCTAGGGTTTGATAAAGAGAGAGAATTATAGTGAGAAAAGAAATTCTAAAGTGTACCCATTTCCTATTTCATCATTCTCTACTAGACTAGCACTTTAGTTTAGGGTGTTTGCTTCACTTTGGTGAAGTGGTTGCTTGAGTTTGTATTCCCTCGACGTAGATCATCTTCGGTCTCGAAGACTTCAAGCAAAACCGTTGCCATCTTCTCATAGAGCCGTCCGAGAGTCGGAAGCACCATGATCGCAGCGAAGGGACTACTACAAGGAGCTTAAGAAGTGAATGACCGATCTACAAAGGTTGTATTTCGTATTCACTTAGTGTTAAAGTGTTTAACATGCTAGTTTTTGCCTAATCTCTAGTTTAAAGATCTAGTTTAGGGTTGTTCGGCACGGCTAAAATTTTAATCCGGCATGGTTGATGCCTTGTAGAACCTTATTAGAGTGCCTAGTAACCCTACAAAGATACACTTGCTCCTGATGGGGATTTAACCCTTCAGATAAAGCAACAAAAGTCTATACTTTGTTGGTGTATATAGATTCCATCTCAGATCGCATAGCATCCAGTCATTCTCACAGAGTCCCCACTCTTGATGGCCAGCTCGAAACTAGTTGGGTCATCATCTTATGATGAAATCCTCGCTCCCACTGTCATAGAAAAACCGAAGTATCTCTCAGGTGGATGAGGAACCCTACCAGATCAGCGGAGAGGCTGAGGTTCATTGGAAACTATTGAATCCTCCGGTTCTACCAAATCATCAGCTGCAGTTTGTATCGCTGGAATTCCTTCCAGTTCTACCTCATGACCACTAATTCCTTCACAAGAAATTCCCTTTCCAAAAGGTGACATGCTGAGAAACAAAACACCTTTTGCTCCTCAGTGTGGTAGAAGATATTCCCTTGCAAATGCTTGGGATATCCAACAAACTTCCACAGAACTGATCTTGCCTCGAGCTTGTCCGGATTTTGCTTTTAGACATTGGCCGGACAACCCCAAATCTTAACATCTTTAAGATATGGGCTCTTCCTATACCATATCTCATATGGAGTGGTAGGCAACTGATTTGGTTGGAACCTAATTCAATAGATATGCAGCTTCTCAAGTGCATAACCCCTAAAAGGAAATAGGAAACTCAGTAGTACTCATCATAGAGTGCACCATATCTAATAGGGTGCAATTTCTCCGCCCTGATATACCAACGTACTGTGGTGTATACGGAGGAGTAATGCCGAGAGAGAATCTCATTCTGGTTTAGAATAGTCCTGGAATTCCGTGCTCAAGTATTCTCCTCCCTGATCTTATCATAGGACATAATACTTATACTCGTTTTGGTTCTCTACTTCTAACTTATATTCTATGAATTTCTCAAAAGCTTCAAACTTATGTTTCAGCAGGAACACATGTGCGAATTTTGAGAGATCATCAGTGAATGTAATGAAGTACAAAGAACCAGTCATGGCATATGTAGACATAGGACCTACATACATCATCTTGTATCAATCCTAAGAGTTCACTAACTCTTTCTCTGTTTCAAATAAACGGAGCTATGGCCATCTTATCTTTGTGACATGACTGGCAAGTTTCACAAGATGTAAATTCAAACTGATTTAAATATGCATCTAAATGTAACTTAGCTAGTCGGGTCGCATTGATATGACCTAGTCTACAATGCCTTAAGAAGGATTCGTTCATTTCTGAACTCTTCCTCTTGTGTGTGTTTTGTATGTTAAGAACCGTGGTTTGATTTAGAACGTATATGATTTTAGATTACGTGCCTGAACCAATCAAATCTTGATATAGGAAATGTTCAAAACATTGTCCAACAATACAAAATTATATCCTTCTTTACTCAATAAAGATACTGATATGATATTGTATATCAGGTTCGGTATCTAATAACATTCGTTCAGAATCAATGTATTTGGTAATACAGGGTGATAACTGCCAACAGACTTGGCTGCAACACTTTCACCATTTTTAACTCTTAAAACTTATCACTCTTTCTCAGTTCTCTACCTATCTGTAGCCATGTAACATATTACATTTGCGGGATCCTGATCCGGTATCTCATACCCAGGATGTAAAGGATACTGAGAAACAGTTCTCTGTAATGAATACACCCGAAGAAGATGCATCATCATACACTTTCTTCGTTTGGGCGGCACGAGAATTCTGGTAATCCCCTATTTCCTGCTTGGTCTTATAACAATTATAAGTTGGAGCAGGACCAACGTTTCCTAGCTCAGTATAACAAGCGGGTTCGGTCAATACATCTATATTATTATCTTGATTAAGGTGTGACATAGTCGCTACCTGGAGAGAGAGAGAAGAAAACACTCAGCGTATGCTCATGAAAGATTAGATTGGTTATTAATATATCTAATCAGGATGGCTCCCACCGTTTTTGTCAAATCTTCCTTCAAACCCTAAAAGGAAAGACTAGCCGGGATTAATTACACCCTACAAGTTCGCCAATCTTTCAGCCAGGCCAGTGCCGGTACTTTGAGGGAGGTTCCCCGTGCTTGCGTACGGACCTAATGAAAATAAACCTCGTTTTCCCAGAGGCATAACCCCGTTAACACCTTTCTAGACACCTATTTGATCGGCTAATTGTAATATGTAAGACTCTCTCAGGAGTAACTCTTACTCGCAGTGGGTATCGGGATCCAACTATCTCATAGGAGGTATGCAATCTCATTGCAAATTTCAACACTTGAAATTCCCGATAATATATTACCCCTAGCATTCTATGACCTTGACGAAAGCCAACAAACCATAGGCTACTAGTCAAGTTCAACCCGTCCATTTCCTGATTGAATTAAGCCCACCCGCACGACCTTTGACGAAAGCCAACAAAGTCGCACGACCACCCTAACTCAATCGCATCATATGCTTATACAGATAAGCATAAATAGCTACCGCACACTACGCCTTGACGAAAGCCAACAAACGCAGCACGAATACTATGAATGTCACGACCCAAAATTCGGCCCGTGACCGGCACTTAACCACGTGACGTCTACAGGCGTAACGCGACTAAGTAAGCTGAAACCCAGAAATCAAAACCATTAAAAGTATAGAGTGTTTAAAACATTTATTAGAATATTTGTTAAAACATTTAGAAAACTTTAAGTTGTTTAGTAGAATTCTTTAAAGTTCAAGTTATTATCTTAAAAATTTTGGCAGCATTTCCTTTGTAAAAACTAGCCCCAAAATCGGGTACAAGACAATATATGAGTAAAATGATACACAATAAGAAATAAGCATCCCAAACGGGAGCAATCAAGCCCAACGGCGGAAACAATCACCACAATGATAATATACGACGCCGTAGCGAAGAATGAGTAAAAATATAAAGCTGCATAAATAAAGTCGGCTCATAACAAGCTCGACACCAGAGTACAAAATAATAGACATCGTCCTCACAACTGGTATCTAAGGCAATACATAAGTAGTAGATGGAGAGTACTAGATACAATAGTATGTACAACTGGAAATAACAGATACTGCACAAAGACCTACCTATCAACAAAAGGGCTAGTACGCCAACTGCAGTGGTATCTGTGTCAAAAGATGTAAGAAAGCAGCCTGCCGCGACTACTCCGAGGGGCAACCTGCAAACACTGTGGCACAACGGAGGTGAGTTGCCAACTCGTGAATAGTAGATAACATATAAAGGTAATCGCGAGTATGCACGTGCTACGATACTCTAACCTAAGCCAACAGATACATCTCTATATGATGAACTAGATGAGCAATAATCATGCAACGGTGCGATCTAGTAACATCTCTATATGATGAGCATGGTATGCAATAGTCGTGCATAGCAAATGCAATCTAACAACATCTATATAGAGTGAGCAGGTATGCAATAATCGTGCATAGCAAATGCAGTCTAACAACATCTATATAGAGTGAACAGGTATGCAATAATCGTGCATGTCATATATACTCTAGCAGGCACTACAGATACAGGATGAGATGTAAAATACTGAATGCTGAGTATGGGAATAAATAACAACTACACGGAATATCAACATGGAAATAATCGGTGTCCATCAATACACCCAAATCCCAGTAAAACTCAGGCACCGTCATCCTCATCGGCCCTCAAATCCTGTAAATCTCATAGAATCATGAGTGCCCAATATCGGCACTCGAAATATCATAAAATCGTTGTGTCTAGCATCGACACGCAAATCCTCAAGTATCGGGCTTCGTCAGTCTGATCGGCCCACGGCTCCGTCTGCGGAATCGGCCCTCGGCCCCGGCAGTACGTGTCGTCCCGTATCCATCTATCGACTCTGGTCGGTATCCTCCGGATAACTGCCAGGTCTAACCAATCACCGGTAGGTAGTGGTCCCTCTGCCAGGCTCACCGTCTGCTGCACAGCGATCCGTTCTTGCCCCAGGGTACCATACCGGGTCCACCATTTACCCGCAATCGACCTCGTCCAGCTCTTCGATTCAGGTTCACATATCACACGTCTCAGAACTGAGAAAACGCATGGTGGACGCACTGAAATATCATATCAAGGGAAACCGGGTTTTTAAAATAGTGCGTATTTTCTTAAGATAATACCCCGGTTCCCAAATCCAGAAATCACATAAATCCAAACTCAATGCGTAAATCCATGCAATGTGTCGTATGACACTAAGAGTAAAAAGGGGACACCGCTCTTTTTAAAAGAATCCAGTTCAAAAATATCTCATGCGGTCCCTATTTTCATGAAATCAAATCAATATCATCCATGTATGTGACATATGTATGTATGTAGGTATGGATGTGCAAATGGATATATACGCGAATATGAGTGTAGCACTAGTATGAATATACAGTGTGCATGTGCGCAGGTATGAAAATATCAATATATGTGTGCACTGGTATGAATATACAGTGTGCATGTGCGCAGGTATGAAAATATCAATATATGTGTGCACTGGTATGAATATACAGTGTGCATGTGCGCAGGTATGAAAATATCAATATATGTATGCACTGGTATGAATATACAGTGTGCATGTGCGCAGGTATGAAAATATCAATATATGTGTGCACTGGTATGAATATACAGTGTGCATATGCGCAGGTATGAAAATATCAATATATATCTGCACTAGTATGAATATACAGTGTGCATGTGCGCAGGTATGAAAATATCAGTATATGTGTGCACTGGTATGAATATACAGTGTGCATGTGCGCAGGTATGAAAATATCAATATATGTATATGCCAAAATGCGACAAGTCATGAAAATTATCAATGATGCGGCAATCAAACGATATGTAATTCGTAGCAATCCTATAGTGCAAGTGTCATGGCAATCACTAACGGTATGAGTGTAATATACAATTAGTGCTCGTGCAGCTTTAACCGTTAGTGACAGTGCAGTGTTCTATATCTACCAATTCTATATGCAGTAAGGGAGGTATGCTACGCTAATGCACATGAACATCTACGACTAAATATCTTATCACGCCCTGACGCTTAACGCCATACAGGCGATTTCCCCGTAGATGTTAAATCTACTCACCTGGTCGCGTGCTACACGTAGCCGACCACTTGCTTCCCTTTCTTTGCGGCGTCCGACGTACCTGCCTGCGAACCTGGAATTTACACAAAGAATCCATATATATAAGCAAAATTCTACAAAACGCGATATCGAAATCAAACGAGAAACTCGCGTCGCGAACTAAACGCGCGTGTGTACGATATGCTAACACGTGTGATTACGTGCCTAAAACTATCCCGACACGCCGCGACACGCTGGATCACAGAACCCACTCACGTATCGCGCAAACAAAACATACCTGAAAAACGATATATTGTCCCAGATTTTGACACAGGTGAAAACATACAAAATTGCACATACCACAGACCCTAAAAATATAACCGACTCCTATAGCCAAAACCCTAACACCTAGCTCCCTCATCTGGCCGCAATTTGCGGCCAGAAGGAATAAACCGGTGGCCCACCTAGGGAGTTGTGCTCCCGTGCTTCGTGTGTGTGGTCTATACCTAGTGTATATACTCCAGTTAACTCAGATTTTCTCTGAAGGAGCCGGGTCACAAGCAGATCATAGAGAGGCCAAGATTTGCTTAAAAATGATATATTTTGCACAAAATGAAACCCTAGGGTATTTTGGTGAAATCTGGGGTTTACCTAGGTTTAAGTGGCCCTAACAACACTTAACTAAGTTAATCTAACCAATAAAATCATCACTTAGCCAAAAGTCCACACAAATCATCATTTTTAGCACAAAAACTCACTTTTTATACTAATCGAAGCTATTTCTACACAACTAAGCAAACTAGGAAGTAGGTTTAAGAAATATACCCTACTCTCGACCCTAGGAAGCAGGAGGAAGGAGAAGAAGAAGAAAAGAGCTGCTGCAGTTGCTGGAGCTGCTGCTGGTGCTGCTGAAACTGTTGCTGTTGTTGCTGCTTGGGCTGATGTTGCTGCTGCTGCTGAGGCTGCTGGGGCTGCTGCTGTTGCTGTTGTAGTGTGTGTGTGTGTGAGTGAGAGAATGCGAGAAGTGAGAAAAGAATGAGAGGCAAGGAAATGATAACACCCAAGTCAAACCCCCTCCTCTCTCTCTCTTCATTAAATGTAGGCATGGCAAGGCCATCATGCCATTTCTCTCTCTTTCTCTCTCCCTCTAAGTCAACCATATTCAAATCATTTTCCTTTTCATTTTAAAAAAAAAACAAACACTTAATTAAAACCCAATAACTTAATTCAATTTAAAATTAGCTTAAGAAAAAATGGTTAGCTCATCATGGTTGCTAATCATGGTTTAACCCCATATTAACCCTAGTTTACATGCACATGTATGTGCAAGCCTAGGAAAATTCTAATAAAATATTCATTAAATTTGATAAACTTTTTATTAAAAACCATATATTAAAATATAATTAGCTATTAAACACATCCTAAGGTGTTACAATCTTCCCCCCTTAAAGAAATTCGTCCCCGAATTTAAAAATATAAAGCTGCGCATACCTTCAAAGAGATGAGGAAACTTCTTCCGCATCTCGCCCTCGGCCTCCCAAGTGATCTCTTCACCATTTGGGCTGCGCCAAAGTATGTTCACTGATGGCAAGACCTTCAATCTAAGTTTCTTCACCTGCTGGTCCAATATTACGACTGGCTGCTCGGTGAATGAAAGATCGCGCTCTAGCTGAACGGTGTAATGCTGAATCATGTGCGAGGGGTCATGTAGGTATCTGCAAAGCATCGACATGTGGAATACGGGATGAACATCTGGGAAGTCGGGTGGAAGAGCCAAACGATATGCTACTGCGCCCACACGCTCGAGAATCTCGAAGGGACCTATGAACATGGGGCTAAGCTTTCCCTTCCGTCCAAACCTCATTACTCCCTTCATCGGAGAGACCCTCAGAAAAACGTAATCGCCAACTGCGAACTCTAATCTGCGGCGGCGTCTGTCAGCGTACGATCTCTGCCTGCTCTGAGCTGTCCTCATCCTGTCTTGAATCAGCTGTATCTTCTGGGTCGTCTCCTGAACGATCTGTGGCCCCAAAATACTGCTCTCACTGAGCTCTGTCCAACAGACGGGCGATCTACATCTCCTCCCATACAAAGCCTCGAAAGGTGCCATCTGAATAGTATCCTGGAAACTATTGTTGTAGGAGAACTCCACCAAGGGTAAATGATGATCCCAGCTACCACCAAAGTCTAAAACGCACGCTCGGAGCATGTCCTCGAGAGTCTGAATAGTCCGCTCGGACTGGCCGTCGGTCTGCGGATGAAATGCTGTGCTGAAACTCATGCGTGTGCCCAACGCCTCTTGAAGCCTCTGCCATAGTCGGCTGGTAAACTGGGTGCCTCGGTCGGACACGATACATGTCGGGACTCCATGCAGTCGTACTATCTTGTCGATGTATATCTGGGCATACTGAGCAAATCCGAAAGTCATCTTCACGGGCAGGAAGTGAGCCGCTTTCGTCAAACGATCCACGATCACCCAAATGGAGTCATACTGTCACGCCCCGCTTCCCAGAGTACGCAAGATTGGGCACGTGACATAGCCAACCATGCTACCTGTGGGTAGGAAGTATCCATCCACAGTCACATTACGGTTGTAGAGATATCAAGAACAGATAAATAAACTATCTAACACATGTCCAAATCCATAATGATAAGAGTCAATGAAAAATAAATGCGGAAGCAAATGATCCAATACAATAATAGAAAGGTACGTCCCATAATGCGGGATCGCACCTGGAAATAAAATGCAATAAATGAACTAATCACTGCAGAACTCACAAACCAGCCTGCTGGCTGAAGTACTCCTGCTCGGTCAGCGACAGTGGTAAAGAATCTGGGCCATGCAAAACCCAGACGTCAGCGCGTCATGTCAACCAATAATATAATATAAACATGGTAATAAGCAATGCAGGGATGAACATGAATAAGCAGTACTATGAAATAACAGTGCAGGGTAATGTGCAGTGGTAACTAAACTGTCCTATCAGGTTTCTACTCTAAAGTCTTTGAAATCAATTGATGACTCGTCGATGTAACTCAATAGTATCCCGTGCGTGCCCGGGACCACGGTCAAGACCCTCGGGGCTGAATCCGAGACGTGCCGCTAGGCAGTAGTAGGTAGCAGGATGGGCGAGTGATGTCAGCATCATCACTCCGAGGCTGGCCGAGCCCGTAAGACTGATCAGAACAGGTATCGAACTGTTGAGTTACAAGTCGGTTTCACCTTTGATTTCCCCATACCCCCAAGTTATGTATGTCAGGTCAGGTATTCAGTAGTCAAGGACTAATGCCAACACAGAATCAGGTAAAAGCAGGTCTGTCTGGATAGACAGCAGGAATGGTCCATGAGGACCCCAAGTCAGGTTTGTTGGCATTAGGCATGAGATCAGGTAACAAGTTAGGTCATGGTACAACAGGTTGTGTTGGTAGGTAAAGGGTACCATGTCCGGTGCATCAGTACATGTGTCAGGTGTATCAAGATCGGGTCAATATGTAATGCAATCGAATGTATGCTCATAACAGGTATAGAAACGAATAAGGAACAACAGCAGGAAACAGTAAATAACAATATTATTCCATGTAAACACAGTGGTGCTTTGTATTCTCTTATTAACAGGTTCAAGCACCCTTGGGGTGCAATAGTCACAAGGTGAAGCAATATCAACAACAAAAAGTAATGAAGCTACATGAATATAAAACTAAAGCATAAATAATAGTCACATGGATGATCTAGCAAATTAAGCAAGTACGTTCTAATTGATTTAATTAGTTAAAGCATGGATTAATAGCATACCACTTAATTTTACTAAGCTACTATACTGATTTAATGTCAAGGAGAAATGCAACCGTCAATTCTAGTCATACTGTACTATCGATATCACCATCATTATGTTGTATTATATAATATGATATTCAACTGCATAGCAAGACTAGATCTTGTATGCTAGCATGTTAGAGCAAGTATTCGGATACTTGCCTCGACGGTTTCGCAAACCGGAAAGCACGGATGCAATGTCGGCGGAAAACACGAGACGGGTGCACGGGCCACGGATCGAGTCCTAACAGTGAACAGCGAGACCACACGGACCAGAGCACTTCACTGGAGAGTCGGGTCCAAACGATGGCACGGCCGGAATCCGGCAAAAGTCAAAAGGCGACGAAGCTAGCAAAACACGATATATGTAAACAAAGACCAGCGAGGGGGGGGTTTACATGAATGGAAAGCTAAAGGGATGCTTACAGGGAAGAACCAGGGGGCAACTACGACGGCTCGACGGCGATGGGCGCGCCGGCGGCGAACAGGGGATGCGGCGAGGGCTTGGAGGTGGCTGGATCGAGATGCAGCGAGTAGGGGATAGGCAAGGGCTTGGTCTGGGTTGCAGGAGGAAGAGGAGGTGGCTGTCGGTGTTCTGGCGACGACGAGGGGGTCGACGGCGACCCTTTTCCGGCGAACCAGAGGGTTAGGTGATGGGGTTTGGGCTCGGGTTGGTGGTGGTCCGGCGAGGGGAGGAGGAAGACGACGACGAGGTCGGGACGAGGGTGAAGGGAGGAAGGCCTTGGCGTCGTCGGCGATGGGAGGCGGCGGCGACGGCGAGATCTGCGGCTGGTGGTGGCGTCGGGGTTGGGTTGCAGGCGCAGAAGGCTGGAGAAGAGGAGGTAGGGGGTGCGGCTAGGCTGTGGAGGCGAGGACGATGACGGCGAGGTCGTGGGGAGGTCGACGGCGACGGCAGGAGGTGGCTAGGGTTAGGGTTCGGGGGTTACGTGATGGGTTTTCCGCGCTGGAGTCTGAGGACGAGGGTGCTGTTAAATATAAATAGAGAGAGAGAAAGAAGATTGTTAGATAGAGGGAGAGAGATTTTAGAGAGAGAGAGAGAAGGAGATTAGAGAGAGATAGAGAGAGACGGAGAGAGAGAGAGAGTGGATCGGGGGGCCCACGAGAGATTTAAGTCTCTCGTGATTGGCCAGAGGGAAAAATTGTGGGTTAAAATAAAAGATTTAAAGGGATTTGAAGGGATTTGAAACGTTATAAATAATGTAACAGAATATATTATGGTTTAATAATATTAAATTAAAATGGGTATTTCGGCGCTAAATAAAACATTTCCAAATCGCGCCCGGGTTGCGCCCAAATATTTCGAATTCAAATTACAAGATTTTAAGCGGGTTCCAAATTTTGAAAAGGGGTGTTTAATGATTAAAATGCATGCCCCCAAGTCGGAAACTTTCACGCGCGCGTAGCCGTCCAAACTTGCCCGTTTAGCCGAACGGGAAGAAATCTCGACACACGGACGCTACCACGCGACTAGTGGCGACGAGTAGGCCAACATGGATATTTTTAATTTCATTTTAGGTGTTAAAATTTGTTATGTGCCAAAATGACTTAACCGGTTAGAATTTATCAATAAACACCAAACAAACAGGATAATTGGAATGAGCAAAGTATAACACTCAACTAGCAATAGAAATAGTATTACTGGGCTCGGGTGTTACACATACCCTCGTCTAGTCCTGGGTAGACCCACGATGAAGTCCATCGAAATCTGTTCCTATTTCCACTCCGGAATGGGTAACGGTTGTAGCTCTCCCGCTGGCCTCTGGTGCTCGGCCTTGACTTGCTGGCAAGTCAGGCATCTCGACACGAAATCTGTGATGTCCCTCTTCATTCCGTCCCACCAGTAAACCTCTCTCATATCATGGTACATCTTGGTGGAACCCAGATGAACACTATACACCGATCGATGTGCCTCCTCAAGAATCTCCCGCCGCAGTCCCTCAGCATCTGGTACACACAGTCTCGTCCCAAATCACAGTATCCCCTATTCATCGATCACGAACTCAGAAAATCTGCTCTGTCCAATCTGTGCCATGATCTCTGAACAACGGTCATCACTGTGCTGTGCCTCTTGTATACGGTCAAGCAACTGTGGGCATGCACAAACATGCGCAAGCTGTCCCCAGATCGGCGTGAACTCGAACTGCACTCGGCCGTCGCATAATATCTGCCAATCTGCCAATGACTGCCTCTGTACTGCGCTCAAACACGATAGACTACCCCCGGGCCTCTCGCTCAAAGCATCCGCCACTACATTAGCCTTGCCCGGGTGATACAAGATCTCGCAATCGTAGTCCTTCACTAGTTCCATCCAACGACGCTGTCTGAGATTCAGGTCTCGCTGCTGAAATATATACTTTAAGCTCTTGTGATCAGTGAATATCTGGCACGACTCGCCCTATAGGTAATGTCGCCAAATCTTGAGTGCAAAGACCACTGCAGCCATCTCCAAATCGTGAGTGGAGTAGTTCTGTTCATGTTTCTTCAGCTGTCGTGAAGCATACGCGATCATCCTGTCATGCTGCATCAATACGCACCCTAGCCCCACTCGTGAAGTGTTACAATAGACCACAAATCCGCCTGATTCTGAAGGAAATAATAACACCGGCGCCGTAGTCAAACAGGTCCGTAGCTGCTGAAAGCTGTGCTCGCTCTCCTCCGTCCAATCGAAAGGAACTCCCTGTAAGTGCACGGGCCTCCATCCCGAGGCCAAATGCGGAAGCGATGGTTAACTTTAATTTTTCTTGAACCGGCACCACCGCGCACTAAAAACCCGGATCGAGCCATTAACTAGTCCAAGCTAACTACTAGATGGGGAAGAGAGATATACCGAGCGATCCGTGTCCTATGGTCTTCTCGTCGTCGTCCCGATCTCCCGCGGAATGTCCGGTCTCCACCTCCTCGCCGGAAAGGGCACCACGTCGCCGGCTTCTTTTACGGGCTCCCACCTCTATACCGAGGCAACTCGGGCACGAAGTTGGCGAGCCGACGTGCCCAAGGTTTGCTGTAGAATGTGTGTAGAACCATGTCTCATTTTGGGGTTCATGGAGGTTGCCATTTTTGGTGGAGGGATGATACATGGAATTTTTGTGGAGCTATATGATTTTTCCAAAGCCAAAAGAGATGAAATCCCCTTGCACAAAATTGGGACAGCCCCCTTGGAGCTTGGCCGGCCATGGCTATATGGGAGAGGAGAGAATGAGAGAGAGTGGTCAATGGATGATAGAACCACAACCATAATGCAAGGGAATAAAGATAATCATGAATGGAAATGATCACAAACAAACCCACACTCCAAAACAACCATCATCAACAACCATGATTGCACCAAAACCAACACTCCAACAAGCTAATCATCAACAACCATGATGACTCAAAAGTCCAGCCATGATGAGAAGAAGAAGAAGTCAAATGGTGGAGGAATAATCATGATACAATAAAATGCAAAGACCCCCCTCCACAAATGCTTATTTGCACAAATGCAAATAAGCCCTCCTCCACCAATCTTCGGCCATTGAAAGATACAAATGAAAATGGCCGAAACGGAAAGCAAACTGGCAACTCCAGAAAGCTGGACCCGTAATAAATTACAGGAAAACCCCGCTACTGTATATACACACCCGCATTTGTATTCCGACCGAATACAAATGCAATGAAACAAAATCTACACTGTACTATACTAGGATCCGGCTTAAACCAAAGCCGGCTAGTATTATCCGTTCGATCCTGATCCGTGCAATACCGCACATATCTGATCGAACCCTTCCATATTTCCATACGGCCTCTATAGCTTTTCGCCCGAAAACTTGAGCAACTGAATGTGGGGGACTCTAAAGACTCGTCAACAGCTTGGTTGTGGATTTAACCACTAGCACGTCAGAGGTATAAGCCAATACGTAACGTGCCACCAGCTATTGACCAAAAGGGACGTCGATGAGCGAACTCATCCTGACACCCTACTGAGCCTGTCAGTGAAAATATCCGTACAGTCCGGTCCGTTCGTCTATGAGCATCGCATGGCGGGCCTAGGGGGTTGGTAAAAGTCAGACCCCTAAAAGCGGCACAAGTCGTGTCGGATTGTAGCCCAGAACACCCTGAGATACTACTGGAATACCTACCAGTAAATCTCCTGCCTCGGCCGAGGGCTTCGTGTAATGGCTCTCCTAGACACAGCGCGACCTCACCCCCAATACCGGGAGAGACGAACCCCTGAAGATCCGCTCACTGCCTCCATGTGGCTCGGGACTGTGCCCAACTAAAACCTGTTTGCACGTCTCCTTTGAGCGTGGTAGGGTAGTAATCAAAGTACAGTGGGAACTCACACGAGACAAATGACGATCCTCAGGTCGATGAACTAACCTGTACACATGTCACCAGGGAACTGCTATCTGACGTCAGGTATAAGACCAACTAGCATGTTCCCAGCGAGTCCTGTCCGGTGTACTCATAACCCAATGAGCACCTGTATACATCTTAGGTGAACCAACTGACACCAGTGGCTAGTGAGACCGGCCACCGCCCCTCGTCGGGGTCTCGACTGTATACACTAGTCTACTCTGGAGTATCGATGCCCTGTCTCGAAACTCCCACGACTAGGGACCTTTTAAGGATGTGCTTATAGACTACCAGCTCCCACGTATATGATCGCCCTCATACTGCTGGCAGTCAAGCAAGAATCCTAGGGGCTCTACCAACGTGTAATAGCGATATGTCAGGTCACCTAAAGCAGTACACGATGATAAAGATAAATCAGATAGCATACTATCATCTCGAGTAAGACTGTCCTACTGGGACAGGTCCTCCCTCAATCATTGCAATCACGTGCCTGTGATCCAACAATTGACTCTGAGGGCACTATCTCCAACAATCTCCCACTTGCACTCAAGGCTAATTATTGCGATGTCGCATACTCACAGCCCGTATGATACCGAACACCCAACTCCTCTACTAGTCAGTCTCACAAAGCTCGTTTGCGAAACTATTGCGTTCGAGGAATAGCCTCAGTGAGTGGATCCGCCTTGATGTTTCTTTCTATATCTCTCTATATCTCAAGTTCGCGGAGAAAGACATCTCCCGAAATGAGCAATACCTGTCTTAGAATGTGTCTGGATGTCTGATGGGACCTAGCTCATAAATGAACTCCAAATCCAAACTTCTTAGACTGTACGTCAACTGAACTTAATTAGTATCCTGCGCCATGCCTCCCTTAGTATTGCCTTGGACCACCTGTCCAAAATACTGCCCCTCGTCAGAAGGAAAACTATAACTCTGACAACCTCCTTGTCGTCCAGGTCACCTTGGAAGCCTGGAATGATAACTGTCTCCCGAATGAGGCTGTCGTTATCATATCCCTAGAACATCCACTTATATTCTAAAACTGCTTCCGACTGTTTCTCTAGGATTGGATCAACATCAACTTATTGCATCTAGTGCAAGAACAATATCTGGTGTGGTACTTGACATCTCATTATTGACTCAATTGCCTGAGCAAGTGATCTGCCAATCATGCATATCCCTCTCCCCTTCAGTCTGTAAGACACCTTTAGAGAGGGTGACTCCATCACCTGCAGGTACACTACCGTGCCAGGAGTCGTCCATTCTAAATACTTTTAGAATGCTGTCTAAGTATCCTTAATTGGGAAACCACCCAAATCTAGATCTAAAACCATAGATCTAGTAACCAGTATGTCTGATATAATATCCAAGTCCCATGTGGAGAAACCACTGTGTGACGACCAAAGCATAATCGATCGTAGTATAGGAATATCACTTCCTACTCTGTGTATGTCATCCAAATACCATGACATCACACCCTACTACCTTCTCAACAGATCCATCCCCTATTCTGATGAAGTCAAACCTATGACTGTCATGTCAGAAATAGATGATCTATCTCCGCTATATCTGCTTTAGTCTATAAATAGACATAAGCCACCTGTCCACCAATGCTTCCGCTGCTCCCACTGACTACGACAACCCTCTGGCAGAGTCATATACACGTATACTTCTAAAGCTAGTTTAGAACGACGCTATACTCATCCTCCCGCCGGGTCTCACAGTCTGGAACAACAGCAATGGCAAGTCTTGGTAAACAAGAACCTCCCTGCCACCGTCCTTAAGCATACCGAAGTACCTCTTGGGTGCCTGAGGTTACCCACTTTATCTGCGGAGTGGTCAATGGAATGTCAAACCAGATTGAATCTTTAGGTTCCTTATCAAATCTTCAGTAATCGTTTGTGGTTCTGGAATCACTTCCAGTTCTACCATACTCCCACTACTGTTTTCTGAAAAAATCTATTTTTAATAAAACTGTGGCGAGTCTAGAACAATATCTCTATTGATCTTCCAGATGGTAGAAAGTCAACCCTCGTCATAGCCTGGGTCAACCCACAAACAGCCATTACAGAAACGTGTCTTGAGTTATCCAGAGTCTGGTTTTAAGCATAACCCGGACAACTCCCCGTACCTTAACATCGTTAAGATATGAACTGTTCTATATCCAATATAGAACTAGAGGCACTGATTTAATTGAACCGGATTCAAATAATGCAGCTATCTCCAGTGCATGTTAACTAAATGGAAGGAGGCCGATCAACGTTACTCAACTTAGGAATGCTTCCAATTTGAGTAACCTGAAAGAGAAGCAAGGTCTCTTAATCATTACTATCAACTGAATACCATATTCAATTATCTACATCTCCGATCACTTTGAAGAATCCCGATACTTGCAATATCTGGCTCTCTACTTTATTCATATACCTATAACTTCTCAAAATTCGGACCCTGTGTTTCCACGAAACACCTGTCTAAAAACTAGAGAAGTCATAAGTAAACCGAATATAGTATGAGGACCAACCCCGCTGTCCTGATGGACCCTGGACAACATACAATACTCTGTATAAGTCCCTTGAGTCTGATAACTCATCCACTGTGTGTCATAGGTTGAAAACTGTACTTATGGTTAAGAAGAATTACACCGCTGTTTAATGCTCCTTACCCAACCATCCACTGATATAGGTAAATGTCATAGACATAATTTCAAAAAGGTATATCTCACTCTATGAAAATAGACGTACAGATATATCAATTTGAAATTAGTGCATAACAGCGGATATTCAAAACCAAATATTTGCCGACCGGCAAACAGCCCAGGTGATTTCTTCAAATATCACCGATTACAACGAATCCCGATATAATAAGGATGATCACCTAATTCCCACTAACCTACTCCCACTCATCATCTGTAAAACCATACAGATGTGAGAATCATACCTGGTAAATAAATACCCTGGAGCAAGTGTCTAATTGGGAAATCAGTTTTCTTTTAACAGTACACGGTGAAACTGAAACATTGAAATGTTTCGATGGGATATCCCGGTATTCCTAGTAATGCCTCTTCCAGATTCACGACTGTAACCGTATAATTCTTTGCCACCTCTCCAAATCCCTTTATATGTCTTTAGTCATTACCTTCTGCACACCCCTTAGGCCAAATGGTTTTCTTCCTTCCTTTCCGTTCGGCACCAGCCTATGGTTTGGAAGAAGACTATCCAATAAGCATAATGGGTGTGCTGTCCTAATCCTAGGAGCACTCGCAATGCGAGAGAAGGTAAAGATAAAAGACAACCGAATAAACCTTATTCCTATTTCTCCTGAACCATAATCCATCCCCGAACTGAACAAGTTCCTTTCGAGTTCTTATATAACCATACGATGGAGTATCCAATAAACTGTGGATCTTCGTAGTGATACGGAGTGTCCTGGAGAAATACAAAGGTGATTTAGGATTGGCGAAGAAATACTTGGTTTGGTCGTGAATAGCAGTCACAATTTATTTTGCCCTCTTACTAATCCCTTTATTTGTCTTAACTTAATACCTTCTGTACACCATCGTTAGGCTAATTGGTTTTCTTCATTTCCTACCGGTCGGCACCAGCCTATGGTTTGGAAGAAGACTATCCAATAAGCATAATGGGTGTACTATCTCCTAAACTAAGGAGTACTCCCAACCTGAGAGAAGGTAAAAGGAAAGGACAACCGAATAGTCCTATTCGTTTTCTCCAGAACCGGAAACCATCCTCGAATAAATCTCTTCGAGTTCGTATATAACCATACGATGGTTTTGTCCAATGGAAGTGGACGTTCGTAGTAATACGGGGTGACCTGGAGAAAAGGGTAAAAGTAGGTGTGGCAATGAGGTCTGCAACTCTGACAATCCAAAAGCCAGTGTTTTAGAAGGTTCGGTCAACTTGGTCTCTGAGTCATAGTCTTAGGGTTGGGTCAATGGTCGCTGCCAAAGAGAGAGAGAAAAGAAACACTCAGCGTGCACTCTAACCTAGATCAGAATGGTTACCAATTTATCTAATCTGGAAACCTCCCACTGTAGCGTCAAATTCTCTTCCAAACCTGAAAGAAGAATTAGTCGGGATCACCCGAGGAGTAAACCAACTCATCAGTGGGAATCGGGATCCAACTATCATCGCATGATAACGTGACGGAATCCGATCACGGTGTCACACTCCAGAAGGTATGCGCATATCTGGCAAGTTTCAGTTCTTTTGAAACTCCCGATGTGGATTTTTGCCCCATGCTCTTATGACCTTGACGAAGGTCAACAAATCATAAGTCACATGTCAAGTTCTACCCGTCATTGTCCAGGTTAATTTGAACCCACCTGTACAAGCCCTTGACGAAGGTCAACAAGGCTATACGACTGTCCCAAACCAACGCATCTATCTATGCAACAGAAAGGCAACAAGCAGCTACCATACACTATGCCTTGACGAAGGTCAACAAACATAGCATGAATACTACGTGCTACCCGTCTGAAATAACGGAGGGCTACGAATGGTTTCTGGCGAAAACCTTTAACGTAATGAACTTGATATCGTTGAAGGAACTGGATAGCTTTTATAAAAATATAGTAACGAAAACCTTTGCTAAAGAGGTCACTCCCGGTGAAGGGATCTCGGCGCTTTCCCCGTAGAATGAGGTGCAGGATATTCCAACTGAATACCACGATGCAAAGCAAAAGTAATCGGCTATAGTGAAGTTATTGCCCTTACGCAAACTTTTTGTCCAAGGGGTCACTCCCGGTGAAGGGATCTCGGCCCTTGCCTCGTCGACTGAGGAGCAGGATATTCCAACTGAATACCATGATGCAAAACAAAAGTGAACGTCCTTGCAATAACAGCTTTTTGAAAAGTGTTCCAACAACATCAGATTAGGTTTGTTTTACTTGCATTGATCCGAATCAATGCAGTCCCATCAATTGATCACACCACAAAGAACGAAAATATACTGATGTACGTATATGCCATCCTCCTTCGCCACTGGGTCCCGTCATTACCCGTTAGGTTAGCTAACTAACGACAGAGCGGGGACTGGACTAGTGCGGATGCAAAACATATACAACATCTACTAATATATATACCAATATATTATATTTCGCTCAAGGCGTGATAAAATGCAACATCACAGAAATGTACAGCATCACAGAACAATACAGATATCTGGGATCCCCGGGTTTCACAGAGCCACTACTGAAAACCAGACGTTCCCCTGGTCATGTGGATAGCCTGTGCAATGAAAACCTAGACTCCTATGGGCGCGACAAGTTACCCGCCAAAACCTGAAGCGAGGAAGCCCCCTTCAGCACCGTGAATGGACCACCCAGCACTTCACGGAATCCGGTAACTTGGGCACCCCTCCTGGGTCAACCTGTACCCCCTACGAGTGCGGCGAATAGCCCGCCAATCCTAGAGTGAAGCCCCCTCCGTCTCAATGCTATGAGATGCGAGCTTGTTGCC
Source organism: Agapanthus africanus (assembly GCA_030015575.1). Taxonomy (NCBI): domain Eukaryota; kingdom Viridiplantae; phylum Streptophyta; class Magnoliopsida; order Asparagales; family Amaryllidaceae; genus Agapanthus; species Agapanthus africanus. The sequence goes on from CM057343.1 coordinate 358,687,947, forward strand.
CTCTAGAACCCGGCTATCCGTGCACCCCTCCGCGGGGTAATCCTAGTACAGAAAGTAAAATATACATACAACGGGTACATCGACCGCAACCTGGTCGTGCCCCAAAATAATAATACAAACAGGCAGTGACGGCAGTCCACATGTCGGACGCTCGCCCCGCAATATCAAATGTACATAATACAACAAAAACTGTACTAGCATTGCATCCAGGCTATCCCCCACGACCGATCCGCAACATCACAGCAATACACAGAACATCAACGTGAAAGTCACGTTCGCAAATCCGTCTAACCGGGCTATAGCAGTTAGACAGGATTTACCGATCAAGTGACATTCACGGTCGCCGATATAATGTAAATACTGTGAAATAATGTGTTTTAAATATCCGATCGATCAAATTTACCAAGTGGGCCCCCAAGTACTACTGTAGCACATCAAGAAATCTGGGCCCAAAAAATAACATTCCAAAAACCATATTTTCAACTCAGGAACATTCTGCAAAAGTTTGGGGGACTAAACAGTTAAAGTCGCGGCGGAACCGCGGCCCAAGCATGGGTTTGGCCGCGGTTCCGCGGTGGTTTGGACTGTTCACGATCCTAAATTTTCACAGAACTCTTAGAATTTCCTACACATCATTCTGAAACAACTTGAAAAATTTTTGGACTTCAAAAAATTTCAACAGAAACTGATGTGAAGAAAAATACGGTTTTTGGAAAATTGTTCGATCGGAAATGTAAAACACAATAGACAAAGCTAGACTAAGTTAATGGCGAGGCTCTGATACCACTGTAAGTGCACGGCGGCGCCCCGGCCTCCATCTCGAGGCCAAATGCGTTAGCGATGGTTAACTTTAATTTTTCTTGAACCGGCACCACCGCGCACTAAAAACCCGGATCGAGCCATTAACTAGTCCAAGCTAACTACTAGATGGGGAAGAGAGATATACCGAGCGATCCGTGTCCTCTGGTCTTCTCGTCGTCGTCCCGATCTCCCGCGGAATGTCCGGTCTCCACCTCCTCGCCGGAAAAGGCACCACGTCGCCGGCTTCTTTTACGGGCTCCCACCTCTATACCGAGGCAACTCGGGCACGAAGTTGGCGAGCTGACGTGCCCAAGGTTTGCTGTAGAATGTGTGTAGAACCATGTCTCATTTTGGTGTTCATGGAGGTTGCCATTTTTGGTGGAGGGATGATACATGGAATTTTTGTGGAGCTATATGATTTTTCCAAAGCCAAAAGAGATGAAATCCCCTTGCACAAAATTGGGACAGCCCCCTTGGAGCTTGGCCGGCCATGGCTATATGGGAGAGGAGAGAATGAGAGAGAGTGGTCAATGGATGATAGAACCACAACCATAATGCAAGGGAATAAAGATAATCATGAAGGGAAATGATCACAAACAAACCCACACTCCAAAACAACCATCATCAACAACCATGATTTCACCAAAACCAACACTCCAACAAGCTAATCATCAACAACCATGATGATTCAAAAGTCAAGCCATGATGAGAAGAAGAAGAAGTCAAATGGTGGAGGAATAATCATGATACAATAAAATGCAAAGACCCCCTCCACAAATGCTTATTTGCACAAATGCAAATAAGCCCTCCTCCACCAATCTTCGGCCATTGAAAGATACAAATGAAAATGGCCGAAACGGAAAGCAAACTGGCAACTCCAGAAAGCTGGTCCCGTAATAAATTACAGGAAAACCCCGCTACTGTGTATACACACCCGCATTTGTATTCCGACCGAATACAAATGCAATGAAACAAAATCTACACTGTACTATACTAGGATCCGGCTTAAACCAAAGCCGGCTAGTATTATCCGTTCGATCTTGATCCGTGCAATACCGCAAGTATCTGATCGAACCCTGCCATATTTCCATACGGCCTCTACAGTTTTTCGCCCGAAAACTTGAGCAACTGAATGTGGGGGACTCTAAAGACTCGTCAACACCTTGGTTGTGGATTTAACCACTAGCACGTCAGAGGTATAAGCCAATACGTAACGTGCCACCAGCTATTGACCAAAAGGGACGTCGATGAGCGAACTCATCCTGACACCCTACTGAGCCTGTTAGTGACAATATCTGTACAGTCCGGTCCGTTCGTCTATGAGCATCGCATGGCGGGCCTAGGGGGTTGGTAAAAGTCAGACCCCTAAAAACGGTATAAGTCGTGTCGGAGTGTAGCCCAGAACACCCTGAGATACTACTGGAATACCTACCAGTAAATCTCCTGCCTCGGCCGAGGGCTTCGTGTAATGGCTCTCCTAGACACAGCGCGACCTCACCCCCAATACCGGGAGAGACGAACCCCTGAAGATCCGCTCACTGCCTCCATGTGGCTCGGGACTGTACCCAAATAAAACCTGTTTGCACGTCTCCTTTGAGCGTGGTAGGGTAGTAATCAAAGTACAGTGGAAACTCACACGAGACAAATGACGATCCTCAGGTCGATGAACTAACCTGTACACATGTCACCAGGGAACTGCTATCTGACGTCAGGTATAAGACCAACTAGCATGTTCCCGGCGAGTCCTGTCCGGTGTACTCATAACCCAATGAGCACCTGTATACATCTTAGGTGAACCAACTGACACCAGTGGCTTGTGAGACCGGCCACCGCCCCTCGTCGGGGTCTCGACTGTATACACTAGTCTACTCTGGAGTATCGATGCCCTGTCTCGAAACTCCCACGACTAGGGACCTTTTAAGGATGTGCTTATAGACTACCAGCTCCCACGTATATGATCGCCCTCATACTGCTGGCAGTCAAGCAAGAATCCTAGGGGCTCTATCAACGTGTAATAGCGACATGTCAGGTCACCTAAAGCAGTACACGATGATAAAGATAAACCAGATAGCATACTATCATCTCGAGTAAGACTGTCCTACTGGGACAGGTCCTCCCTCAATCATTGCAATCAAGTGCCTGTGATCCAACAATTGACTATGAGGGCACTATCTCCAACACTCCCTTCCGGGTCAACCTGGTCAAAGGTGCGGCAATAAGGGAGAAATCCTGCACAAATCACCTGTAGTAGCCGGCCAGTCCTAGAAAGCTGCGGATCTCTGTAACTGATGTGGGTCTTGGCCAACGCTGAACTGCCTCGATCTTCTTCCGGTCAACACATATACCATCTCGTGTAATCACGTGACCCAAGAAGTCTATGCTGTCAAGCCAGAATGCGCACTTGGAGAATTTTGCGAAAAGCTGGTGCTCCCTCAAAGTCTGCAGTGTGATCCGCAGGTGCTGCTCGTGCTCTTCTCCGCTCCGGGAATACACCAATATATCGTCAATGAATACGATGATGAAAAAGTCAAGGTACGAACTGAATATATGGTTCATCAAATCCATAAACGCTGCTGGGGCGTTGGTGAGTCCGAACGACATCACCAAAAACTCATAATGGCCGTAGCGCGTGCGGAAAGCTGTCCTCGGTATATCCTCCTGTCGAACCCACAGTTGATGGTATCCTGATCGCAAGTCGATCCTCGAAAAGTATCCTGCCCCCTGAAGCTGGTCGAACAGGTCATCGATGCGTGGCAAAGGATATCTGTTCCACACGGTAACCCTGTTCAGCTGGCGGTAGTCGATACACAAACGCAAACTGTCATCCTTCTTCTTGACAAACAGGACCGGAGCACCCTAAGGAGAAACACTGGGTCGAATAAGTCCCTTATCCAGCAAATCTTGCAACTGACCCTTCAATTCACTAAGCTCCGTCGGGGCCATCCGATAAGGCGGTATAGAAATAGGCCCCGTGCCGGGAATCAAATCAATACAGAAAGCAATATCACGCTCAGGTGGTAGCCCAGGAAGCTCGTCAGGGAAAACATCAGGGAACTCACATACAATCGTAACCTGGTCTAATGGAACATCTATAGTTCTAGCATCACAAACATAAGCTAGAAATCCCTAACATCCCTTCCTCAACAGCTGTCCAGCGCGAAGAGAAGAAATCAATATGTGAGGGGCGGCACAACAGTCCCCCTGCACAACAAAAGCCGACTCGCCGGGAAAACAAAATCTAACTGTCTTCTCACGGCAGTCCACAGACGCATAGCACGTGGCTAACCAATCCATACCCAAAAGAACGTCGAAGTCTAACATCTCAAGAAAGATCAAGTCGACAGGCAACTCTCTCTCGCCAATACGGACAACACAGGATCGGAACACATGCCTAGCAATAAACGACTCTCCTATAGGAGTGGTCACAACAAGCGGCTGATCAAGCAAACCGGACTCTCTACCCAAACTCGGCACGAAGTGTGTGGAAACGTACGAGTGCGTGGATCCGGGATCGAACAACACGTGTGCGTCAACAGAATATACTGATAGGGTACCTGAGACCACCGCATTGGATGCCTGCGCATCCTGATGCGTCAACGCGAAAACCCGTGCCTGTCCTCTGCTTGCAATTGGCGGTCCTCTACTAGCAACTGGCTGCACTCTGCCGATAGCTGGCTGTCCTCTGCCTCCGCCACCTCGTCCTCTAGGAACAAACCCTCCATGACCACGGCCTCTCTGTACATGAGCCTGACGCGGAGCAGCAGTAGGTACAATAGGCAACGTCCTCTGGGGTGGAGAAGGTAGAAATGTGACACACGGTACGGCAGTCTCGCCTTCATACGGCTCCGGGCAATCTCGAACACGATGATAAGTACTCCCGCATCAGAAACATCTAGATGGTGTCGTCTGACCCTCCCAGGAATAAGTGCTGAACAACCGGCCTCGCCCCAAGTCCCTTCTACCTGCAAGGTGTCTGTCGCGGTGCCTAAATGGTCGTCTCTGTGCCGGAGTATCAGTAAGAACCCTCTTCGGCCCTGGAACTACCGAAGTCTCTGCAAGTCGCTCCTCGACCAATAAGGCTACGTCTACAGCTGCTGCATACGTCTCGCAATGCTGGGCGCTGATCGCACGGAACAGTGGTGTAAGCAAGCCTCGGATAAATCTCTTGACTCGCATTTCCTCAGTAGCCACTAGGTATGGAGTGTAAACTGATAGCTCGGTAAATAGCACGTTGTACTCTGCCACTGTCATCTTTGGTGTATGGCGCAAGGACTCGAATCTGCGTGCTTGGGCATCCCTGACACTCTGGGGAAGGAAGCGGGCTAGAAATACCATCACAAACTCTGTTCAGGTCATAGGAGGAAGACCTGCTGCTCTGCCCTTCTCGATCGATTCACACCATTTCTACGCAAGACCTTCCAGTCGAAAGCCCGCGAACTCTACCCATCTCGCATCTGAGCATCTGAGTGAACGACATATCCGGGCCATCCTATCAATGAAAGACTGTGGGTCCTCGGCTGCATCGGTGCCCGTGAAGACCGGAGGCTTCAGCCTCATGAACTCTGATAGCGATACTGTAATAACCTCCGTGGCTGCAGGGGCAACTGTCTGTACTGTAGGTACCATCGCGGTCCCCGTAACGGGTGGAGCTACCTCTGGTCGCTGCGCTCGAAGCATCTCAACTAGCGATCCTATCATCTGGCGCATCTCCTGCATACTGGATCCCATCATCTGGCGCATCTCCTGCATACCGGATCCCATCATCTGGTCTGTCGAAGGAGGAACAGTCTGCTCTGGTACAACAGGGGTACTACCCAGATCAGTCCTCGTCTCGAACGAGTCAACTCGAATCTCGGCTCTCGCGGCCGCTCTCTGCGCCCTCGTAGTCTTTGGCGGCATAGTGGCTGAAAGAAGGTAAGATTCGATAAGGATACGGAAATCGAATCGCAAGAATGTATACAATCATGAAGGAATTCCAATCAATAATTCCTAAGGTCGCTTAGGCGGAGTATCGTGTCGTGAGTATACCGCGGAACATGCGCACGCTACGCCACTCTGCTTCAGCTACCTACTCCATCATACCAGGGTCATCCTACACTCCGAAAGAAAAACCTACGCTCTGATACCAACTTTGTCACGACCCAAAGTTCGGCCCGTGACCGGCACTTAACCACATGACGTCTACAGGCGTAACGCGACTAAGTAAGCCGAAACCCAGAAATCAAAACCATTAAAAGTATAGAATGTTGAAAACATTTATTAGAATATTTGTTAAAACATTTAGAAAACTTTAAGTTGTTTAGTAGAATTCTTTAAAGTTCAAGTTATTATCTTAAAATTTTTTGCAGTATTTCCTTTGTAAAAACTAGCCCCGAAATCGGGTACAAGGCAATATATGAGTAAAATGATACACAGTAAGAAATAAGCATCCCAAACGGGAGCAATCACGCCCAACGGCGGAAACAATCACCACAATGATAATATACGACGCCGTAGCGAAGAATGAGTAAAAATATAAAGCTGCATAAATAAAGTCGGCTCACGACAAGCTCGACACCAGAGTACAAAATAATAGACATTGTCCTCACAACTGGTCTCTAAGTCAATACATAAGTAGTAGATGGAGAGTACTAGATACAATAGTATGTACAACTGGAAATAACAGATACTGTATAAAGACCAACCTATCAACAAAAGGGCTAGTACGCCAACTGCAGTAGTATCTGTGTCAAAAGATGTAAGAAAGCAGCCTGCCGCGACTACTCCGAGGGGCAACCTGCAAACACTGTGGCACAACGGGGTGAGTTGCCAACTCGTGAAGTAGATAACATATAAAGGTAATCGCGAGTATGCACGTGCTGCGATACTCTAACCTAAGCCAACAGATACATCTCTATATGATGAACTAGATGAGCAATAATCATGCAACGGTGCGATCTACTAACATCTCTATATGATGAGCATGGTATGCAATAGTCGTGCATAGCAAATGCAATCTAACAACATCTATATAGAGTGAGCAGGTATGCAATAATCGTGCATAGCAAATGCAGTCTAACAACATCTATATAGAGTGAGCAGGTATGCAATAATCGTGCATGTCATATATACTCTAGTGGGCACTACAGATACAGGATGAGATGTAAAATACTGAATGCTAAGCATGGGAATAAATAACAACTACACGGAATATCAACGTGGAAATAATCGGTGTCCATCAATACACCCAAATCCCAGTAAAACTCAGGCACCCTCATCCTCATCGGCCCTCAAATCCTGTAAATCTCATAGAATCGTGAGTGCCCAACATCGGCACTCGAAATATCACAAAATCGTCGTGTCTAGCATCGACACACAAATCCTCAAGTATCGGGCTCCGTCAGCCGGATCGTCCCACGGGCTCCGTCTGCGGAATCGGCCCTCGGCCCCAGCAGTACGTGTCATCCCGTATCCATCTATCGACTCTGGTCGGTATCCTCCGGATAACTGCAAGGTCCAACCAATCACCGGTAGGTAGTGGTCCCTCTGCCAGGCTCACCGTCAGCTGCACAGTGATCCGTTCTCGCCCTGGGGTACCATACCGGGTCCACCGTGTACTCGCAATCGGCCTCGTCCAGCTCCTCAATTCGGGTTCACATATCACACGTCTTGGAACCGAGAAAACGCATGGTGGACGCACTGAAATATCATATCAAGGGAAACCGGGTTTTTAAAACAGTGCATATTTTCTTAAGATAATACCCCGGTTCCCAAATCCAGAAATCACAGAAATCCAAACTCAATGCGTAAATCCATGCAATGTGTCGTATGGCACTAAGAGTAAAAAGGGGACACCGCTCTTTTTAAAAGAATCCAGTTTGAAAATATCTCATGCGGTCCCTATTTTCATGAAATCAAATCAATATCATCCATGTATGTGACATATGTATGTATGTTGGTATGGATGTGCAAATGGATATATACGCGAATATGAGTGTAGCACTCGTATGAATATACAGTGTGCATGTGCGCAGGTATGAAAATATCAATATATGTGTGCACTGATATGAATATACAGTGTGCATGTACGCAGGTATGAAAATATTAATATATGTGTGCACTGGTATGAATATACAGTGTGCATGTGCGCGGGTATGAAAATATCAATATATGTGTGCACTGGTATGAATATACAGTGTGCATGTGCGCAGGTATGGAAATATCAATATATATGTGCACTGGTATGAATATACAGTGCGCATGTGCGCAGGTATGAAAATATCAATATATGTGTGCACTGGTATGAATATACAGTGTACATATGTGCAGGTATGAGAATATCAATATATGTGTGCACTGGTATGAATATACAGTGTGCATGTGCGCAGGTATGAAAATATCAATATATGTGTGCACTGGTATGAATATACAGTGTGCATGTGCGCAGGTATGAAAATATCAATATATGTATATGCCAAAATGCGACAAATCATGACAATCATCAATGATGCGACAATCAAACGATATGTAATTCGTAGCAATCCTATAGTGCAAGTGTCATGGCAATCACTAACGGTGTGAGTGTAACATACAATTAGTGCTCGTGTAGCTTTAACCGTTAGTAACAGTGCAGTGTTCTATATCTACCATTTCTATATGCAATAAGGGAGGTATGCTACGCTAATGCACATGAACATCTACGGCTAAATATCCTATCACACCCTGACGCTTAAGGCCATACAGGCGATTTCTCCGTAGATGTTAAATCTACTCACCTGGTCGCGTGCTACACGTAGCCGACCACTTGCTTCCCTTTCTTTGCGGCGTCCGACGTACCTGCCTGCAAACCTGGAATTTAAACAAAGAATCCATATATATAAGCAAAATTCAACAAAATGCGAAATCGAAATCTAACGAGAAACTCAAGTAGCGAACTAAACGCGCGTGTGTACGATATGCTAACATGTGTGATTACGCGCCTAAAACTATCCCGACACGTCGCGACACGCTGGATCACAGAACCCACTCACGTATCGCGCGTATCGCGCAAAAAAAACATACCTGAAAAACGATATATTGTCCCAGATTTTGACACAGGTGAAAACATACAAAATTGCACATACCACAGACCCTAAAAATATTGCCGACTCCTATAGCCAAAACCCTAACACCTAGCTCCCTCATCTGGCCGCAATTTGCGGCCAGAAGGAATAAACCGGTGGCCCACCTAGGGAGTTGTGCTCCCGTGCTTCGTGTGTGTGGTCTATACCTAGTGTATATACTCCAGTTAACTCAGATTTTCTCTGAAGGAGCCGGGTCACAAGCAGATCACAGAGAGGCCAAGATTTGCTTAAAAATGATATATTTTGCACAAAATGAAACCCTAGGGTATTTTGGTGAAATCTGGGGTTTACTTAGGTTTAAGTGGCCCTAACAACACTTAACTCAGTTAATCTAACCAATAAAATCATCACTTAGCCAAAAGTCCACACAAATCATCATTTTTAGCACAAAAACTCACATTTTATACTAATCGAAGCTATTTCTACACAACTAAGCAAACTAGGAAGTAGGTTTAAGAAATATACCCCACTCTCGACCCTAGGAAGCAGGAGGAAGGAGAAGAAGAAGAAAAGAGCTGCTGCAGTTGCTAGAGCTGCTGTTGGTGCTGCTGAAACTGTTGCTGTTGTTGTTGCTCACTGCTGCTGCTGCCTGCTTACTGCTGCTGCTTGGGCTGATGTTGCTGCTGCTGCTGAGGCTGCTGGGGCTGCTGTTGTTGCTGTTGTAGTGTGTGTGTGTGTGAGTGAGAGAATGAGAGAAGTGAGAAAAGAATGAGAGGCAAGGAAATGATAACACCCAAGTTAAACCCCTTCCTCTCTCTCTCTCTTCATTAAATGTAGGCATGGCAAGGCCATCATGCCATTTCTCTCTCTCTCTCTCTCTCTGTCACGACCCGAAAGTACGGAACGTGACCGGCACTTAGATTACGAAGCGTCTAGAGGCACCACGTGACCTAAGTAAGCCGAAGCCCAGAGATCTAAACCATAAAAGAAGAAAAAGAAGAAAAGAAAAGAAAACAAGTAAAAAAAAAACATCAGCAAATTTTACCAAAAATTTCGGCAGAGTCTCCTCTGTAAAAACTGGCCCCCAAACGGGTACAACAAGTATAATATGAATAAACAATAAAAAGCATCCCCAAACGGGTGCTAGCATCAACGCCAACAGGCAGAAACAACCACAACAAGCACAATAATATACAACGCCAGAGGGCGAGGCTCAAAACTCAAAAGAAAGCAAAACCACCAGATCAGAATAATACAGGCGCGACTCTAAGGTCGAAGTAAAAGACTGGTCCAATAACTTATCAAGTAATACAAATATGGTTGATGGAGCTTACTAGATACAAATGAATGAATAAAAATACAATGGTGGTTCGGATACAAGTGAACCAACCTACCGTGCCAATCGCCCTGAAGAAAAGATGTGCCAACAAGCTGCCACGGGAAACCTGTACATCGAACCTGTAAAGAATTTGGCACAACGGGGGTGAGTTGCCAACTCGTGAGTAGAAGACATCTACAAAAAGAAATCGAATGCACGACGCTATCCTAGGTCATAATAATACACTACTATATCCCAAACATCTAGTAATAGCAGGGTAATACTACGTGTAAGTGCAAATACTCCGTGTCGTGTCAGTGCCTCATATAGGACTAAGTCATATGAAATGAAATGCATGCACCATGAATGTAAAGTCACAAACCCTGAAATCCAGATATATATGTATGAGAACCTTTAGCCGTTATCATAGTAAAGTGTGTATAAGCATCTGAAATCTCAACAATGAAATCCATGGAAATCCGTGTCAAGCATCGACACAACACATGTAACCTCAAGTATCAATATGTCGGGCTCCGTCAGTCTGGATCGGCCCATATCATCAAATCCCACGACAACGGTCGGTATCCTCCGGATATCCGCCGCGCCAGACATCACCGGTAGGTAGCCTTCCCCTGCCAGGCTCATCGTCTACAACTCGATCTTCTTGCCCCGGGGTACCATACCGGGCCCACCATGTACCCGAGACGGTTCATCCACTCCTCGAATCGGGTCTCGAAATCCATCAGAAAACATGAAATACTCATGGTGGACGACACATACATCACGAGAAAACCGCATCTTATTTTAAAAAAAAGGGAAGAGGAGAGAGAGAGAAGTTTTTATATATTTTTGCGGTTTTCCCCAAAAATCCAGAAATCTCATAGAAATCCAAATCTCAAAATCATGAGTACTATATGATAAGTGTCGGCATATGCCCATAATACTGCATGATAACACAAAAATATGAATGCATGAATGTCTAAGTAATGAATGTCATGTCTTATACTTAACATCAGAGAGTGATCACAATACTACATCGGTTTAGTTGTTAACTGATTCTATCAATAAAAGATAATATGATCTAAAGTGTACGTGACATAGCAATTACCGATGATGATGTGTGTGAGCCGGCAAATAAGTGTGCGTGGAATATGCGCATCATCGGTAATGGTGCTGGTGTCCTAACAGGTAAGGTTTATACTATTTATAGCAACATATGTATGAACATGCAACATTATGATTACAGTGTGAAAGTAAAGACGAATGTATATTACCTACTCATTTAATATACTAATACTACTACCACTATATGACTCGAACCTAACCTAGTGTCCATCTAACCTCCTAAGGAAAACTAAACCTAAGAACTAGTCAATAGAAATAAGAGTCTACCTAAGGTCTGAATCAATATCTCTAATAGTCGGCGATCCCGCCTCAACAGCGTCACGTACGTAGTACGGCTTCCTTGAATCAAGAGTGCAGATCAATCATCAAATCTAAGCCTCGTACGGTATAAAATCCATCGTACGGCATCCCAATGTCGGGGTACGGTCAAGTATCTCCTAGGTGTCTCCTCATTCGTATAATGTCGTATGTATCATATTGTGATTAAGTCATACTCATATGATATCGGCATCAGGTCACACCAATATAATGTCGAAATCAAGTTATACATATATCATATCGTAATCAGTCACAAGTTACAGTCCGAGTACTATTCTAGCGTCCCATGTACATCAATATCACCACCACTCTTTGTAATTTATATATTCAAGTTCATTATCTCATTCCCTAATGATCCGCTAACACTTTATTACGACTGTATAGTCAAAAATCACGGCATCAAGCCCAGTTATACTATTTCATCATACCTCGGATATCATATCACATCACTGAATCACCTATATGTGTTGTATATATATGTATATACCTATACCTAGTTCTATATATATACACATACACGTACCCCATGTCGATTTTCAGTGTGTGCGCTGGTGTGTTTCTATCTGAAACCTACGAACCTCTTCCAAGGTACTCATCCTCTGATATAGTTTTCCTAAATCGGTCTAGTCCAGCCTAGGGTCAATACTAGGGTCCTACTAGGGTCACGTCTGGTTTCCTAATGTCAATAAGTACTATTCCTATTCTACGTTGCGGGGATGCTAAACGCCATCCACCCGACTTCCCCCCGTAGATATGCATCTACTCACCTGGTCCATGTCTGCCGAAGACAGTGTCGCCATCCTCCTCTTCATCGCCCGCAGTCCACGTGAGGGTACCTAGACTCAAACATATAAATAGCATCGTAAACCGAATCACATACAAAAGTCAAACGATACGAAGAGCAAGCACAGGTTAAAACCTATGTCCCGTCCACGCAAAAGAACCAAATACCGCTCGATATCGGCGTACAAACTCCGATAGATCGAGATAACATCATCAAACAACTTGTAGTTTTAAAACACATTACTTATATTGTAAAACATGATCAAATTCATCGAAACACTAAAATCGATCAAATCGTCCGTTTTCGAAAAACCCGAAAATGCCAATTTACCGTTTTTCATCGAAACTTGACATTTAAATGAAACCAATGGTCATAAAACTCATTAAATAGCATTACTAGACTATACAAACCATTACTATATTTTTATTACACAATTTTGCATTTATTTGAAATTTCTAGTTTGCAACTTTTAACAATTTTAACATTTTCCAAGCAAAATACCACAATTCCACCTCAAAACATGATTTTGCATAAATTAATCACTTAAACCACAATTTATGATGATAATGATGTAATGAAACTATAATTATATTTTTAATCACATTTATTTAGAAATTCCTAAAATCTAGTTTACAAAATAATAGCATTTTATTACTATTTTTCCAATTATCAAAATAATCTAGTGATCAAACTAGGTTTTTCATTCAATTAATATGCTAATATTCTCACTAAAATTACCATCCAATGATAACACCCTTAATAAGAATTTTATTTTACCCACAACACATTTTAGAAAAAATCTAGTTAGCTAAATAGTTTAAATTAAACAATTTCGATCAACAATTTATTATATCACCACCATGCAAGAATTTTCCACTCTAAAAGATGTTAAACTAGCTATTATAACCCTAATTAATTAACAAAAACCACCTCTTGAATTTTCAAACCCTAACTTGAATTTTAGAATTTGCAACAAGAATTAATCTAATTAATCTAATTATGCTTTAAAAGAAATATCTAATAGAAATAAAACAAAAGAGAAGGATTTATACCTCCACAACCTCATGTCCAAACTTGAAAATGAGCCTAAAAAATACATGCTTTCCCACTCCAAAATCCATGTAGAGAAGAGTAGAGAATAAAGGGTATGAAATAATTAGGTTTTTGTGGAATTTAAATTGGATTTTTGTAGTATTTTTGATGATTTTTGAATAAAAATGAGGTGGAAAATGGGGGGGGGGGGCAGCCATGGTGATGGGGAGGCCGGCCACAATAAGGGGAAGAGGGAGAAACACATGAGAAATAGTGCAGAAACTTCTCCAAAATGTCATCATCTTAATGTCTTTTCATGCTTTATTCATTTTCTTTTAATTCTTTTCTAAAATAACTCAAGAAAGATCTAGAAACAAGGAAAAATTTGCAAATAAATTTTGCATGATACACACTAAATTATAATATGCCATGGTTCATTTTTACAAATTAAAACCATTTAAATTTGTAATTTACACTAATTTAGTGTAAAAATAAAGCTTATGTTAATATTTAAAATAATTAATTTAGGAAAAATATTTTATTAAACCAAAAATTTATAAGTGGCTAAATAAACACTATTTACTAGTAATTTCATAATTAAAATAGATATTTTTAAATTTATAGTGAAAAACAATCACGGTTTGGTTTTACGAAAAATACATTTTACTTTACCGAAAATCCTAAAATTCACTTAAACACTTTTATTTATTTAATTATTTATTTAATTATTTTTAAAATGTTACACTCTGTCCCACCAAGTCAACCATATTCAAATTATTTTCCTTTTCATTTTTAAAAAACAAACAAACACTTAATTAAAACCCAATATGTAACGTTTTGAAAATCGTTTCGGTGAAATTTCGAAAAATCGGTAAAATAAGGGGGTTTTCTGTAAAAAGTCAAAATACAAATATCTTATTATAAAAATTAAATATACATATTCTAGCTATGTAATTGCTATTATTTGGTGTTTATTGAGCCGCTGGTGAAATTTCAAATTTTCTGAAAAAAATATTATTTTATTATTATTTAAGCCGTCACTAATACATTTAATTAGGGAAAATTACAAATTGGAATGAGTTGAAACAAATTTTGTGCATCATAAAACATTAAATAAAATTTTATCATGTGGTTTTTGGAACGAAATCATTTGCCAAAACGGTTTAGAAATTATTGAAGAAAAAAGGCTTTTTTTTAGCGTAAATGGATGTTTGGGGTATTATATTTATCATTTTTCATCACCCCACACCCGTACCCACATCCACACACTCCCATTTACTTCTCCCCTTGAAGAATTCAGCAGCCCACTTCTCCCCCTCAAAAATTTCTCCATCTCATTTGTATGGGTGAAATAGAGTTTATAGGTGTAGGTTAAGATGTATTGTTTTGGAGGCTCATTGTACCTTGATTTGAGGGGGGTTGACTTGACCAATTGTGCACAACACCCACACCATTCCCCCCATCACCCCATGGCTGAAATTCTGCAGCCCTTCCCCCTTCATTTTCCCTCTTTTCATTTCCTTCAATTTAAATCAAAAAATTGCTCCAAAATCCAATTTAAATCTCACAAATTGATTTCCATTCTTCATCCCATTCTCCTTAGCTTTTATAACTTGGATCATGGTGTTATGAAGCCATCATTGGAGGCAAATTCTTCTTGCTAGATCACTAGATTTTAAGGTATAATTTCTACCCATTTAAATTCTTATGTTTAGATTTATTTAATTGAGTTGTTTTAGTGTTAATTTTAGTGCTATTTGCATACTAGTTTTTTTTTAAAAGTTTATGGCTTGAGTTGAATTAGGGTTTTGTTGTTGAAATGGGTTATGATAAATTGTGCATGGTTTTGTGTTGTGGATTAACATCTTAAGTTTGATAGAAAGCTAATTTAGTTGTTAATTCCAAACCATTACTTATAAAATGCCCTAATTAAGTTATTTTGCTAACTAGAGTTTTGGAAAATTATTAAATGCCTTAGATTAAATTATAATTATGGTTTCATGTCATTATAGATAATATATTGAGTGGGTTAATGCTTTTAGTTCATGAAAATCCTAGCTAAATTGTTGTTTGTGCATTTTTGCCATAAATTGTAAAAAAATTGGGTATTTTGTAAACTAGAATTTTGGGGTTAATGGAATTTAATGAGATTAAATTATGGAAATTGTTTTTATGACTTATTTAAGATATTTAATAAGTATTATGGCCACTAGATTTGTTTAAACATCATGTTTTGTACAAAAACGGCGAATTGTGCTTGCTAGATTTTCGGAAAAATGACTTTTTAAGTGAAATTGGGGTTTTTGTGAATTTTAACCTATTTTATATTAAAATTAGTGTTCGTGAATGTGCAAATGAGTGTATTTGGGTTTTTCTCGATGATTTGGCGTTTGTACGCCGACGTCGAGGGTTTTTGGGTTGATTTGTGAAAGCAACCATAGGTTTTGACCTATGTGGGATTCGTGTGTCGTTTTGGTCATGAGTCGGATTTTAATACGATACGGTGCGTTATGATATGTAGGTACCCCATGTGGACTTCGAGACGACAAGCAAGCGCGTGGCGACGTCGGCACCGGCGAACGAGGACCAGGTGAGTAGATTTATATCTACGGGGAGAAGTCGGGTGGATGGCGTATAGCACCCCCGCAGTTCGTGGTGATGTATACGAATACGTATACACACAGATATTGATTATATGTTGTTGAGATTATTGATGATAAGATGGATATTTGGTATTTTTGGATTGGTTTAGTGTAGTTGCGAAACCCTAGAGTAGTGGTCACACTCACACACGCACACGCACACATACTTGCATACATTCTTCTTTTATATGAGCGTATATGGGAGTATATATTTATGTGTTCACATGGGTATGTGACTATGTGTTCATATACTGGATTTGAGGATAGTATTTGGAATTTGAGATGAGTTGATGATATTGGGCCTGAGGCCAGAAGATCGGTGATGTGATTTGGTTCGTATTGAGATACGACATGATGTTTTAGCGGGTCTTTTGACGTAGCAATTCTTACACCTGTATGCATGCTTAGGCGGTATCAGTATTGTACTAGACGTAGGAAATTGTCCCGGATCATGATATTTGATAAAGAAGATACCAGATGAATAGTGTGATTGAATGTGATATTAACCCGTACCCAGATTTGGGGATGCCGTACGACGGATTTACGTACGAGCTATATTGATGATTGATCCGCACTCTTGACTTGGGATGCCTGATTATAGATATGGTATCGGATATGATATTATTGAGGCGGGATCACCGACTATACATATACAGGTATGTATATGTATCGACTCAGATGATAGGCGGTTTCCTTACCTGTAGTTCAGCTTGTTAGTTCAGCCGTATAGTTTACTGTAGTTGTTAGATTAGATTAGACTTCTTACCTATTTCAAAAACTAACGAATCGTGGGCATTTTTAAAGACAGCCCAAGGGATCCTACGGATATTTCAAAAGACGTATCTTTTCATAAAAACACCGTAGCCCCTATTTTCAAAACCCCATGATTCGTGTTATTTCAAAAGGCACCATTTGTAGGACTGATATTAGATTAATGCAGATTAGTTATAGTTGCGTCTAATTTTCAGCTCCCGCTCATTTTTGTGGTCCGCTTCGCATCGCATGCTTATTTTATGTTTCATACTCCATTATTGATATCATGCTGTTAGGACACCAGCACCATTACCGATGATGCGTATGTACCACGTACACTTAATTGCCGGCTCACACACATCTTCATCGGTAATTGCCATGTCACGTACACCTTAGAAAATGTTATTGCTTGACATAGCCTGTTAGCTAATAGTTAGACATGATATTAGTGTACTTGCCTTATATGTTAGTTTAGACATTGTAGTTATTACCTGCTACTTCATGCATACTGTTATTCATTGTTATGCCGCATTCATGGATTCTCATGCATATATTCACTATTTTACGTGTTATTGAGGTTTTGGACTCGGATTTCCATGAGATTTTCTGGATTTGGAGGAAAACCGCAAAAACTTATATGAACTGATTTCTCTCTTTTTAAAATAAAAAGTGCGGTTTTCCCATGATGTATGAGTCGTCCACCATGAGTTTGCCGATGGATTTCGAGACCCGATTCGAGGAGACGGATGAACCGTTTCGGGTACATGGTGGACCCGGTAAGATACCCCGGGGCAAGAAGCGCGTGATGATGACGATGTGAGCCTGGCAGGGGAGCACTACCTACCGGTGATTTTACCCGACGCGTCGGATATCCGGAGGATACCGTCGTGGTCTTGAGATGGATGGTAGGGGCCGGTCTGGACTGACGGCGCCCTAGATATTGAGGTACAGAGATTGTGATACAGAGATATCGAGATATTGGGATTACGTTTTGTGCCGATGCTAGGCACTGTTTTATGCTGATTTCATTATGATACCTCATTTTAAAAATACAAAGGAAATCTCACTAAATTATGGAAACAGTTCTTCATTTACATGTATTCTGTTTTCATGCATTCATACCTCATTCATATGATATATTGCTACCCTTGGGCACTGACACGGGCACATGAGATTACACTCGGGTTAGATATTTACCCTAGCCTTGTTATAGGCTACGTGTTATTCATATATTTGATGATATATTATGATCATTGACCTAGGTTGCGTTATTTATGCGATTTCTGTGCGTAGATATTTTTCTATTCACGAGTTGGCAACTCACCCCCGTTGTGCCCCAGTTTCTTGCAGGTTGCCGTACAGGTTTCATTACGGCTTTGCGGGCTCAGTTTCATTCGGGTGACTTGCTAGTAGGTGGGTTTTTCTTGTATCGTACCCATCATATTACCTTGTATAATATTATTCCGTTGTATCTAGTAAATTCCATCAACCAAACATGTATTTTTTTGAGATAGAGACCAGTGTTGTTTATTCTTTCGACCTTAGAGTTGCTCGTTATATTTCTGGTGGTTTTGAGTTTCCTTTTGAGTATTGATCCTCGCCGTTGGCGTTGTATATTATATTGTTTGTGTGGTTGTGACCGTCGATTGACGAAGAGCTAGCTCCCGCTTGGGGATGCCCTTTTCTTGTTTTCGTATACTATTCATGTTGTATCCCGTTTGGGGGCCTGTATTTACAAAGGAGACTCTGCCGAAATTTTCAGTAAATTTTTGATGTTTTAAAAACCGCATAATTCGGCTTATGCTATTAAAACTACTTGTTTTAAATTGGTTTTCCTTCACTCTACTTCTTTTCTTGGTTTGGATTTCTGGGTTTTCGGTTTACTTAGATTACGTACGCCTCGAGACGTTTCGTAGTTTAAGTGCCGGTCATGTTCCGTACTTTCGGGACGTGACAAAGTTGGTATCAAAGCGTTAGGTTTTAACCTTCGGAGCGTAGGATGACCCTTGGTTGATGGAATAGGTGACTAAAGTAGAGTGACGTACCGTTGGTATGTTCCGCGGCATATTTACGACACGCCACTCCACTTAAGAAGCCTTAGGATGTACATTTCCTTGTTCAGTATTATATTCCTTCCTGATCTAGCCTCATCGTTACCAGTTTGGTTTTGCTGCCACGATTTCGGGCAGGGAGAGATACGGCTAGAGTTGCGGTCAACAGGAGCTCGTCACAAACGAGGACTGACCAGGGCGTGATTCCGGCGACACCCAATTGCAGAGATGTGTCTTTTTACTGTGTTTCCGCGCCACGAGCGTTTGGCGGATCGCCTTTATGAGGTTACTCGGAGGTGCTGATCGACACTAGAGAATTAAGCCAATGATGGAGGCCAGCCAGATTTTGATGACCGTTGGTGTGTTGCTTACTCCTGATGATTGAGGCACGGTTCAGCATGCAGACGAGTGAGCCAGTTATTGCTGCGAACGAAGAGATATCGCCCCAGATGTTGGAGCTATTGCAGTATAAGTTGTACTAAGAGATGATAGAAGGTCGCTAGTCATCGGGGATGAATGACTAGGACATGTGGATCGTTCGCCTACCGCGATGCGAGGTCATCAGATAGATTGATTCCAGCTAGAGACGACTTCACGCGGAGACGTTGGGAGTCGACAGAGACGATCGAATGTCAGAAACCTATTATTCCAAGTTTAAAGTAGTCAGAAAGACATGCAGGCAATTCTATGGTCCCTCTAGAAGAATGAAACCCTAACTCGACTTAATGACCGTGTGAAAGCCTTTGAACCTTCGGGTTTGCGGCGGTTCTACGGCGCCATTAGTGAGGCTTGGATTTGCCCTTCTACGGCTGGACCACCGATGCTGTGGTACGTACTCGATACTATTATACTGTACCCAAGATGTTGAGCTCTTGGGGGATTATGAGGTTTTGACGACTCGATTGGATGGCTCGACTTAATTCGGATGCTAGGTGGTGAGATGCATTTCTTGGGAGACTCCCGATACGAGGATAGCCGTTGGAGCTCAGTCCATGCAACCACGACGAGACAAGTCCGAAACGGTCGACCTTGGAGAAAAATGGAGTAAGCGGTGCGTACGAGATCTTGATAAGATGATGTTCTACTCCGCCGACATCATAGATGCGATACGCATGCCGAGGCATTATACTTGGATATACCTTCCAGAAGGAGTCGCGATGAGTATGCAGCCGTTCCGGAACAAGGAGCAGATATAGTAAAGGACGATGACTCCCGGACAGTTGGCAGAGATGAGACTGGAAGAGACCTTGAGTAGGATTCCTTTCAGGACAATGCTGCAATGATATTTGCACCTAGGATCAGATGTGTCACGTGCATTTAGAGTGCCAGAGGCCGACTCCAGTGACATGTTGCTTTATGAGTGGTCGTGCGGATTGACCGAGAGATGACCAGAGAAGTGCCAAAACGGAATCATCCCCATTAGCACACCTGACAGGGCCGATGAGCCGATGGACCGAAAGATTGGTAATTCACAGTGAAGACCTTGACCCAGGAGTGGTCATGGTTACGCACGCCAGCAGGACAGAGTTCATGATCATCGACGAGACGTCCCACTAGTGACCGCGACAGTTGGCCGAGATTCTTAGAGAATGCGCTTGAGCAGTACTATTCCGCCATTATTGATTACGATGTTTTGGGTGATTTATTCGTATGATTTGATTTTGATGATTGAGGATTTATGATCTTTGCACAGTGTTGCACTTGATATCGTTTTCGTGCTTCAGTTTCACATGTTTGTGATTTTACGATTTTAAACAGTTGAGTTGGTTTTGTGCGTATGCATGCACATGATTTCGTTCCTGCACTCGGTATAGTTTATATATGCTTGCAGTGCAGTGATACGCCTTTTATGCACTTAGATGCACTGGACTTCGATTTCGATTGTGATACCCGATATTTGTTTTGTGCACCTTGTGCACCTGATTGATTTTGCGCACGTTCGGCGCTTGATATTGGATTTCATGATTTCGTGCACGATAGATGCACCTGATTTTGCTGTCAGGCACACATGTTGCCTACGACAGATGTTTCGTGCACACCCGATGCATTTAGATGTTGTTTCTGTGCGCATGTATGGCACATTCATGGATTTTGATTTCCATGCGCACCAGACGCACGTAGCATTCATGTGCATATTTTGGGATTGATTTCATATAGAGCAGTACGTTTTTATGATATTGCTATGTATTTTCGTACTGAGCAGGACTAGTCAGAGGACAGTACCTGAATATATTTTGCATGCATTGATAGTTATTGAAGGGATTTCCAAAAAGCGAGCTATAGCCTCAGTATTTACCTACGTGTCTGATATGACACGAAATGTTTAAAACAAGGAGACCCTTCTAAATTGTTTCCAAAACGGCGGAACGTACATTTCAAACAAATGTATATATGTATATAGTTATTTTCTTATGATAGACGTCCGCCACTGTGCAGTGTTATACGCGTTGCACAGCGACTTAAAGAGATTTGGCATGCATTTCCTTCAGATACTTACAGATATAGATTCGATGTTTACATGTATAGTTTTGAGTTATATCATATTGGTTTGATTTAGATTTGGCATTGATGTCTTCTCCATGACTCCGATGATTGCGGGATGCTTGACGGAGTTTTGATTTGAGTTATATACTCATTTTTCAAGCGCATGCGCTGCGCTACGATTTGTTTTATGTAGTTACAATTTCGGAGCCCCGACGACTTGATGGTTTTTCTTAGATGTTTTAGTATTTGGGGGAGTTTGAATTTAAATTCGGGGACCGAATTTCTTTAAGGGGGGAAGATTGTAACGTTTTGAAAATCGTTTCGGTGAAATTTCGAAAAATCGGTAAAAAAGGGGGTTTTCTGTAAAAAGTCAAAATACAAATATCTTATTATAAAAATTAAATATACATATTCTAGCTATGTAATTGCTATTATTTGGTGTTTATTGAGCCGCTGGTGAAATTTTAAATTTTCTGAAAAAAATATTATTTTATTATTATTTAAGCCGTCACTAATACATTTAATTAGGGAAAATTACAAATTGGAATGAGTTGAAACAAATTTTGTGCATCATAAAACATTAAATAAAATTTTATCATGTGATTTTTGGAACGAAATCATTTGCCAAAACGGTTTAGAAATTATTGAAGAAAAAAGGCTTTTTTTTAGCGTAAATGGATGTTTGGGGTATTATATTTATCATTTTTCATCACCCCACACCCGTACCCACATCCACACACTCCCATTTACTTCTCCCCTTGAAGAATTCAGCAGCCCACTTCTCCCCCTCAAAAATTTCTCCATCTCATTTGTATGGGTGAAATAGAGTTTATAGGTGTAGGTTAAGATGTATTGTTTTGGAGGCTCATTGTACCTTGATTTGAGGGGGGTTGACTTGACCAATTGTGCACAACACCCACACCATTCCCCCCATCACCCCATGGCTGAAATTCTGCAGCCCTTCCCCCTTCATTTTCCCTCTTTTCATTTCCTTCAATTTAAATCAAAAAATTGCTCCAAAATCCAATTTAAATCTCACAAATTGATTTCCATTCTTCATCCCATTCTCCTTAGCTTTTATCACTTGGATCATGGTGTTATGAAGCCATCATTGGAGGCAAATTCTTCTTGCTAGATCACTAGATTTTAAGGTATAATTTCTACCCATTTAAATTCTTATGTTTAGATTTATTTAATTGAGTTGTTTTAGTGTTAATTTTAGTGCTATTTGCATACTAGTTTTTTTTTAAAAGTTTATGGCTTGAGTTGAATTAGGGTTTTTTTGTGGAAATGGGTTATGATAAATTGTGCATGGTTTTGTGTTGTGGATTAACATCTTAAGTTTTATAGAAAGCTAATTTAGTTGTTAATTCCAAACCATTACTTATAAAATGCCCTAATTAAGTTATTTTGCTAACTAGAGTTTTGGAAAATTATTAAATGCCTTAGATTAAATTATAATTATGTTTTCATGTCATTATAGATAATATATTGAGTGGGTTAATGCTTTTAGTTCATGAAAATCCTAGCTAAATTGTTGTTTGTGCATTTTTGCTATAAATTGTAAAAAAATTGGGTATTTTGTAAACTAGAATTTTGGGGTTAATGGAATTTAATGAGATTAAATTATGGAAATTATTTTTATGACTTATTTAAGATATTTAATAAGTATTATGGCCACTAGATTTGTTTAAACATCATGTTTTGTACAAAAACGGCGAATTGTGCTTGCTAGATTTTCGGAAAAATGACTTTTTAAGTGAAATTGGGGTTTTTGTGAATTTTAACCTATTTTATATTAAAATTAGTGTTCGTGAATGTGCAAATGAGTGTATTTGGGTTTTTCTCGATGATTTGGCGTTTGTACGCCTACGTCGAGGGTTTTTGGGTTGATTTGTGAAAGCAACCATAGGTTTTGACCTATGTGGGATTCGTGTGTCGTTTTGGTCATGAGTCGGATTTTAATATGATACGGTGCGTTATGATATGTAGGTACCCCATGTGGACTTCGAGACGACAAGCAAGCGCGTGGCGACGTCGGCACCGGCGAACGAGGACCAGGTGAGTAGATTTATATCTACGGGGAGAAGTCGGGTGGATGGCGTATAGCACCCCCGCAGTTCGTGGTGATGTATACGAATACGTATACACACAGATATTGATTATATGTTGTTGAGATTATTGATGATAAGATGGATATTTGGTATTTTTGGATTGGTTTAGTGTAGTTGCGAAACCCTAGAGTAGTGGTCGCACTCACACACGCACACGTACACATACTTGCATACATTCTTCTTTTATATGTGCGTATATGGGAGTATATATTTATGTGTTCACATGGGTATGTGACTATGTGTTCATATACTGGATTTGAGGATAGTATTTGGAATTTGAGATGAGTTGATGATATTGGGCCTAAGGCCAGAAGATCGGTGATGTGATTTGGTTCGTATTGAGATACGACATGATGTTTTAGCGGGTCTTTTGACGTAGCAATTCTTACACCTGTATGCATGCTTAGGCGGTATCAGTATTGTACTAGACGTAGGACATTATCTCGGATCATGATATTTGATAAAGAAGATACCAGATGAATAGTGTGATTGAATGTGATATTAACCCGTACCCAGATTTGGGGATGCCGTATGACGGATTTACGTACGAGCTATATTGATGATTGATCCGCACTCTTGACTTGGGATGCCTGATTATAGATATGGTATCGGATATGATATTATTGAGGCGGGATCACCGACTGTACATATACAGGTATGTATATGTATCGACTCAGATGATAGGCGGTTTTCTTACCTGTAGTTCAGCTTGTTAGTTCAGCCGTATAGTTTAGTGTAGTTGTTAGATTAGATTAGACTTCTTACCTATTTCAAAAACTAACGAATCGTGGGCATTTTTAAAGACAGCCCAAGGGATCCTACGGATATTTCAAAAGACGTATCTTTTCATAAAAACACCGTAGCCCCTATTTTCAAAACCCCATGATTCGTGTTATTTCAAAAGGCACCATTTGTAGGACTGATATTAGATTAATGCAGATTAGTTATAGTTGCGTCTAGTTTTCAGCTCCCGCTCATTTTTGTGGTCCGCTTCGCATCGCATGCTTATTTTATGTTTCATACTCCATTATTGATATCATGCTGTTAGGACACCAGCACCATTACCGATGATGCGTATGTACCACGTACACTTAATTGCCGGCTCACACACATCTTCATCGGTAATTGCCATGTCACGTACACCTTAGAAAATGTTATTGCTTGACATAGCCTGTTAGCTAATAGTTAGACATGATATTAGTGTACTTGCCTTATATGTTAGTTTAGACATTGTAGTTATTACCTGCTACTTCATGCATACTGTTATTCATTGTTATGCCGCATTCATGGATTCTCATGCATATATTCACTATTTTACGTGTTATTGAGGTTTTGGACTCGGATTTCCATGAGATTTTCTGGATTTGGAGGAAAACCGCAAAAACTTATATGAACTGATTTCTCTCTTTTTAAAATAAAAAGTGCGGTTTTCCCATGATGTATGAGTCGTCCACCATGAGTTTGCTGATGGATTTCGAGACCCGATTCGAGGAGACGGATGAACCGTTTCGGGTACATGGTGGACCCGGTAAGGTACCCCGGGGCAAGAAGCGCGTGATGATGACGATGTGAGCCTGGCAGGGGAGCACTACCTACCGGTGATTTTACCCGACGCGTCGGATATCCGGAGGATACCGTCGTGGTCTTGAGATGGATGGTAGGGGCCGGTCTGGACTGACGGCGCCCTAGATATTGAGGTACAGAGACTGTGATACAGAGATATTGAGATATTGGGATTACGTTTTGTGCCGATGCTAGGCACTGTTTTATGCTGATTTCATTATGATACCTCATTTTAAAAATACAAAGGAAATCTCACTAAATTATGGAAACAGTTCTTCATTTACATGTATTCTGTTTTCATGCATTCATACCTCATTCATATGATATATTGCTACCCTTGGGCACTGACACGGGCACATGAGATTACACTCGGGTTAGATATTTACCCTAGCCTTGTTATAGGCTACGTGTTATTCATATATTTGATGATATATTATGATCATTGACCTAGGTTGCGTTATTTATGCGATTTCTGTGCGTAGATATTTTTCTATTCACGAGTTGGCAACTCACCCCCGTTGTGCCCCAGTTTCTTGCATGTTGCCGTACAGGTTTCATTACGGCTTTGCGGGCTCAGTTTCATTCGGGTGACTTGCTAGTAGGTGGGTTTTTCTTGTATCGTACCCATCATATTACCTTGTATAATATTATTCCGTTGTATCTAGTAAATTCCATCAACCAAACATGTATTTTTTTGAGATAGAGACCAGTGTTGTTTATTCTTTCGACCTTAGAGTTGCTCGTTATATTTCTGGTGGTTTTGAGTTTCCTTTTGAGTATTGATCCTCGCCGTTGGCGTTGTATATTATATTGTTTGTGTGGTTGTGACCGTCGATTGACGAAGAGCTAGCTCCCGCTTGGGGATGCCCTTTTCTTGTTTTCGTATACTATTCATGTTGTATCCCGTTTGGGGGCCTGTATTTACAAAGGAGACTCTGCCGAAATTTTCAGTAAATTTTTGATATTTTAAAAACCGCATAATTCGGCTTATGCTATTAAAACTACTTGTTTTAAATTGGTTTTCCTTCACTCTACTTCTTTTCTTGGTTTGGATTTCTGGGTTTTCGGTTTACTTAGATTACGCACGCCTCGAGACGTTTCGTAGTTTAAGTGCCGGTCATGTTCCGTACTTTCGGGACGTGACACAATAACTTAATTCAATTTAAAATTAGCTTAAGGAAAAATGGTTAGTTCATCATGGTTGCTAATCATGGTCTAACCCCATATTAACCCTAGTTTACATGCACATGCGTGTGCAAGCCTAGGAAAATTCTAATAAAATATTCATTAAATTTGATAAAATATTTGAAAATCAATTTGGTAAACTTTTTATTAAAAACCATATATTAAAATATAATTATCCATTAAACACATCCTAAGGTGTTACAATGAAGTACTTATCTGAAATGACGGAGGGCTACGACAGGTTTTTATGATAACCCTTTACGTAATGAACTTGATATCATTGTAGAATCAAATGTTTTAAATGGAGTGTTTTTGAGTCCTTTTGCTAGTTTTGCTAAAGAGGTCACTCCCGGTGAAGGGATATCAGCTCTTTCCTCATCGAATGAGGTGCATGATATTTCACAAATACCACTATGCAAAGTAAGAACTAGAAAAGCAATAAAAAGGCAAAACCGAGGGTTGTAGCATATGCCAATTATTGCTAAAGAGGTCACTCCTGGTGAAGGGATCTCGGCTCTTTCCTTATCGAATAAGATGCTGGATGTTCTACAAGGAACACCGCTATGCAAAGAAAAAACTAGAGTTACCTGTTTTTGAAAATTAGATTCTACAACATCTTTAGGTTTTTTTTATTTCATTAATCTCATTAATGAAGTCCCATCATTTAAGTTTACCTAAACATCACAGATAAATACAACGTATGCTTATGCCATCCGCATTCGCCTCGATGTCCCCTCATGCACCGTTAGGTTAGGTAACTAACGGCAGAGCGGGGCAGTGCTAGCGCTGGTGTAAAATATAAGCAACGTCTATATAATATATCATATATACTATATCCTGTATTCATCTCAACATATATCAAATGATCACATCACAGATATCGCAGCAGATGAAACATATGAAATATTGGATATATTAGGAGGTACGTGTTTTATTGCGAGCCTGTATAAAACACGGATTCCACGGTCGTGATGAATAGCCAATCCCACACCTCTAGACCCCTACGAGAGCGGCAAGCAACCCTACCAATTCTAGAGTTAGTACACCCGGTCTCGACTCCTTGAGATGGTCTCCCACTGGACCCTAGAACCCGGTTACTTGTGCTCCCCGTCTTGGGTCTATCATAATGCGGAAAAGTAAATAATATACAATGGTGACATCATCCTCAACCCGGAAGTGCCCCAATAAAAGAATATTACATACAATGATTTTTACATGAATGAAAATAAAAACCCTCATCTCACATAAAACCCCCGGCTATTCAAAACACGACGATCCAATATAACATATCACAGTAACACATAACATCACATATCATCAACGTAAGTAAATATGCGTATCCCAATTGTTGTTGATGTATAGCAACGAAACCGGTGATACACCACATATTATACTTACGGTCGCAGAAAAGAAAAGTGAAAAACTACAACAGTTGGAATCCGGAACCTTCTTAGACATCACATGCCTAACCAAATGAATTCCTTAGACATCGGATGCCTAACATTTATAAACCCCGCATTTTAGTCTTGATCTCGAAAAAAAATTTCAACATCTACTCGGGCAATTCAACAAGATTCCCGACATCCTGATCGAATGCTCGTCGGAAACTTTAGTAGACGGCTGCACCCCCGATGCCGTCGACGAAGTGCATTAAGGAGGAACACCACTGCCGCGAGCACCCGAACAGATGCTTTTGGCAACGGGGTTCTCCTACAGTCACTTGGTCGGGGATATGGGGCGTGGCTATCTATTAAGTTTACCCGTCGAGTATCCGCATACGCTACGTGATTGCGACGGACTTTTGATCACATCAAAATCCCGTGGCAACCGATCAACTGAGACCAACTTGCTAGATTTATAACATTCAAATTAGTTATCTCATAACTACATGTGGATTCCAAATATTGTATCACATTACAGAAAATGTTAGACGACGTTAAACATTCCGATTGAATCAACAAACACCCAAAATTTCCCTATTTGCTCAACACTTGAACTTAGTTTAAAAGCATCCATCACATGCCACAGTACCAATGGACCAGCCGTAGAAGGGTCAAATCAATGCCTCTCATGTGGCAACACCGAACTGCCACAAACCATAGGGTTTAGAGGCGGTTCTGACGGTCACATAATTGAGTTAAGGTTTTTGTTCTTCTAGAAGGTCCACCGTGTTACTTGCACGATATTTGAATGTTCCTTAACTAAGGAAAAATCCAACATTTGGAAATTTTCCGGCAGGGAAAAAAGTGAGTTATTGATATCCGTTCGAACTTTTTAACACTGCTTAATCAAACCGAAACAAAGCTAGAATTGTGAATACGAAACACTCCGAATTACCTTTATTGTAAATAAATATCTCATGCAAATTTAGCAAAAATAAATAACACCTGAAGTACCAAACCCTAGAGATTAGAACACCACCCAAAACTGGAGCTGAAAACCCATATAGGGGCCGGCCAGCTCGGAAATCCAAGCCATGTGCTCGGCCAAAATCCGAGCACATGGGTCCAGGTTTGGGCTATGTTCTCTATGTATCACATACATGATTCTGGACTTGTTTGGAAAATTTTTAGAGCTCATTTAAAAATCGACAGAAACTAGGGTTTTGCATCGGTGTTTCGGAGTTGTTTCGGTTTCGTACACTTATCCATCTAATTCTCTAGCTAGGCTCTGATACCACTGTTGGGTTACCTACAGTGGCAGCAAGGTTTCGGGTAGCATCTCACATGCCAATTTCAAATTTTGCCATTATAGATAACCCAAACCTAGATCATTAACTAGAGAATCAAACCAAAACTAGCATGTTAACACTTTAACATCTAAGAGTTAGGGATTACAACCTTTGTAGTCCGTTCCTTTGCTTCATAAGCTCCGAGTTGAGATCCCTTCGCTGCGATCATCAAGTACCCGTACTCTAGAGAGGCTCCATGAAGAGAATGATGCAACCTTGCTTCTAATCTTCAAAAACTAAGATGATCCACCTTGAAGAAACACTAACCCAAGCTCTCACTTCACTAATCAAGTATTAGTGAAGCAAACACCCTAATCTAAGTGGCTAGAATAGATGAGGATGATGAAGTAGGAATTTTGCTTTCTTTTGTTTTTAATTTCTCACAAAACATCCATCACCAATGAAAATCTAGAACGCTTTTGGAGCGAGCAAGAAGAAGATGAAGTTGTGATGAATGAATTAATTGTTGAGGTTAGAAATGCAACCATGGTTTAATATGTGTCATGGCTAAATCATGTAGAGAATTAACCATAGGCTAGGGTTAAACTTAGGTTAACAAATATCAAGGATAAAACAAAGAGGGTGGACAAAGTCAAAGGATCATGAAGCTTCCTCAAAGCTTATCCAAAAGAAAATGAATTATCCATAATAAAATGTTAACCCTAATTTAAAACCCTAGCATGGTTTAAACTCTAAACCATAGTTGCATTTGTAACCCTAACATGTTACAATATTATATATCACATATACAATATTTTGTAACAAAAGAAACTAATACAATTAACATATATCACATATATATCAATGTATCAACATGTGAGAAAAAGAATCTTTAGGTGAGCTTATATTAGTTAAATGTAATGTAATATATCAAATATATAATTATATATTAAATTATCGAATCAACACTTGATCCGATAATCCGTCTATTTATCAAATTACCAACTAATATAATCTGTATCAGTTCATCAAATCAACACTTGATCCGATGACCCGGCTATA
This sequence comes from Agapanthus africanus, assembly GCA_030015575.1. Taxonomy (NCBI): domain Eukaryota; kingdom Viridiplantae; phylum Streptophyta; class Magnoliopsida; order Asparagales; family Amaryllidaceae; genus Agapanthus; species Agapanthus africanus. The sequence goes on from CM057343.1 coordinate 358,717,892, forward strand.
TCACATATACCCGGCCGATATCACATATCGCGAGAATTGAATACGGTATCACATACATGTTAGTGTATATGCCCTAGAGGACATTACTGTATCATACTAGTTTGTATATTACTTAATGGATGCTTGGGATATTCACCTTGTATATACAATCTTGCTCAAAATAGTAGTATGCTACTTGGTTTGTTTCTACTTCAATGTGTACATGTGTTTATTTTAGTATATCGCCTATACACATTAGTAGAGCCCTTAGGATCTTTGCTTGATTACCAGCGATGTAATGGCCGTCACACTAGTGGGGCTGGGTAATCTATAAGCACATCCTTATGCAGGTCCCTGGTCGCAGGACTATCGAGACAGGGCATCGATACTCCGGAGTAGACCAGCGCATGCGCTTCTCATCCCAGTGTGGGAGACGGTCTGTCCCACAGCCGTCAGTACGTCGTACTTGAGATAGTATGTGGGTGCTCGTTAGGTTACGGGTACACTGGACAGGACTCGTCGGGAACTGACTAGTTGGTATTATACCTATCGTCAGTTATCAGTTCCCAGGTGACATGAGTACAGCTTAGTCCGCTGACTTGACACTGTCACTTCGCCTTGGGTGTGTTCCCACTGTACTTTGATCACTACCCTACCACGGCTCAAAGGAGTCGTGCAAACAGGTAGTGGTTGGGTGCAGTCCCGAAGCACTTGGAGGCAGTGACGGTTAGACAGGATTCGTCTCTCCCGGTATTGGGGGTTGACATCGCGCTGTGTCTAGGAGAGCCATTACACGAGTAGTCCCTGGCCAGGGCAAACGAGATATACTGGTAGGTTTCCAGCGTTATCTCAGGGTGTTTTGGGCTTCGCTCCGGCACGACTTGTACCGCTATTGGGGGACTGACGTTTACCGCCCCCTAGGCCCGCCATGCGATGTATCAGACGAACAGACCGGACTGTACGGAGAATGTCACACTCAGGCTCAGTAGGAGTTCAGATGGGTTTCGCCTCGTCGGTCTTCTTGTCGGCATTACCTGGGGACCGTTACGCACAGCTAGTGCCGCTTGCGGTCTGTGGTTAAACCCACTGCCAGCATAGTGTCGAGTCTTTAGAGTCCCACACAGAAAGCTTTTCGCCTTTAGGCAAAAGAGTAGAGGTCGCATGGTATTGCGACAGGTCGCATGGTTTTGCGACAGGGTTCGGTCACATCCGTGCACTTGTGCACGTACAGTGTCCGGACAGTTTACACTAGCGGGCTTTGGTTTAAGCCAGATCCTAGTGTACCTTATGGGATTGGATTTATCCAGTTTGCATTCGTGTTCCTCGGAACGAGGATGCGGGTGTGTATGCACAGTTGACAGGGAGACAGAGGCAGCGGATTCTCATTAGGGTTGTTGACAGTTGACCGTTGACTTTTTGACTTTTTGCTCAACCCTAATGAGAATATGATATGCGATTAACTATTATATTAATTAAGTATTATGGTGACTTGGTTGTTGACTTTTGTTGACCTTGTTGACTTGTTGACTTTTGTTGACTTGTTGACTTTGTTGACCGGTTGACTAGGCTTGACTAGTTGACCATCATGATAACCATGGTTATCATTTCATGCCAAAGACTTTTACTTGCTTGTTCATTTGAGTAAAATGAGTGCATGACATGATAAGGTTATGGTTGCTTCAACCATCACATAAGACTTTTGTTGATATGATGAGTTATCATTGCTTTGGATTATGAGAGGGTGAGAGACAAAATACTTGCTCATGCTTTCTTGCTCATTCTCTCTCTTGTTCTTGAGCTCTCCTCTTGCTCTCACCCTCAACCTCTTGCTCCCTCTCTTGATCTATGGTTCTCTTGTCTCATGAGTTGAGAATCAAGAACCATAGATAAAATCCCATTCTAAATCTTCTCTACTCATTCTAGTTCACTAGGTTTAGCAAACCAAGTGAACTAGTTTCTTCAAAGAACGAAGAAGGAGCCAAAGGTTGGAGCTTTCAAGTGGATCTATCTTCGGCGTACGGAGACGACGAGAAGGAGCCATCGCACCACCATCGGAGCTTGAAGAGAAGGAGTTCAAGTCTAGCTAGGTATAACCATCTCCATCCGAGTAGCTAACTCTCTTTAGCTAAGTTTGCTAGTTTTAGTTTAGTCAAAGATCCCGACTTTGCTTAGTCCATGTTGCCCCTTGCGCTAAAAATTTGATTTTTATACCGTTTCCGCTTCCCCGTAAGAACCGGGGGTCGCAACGTGGACTTACAGTGGTATCAGAGCCTAACTAAACTTAAACTAGCTTGGTAGTAAAGTGTAACGAAGTTCGGAACCGGAAAAATCCAAAAACCTAACTTTTACAAAACCTGAGTTTCTGTTGAAAATTTTTCTGGTCAAAATGAAAAACTTTATACTCCTAAATTCGGCTCAGGGTTTTGTGTGAACACCCATGAAAAACGGTCCACTGTTTCGTTCAAACCGCCGCGCTTCCGCTGCACGAGGTAGGCATTTGCCGCGGAAGCGCCGCGGTTTGTCGTCTTCTCTGCATCGTTTTTCGTGCAGTGTGTGTCTATGTTGGTTTTGGGATTTTTGGAATATATTATATGTGCCCAGATTTTCCAGAAAAGAAATTTCCTTTTGGGGTCCTATAATTCCGTATTTTTTCCGAACTTCATTGCACTTTGACTATGATGGTTATATCTGTGATGTTTGCATGTATTGAACGTCGGCTAATCGCTATAAGTCGATTGGTCGGGGTTATACATGATCTGTAATGTGCTGAAATGTGTATATAAATATGTTGGATTGTCGCGGGTGAATAGCCGGGGGTTGTGAGACGAGAGTTTTCTTTTCTTGCAATTCATGTAAATTTGTAAATTGATGTAATAATTATTTGTATGGCCGCACAACCGGGTCGGGGTTATAGCCGTCATTGTATAATTTCTTTTTACTGTTTTTTGCTCCTAGGATAGACCCATGGAGGGGTGCACAAACTACCGGGTATGCCGAAGTGTCGAGTGGCCTACTCATGGAGATGAGGGAGGTTGCTACGCTTCGGGTACTTGGCGGGTAGTTTGCCGCACCCGTAGGGGTCTTGGGTGGGGTTTTGGCTATTCACCGCGACCGTGTTATCTGTTTTTGTTACAGGCTCGTACAAATTACAGATTGCTAGTATATCCAATGTATTTATCTGAGATCTGAAATGTTTATCATTGCAGTATATCTATATATGATATTATTTAGGCGTTGCTTATGTTTTACAGACGCGCTAGCCCAGCCCCCGCTCTGTCGTTAGTTAAGTAACCTAACGGGTAATGACGGGGCCCCGTGGCGAATGCGAATGGCATAAGCGTACGTCATATTTTGGTTGTTTTCTGCAATGGTAGGATTAAATGATGGGACGCATTAAAAGAACTAATGCAAGAATATCACGCATTAAAAGAACTAATGCAAGATAATAAACCAAGTTAAAGTCGTTGGAACACTTTCGAAAAACCACTCGGTTCTTTTCAAAACAAACTTTTATAATACGGAGATTGAGCCACTCCATTTAAAAGCTATCTCGTTCCATCGACCAAATCAAGTTCACTACGTTCACGGTTTTGCCAAAACCATCCGTAGCCCTCCATCATTTCAGTTAAATATTCGGTAGTATTCAAGCTATGTATTTTGACCTCACGCCAAGGCATAGTGATTGGTAGCTGCCGGATATTTATCTGTTGCATAGATAGAATGCGTTGGTTTGAGACAGTCGTACTGCCATTTTGGCCTACGTCAAGGGTATGTACGGGTGGGTTCAAATTAACCTGGATAATGATGGGACGAACTTGACATGTGACTTATGACATTTTGACCTCACGCCAAGGTCATAAGAGCATGGGGCAAAAATCCACATCGGGAGTTTCATAAGTACTGAAACTTGCTAGATTTGCATACCATTTGGAGTGTGATGATTCTGGTAGGATTCCTTCAGTTTCGTCACGCGATGATATTTGGATCCCGATCCTACTGTGAGTATATGCTACTCCTCGGGAAATTTCTCACTTAACGATCAATGCTATAAACCTAGTAGGTGCCTAGAAAGGTGTTAGCGGGGCTACGCCCCCAGGGAAAAGAGGTTCTCTAATTAAGGAACTTCGCGAAAGCGTTGGAAAACCTCCCTCGAAGTACCAACACCGGCTTGGCTGAACGGTTAAGCAAGTATTGTACGGTGGGATTGATCCTGACTAATTCTTCCTTTATGGTTTGAGGAGGGATTCGAGAAACAGTGGGAGCCATCCTGTTTAGACGAACTAAAAACCACTCTAAACTTACAAGAGCATCATGCTGAGTGTTTCTTCTTCTCTCTCCTAATTGCAGCGACCAATCAACATGACTGGACTTAAGTTACTCCTAGATAAAAACAAACTGACAGGGCCAAACTACAAAGATTGGCTCAGGAATGTCAAGATAGCAATCACTTATGACAAGCTGGGGTATCTTCTTACCACCAAAGCTCCCCCTGTCCCTGGTCCAACTTCCAGCATCGCGGATAAGGAAATCCGCAAGACTTGGGAGATTGATAGCGCGAAGGCCAAGTGCCTCCTGCTTGCCTCGATGGACAACGAACATCAGAGGAGGCATGAGAATATGGACATGGAATCCATATTGCTTCATACAAAAGAACTGTATGGAGAGCAATCTCGTATCGCAAGATACGAAGTGTCGAAAAAGTTATTTTCGACAAGAATGGCCGTCGGATCATCAGTAGCCGAGCACGTGCTAAAGATGATCGGCTTCATTGAGGAGCTCGCTGACCTAGGGATCACATTGGAGAGTGAGCTATATACGGATATAGTTCTCCAGTCCCTTCCTTCCACTTACGCCCAGTTTATACTGAACTTCAACTTACAAGAAAAAGAGGTTGAACTTTCAGAGCTCCTCAACATGCTGAGGAGCGCAGAGGGCACCCTACAGAAAGGTAGGGATACATCCACTTTGTTTGTAGGAGGATCATCTTCTTCTAGGTCCAAGGCGAAAGCCAAGGGAAAGAAGAAGAAGGCCCCCGCCAAACCAAGGGGCGGTGTTAGTAAAGTGGATACGAAGGGAAAAAGTAAAGCAACAAATATAGCGGGGAAGCTTGTGGATAAGGAAGAATGCTTCTATTATCATAAGAAAGGACACTGGAAGAATGATTGCAGGGCCTGGAAGGCCAGAACACAGGAATTGAAGCAGGTTGCAGCTTCAGCTTCAGGTGTGTATGTTATTGAAAATTGTCTTTCAATAAACTCTACTTCCTGGGTATTGGATACCGGATCAGGATCTCATATCTGTAATTCTTTGCAGGCGTTGAGAAACCGTAGGGTTTTGAAGGCAGGTGACATGACCCTCAAAGTTGCGAACGGAGCTAGCATGGATGCTAAAGCCGTGGGGGACTATCACCTGGGAATGTCAGATGGACATGTTTTGGTTTTGCGTAATTGCTTTTTTGTACCCAACGCAACTTGTAATATCATTTCTGTATCTTTAGTTTCTAAAGAAGGTTATGAATTTGCGTTTGTAAGTAATGTTGTAAACATTCACCTTAATCAAGTTTTGATTGGGTCAGGTACATTGAGTAATGGTATATACGTGTTAAACCAACCACAGATTTTCAACGTCCAGAATACACACAAAAGAAAGTCTCCGGAAATGAATCAGACTTTCTTATGGCATTGTAGATTGGGTCACATCAATGAGAGAAGGTTGACTAAGTTACATACAGAAGGATATTTGAATGCGTTCGAATATCAATCGTATGCCACTTGTCAATCTTGTCTCAAAGGAAAGATGACAAAGACTCCGTTTACTGGACAAGGAGTAAGAGCGAGCGAGCTCTTGGGACTCGTACACAGTGACGTGTGCGGTCCAATGTCTACACATGCCCGAAGCGGACATTCTTACTTCATTACTTTTATGGATGACTTCTCAAGGTACGGTTATGTCTTCTTGATGAAACATAAGTCCGAGGCCTTTGGAAAATTCCAGGAGTATAAGAATGAAGTAGAGAAACAGACCGGCAAAAGTATTAAGATTCTAAGATCGGATCGAGGTGGAGAATACTTAAGTGCCGAGTTCCTGGACTATTTAAAAGAGAACGGAATTCTCTCTCAGCTTACTCCTCCATACACCCCGCAACATAACGGTGTATCAGAGAGACGGAACCGCACCCTATTGGATATGGTGCGGTCCATGATGAGTAATGCTGAATTGCCGCGATCATTCTGGGGATATGCGCTAGAATCAGCCGCATATCTTTTGAACCGAGTTCCAACTAAGACTGTGCCTACCACACCATATGAAATGTGGAGTGGGAAGAAACCCTATCTTCAATATCTGAAGATCTGGGGATGTCCGGCTTTTGTCAAAAAGCAGCATGCGGACAAGCTCGAGGCACGCTCAGTACTGTGCAAGTTTGTGGGATACCCAAAGAACACCAGGGGGTATCTTTTCTACTACGCAGAGGAACAAAAAGTCCTTGTTTCTCGTAATGCCCACTTTCTAGAACACCAGTTCTTGGAAAAGGAGATTAGTGGGAGCGCAGTAGAACTGGAAGAAATTCCAGAACCACAGACTATTACTGAAAGGTTAGTGGAACCAGAGGGTTCAACAGAACAGGACATTCCTACGCCGCTCCGCAGAAGTAGTAGGCAGTCTCATCCGCCCGAGAGATACTACGGTTTTCTCATAGACGGGGATAGAGAGGATTGCATCATAGATTATGATGAGTCTACTAGCTTCCAGCAGGCCGTTCAGAGCGTTGACTCAGTGAAATGGCTGGATGCAATGCGGACCGAAATGGAGTCCATGTACACCAACAAGGTATGGACGTTGGACATTGCTCCAGACGGGGTAAAACTCGTAGGATGCAAGTGGATCTTCAAAAGGAAGATTGGTGTAGATGGACAGGTTGAGACCTATAAAGCTAGGCTGGTAGCAAAGGGTTTTCGTCAAAGACCTGGCTTGGACTACGACGAAACCTTTTCTCCAGTAGCCATGCTGAAATCCATTCGGATCCTTCTTGCCATTGCTGCCTTCCACGATTATGAGATCTGGCAAATGGACGTAAAGACGGCTTTTCTAAATGGAAATTTAGAGGAGTGTGTCTATATGGACCAACCAGAGGGTTTCATTCAGAGTGGGAGCAGCGGAAAGGTGTGCAAGTTGCTTAAGTCCATCTATGGGCTAAAGCAGGCATCGCGGAGTTGGAACATCTGCTTTGATGAGACGGTCAAAGAATTTGGCTTTATCAAAAATCCAGATGAACCATGCATCTATAGTAGATTTGTAGCGAGAACTGTAGTATTCCTCGTTTTGTACGTGGATGACATTCTCTTAATAGGAAATGACATTCCTATGCTACAATCTGTCAAGGGGTTCTTGTCACACAGGTTCTCCATGAAAGACCTGGGTGATGCCTCATACATTCTGGGTATCCGGATCTACCGTGACAGATCCAAGAGGATATTAGGACTTTCACAGTCCAGGTACATCGACACCATACTGAAGAGGTTCAGTATGGAAGATTCCAAGCGCGGTAACCTACCGGCTTGTCACGGGATCACCCTCTCTAAAGAGATGTCTCCCAAGACTGATTTGGAGAGGGATCGCATGTCTATTATACCCTACGCTTCTGCGGTAGGCTCTATAATGTATGCGATGTTGTGTACCAGACCGGATGTAGCTTATGCACTGAGTGTGGTAAGCCGGTATCAGTCTAACCCTGGGGAGAAACACTGGATAGCGGTAAAGAACATTCTCAAGTACCTGAGAAGGACTAAGGAGATGTTCTTGGTGTATGGCGGAAAAGACCTCCAGATCGAGGCCTTTGCTGACTCCAGCTTCCAGAGTGACAAGGATGATTCCAAGTCCATGTCGGGTTTTGTCTTTACCCTCAATGGAGGGGCGGTGTGTTGGAAGAGTTCCAAACAGGAAACCGTTGCAGACTCGACGATGGAAGCGGAATACATCGCTGCATCTGATGCCGCAAAAGAAGCTGTCTGGATGAGGAAGTTCTTGAAAGAACTTCAGGTGGTTCCGTCCATTGTTGATCCAATACCTCTGTATTGCGACAACAACGGGGCTATAGCTTTAGCGAAGGAACCCAGGTCCCATCAGAGATCCAGGCACATCTTGAGGCGGTATCACCTGATCAGGGAGATCGTGGATCGCCATGAGATCGAGGTTCGGAGAGTCGCTTCAGAAGATAACACTGCAGATCCATTCACCAAGGCCCTGCCCCAGACTCAGTTCGAGCGGCTGATCGAGATGATAGGTCTTCGATACGCCAGTACATGGCCTTAGTGCAAATGGGAGATTGTTAGTGTATATGCCCTAGAGGCCATTACTGTATCATACTAGTTTGTATATTACTTAATGGATGCTTGGGATATTCACCTTGTATATACAATCTTGCTCAAAATAGTAGTATGCTACTTGGTTTGTTTCTACTTCAATATGTACATGTGTTTATTTTAGTATATCGCCTATACACATTAGTAGAGCCCTTAGGATCTTTGCTTGATTACCAGCGATGTGATGGCCGTCACACTAGTGGGGCTGGGTAATCTATAAGCACATCCTTATGCAGGTCCCTGGTCGCAGGACTATCGAGACAGGGCATCGATACTCCGGAGTAGACCAGCGCATGCGCTTCTCATCCCAGTGTGGGAGACGGTCTGTCCCATAGCCGTCAGTACGTCGTACTTGAGATAGTATGTGGGTGCTCGTTAGGTTACGGGTACACTGGACAGGACTCGTCGGGAACTGACTAGTTGGTATTATACCTATCGTCAGTTATCAGTTCCCAGGTGACATGAGTACAGCTTAGTCCGCTGACTTGACACTGTCACTTCGCCTCGGGTGTGTTCCCACTGTACTTTGATCACTACCCTACCACGGCTCAAAGGAGTCGTGCAAACAGGTAGTGGTTGGGTGCAGTCCCGAAGCACTTGGAGGCAGTGACGGTTAGACAGGATTCGTCTCTCCCGGTATTGGGGGTTGACATCGCGCTGTGTCTAGGAGAGCCATTACACGAGTAGTCCCTGGCCAGGGCAAACGAGATATACTGGTAGGTTTCCAGCGTTATCTCAGGGTGTTTTGGGCTTCGCTCCGGCACGACTTGTACCGCTATTGGGGGACTGACGTTTACCGCCCCCTAGGCCCGCCATGCGATGTATCAGACGAACAGACCGGACTGTACGGAGAATGTCACACTCAGGCTCAGTAGGAGTTCAGATGGGTTTCGCCTCGTCGGTCTTCTTGTCGGCATTACCTGGGGACCGTTACGCACAGCTAGTGCCGCTTGCGGTCTGTGGTTAAACCCACTGCCAGCGTAGTGTCGAGTCTTTAGAGTCCCACACAGAAAGCTTTTCGCCTTTAGGCAAAAGAGTAGAGGTCGCATGGTATTGCGACAGGTCGCATGGTTTTGCGACAGGGTTCGGTCACATCCGTGCACTTGTGCACGTACAGTGTCCGGACAGTTTACACTAGCGGGCTTTGGTTTAAGCCAGATCCTAGTGTACCTTATGGGATTGGATTTATCCAGTTTGCATTCGTGTTCCTCGGAACGCGGATGCGGGTGTGTATGCACAGTTGACAGGGAGGCAGAGGCAGCGGATTCTCATTAGGGTTGTTGACAGTTGACCGTTGACTTTTTGACTTTTTGCTCAACCCTAATGAGAATATGATATGCGATTAACTATTATATTAATTAAGTATTATGGTGACTTGGTTGTTGACTTTTGTTGACTTGTTGACTTTGTTGACCGGTTGACTAGGCTTGACTAGTTGACCATCATGATAACCATGGTTATCATTTCATGCCAAAGACTTTTACTTGCTTGTTCATTTGAGTAAAATGAGTGCATGACATGATAAGGTTATGGTTGCTTCAACCATCACATAAGACTTTTGTTGATATGATGAGTTATCATTGCTTTGGATTATGAGAGGGTGAGAGACAAAATACTTGCTCATGCTTTCTTGCTCATTCTCTCTCTTGTTCTTGAGCTCTCCTCTTGCTCTCACCCTCAACCTCTTGCTCCCTCTCTTGATCTATGGTTCTCTTGTCTCATGAGTTGAGAATCAAGAACCATAGATAAAATCCCATTCTAAATCTTCTCTACTCATTCTAGTTCACTAGGTTTAGCAAACCAAGTGAACTAGTTTCTTCAAAGAACGAAGAAGGAGCCAAAGGTTGGAGCTTTCAAGTGGATCTATCTTCAGCGTACGGAGACGACGAGAAGGAGCCATCGCACCACCATCGGAGCTTGAAGAGGAGGAGTTCAAGTCTAGCTAGGTATAACCATCTCCATCCGAGTAGCTAACTCTCTTTAGCTAAGTTTGCTAGTTTTAGTTTAGTCAAAGATCCCGACTTTGCTTAGTCCATGTTGCCCCTTGCGCTAAAAATTTGATTTTTATACCGTTTCCGCTTCCCCGTAAGAACCGGGGGTCGCAACGTGGACTTACAATACACGTATTATTCTCGGTCCCGCACATATTACATATGTGCTCCTACTCCGTTTTGCCTGAGCCAGGAAACCCCTGTGTAGGACTCTAAAGAATCGTCAATACGCCGGCAGTAGGTGATGATCATATCAAACACCCACAAGCTGCAAGCGGTCAGCTAAACGTAACAGCCACCCAGGTATTGAGCAATCAGAAGATCAACAAGTAAGCCTGTACATTCTCCTGTGAATCCAACCAGTAACACTCTCGTACAGTCCGGTCTCTTCGTCTGATATGTCGCATATCCAGTCTAGGGGTGGTAAACGTCAGACCCCAGTAACCGATAAGTCGTGTCGATATGAGGTCCATAACGGTTCGAGAAACTACTGATAACACTTACCAGTAAATTTCAGCAACCTTGGCCAGGGATTTCCAGTTATAGCCAATCGAACACAGCGCAACATCAACTCCCAATACCGGGAGAGATGAAACCCCTCCTATCGCTCATTGCTTCTATGTGATTCGGGACTGTATCCAAAAGCCACCGTTTTGCACGTTCTCTTGAATGTGGTAAGGTGGAAATCAAAGCACAGTGGAAATCACACAAGACTCTATGATGATCTCGGGTCTAAAGACTAACCTGTACCAGTGTCACCAGAGAACTGCCATCTGACGTAAGGTATAATACTATCTGGGAGTTCTCGGCGAGTCCGTCCAGTATACCCAGTCTCCACTGAGCACCCGTATACTGTCTCTGATGTCAAACACCAATGGATATGGGATCATCCATCGCTCATCTACATGGGTCGAGAAGCTATACGCTAGTCTACTCTGGTATATCGATGCCCTGTCTTGATACACCTATGACTAGGAATATTTGAAGGATGTACTTAGTGACTACACTGTCCCCACTAGTATGATCTGCATCATAATCCTGGTAGTCAAGTACTCAACCTAAGGGCTTTATCAACATGTAACATAGAGACAATCAGAGTACATGTTAAGATAAAGAGCAACCAGATAGCATACTATCATGTCGAGCAAGAAAGTCCTCTATATACATGTCCAAGTATCCACTACAATATACATCGTATGTACAGTATGGCCTCTAGGGCATACATATGACTAACAACATTAGGAGTACATCAATTGGTTTCGAATAACTTTAGAATAGATAACCATGTAGCACAGTTTAGACTACTCGCTGCACTTCACCTGCACGTATACACTTCACTGTTTTATATCCTTGTTTAATGGTTATATTCATGTTATTGTTTACACCCATACTTGCATATCTCGTGTACGATGTTCATATATTATTGTTTGATATTGTGACGCGCTGACGTCTGGGTTTTGCATGGCTCAGATCCGCTACCCTTGTCGCAGGCCGAGCAGGAGTACTTCAGTCGACAGGCCGAGCAGCGAGGACCTGTTAGTATTCTAGTTTAGTTCCATTTCAGTATTTTTTTCCTGATGTGATCCCGTATTTAGGACGTACCTTCCAGATTGTTATTGTTATTGGATTTATTGCTTCTGCATATTATTTCTTGACTCGTTTATTCTAGCTCATGGACATGTACTAGATAGTTTATTTTATTTCTACTGTTCTTGATATCTTATAGACAGCCGTAATGTGACTGTGGAGGGATATTTCCTAGCCACAGGTAGCATGGTTGGCTCTGTCGCGTGCCGATCTTAGCGCACTCTGGGAAGTAGGGCGTGACAGGGTTTGTTTGGTATCAAAGCAATAGGATTTAGGTTAATCGGATTTGACTCTTTTTGTAGTTGGGTATTGGACCCAATACACGAATTAGAAAACTCGTAATTAGGAACATGTCCTGCCACTTTACTATCTTGCCATTCTTGAATCATATCTTTCTCTTGACCCTTTACCTTGACGAGATGGAATGACGTTGCATCTCAGCTTAAAATCTTTTGGTTCCCTATTGTTTCTCCCGTCCTATTCCTTTGATTCTGATACTAGGATTTGGGCGACTTGAACGGAGTTATATGATTGTAACTATGAACTGCAGCATAGTTACAATGCGGTACTCTATTTAAGTAACTTAGAGTCCTAGTCTTGATTCATTTCCTTATTTCATGGTCTTTATATTACCTTGGTTCTCTCAGTTTCATTGCTTACCAGTTCATGTTTTATCACAAGCTTGAATCCTGTTTACCGTGCTTATCTTCTTCAGTATCTTGGCTTCAGATGAAGTCGTTTCTTGTGTCCTACTTGTTCAAGTTTTTCCCGCATTAGTATTATTCGATTCAGATGCATCCCATTGTTTGATGTCATCTTGGGAATGGATTTTCTCGGCACTTTCCATGCTCACATTGATTGTAGGGCAAAGAAAGGGATTTTCCAGATTCCCGGACATCCGGAATTTGTTTTTGCTGGAGGTAGCAGTTCTATCGGGCCAGTCGAGTTTAGGGCTAGGCCGACAAGCGCCGTTCTTTCGACGATGGAAGTTGATAAGAAGGAAGCGCTAGCTGTAGTTCGAGAGTTCATGGACGTGTTCGAGGACATCTCGGCTTTATCGCCAAAACGAGATGTGGAGTTCGCGATCGATCTTGTTCCTGGTGCAGCGCCAATTTCAAGGGCGTATTATCCAATGGCACTAATGGAGTTAGAAAAAGTCAAGAAGCAGGTTACCGAATTGCTAGAAAATGATTGGATTTGTAGCAGCAATTCACCCTGGGGAGCTCCAGTTCTTCTAGTCAAGAAGAAAGATGGCACAAGGAGGATGTGCATCAATTATCGAGAATTAAACCGGGTGACTATTAAGAACAAGTACCCGATCCCTCGCATTGGCGAATTATTCGAGCAACTTAGTAGCGTGAGGGTATTCTCGAAGCTGGATTTGCGATCCGGATATCATTAAGTTCGAGTTAAATCAGAGGATATTTGCAAGACTGCGTTCCGAACTCGATATAGACATTACGAGTATTTAGTGATGCCATTCGGAGTCACGAATGCACCGACGATATTTATGGACTTGATGAGCCGAATCTTTTCACCGTTCTTGGACCAGTTTATAGTGGTGTTCATCGATGATATTCTGGTCTATTCGAGGAGCCAAGAAAGGCATGCAGAACACTTGAAGATCGCATTGCAAATGTTAAGGCAAGAAAGATTATATGCGAAGATGAGCAAGTGTGAGTTTTGGCTTGAAGAAGTGAAGTTTTTGGGGCATGTCGTATCCGGAGATGGAATCGCCGTTGATCCTGAGAAGATTGCAGCAGTTCAAGATTGGCCGATTCCGAGGAATGTAGTGGAGATCAGAAGTTTTCTGGGACTTGCTGGATACTACAGAAGATTCTTGGAAAATTTTGCTCGATTAGCTGATCCTTTGACTAAGCTTACGCGGAAGGAAGTACCGTTCGTTTGGACGGATTGTTGTGCGTCAGCTTTTGAGGCGTTGAAGCAAAGATTGATAACCGCTCCTATTTTGACCGTACCAAATGGTTCTAGAGGATTGGTGATTCACTGCGATGTATCTGGGAAAGGTTTGGGATGTTTTCTGATGCATCATGGGAAGGTTATAGCCTACGCATCGAGACAGTTGAAGACCCATGAGAAGAATTACCCAACTCATGATTTGGAGCTTGCAGTAGTGATTTTTGCTTTGAATATTTGGAGACACTATTTATTGGGCGAAATGGTCGAAGTATTCACCGATCACAAAAGCCTAAAGTATGTGTTCACGCAGAAAGAGCTTAACATGAGGCAGCGTAGATGGTTAGAGCTGATAGCTGACTATGATCTTGATCTCAAGTACCATACAGGGAAAGTTAATGTAGTGCTGGATGCGCTTAGTTGGTTACCAGCAATTCGGATGTTGACTGCACCGAAAGAGCTTATTAATGATTTTCGGAGATTCGAGTTGGAGGTCGTGTTACCGCATTCTTCAGGACAGTTGATGCAACTGCAAGTACAGTCGTCGTTGATCGATAGTATTAAAGCAGCACAGTCACAGGACCCAAGATTGCAGAAGTTTCGAGAACAGGTTGAAGCAGACTTTGAACGGACTTGTTGATTCATGAGGATGGTTCGTTGACATATGGTAGCCGTTTGTATGTGCCGAAAGGAGACATTCGTGAAGAAGTGATGAAAGAGGTGCACCGTTCCGCGTATTCCGTACAACCAGGAGGCACGAAGATGTACCGTGATCTACGGCATCATTTCTGGTGGGAAGGCATGGAAAGGGAGATTGCCCGCTTATAGCGGAGTGCTTGGTGTGTCAGCAAGTTAAGGCTGAACATCAAAGGGTAGCTGGTTTATTGAAACCACTTCCAATTCCTCAGTGGAAGTGGGAACATATAACCATGGATTTCGTGACAACTTTACCATGGAGTCCAAAGGGCAACAATGTAGTTTGGGTGATTGTCGATCGATTGACCAAGACAGCTCATTTCATACCGTTTCGAGTTGGTAAGTCAACGGAAGCGTTAGCAGAACAGTACATGCATGAGATTGTGAGATTGCATGGAGTACTTGTGAGCATCGTTTCCGATCGTGATACCCGATTCTTATCACACTTCTGGAGGAGTTTACAGGAAAGTTTGGGAACACTATTGAAGTTTAGCACTGCTTATTATCCTCAGTCAGACAGCCAGTCGGAGAGAACGATCCAAACTCTTGAAGATATGTTGAGATCTTGCATGTTAGACTTCAAGGGTTCATGGGAGGTGTAGGGTTCCTAGGCACACACTAGAGGTCTCACAAGGCATCGAACATGCCAATTTCAAATTTTAACGGTGCCGAGAAACCCTAATACGGATCGTTGGCTAGATGTCTAGGCGAAAAAGAAACTAGTTAACAACTTAACTAAACTTTAAACGGAAATACAACCTTTGTAGATCCGGTGCTCCACCTCCATAGCTCCGCAACGAAGTCCCCTTGCTGTCCAAATGAATTCCCGGGCTCTAGCGTCGGCTTCGTCGGAGAAATGGCGAGCTAGGTCGTCGATGTCCATGCCGAAGATGATCTACGTCGAGGCATCGCTAGATCAAGCTCCAACTTCATCAAGTCAAGAAACTTGTGAAGAAAACACACTCTACTACTTGGCAAGAGGTAGAGGATGAAGAAATAGGAAGTGGGTAGACTTTAGAATTGGATTTCTCACTCTTTTTCTCACTTTGCCATTAAAGCTTTCAAGCTTTTTCTTGAAGTGAAGAAGAAGAAGAAGATGAAGAATATGATAAGTGTTAATTCAAAAAGGAAAAGAAAATCAAACCTTATCATATTCAAACCATGGTTTAGTGTAGAGAATGAATCATGGTTAAATGGAATGGTTAGAGTCAAGCATGAGACAAAATGGTCACTTGGTCAAAGTCTTCATGAAGCTTCAAGAAAGATCAAAGAAAGCCACCATTTTTCTCTTTTGCTATTAATTTCCAAAACTAATAAATAAATAAATGAATGAATGAATAATCATAACCCTAACCATTCATATAATCATGGTTCAATCTTCACACAAACACAAGTAGACATGTATCATCAAACATGATACAATCAAGTGCACAAAACTATATCGAATATACAATGTGCACATCCGAGCGAGAAAATCCATCTTAAGTAAACCGATACTAGTTGATGCAAACTAATATATCAAATATATAATTATGCATTAAATCATTAAATCAACACTTGATTTAACGATCCGGTCATATCGCATATAACCGACTAGTATCCTATGTATCGGCTTATCGAATCAATACTTGATTCGATAACTAGGTTATATCGCATACAACCAATCGATACATTCATCGCGAGAATAGAATACGGTATCACATACACGCATTATTCTCGGTCCCGCACATATCTCATATGCACTCCTATTTCGTTTCGCTTGAGCCAGGAAACCTCTGTGTAGGACTCTAAAGACTCGTCAATACGCCGGCAGCAGGTGATGATCATATTAAACACCCACAAGCCGCAAGCGGTCTGCTAAACGTAACGGCCACCCGGGTATTGAGCGATATGAAGATCGACGAGCAAGCCCGCTCACACTCCAGTGAATCCAACCAGTAACACTACCGTACAGTCCGGTCTGATCGTCTGATATGTCGCATATCTCGCCTAGGGGTGGTAAACGTCAGACCCCAATAGCTCGATAAGTCGTGTCGATATGAGGTCTATAACTGTTCGAGAAACTACTGGTAACACTTACCAGTAAATCTCAGCAACCCTGGCCAGGGATTTCCTGTTATAGCCAATCGAACACAGCGCAACATCAACCCCCTATACCGGGAGAGACGAATCCCCTCCTATCGCTCATTGCCTCCATGTGACTCGGGACTGTACCCAAAAACCACCGTTTTGCACGCCCTCTTGGACGTGGTAAGATGGAAATCAAAGCACAGTGGGAACCACACAAGACTCTATGACGATCTCGGGTCAACAGACTACTCTGTACCAGTGTCACCAGAGAACTGCCATCTGACGTAAGGTATAATACCATCTGGGAGTTCTCGGCAAGTCCGTCCAGTGTACCCAGTCTCTACTGAGCACCCGTATATCATCTCTGATGTCAAACACCAATGGATATGGGATCATCCATCGTCCATCTGTATGGGTCGAGAAGGTACACGCTAGTCTACTCTGGTATATCGATGCCCCGTCTCGATACACCCTCGACTAGGGACTTTGAAGGATGTATTTATGGACTACCATGTCCCCACTAGTATGATCCGCATCATAGTCCAGGTAGTTAAGTACACATCCTAAGGGCTTTACCAACATGTAATAGAGAGACAATCAGTGTACACGTTAAGGTAAAGTTCAACCAGATAGCATACTATCATGTCGAGCAAGAAAGTCCTCACTATATATGTCCCAGCATCCACTACAATATACATCCTATGTATAGTAATGGCCTCTAGGACATACATATAACTAACAATCTCCCACTTGCACTAGGGCCATCTGTAGCAGTGGTTTGAAGTATCTCATACTCAACCATCCCATAAAAGTCTCTCTCTGGGAACAGGCCTTTGTGAGTGGATCCGCTGTGTTGTCCTCTGAGTCTACTCTCCTGACCTCGATTCCTTGGAGATCAACCATCTCCATGATCATGTGATACTGCCTTAGAATATGTCTGGATCACTGATGGGACCGGCGTTCCTCGGCATAAGCCACAACTCCATTGTCTCACAATGGTAGGAACGTAGTTCATCTCATGAACCAATATACACCCAAACAGCCTCTTCGGTAGTATCTTAAGTAGCGATGTATCCTGCCTTTATCGTCTAGTATGCTACGGTATCTAGCTTGGAACTCTTCCAACATACCGTCCCTTTACTGAGGGTATAGACAATGCCTGTGACTGACATTCAGTCGTCTTTATCACCCTGGAACACTTCCAGTGATTTTCCCCAGGATCAACTGATACCATCTCACTACAACTAGTGAGTATCCTAACATCTATTTAGATCTATCTCATAGATCCAAAACCCAGGATTTAGGAGGTATCACTTTGATCCTATATGGAGAATCATGGTGATAAGCGGAGATTGATCGAGCGTAGCATAGGAAACTTCTTCCCTATCAAGAGTATGTCATCCACGTACTCTATGAGGATCGTCACCATACTCCCTACTACCTTTTTGTATATACAAGGTTCATCTACCATTTTGATGATGTCAAACTCTTTGACCGCTTCATCAAAACAGATGTTCCAACTCCACGATATCTGCTTTATCCTATAAAGCATCTTGCACACGTTTCCGCTGCTCCCACTGTCTACGAAGCCCCCTGGCTGTGTACTTATAGACGTTCTCTTCTAAAACATCATTTAGAAAAGCAGTCATGGCACCCAACCGCCAGATATCGTAGTCATGGTATGTAGCCGTGGCAAGTAGGATCTGGATGGACTTAAGCATAGATCCTTAGAAAAGGTTTCATCATAATCCATGCCTGGTCGATGACGAAAACCTTTAACAAGTCAAGCTTTGAAAGTCTCAACTTTTCCATCTACACCAAGTAATCTTCTCAAGATATACTTGCTCCTGATGGGGATTTAACCCTTCAGATATAGCAACTAAAGTCCATACTTTGTTGGTGTATAAGGATTCCATCTCAGATCGCTAAGCATCCAGCCATTCTTACAGAGTCCCACTCCTGATGGCCAGCTCGAAACTAGTTGGGTCATCATCTCATGATGCGATCCTCGCTCCCACTGTCATAGAGAAACCGAAGTAGCTCTCAGGTGGGTGAGGAACCCTACTAGATAGGCGGAGAGGCTGAGGTTCGTTGGTAACTATTGAATCCTTTGGTTCTGTCAAATCATCAGCTGCAGTTTTGTATAGCTGGAACTTTTCCAGTTCTACATAACAGACCTTGCCTCGAGCTTGTCCGGATTTTGCTTTTCAGACATAGCCCGGACAACCCCAAATCTTAATCAACTTAAGATATGGGCTCTTCCCTTTCCATATCACACATGAAGTGGTAGGCAACTGATTTGATTGGAACCCTATTCAATAGGTATGCAGCTTCTCAAGTGCATAACTCCCAAAAGGAAATAGGTAACTCAGTAGTACTCATCATAGAGCACACCTTATCATATAGGGTGTTATTGCTCTGCCCCGATACACCATCGTGCTATGGTGTATACGGAGGAGTAATGCTGAGAGAGAATCTCATTCTCCTTTAGAATAATCCAGGATTTCCGTGCTCAAGTATTCTCCTCCTCGATCTCATCAAAGGACATAATACTTATACCCTTTTTGGTTCTCTACTTCTAACTTATATTCTGTGAATATCTCAAAAGGTTCAGACTTGTGTTTCAACAGGAACATATGTCTGAGTCTCGAGAGATCATCAAAGAATGTAATGAAGTAAAAAGAACCTGTCTTGGCATGTGTAGACAGGGGACCTTACATACATCAACATGTATCATCCCAAGAGTTCACTAACTCTTTCTCTGTGACATGACTGGCAAGTTTCATAAGATGTAAATTCAAACTGATTTAAATATGGATCTATATGTAACTTCAGCTAGTCGGGTCGCATTGATATGACCTAGTCTACAATACCTTAAGAAGGATTCGTTCATTTCTGAACTTTTCCTCTTGTGTGTGTTCCGTATACTAAGAACTGTAGTTTGATTTAGAACATTAATGCTTTTAGATAACGTGCCTGAACCGATCAACTTTTGATATAGGAAATGTTCAAAACATTGTCCAACAATTAAAAATTTTATCGTTTCTTTACTAATAAAGAGACAGATATGATTTTGCATAACAGGTTCGGTATCTAATAACATTCGTTCAGAATCAATGTATTGTAATACAGGGTGACAGTGACCAACAGACTTGGCTGCAACACTTGCCCCGTTTTCTGCCTCATGAAACTTATCACCCGTTCTCAGTTCTCTACCTTTCTGCAGCCCTATGTAACAGATTACATATCTGGGATCCTGATCTGGTATCACATACCCAGGACGTAAAGGATACTGAGAAATAGTTCTCTGTAATGAACACACCTGAAGATGATGCATCAGCATGAACTCTCTTCGTTTGGGCGGCATAGGAATTTTGGTATTCCCCAATTTCCTGCTCTGTCTTATAACAATTATAAGTTGGAGCGGGACCAACGTTCCCCAGCTCGGTATAACAAGCGGGTTCGGTCAAATATCCGTATTATTATCTTGATTAAGGCGTGACATGGTCGCTACCAGGAGAGAGAGAGAAGAAAACACTCAGCGTGCGCTCTTGCAAGAATAGATTGGTTATTATTTTATCTAATCAGGATGGCTCCCACTGCTTTTTATCAAATCTTCCTTCAAACCCTAAAAGGAAAGACTAGCCGGGATTAATTACACACTACAAGTTCGCCAATCTTTCAGCCAGGCCAGTGTCGGTACTTTGAGGGAGGTCCCCCGTGCTTTCGCACGAACCTAATTACTGTAAACCTCGTTTTCCCAGAGGCGTAACCTCGTTAACACCTTTCTAGACACCTACTTGATCGGCTAATTGTAATGTATAAAACTCTCCCAGGAGTAACTCTTACTCGCAGCGGGTATCGGGATCCAACTATCTCATAGAAGGTATGCAATCTCATTGCAAATTTCAACACTTGAAATTCCCGATAATATTTTACCCCTAGCGTCCTATGACCTTGACGGAGGCCAAACAACCCATAGTCCGCTAGTCAAGTTCAACCCGTACATTTCTTGATTGAATTAAACCCACCCGCACGACCCTTGACGGAGGCCAAACAACGCCGTACGAATACCCTAATCCAATCGCATCATATGCTAGCAGATAAGCACTAGTTAGCTACCGTACACTACGCCTTGACGGAGGCCAAACAACCGCAGCACGAATACTAACTAGTACGTATCTGAAATGACGGAGGGCTACGATAGGTTTTTCTGAAAACCTATTGCGTAATGAACTTGATATCGTTGTAGAATCAAATGATTTTAAAAATGGAGTGTTTTTGAGGCTTTTCTAGTTTTGCTAAAGGAGTCACTCCCGGTGAAGGGATCGTCGGTCCTTTCCTCGTCCAATGAGGTGCGGGATATATCATATATATCACTGTGCAAAGCAAAAACTCTTAAAAGCAATCAAAAGACAAACCGAGTGTGTAGCATCTGCCAGTTATTGCTAAAGGAGTCACTCCCGGTGAAGGGATCTCGGTCCTTTCCTCATCGAATAAGGTGCAGAATATATCACATATACCGCTGTGCAAAGCAAGAACTGTAGCTACCTGTTTTATTTTGAAATTCGATTCTACAACATCTTAGGTTTCTTTTATTTCATTAATCTCATTAATGAAGTCCCATCATTTAAATTACCTAAACATCACAGATAAATACGATGTACACTTATGCCATCCGCATTCGCCTCGATGTCCCCTCGTGCACCGTTAGGTTAGGTAACTAATGGCAGAGCGGGGCAGGGCTAGCGCGGGTGTAAAACAGAAGTAACGTCTATATAATATATCATATATACTATATACTGTATCTATCACAGAACATCATATGATTACATCACAGATATCGCAGCAGAAGAAACATATGAAATATTGGATATAATAGGACGTCCGTGTTTTCAATACGAGCCAGTATAAAACACGGATTCCACAGTCGTGATGAATAGCCAAACCCACACCCCCAGACCCCTACGAGAGCGGCAAGCAACCCTACCAATTCTAGAGTTAGGAGACCCAGACTCGACTCCTCGAGTTGGTCTCCCACTGGACTCCAGAACCCGGTTACTTGTGCTCCCCTCCTTGGGTCTATCCTAGTGCGGAAAAGTAAATAATATACAAAAGGTGACATCTTCCGCAACCTGGAAGTGCCCCAATAAAAGAATATTACATACAAGTTTTTACATGAATGAAATTGAAAAACACTCATCTCACATAAAAACCCCCCCGGCTATTCAAACACGACGATCCAATATAACATATCCATCAACACATAACATCACATGTCATCAACGTAAGTAAATATGCGCATCCCAATTGTCGTTGACATATAGCAACGAAACCGGCGATATCACATATTACACTTACGGTCACAGAAAAGAAAGTGTAAAACTACAACAGTTGGAATCCGCAACCTCCTCAGACATCGCATGCCTGACCAAATGAATTTCTTAGACATCGCATGCCTAACAATTATAAACCCCGCATTTTAGTCTCATCATCGAAAATACTTTTCAATATCAAGTCGGGCAATTCAACAAGATTCCCGACATCCTGATCGAATACTCGTCGCAAACTTCAGTAGACGGCCGCACCCCGATGCCGTCAACGAAGTGCACCAAGGCGGAACACCGCTACCGCGAGCACCCGAACGGATGCTTTCGGCGATGGGGTTCTCCTACAGTCACTTGGTCGGGGCTATGGAGTGAGGCTGTCTATTAAGTTTACCCGGCGAGTATCCGCGTACGCTACGTGATTGCGACGGACTATTGATCACATCAAAATTACGTGGCAACCGATCAAGTGAGACTAAATTGCTAGATTTACAACATTCATTCAGTTATCTCATAACTTCTTGTGAATTCCAATTATTGTATCCCATTCCAGATAAATAGAAAATGTTAAACTTTTCGATCGAACAGTCAAACACCCAAGTTTTCCCGATACAGATCAACACATGAAATAAGTCTAAAAACATTCAGTTCGTGCCTCAGTACCAACGGTCCAGCCGTAGAAGGGTCAAGCCAACGCCTCACATGTGGCACGCCGTATTTCCCCAAACCCGAAGGTTCAAAGGGTTGTTCAAGACGGTCACATAATCGAGTTAAGGTTTGTTGTCTTCTAGAGGGTCCATCGCGTTACTTGCACTACTTAGAACGTCTTTAAACTACGGAAAAATCCAACACTTGGAAATTTCCCGACAGGGGAAAAATTGGGTATTTATATCCGGTCGAACTTTTTAACATATTCTAATATTTATCCGGAAAGCCACATAGACAAAATCTGATACTCCGATCGAAACACCGAATCCCCAAATCAAACCCAGAATGCTCAACTGTGGAGTAAATGTTAAAATATCCCAGAAAATACAGCACAAAGAATTAGGAATTACTGTGCATATTACACAAGATGACGTGGCTACTTTGCCGCGGAACCGCCGCATGAGCACTGCTCTTGCCGCGGTTCCGCCGCACTTTAAACGATTTAGCCGATCGAATTGCACAGTAATTCTTAAAAACACCTGCTGATTTTTCTGCATATTTTTAATATTGAAAAAACCCATTTTTTAAAAAATGTACAGAGAGCATCTATGGAGTTAGGGTTTCGGTTCGTTCGGATTCCAAACTTCGTCTAGACTTCGCCAAAGGCTCTAACCTGGCTCTGATACCACTGTAGGGTTCCTAGGCACACATTAAAGGTCTCACAAGGCATAGAACATGCCAATTTCAAATTTTAACGGTGCCGAGAAACCCTAATACGGATCGTTGGCTAGATGTCTAGGCGAAAAAGAAACTAGTTAACAACTTAACTAAACTTTAAACGGAAATACAACCTTTTGTAGATCCGGTGCTCCACCTCCATAGCTCCGCAACGAAGTCCCTTTGCTGTCCAAATGAAATCCCGGGCTCTAGCGTCGGCTTCGTCGGAGAAATGGCGAGCTAGGTCGTCGATGTCCATGCCGAAGATGATCTACGTCGAGGCATCGCTAGATAAAGCTCCAACTTCACCAAGTCAAGAAACTTGTGAAGAAAACACACTCTACTACTTGGAAAGAGGTAGAGGATGAAGAAATAGGAAGTGGGTAGACTTTAGAATTGGATTTCTCACTCTTTTTCTCACTTTGCCATTAAAGCTTTCAAGCTTTTTCTTGAAGTGAAGAAGAAGAAGAAGATGAAGAATATGATAAGTGTTAATTCAAAAAGGAAAAGAAAATCAAACCTTATCATATTCAAACCATGGTTTAGTGTAGAGAATGAATCATGGTTAAATGGAATGGTTAGGGTCAAGCATGAGACAAAATGGTCACTTGGTCAAAGTCTTCATGAAGCTTCAAGAAAGATCAAAGAAAGCCACCATTTTTCTCTTTTGCTATTAATTTCCAAAACTAATAAATAAATAAATGAATGAATGAATAATCATAACCCTAACCATTCATATAATCATGGTTCAATCTTCACACAAACACAAGTAGACATGTATCATCAAACATGATACAATCAAGTGCACAAAACTATATCGAATATACAATGTGCACATCCGAGCGAGAAAATCCATCTTAAGTAAACCGATACTAGTTGATGCAAACTAATATATCAAATATATAATTATGCATTAAATCATTAAATCAACACTTGATTTAACGATCCGGTCATATCGCATATAACCGACTAGTATCCTATGTATCGGCTTATCGAATCAATACTTGATTCGATAACTAGGTTATATCGCATACAACCAATCGATACATTCATCGCGAGAATAGAATACGGTATCACATACACGCATTATTCTCGGTCCCGCACATATCTCATATGCACTCCTATTTCGGTTCGCTTGAGCCAGGAAACCTCTGTGTAGGACTCTAAAGACTCGTCAATACGCCGGCAGCAGGTGATGATCATATCAAACACCCACAAGCCGCAAGCGGTCTGCTAAACGTAACGGCCACCCGGGTATTGAGCGATCTGAAGATCGACGAGCAAGCCCGCTCACACTCCAGTGAATCCAACCAGTAACACTACCGTACAGTCCGGTCTGATCGTCTGATATGTCGCATATCTCGCCTAGGGGTGGTAAACGTCAGACCCCAATAGCTCGATAAGTCGTGTCGATATGAGGTCTATAACTGTTCGAGAAACTACTGGTAACACTTACCAGTAAATCTCAGCAACCCTGGCCAGGGATTTCCTGTTATAGCCAATCGAACACAGCGCAACATCAACCCCCTATACCGGGAGAGACGAATCCCCTCCTATCGCTCATTGCCTCCATGTGACTCGGGACTGTACCCAAAAACCACCATTTTGTACGCCCTCTTGGACGTGGTAAGATGGAAATCAAAGCACAGTGGGAACCACACAAGACTCTATGACGATCTCGGGTCAACAGACTACTCTGTACCAGTGTCACCAGAGAACTGCCATCTGACGTGAGGTATAATACCATCTGGGAGTTCTCGGCGAGTCCGTCCAGTGTACCCAGTCTCTACTGAGCACCCGTATATCATCTCTGATGTCAAACACCAATGGATATGGGATCATCCATCGCCCATCTGTATGGGTCAAGAAGGTACACGCTAGTCTACTCTGGTATATCGATGCCCCGTCTCGATACACCCTCGACTAGGGACTTTGAAGGATGTACTTATGGACTACCATGTCCCCACTAGTATGATCCGCATCATAGTCCAGGTAGTTAAGTACACATCCTAAGGGCTTTACCAACATGTAATAGAGAGACAATCAGTGTACACGTTAAGGTAAAGTTCAACCAGATAGCATACTATCATGTCGAGCAAGAAAGTCCTCTTTATATATGTCCCAGCATCCACTACAATATACATCCTATGTATAGTAATGGCCTATAGGGCATACATATAACTAACAGGAGGATCATCTACACTTGGTGGAGTTTTCTTACAATAACAGCTTTCAGGCGACTATTCAGATGGCTCCATTCGAAGCATTGTATGGTCACAAGTGTCGCTCACCCGTGTGTTGGGACGATGTTGGAGAACGAAAATTGTTGGGACCGGATTTGATCGTGCAAACATTAGAGAAAGTTAATACTATCCGCAATCACATGAAGGCAGCACAAGTTCGGCAGAAGAGTTGGGCCGATACATCGAGAAGACCTCTAGAGTTCACTGTTGGTGATCTGGTGTTCTTGAAGATATCACCGATTAGAGGAGTGATTCGTTTTGGGAGTCGAGGCAAGCTCAGTCCTCGATTCGTGGGGCTTTTCAAGATTATGGAGCGTGTTAGAGAAGTGGCTTATCGATTGGCGTTACCACCACCTTTGGCGAATGTTCATGACGTGTTTTATGTATCTCAACTACGTAAGTATGTTCTAGATAAAACACACGTACTAGATCATTCTGAGCTGACTGTAAGGGAGGATTTGACCTATGAAGAACGACCGATGTCGATTGTTGATCGAAGAGATAAGGTCCTTAAGAACAAGGTTATCCCTCTCGTACTTGTTTCATAAGGGAATCGCTCGCACGGAGAATCGACTTGGGAGCGAGAAGATGAGATTCGACAGAAGTTTCCAGATCTCTTCTTGTAGATTCATGTTTGTTTATCTTTTCTTGTTCCGGGAATTTCGAGGACGAAATTCATTTTGTAGTTGGGTATAATGTAACACCCTAGTTCATTTATACCAGTTCTATTTTGAGTATTTCTTTATTTGTGGCTTTTCTTGATTTATTGTGTTTTGGGTACGAATAGTGTATTTGACATTTGTATTTGCATCCGACCCGACCCGCATGCTGGAAACCCGTCTTGATTCCTGTTTATGATTTATCCTGGCTTGTTATATGGATCCGTGCACTTTCATATTTTATATACTGCAAACTGGCATTATATCTGGCATCTGCATTTTCTAATATAACATTTAAAGTCAAGTAAAATATTTTAAAAATATATTGCATGGCCTGTTTGATACCCCTAACCCTATCGTAGCATCTGCGCACCTTGTTCTCGTCCCGTTCAGTGTAACGGACCTGTTTGGATGGCTATGTGCACGTGCATGCATCCATTCTTGGGGGTATGCATTTTCGTTACCCGGATAACCAATTTTGGTTTTAGTCGACATGTATATTTTCCGTATTTTAAAACTGGATTTTTGGACCCGACCCGGGCGTGTTTTGGACTATTTTGTATTAGCCAAATATTAAATATTTTACTAATATTATATTTTTTTTATTAAACAGTTTTAACAAAAAAAAGTTCGTAACAGAATAATCTTTTTAAATTTTTAAAGAAATCTTTTTAAAATATAATAGACTCTATCTCTCTCCCCTCTCTCTCTCTCTCTCTCTCTCTCTCTCTCTTCCCCTTCTTTCTCCTCTCGCGATTTCTGTTCATGAGGGATCCACTCACCTCCCTTCTCTCCTTTAGCGCCACCCTCCTTCATTCTTTCTTCTTTTTTTAAAAACCCATGCAGGCCGCGACGAGAACAAGATCCCCACGACGAACCCTAACCCTAGCTTCTCATCTTCCCTTCGCCTGAGCCTCGACTTCATCCCTTCCGTCTCCTCACCTCCTTCTTCAACTTCCACCACCACCACCATCCCTAAAAACCACGTGAACCCTAGAATCCCTTGCACACCCTCGACTCACCGGAGCTTCGACCTCGTCGTCGTCTCCACACCCCGTCGTCGCCCTCACACCCTCTACACCACCTCTCTCCTCTCTCATCTCCTGTTCCCTGCTCAGAAACCCCTGACCCCAGAACACCAACCCTCACCCGACTTCAAGAAAACCCGCAACCCCTGGCCTCGCCGGAAAACCCGCCATCAACCTCGCTGTCGACGGCCCATTGTCGTCGACGACTCCCTCACCTCACCTCTGAATCCAGAGCACAAAACCCAGTGAGCACCAGCTCTCTTCTTTCTTCTCCTTCTTCTTTCATTTCTTCTTTTCTTGATTTTTCCGATCATCTCGGCAGCCGTGCTCGTCGCTGTCGATCAGGAAAACCCAGTAGACATCCTCAGCCAGCATGGTTACTTTCTTGC
Organism: Agapanthus africanus; assembly: GCA_030015575.1. Taxonomy (NCBI): domain Eukaryota; kingdom Viridiplantae; phylum Streptophyta; class Magnoliopsida; order Asparagales; family Amaryllidaceae; genus Agapanthus; species Agapanthus africanus. The sequence continues at coordinate 358,745,503 of CM057343.1, forward strand.
TTTGCCTGGATCCGTCCCGCGTGACGTGTGTGCGTTGCGACGTCTACCCGACGTTGGACGTGCTGTACGTACCCGTCGTGTGATCCAATCGAGGCAAGTTTATCTTGCTACATGCTATAATACTTATCTTGCATCCATATGAATACAAATATTACATGTTGATTGCATTGTACATCCATACTAATATTTTACTATTTTTGGATACCCGTATGCATCCGTATCATTTAACCTACATATAGCTACATCTACAGATCATATTAATTCATATTATTATTGTAGTAACACCCTATGCTTAATAATGTGCATCCCACTTAGTCTTGGAGCTGTAAATGTAACCCCTGATCGTTATTTGTGTATCCATACCATTAATTATATATCTAGTTGCATGCCATGTCACATTATTTCATATTACTGTTATATTAACACCCCATGCATGATAATGCACATCCTATATAGTCGTGGAACTGTAGTTGTAACCCCTGATAGTTATATGAGCATCCATGTTTATTTGTGTATACATACCATTAATTTTGCATACCTACCTAGTTGCACGCCATATTACATTAACTCATATTATTATTACATCAGTACCCCATGTTGATATTGTGCATCGTACTTATTCATAAGGTAACCCCTGATAAATATTTGTGCATCCATGCTTTTATCGTGCATCCGTACTTGCTACAGTTTTATTATGAGCATCCGCTTGATACATGTGCACTACCTGTCATGACCTGATATACCACTACTTGACCTGTTACCTGATCTTGTTACTAATACTGACAATCCTGATGTGTTGTCCTGATGGACGTATCCTGTTGTCTACATAGACAAACCTGTACCTGATTGATCCTGTGTTGGCATTAGCTCCAGATTTTCAATACCTGACTTGAACACATAACCTTGGGGGTATGGGGAAATCAAAGGTGTAACCGAGTGTAACTTAAAAGGGTATTACTTGATCCGTGGTCTCGAGGGGCAACGGGTGTTCATAACATAATATTGCATTTTGTATTCCCCATTCTTATGCATTTTACAATAAAAACAGGTGCTTTTGACCCATGTCTGCTACATGTTACAGATTACAGGTTCTGGGAGCAAGAACAGTGAAAAACACAAAAGACGACACAAAAGAAGGATTTTTGACCAACAAATAGGAAGATCTTAGTAAAGCCCGGCAGAAGAACGGTTCACCATCTACAAGGCGACGCAAGATCCAAATTTGCAAGAAAAACGGTTAAAAGATCCAATGCAAAGAGTTCACTGAAGTTCTGGAATCACTGCAGAAGCCCAAGTGGAAAAAGAACTGAAGAAATTAAATTAACAGAAGAACCTGAAAGAGCCCAGAAAAGCCCATCAGACGACTCCACTATTGGGCCGCGGATCTGCGGCCCAAGAGCGCCCATGCCGCGGATCCGCGGCCCTCCTATGCCCTTGCGCAAATAAAATTTTACCAAAATTACTTGGCGGCTGTGGAAAGATTTTTTAGGGGTATATTTGTAACTTTAGACATGCGGTGCAATCTGTAGCCCTAGGGTTTCTATGTCCTATAAAAAGAACCCAAGACCTTATATTTTCTTATGCCTCTTTTCAATCAATAAAATTCAGAATTTCTGGGAGTAAATTTCAGATCTGTTCTTCTTGTTTGAAGGGAGCCGTCAACCTAATAAGTCTTTTATTTCTTTTAATTATAATGTCTTCTCATCCCCTAATGAGCGAGTAGTCTCCTCGCTTGTTAGGGTTAGCCTTAGGGAAAGGATTGAGAGATGAAATCTCTCGCCCCTTTCAATGCCACCTTCACCTAATGAATTAGAACTTCACGCATACGAGCACAACCGCTCCCTGCGGCATCCTACCCTTTGAGGTAACGATGAACCGTAGTATAAAGGGCCGGTTCCGCACGTTTTCCGTAAGGGTTAGGATAATTATCAACAAAGGTAGGGTACAAATCTAGAGGAAGAAACATCTTCCCAAAAGATTTGTATCCACTTTATTGATAATTAACTTAACACCTAATAGATCTAAAAAAGGAAGGTATTGAAAGCGGTGAGGAAAAATATTAATTTCCAAAACTTCCCCTAATCCTAACCCTAGCAAGATTCTTAATTAGATTAATTAGATCCAGTCTTTAGATTTTTATAAACCTACCAAAATTACAAATAGAATCAACTCGTTAAAACACTTTAAAGAAATTTACCCGTCTCTGTGGATCGACCCGTACTCACCGGCTAGCTGCAAAGCGACGCCGTTCTTGATTGCGGTAAACTCAAATTTTTGGAATAATCAAATGGCGCCGTTGCCGGGGACGGCGTAATCTTTCTTTTTGAATTTTCGGGTTGATATAAATTTTAAAAAAAATTATAAAAATCTGAAAAATCAAAAATATAAAAAATATCATCTTTTATTGTTTGAAGGGTACTCTTTGTGAATCTTTGCAGGTTTGACGGATCTGAAACAACACAGGAAGTGAAACAGAAAACAATACATCAGAACAGGAGGAGATTGGAAGTACAGAGCAGCTGAAGAAATCTAGAGACCTATAGCCTCCAATCCACCGCGCTTCCGCCGCATAATACCACCTCGCGCGGCGCATCCGCGGCCCTCTGGATCCCTCTCTGTGAAGAAATTGCACTGTTTGTTTTCTTTCCTTCTCCTCTACAAATCTCCATATATCTTTTGCCAAATCTTCTGCAGGATTCTTCGCGCTAAAAATCTTCTTCCCCCTTCCAATAATTGATTTTCTGCAGGATTCTTTGCGCTGCGCTTAAAAGCAAATTGATTGCAAGTGATTTACTGCTTTGCATACTTTAATCTGACTTTAAGGGGCTATTGACCAATTCAGATTGGGTGGGGATTTCATTACCCTTCCCAGGACCCCAGAAATCACTTAAAGCATCTGCATTGACCACTTTTAATCTAAAAAATATTAGACTCAGCCCTAAGGACGTCGAGCTCAATAGGACAGAGGACTAGTATAGGCATCGGCCGTTTATCCTAACCGACATTGCGGTGACTAGGCTAGTGGTTTTTAATTAGGCCCACTGTAGTGGTGGTTCCTTCCCACTTACCTGGCCGTACTTGTCCGTGAAGAGGCGGTTTGAGGTTCTATCTCTAGCCCTTTGGAACAGTTAGGAGCTGTCTAGCTGACCTAGGTGACCCTAGACTTAGGCCTGATTGTGCATGTGTGGTTAACTGCATTTGTCTCACGAGTCTCTCTTCAAAATCTTTTTGCAAAAGCTCACTTAAAAAGAAAAAGGAAAATCTTTTCAAAACTTGCAACTTGTCGCTAAAGAATCTTTGCACTCACTTACACCACTTCTTCCCAAAGTTCGTTTTCTTACCTTCACATTCTGTCTTTCATCTCTCGACTACACTAACCCTTTTATTGTATGTCCGGTTGGACTAGGGACCCTAGCGCCCGATTAGTCCGCGTTTCGTTGGTACCGACCGACGCACCTTTCGACTCCGAAGTCGAAATCTTGTCCACTTCTTCACTTTCACCATCACATTCTTTCGAAGGTATGTCGGGATACGATCCTAACAATACCTTACCGACGGGAAGGATTCCACCTCCGTTAGGTGCGAATAACCCGAATCTCCCGCCTGTCGAAGCGCCCGCACGAGTCGCGCTCCAGGATCTTTTCTACCCCGTCCGCACCGCCCTTCCCACTTGTCTTTCCCTCCCACCGGCTAATGGGGACAACTTTGAGATAAAACCACACTTCATCAATATGCTGCCTAAGTTTCATGGTTTGGAATCCGAAGATGCATATATTTTTATTAATAAATTCCAAAACGTTTGCGGCATGATGAAGACAACCCAATTAAGTGATGACGCAATAAGGCTAAGGGTCATTCCTTTTACCTTATGTGACCTAGCCGAGAAGTGGCTATACAGCACCGCATCACACTCCATTAGAAATTGGGACGAGTTTGTGAGAGCTTTTCTGAAAAAGTTCTACCCTCATCATAAAACTGCTAGAATCCGAAACGAAATTATACAATTTTCACAGCTTCCGTCCGAACCATTCTGGAAGTGCTTCGAGAGATTTAAAGACCTACTTGTTCAATGCCCTCATCATGGGATAGAAAAGTGGCAACTTTGCCAAACATTATACGAGGGATTGAACGCAGCAACGAAGCAGTTGCTAGAAACAATATGTCAAGGTCATTTTCTCTCTAAATCTAGCGACGAAGCGTGGCAGTTTCTTGAGGACCTAAGTGAGCAAACAATTCAATGGGAGAGTACCAAGACCACATCATCTTCTTCTAGTGGTCAATCTAGGGCAGGCATACATCAAATAGATATGTCGATAGCTATGAAGGCCGAGATGGCCTCACTTATGAAAAAGCTAGAAGCCATTGAGACAAAAATCTCATCGACTTCTCCTGTCCCTACTCTACCCACACGAACTGTTTGTGCTTGTTGTTCTAATCCATCACATCTCACCGAAGAGTGTCCTTATAATGCACCTATTCAAGGACAGGATCAAGTCAATGCTGCATTCCAGCAAAGACAAAGAAATGATCCTTACTCTTCGACATACAATCAGGGGTGGAGGAGTCACCCAAATTTCGCTTGGAACCAAAATCAACAAGTCCAAGGGAATAACAATTTTCAAAGAGCTCCTCCATAACAACAACAAGCACCCTTACAAACTCAAAACCAGCAACCTTTCCAACAACAACCTTATACAAATCAAACGAACAATTTGGTTCAACCTAATGATGATAAGGTTAGCTCGCTCGAGAAAAGTCTTGAAGCATTTCTCAAGCAAACTACAGATTCCGCAGCAAGATTTGAAAGTTATGTGCAATCTTTAATGAATAACAATGCCTCACACGATCAAAGTATCAAATCTATTGAGGCACAAATTGCACAATTAACTGCTGCGTTGAGCGAAAGAGAAAAGGGAAAGCTTCCATCTCAACCATTGCCCAATCCCGGTCACACACAAAACGCATATCACAATCACAATATAAATGCGGTGACCACGTTGAGATCCGGAAGAGAGTTGCAAAATAATGTGGAAACTAGTGATGACATCCCCGCCGGTGGTTCTTCTCCCCCTTCTTCATTTTCTTCACTTCCTTCTTCACCTTTTTCTTTAGAGCCTATTCTCCACCCTTCACACGGCTCTACTTCTTCTGACTCGAACGGACCCATTTCTCACAACACGAACACATCTACACCGGGATCCGTTCCTAATCCACAGTCCGCTCCACAAACATTTGACTCAACTAATTTTCAAAATGCACCATTCCCAAACAGGTTGAGTCCTAATAAACCAAATACACAAGTGGAGAAGATTGTGGAGATATTTAAGCAGGTTAGCATAAATATACCTCTCTTGGATGCTATCCAACAAGTACCTTCATACGCGAAAATCTTAAAGGGCTTATGCACCTCGAAGAGAAAGGCATCTCAAGTACCCAAGAAAGTGCTAGTGGCTAGTGCAGTGAGCAATGCTATTAACCACCATCAAACCTTACCTCAAAAACGAAAGGACCCCGGCTGTCCTACTATTTCAATTACAATTGGGGATAAGCAAATTAATCGAGCACTTTTAGATCTTGGGTCTAGTGTTAACCTGATTCCTTACTCCGTGTACGAACAATTAGGGATTGGAGAGTTGAAACCCACTCGTTGCACTCTCCAAATGGCTGATCGATCAATCACCTATCCTAGGGGTCAACTAGAGGATGTGTTGATCAAAGTCGGGGAATTCATATTCCCCATTGATTTTATCGTTATGGATACACAACCTGTTGCTAACCCAAGAAACCAAGTTCCGGTGATTCTTGGTCGACCATTTTTGGCCACTTCCAATGCCGTGATAAATTGTCGCAATGGCTCCATGACTCTATCCTTCGGAAAGAGGTCTAGTGAGTTCAATATTTATAAGATGGGAAGTCTGCCCCCCGTGCCTAAAGCTAGTACACGAGAAGTTTGCTCTATTCACGAAATCACGCATGAGGACTGCGAGCTTGAAAGATTTTTTGAAAACAGTTTTGACGCCACTAGTGCGTCCCTCCTTGAGCCTACTACCGTTGACACAACCGATGTTGATTATGAAAGTTTTACTTTTTCGGATGACGACTCACAGCCCGAATATGAGTCATTTGAATTTTTGGATGAGTGAGTCGAACCATCCGAATCGGTTGTTTGCAGTGATTTCGAACCTGTGTTAGAGTCCTTTAAGTTCGAGGTAGATTCCGCAATGATTCTTTCGCCTCCGAAACTCGAACTAATGTCCTTGCCGCCTCACCTTAAATATGCTCACATAGGTGGGAATGAGACTTTTCCCATTATCATATCAGCCTCTCTAGCCTTCGAGCGAGAGAACGCTATTTTAAAAGTCTTACAAGATAGGCGGCAAGTTTTCAGTTGTACTATGGCGGACATCGAGGAAATCAGTTCCCTCATAAGTGAATATCATACACAATTGATGGATGATGCCATGTCAAAAACTGTAATAAGGTACGAGAATGCCATGTCAATAGAGGACCCACAGGAACATCTTGGGGGTATTGTGGTGAGTCAACTTCCTCTCTTAGAAGTTGAAATACCCCCATTTCTTTTAATAAGGTACGAGAATGCCAACACTCCACTGATTGCTGATCATTTACATTCTCGTTGCGATGCATCACCATCACCTGTATATTTACCTCCACACCTCCCATACCACTACTTCTATCTTCCCCAATTCTTTGCGGACCACCACAACTTATTCTTCCACCAACCCATACTCTTTACTGATAAATTTTTCAACTGGTTGGTGTTGACTTTTGGTCGATGCAAAGTTTGGCAGTCTAACATAGTTTAAATGAAGTTTGGGGGAGGGTCTTTTTGTATATATTTTTTTTTTTGTTTTTCAATAAACAGGGGAGTATCGGTAGTTTGACCCTCTTGGTTTAGCATGACAGTGAGGACACTGTCAAGTTCAAGTTTGGGGGTATGCTCGGTACGTCTTCTTCCTTCGCATTCATTTGTATATATTTTTGCATTTGCATATTTATTTGAAAACCCATAAAAATTTGAAAAATTTCAAAAATTATAAAAATTATTGTATTCAATCTTGGCTATAATTGACTTGAGTTTGACAAATAGGTTAACTGGTTAGGAACAACTAGATCTTAGACTTAGTAAATTAAAAACCCTAAAAATAACATTCCTTAAAGTTTAACGGTAGAAAGTATATACCTTGTAGTTTATTTAGAAATAGGCAAATTTTGGGTTCACTTTTTGGGCTAAGTCGAAACAAGGGAAGAGTATTGATGTTCTTATTAGAGTATAAGTTTGAAAAATAGTTCCTAGCTTAAGTCTAGATCCTGAAAACGTATACCCTACAATTTGCACAATCACACACCTTGAAACTTGGAATAGTAGAAGAGACCTTGAAATGCTCTTGTCTAAAGTCCTTAGTATGAAAAAGTGTGAATAAAGAAAAAAAAAATGGACACTGGTTTTTGTGATTACTTAAGGCTGTAAAAATAGAAAAATATTTAGCGAGGGTGCTTCATCACCTAGTGCCTTAGACCAACTGGTTTGGGAGCCACTGCTAAAAGCCTTGGGTGTTGCAAAACTAGGAAGTACGCTTTAAAACGCTAACGCATCTTGTAATCGGTTGTTGGTACCTCAAGAAGTATTAACAGTCGCATGAAGGATGCGAAAGTGAAAATTCACAAGTGCTTTGGACAATGGACGGGAGTACGATTGCTTGATTTGAATTTCCAAGTGTAGGGGTGATATTTACACACACGTGGGGATATGTGATTAGAGTTTAGATAAGAGAAAGAAATGAAGAATAGAACTTGTATCTTTAGTAGAGTTGATAAAAATTCCTAAGTGGAGATGTAACCCTAGAAGGAAGACTTAAGAAATGCCGAAAGCTAAGTAATTCTACATAACATATATAATCTTAAGTTAAATAATGAGGAAGCGTGAAGAATATGGGTGGATAATTTACAAGTAGAAGATAATAGAATTCCTTATTAGAAGAACCAATTGGAGAATAAAAGTCAATGAGCCAAATTGATAGGATTTTGTGGGTGTAATCCGCTGAAAACCCTCAGGAGACAACACACCTCCTACTAGGGACACCTAGAGGTTTAACGGCTTGTTGCACGAGCTCAGTGCAATCACGTTCCCTGCGAAAGTGCGATTAGGATTTTTGTAGAGAATAAAAAAATAAGTTTGCTCGAGGACGAGCAAAAGATAAGTTTGGGGGTATTTGTTCATAACATAATATTGCATTTTGTATTCCCCATTCTTATGCATTTTACAATAAAAACAGGTGCTTTTGACCCATGTCTGCTACATGTTACAGATTACAGGTTCTGGGAGCAAGAACAGTGAAAAACACAAAAGACGACACAAAAGAAGGATTTTTGACCAACAAATAGGAAGATCTTAGTAAAGCCCGGCAGAAGAACGGTTCACCATCTACAAGGCGACGCAAGATCCAAATTTGCAAGAAAAACGGTTAAAAGATCCAATGCAAAGAGTTCACTGAAGTTCTGGAATCACTGCAGAAGCCCAAGTGGAAAAAGAACTGAAGAAATTAAATTAACAGAAGAACCTGAAAGAGCCCAGAAAAGCCCATCAGACGACTCCACTATTGGGCCGCGGATCCGCGGCCCAAGAGCGCCCATGCCGCGGATCCGCGGCCCTCCTGTGCCCTTGCGCAAATAAAATTTTACCAAAATTACTTGGCGGCTGTGGAAAGATTTTTTAGGGGTATATTTGTAACTTTAGACATGCGGTGCAATCTGTAGCCCTAGGGTTTCTATGTCCTATAAAAAGAACCCAAGACCTTGTATTTTCTTATGCCTCTTTTCAATCAATAAAATTCAGAATTTCTGGGAGTAAATTTCAGATCTGTTCTTCTTGTTTGAAGGGAGCCGTCAACCTAGTAAGTCTTTTATTTCTTTTAATTATAATGTCTTCTCATCCCCTAATGAGCGAGTAGTCTCCTCGCTTGTTAGGGTTAGCCTTAGGGAAAGGATTGAGAGATGAAATCTCTCGCCCCTTTCAATGCCACCTTCACCTAATGAATTAGAACTTCACGCATACGAGCACAACCGCTCCCTGCGGCATCCTACCCTTCGAGGTAACGATGAACCGTAGTATAAAGGGCCGGTTCCGCACGTTTTCCGTGAGGGTTAGGATAATTATCAACAAAGGTAGGGTACAAATCTAGAGGAAGAAATATCTTCCCAAAAGATTTGTATCCACTTTATTGATAATTAACTTAACACCTAATAGATCTAAAAAAGGAAGGTATTGAAAGCGGTGAGGAAAAATATTAATTTCCAAAACTTCCCCTAATCCTAACCCTAGCAAGATTCTTAATTAGATTAATTAGATCCTGTCTTTAGATTTTTATAAACCTACCAAAACTACAAATAGAATCAACTCGTTAAAACACTTTAAAGAAATTTACCCGTCTCTGTGGATCGACCCGTACTCACCGGCTAGCTGCAAAGCGACGCCGTTCTTGATTGCGGTAAACTCAAATTTTTGGAATAATCAACGGGACAGAGTCATTCGTGACTCTTACATCTTGATCCGTGGTCCCGGAGGGTAACGGGACAGAACCATTTTTGGTTCACATAGTCCTGATCTGTGGTCCCGGGGGGTAACGGGACATATTCTTTGAGTTACATTAGGAGTACATCAATTGGTTTCGAATAACTTTAGAATAGATAACCCTGTAGCACAGTTTAGACTACTCACTGCACTTCACCTGCACGTATACACTTCACTGTTTTATATCCATGTTTAATGGTTATATTCATGTTATTGTTTACACCCATGCTTGCATATCTCGTGTACCCTGTTCATATATTATTGTTTGATATTGTGACGCGCCGACGTCTGGGTTTTGCATGGCCCAGATCCGCTACCCTTGTCGCAGGCCGAGCAGGAGTATTTCAGTCGACAGGCCGAGCAGTGAGGACCTGTTAGTATTCTAGTTTAGTTCCCTTTCAGGATTTTTTTTCCTGATGTGAGCCCGTATTTGGGACGTACCTTCCAGATTGTTATTGTTATTGGATTTATTGCTTCCGCATATTATTTCTTGACTCGTTTATTCTGGCTCATGGACATGTACTAGATAGTTTATTTTATTTCTACTGTTCTTGATATCTTATAGACAGCCGTAATGTGACTGTGGAGGGATGTTTCCTAGCCACAGGTAGCATGGTTGGCTCTGTCACGTGCCGATCTTAGCGCACTCTGGGAAGCAGGGCATGACATTATAATATACAATCATGTACAATAATAGCCTCTAGGGCATGCATACAACTAACATGATAGATACACAATACTCTTAGACGAACATACCGAACTGTACGGAGATTGTCCCATACAGGCTCAGTAGGAGTTCGAATGAGTTTTCTCATCGGCCTTCTTATCGACAGATACCTGGGTAGCCGTTATGTGCAGCTAGTACCGCTTGCAACTTGTGGTTAAACCCACCGCTAGCGTACCGTCAAGTCTTTAGAGTCCCACACAGAGGGTTTCCCTGCATCGGGCAAAAGATGTAGAGGCCGTATGGTTTTACGGCAGGGCTTCAATCACTTACGTGTACTTATGCATGTATGATGATCGGGCGGATAATACTAGTGGGCTTTGGTTTAAGCGGATCCTAGTATTATATTGATGCGTTATTTTCGTCTCATTGTATTCGTGTTTCTCGAAATACGGATACGGGTATGTGTATATGGATGAGAGGGGCATTCTTGTAATTACTCAGAATTGCTTTTAGAAGGAGACACTTCATTAGAGTTTTAATTATTTATTTGGTTAAAACGATTATGATGTGGAGGAAATGCATTGCTATTTTATATATGATAATTCAAGCATGGCTACTTGGTTTGACTATTGAGGCTTGGTTTGACTTAGATATTTTGTAATATATTTTTGTGGCACTAGATATTTTGTGTGAGATATTTTCTTGGCATGCTTATAGTCATATCAAGAGCCATTTCTATTATCATTATGAAAAACACTTTCTCTTTCCTCAAGCTCTCCCATCTTCTTCTTCTCAACCCTTAAAGTCTCATGAGTTGAGAAATCTAGGGTTCCAAGAGACAAACTAACCCATCTTCTTTCTCTACATCACATAGGCTATCTAGTTTAGCTAACCAGGTGCCCTAGTTACCTCAGATTTGAGGTTTGAGCTCGGACTATAGACTCTCGGGTGGATCGTCTTTGACTTGAGGAAGCCGACGAGGAAGCATCGATCCGTTACGATCCTCGGAGCCTACGATGACGAGGAGGACAACAAAGAAGACCCGAAGGACTTATATCGTGAGGTATAAACTCCTTTCCGAGTAGTTAACCTCTTTACATGCTTAGCTAGTTAGGGTTTAGCCACGATCCTGGAGTTCAAGTCGGTGTTGCGAGCTTTGAAAATCGTTTTTTAAATATTCCGCCTCCCTGCGAACCCGTGGGGTGCGCGACATCGACTTACAGTGGTATTAGAGCCAACTATACCTTTACTAGCTAGTTAGCAAAGTCTTTAGAAATTCGATCACGGAAAAATCCCGAAAACACGACCAAAAACTCACGTTTCTGTCGATTTTCAAAAGTAGCCCAAAAATCTTTTCAGAGGCCTTAAAAATACATGTAGGTTTTTGTTAGAATACTGATGAAATTTGGACTCGTAACTCGGTTAGACCGCCGCGGAACCGCGGCAGAACAGAGCGTTCTGCCGCCCTTCCGTGGCCAAGTCGACGCCGAATCGGTCCAAATTCGTTCTGATGTTCTATTGTGTTGGGTTGTGTTATTTGGGATATTTTGTTTCTGCCCAGGATTTTTTATGTACAGTGTTGTACTTAGGGTAGATTCAAATTTGGTTATCGATCGAAATTCTAAGTACTTTAGCTAATCGGATCTTCTGTGTTGTGATATATGTGCTGAACGTCCGCTAATCGCTATACGTCAATTAGTGGGGGTTGCACATATCTGTGATCTGTGATGTTGGTTTGTGTATATGAACTTATTAGATCATTGTGGATGAATAGCCGGGGATGTGAGATGACAGTTCTCATTCTTTCATTCGATGTAATATTTGTAAGGTGATGTAATATTATTTTGCGGGGCACAATCGTGTTGAGGTTGTAGCCACCGTTGTATTATTTTCTTTTACTATTTTCTGCTCCTAGGATAGACCCAAGGTGGGGTGCACAAACTACCGGGTACTTTGAAGTGCTGAGTGGCCTACTCATTTTACTGAGGGAGGTTGCTTCACTTCGGGTATTTGGTGGGTAGTTTGCCGCACCCGTAGGGGTCTGGGGAGGGGTTTGGCTATTCATCACGACCGTGGAATCCGTCTTTTATTACAGGTTTAAGCGAAACGCGGAATTCCTTGTATATCTAATGTGTTCATCCTTGATCTGGAATGCTTATTATTGCATGAGACGAATGGTTATTATATATATATATATTATATAATAGACATTGCTTATGTTTTGCATCCGCGCTAGTCCAGCCCCCAGCTCTGGCGTTAGTTGAGCAACCTAACGGTGTACGACGGGGCCCAGTGGCAAATGCGGATGGCATAAGTGTACGTCATATTTTCGTTTCTTTCTGTGATGATAGGTGTAAATGATGGTGTTAGTTATATGTATGCCCTAGAGGCCATTACTGTATACGATGTATATTGTAGTGGATGCTTGGACATATATAGGGAGGACTTTCTTGCTCGACATGATAATATGCTATCTGGTTACTCTTTACCTTAACGTGTATACTGATAGTCTCTCTGTTACATGTTGGTAAAGCCCTTAGGATGTGTACTTGATTACCTGGACTATGATGCGGATCATACTAGTGGGGACATGGTAGTCCATAAGTACATCCTTCAAGGTCCCTAGTCGTGGGTGTATCGAGACAGGGCATCGATGCACCAGAGTAGACTAGCATATACGCATCTTGACCGATATGATGTGCGATGGATGATCCCATATCCATCGGTGTTTGACATCAAGGATGGTGTACGGGTGCTCAGTGGAGACTGGGTACACTGGATGGACTCGCTGAGAACTCCCAGATGGTATTATACCTCACGTCAGATGGCAGTTCTCCGGTGACACTAGTACAGAGTAGTCTGTTGACCCGAGATCGTCATAGAGTCTTGTGTGATTCCTACTGTGCTTTGATTTCCACCTTACCACGTCCAAGAGGGCATGCAAAACGGTGGTTTTTAGGTACAGTCCTGAATCACATGGAGGAAATGAGCGATAGGAGGGGATTCGTCTCTCCCGGTATAGGAAGTTGATGTTGTGCTGTGTTCGATTGGCTATAACTGGAAATCCCTGGCCAGGGTTGCTGAGATTTACTGGTAAGTGTTACCAGTAGTTTCTCGAACTGTTATAGACCTCATATCGACACGACTTATCGAGCTACTGGGGTCTGACATTTACCACCCCTAGGCGAGATATGCGACATATCAGACGACGAGACCGGACTTTACGGGAGTGTTACTGATTGGATTCACAGGAGAACTAGCGGGCTTGCTTGTTGATCTTCTGATCGTTCAATACCCGGGTGTCCATTACGTTTAGCACACCGCTTGCGGCTTGTGGGTGTTTGATATGATCATCACCTACTGCCGGTGTATTGACGAGTCTTTAGAGTCCTACACAGGGGTTTCCTGGCTCAAGCGAAACGGAGTAGGAGCACATATGTGATATGTGCGGGACCGATATTAATACGATATGAGATACCGTATTCTATTTTCGCGATTCGTGATATTGATCGGTTGTATGCAATATAGCCGGGTTATCGGATCAAGTGTTGATTCGATAAGTTGTTACTTTTGATATTAGTCTGTTATAGCCGGGTTATTAAATCAAGAGTTGATTTAATAATTTAATGCATAATTATATATTTGATATATTACATTGCATTAACTAGTATTAGCTCACTTAAGATTTATTTTCTCACTAGTTTGTGCACATTGTTTATATGTGATATATGCAAGTGAACATGATTTATCATACTTGATGATACATCAAAGTTGGGTGTATGAGACTCATACCATGTTTAGGGTAAAGATTAGGGTTATTGTTTTATCTTAAGATTTAACAAAAGGGTTTAACTTAGTCAAAGTAATCAAGCTTGAAGAAGCTTGGAGAAGCTTTGACAAAGTCCACTCTTTTGTCATTTCTTTTGATATTCTTTAACCTAACCTTTAACCTAATGCCTTGGTTAATTCTCTATATGAGTTAAGCATGATGTCTTAACTCAACCATGGTGCAATAATTCATGAGGATAAGTTTTCATTTGGATGGATTATTCCTTCTTCTTCTTCTTCATCAAGCTCCATCCAAAAGCTTACTAGCTCCAATGGTGCCATGAGAAAAAGAGTGAGAAAATCAATTCTAAAGTGAGCCCATTTCCTACTTCTTCATCCTCTACCACTTGCCATGTAGTAGAGTGTGTTCTCTTCACAATGTTTATGACCTAGTGAAGGAATAGCTTGAGTTAGTGTCTCCCCGACGTAGATCATCTTCGGCCTCGAAGTCAACGTAGCAAGCACGTTCGTTCTTCTCGTGGTGCTTCTCTAGAGTCCAGAGTTCACGATCGCAGCGATGGGGACGTCTACACGGAGCTAATGAAGTGAAGGATCGGATCTACAAAGGTTGTAATCCCTTTCACTTAGTGTTAAAGTTGTTAACATGCAAGTTTTCGCCTAAAACCTAGTTTAAAGATCCGTATTAGAGTTGTTCGGCACGGCTAAAATTTTAATCGGGCATGGTTGATGCCTCGTAGACCCTTGTGACTTAGTCCCTGGAACTTCATATATTTATTCTTAGGTCCTTTCTTGTCATTTTTTTCTTGGAATTTTTTAATTCCACTCAAGTGTTGAGTTTTCTAGGGTTGTATTGGAGACTCGTTGATTCGATCGGATAATTTAACTTTGTTTAGTTTGTTCCGGATATTTTTAGAAACTGTTAAAAAGTTCGAACGGATATCAATAACTCACTTCTTCCCCTGTCGGAAAATTTTCAAAAGTTGGATTTTTTCCGTAGTTTAAGAACGTCTAAGTAGTGCAAGTAACGCGATGGACCCTCTAGAAGACAACAAACCTTAACTCGATTATGTGACCGTCTTGAACTGCCTTTTGAACCTTAGGGTTTGGGGCAGTACGGCGTGCCACATGTGAGGTGTTGGCTTGACCCTTCTATGGCTGGACCGTTGGTACTGTGGCATGAAGTGGATGTTTTTAAACTTATTTCATGTGTTGAGCTTTTCGGGAAAACTTGGGTGTTTGATTGTTCGATCGGAAAGTTTAACATTGTCTATTTATCTGGAATGTGATACAATAATTGGAATCCACAAATAGTTATGAGATAACTGATTTGAATATTATAAACATAGCACTTTAGTCTCACATGATCGGTTGCCACGGGATTTTGATGTGATCAAAAGTCCGTCGCAATCACGTAGCGTACGCGGATACTCGCCGGGTTAACTTAATAGACAGCCATGCCCCATAGCCCCGACCAAGTGATTGTAGGAGAACCCTATCACCAAAAGCATCCGTTCGGGTGCTCGCGGCAGCGGTGTTCCGCCTGAGTGCACTTCGTCGACGGCATCCGGGGGTGCGGCCGTCTACTAAAGTTTGCGACGAGCATTCGATCAGGATGTCGGGAATCTTGTTGAATTGCCGACTTGACATTGAAAAGAGTTTTCGATAAAGAGACTAAAATGCGGGGTTTATAATTGTTAGGCATGCGATGTCTAAGGAATTCATTTGGTTAGGCATGTTAGTGTTTATGCCCTAGAAGGCCATTACTGTATCATACTAGTTTGTATATTACTTAATGGAAGCTTGGGATATTCACATGTATATAACAGTCTTGCTAAACATGGTAGTATGCTACTTGGTTTTCCTATCTTAATATGTGAGTGTACGTATTGATAGAGCTCTTAGGATCTTGCTTGTCTACCAGCGTTGTGATGGCAGTCACACTAGTGGGGGCTGGGTAGTCTACAAGCACATCCTTATTCAGGTCCCTGGTCGTTGGATTATCAAGACAGAGCATTGATACTCCGGAGTAGACTAGTGTGAACGCTTCTCATCCCAGTTGGGGAGATGGTCTGTCCCACAGCCGTCAGTACGTCGTACTGGAGATAGTATACAGGTGCTCGTTAGGTTACGGGTACATCGGACAGGACTCACAGGGAACTGTTGGTTGGTTTTATACCAGTCGTCAGTGAACAGTTCCCAGGTGACATGAGTACAGCATAGTCCGCAGACTTGACACTGCTACTTCGCCTCGAGTGTGTCCCACTGTTCTTAGATTGCTACCCTACCACGGCTCAAAGGAGTCGTGCAAACAGGTAGCAGTTGGGTACAGTCCCGAGCACTTGGAGGCAGTGGCGGTTAGACAGGATTCGTCCCTCCCGGTATTGGGAGTAGATATCGCGCTGTGTCAGAGAGCCATTACGCAAAGTCCCTGGCCAGGGCAAGCGAGATTTGCTGGTAGGTTCCAGTAGTTTCTCAGGGTGTAATGGGCTTCGCTCCGACACGACTTATACCGCTATTAGGGGACTGACGCTTGCCGCCCCCCTAGGCCCGATATGCGATAGTATTGGACGAACGGACCGGACTGTATGGAGATTGTCACAGCAGGCTCAGTAGGAGTTCGGATGGGTTTCCTCATCGGCCTTCTTATCGACAACTACCTGGGGACCGTTACGTACAGCTAGTGCCGCTTGCGGTCTGTGGTTAAACCCACTGCCAGCGTAGTAGTCGAGTCTCTAGAGTCCCACACAG
This sequence comes from Agapanthus africanus, assembly GCA_030015575.1. Taxonomy (NCBI): domain Eukaryota; kingdom Viridiplantae; phylum Streptophyta; class Magnoliopsida; order Asparagales; family Amaryllidaceae; genus Agapanthus; species Agapanthus africanus. Next base: position 358,762,299 of record CM057343.1, read on the forward strand.
AGAGTTTCCTATTCCAGGCAAAACGATATAGAGGTCATATGGTTTTACGACAAGGGTTCGGACGCATACGTGCGTTTACGCGCGTACGACTTTCGGACAGTTTTTACCAGTCGGCTTTGGTTTAAGCCAGTTACTGGTATCCGGTTATTGGATTTTTACAGTCTAAAGTTTTTCCGTATTTTTGCGGATTGGAGGGGCGTTCTCGTAATTGTGCGAGAAGCTTCTAGAAGTGGTGACTAAGGAGGTTTAGGTGTCATATGCATTGAATGAGATTAGTGAGTCATGAGAGTGATTCATCATGGTCATTAATGCATCATAAATGCTTAATGACTCATGACAATGAATCACCATTAGATATTTGTGAAGCATGCTTATTCATCACTTATTTTCTTTTCTTGATAAAAAAGAATGCTTCATTTATATTATGATAACTTACTATTTTCACTTCATAATATTATTCACATTCTCTCTCCTCAAGCTCACTCTCTTCAAAAGACTAATCCTCACCCCTCATGTGTTGAGATCTAGGATTAGTTAGACTAAACAATCCATAACCATCACTCTATCTCAATCTATCTTCTTTGATTAGCAATCCAAGAAGGTTAGTTGCCTCAAGTTTAGAGGCTAAGCTTGGAGTTTTGCTCTCGGGTGGATCGTTTACTACTTCGAGAAGGCCGAGGAGAACAAGGAGTTCGTAAAGATGAAGGAGTTGGTTCATTAGGTATAATCCCTAAACACAGTAGTTTAGAAACACTTTGTGTTTGGTTATTTATAGTTTAGCTTCGATTCAAGCGGTTAGTCGATGTTCGTTCACTAAACAAGTTCGTTTTTGAAAATTCCGCCTCCCCACAAGTATTGGGCTGTAGTACATCGACTTACAGTGGTATTAGAGCCTCGCTAAACCATAAATAACTTTATTGCAAATTTGTACGAATTTCAAACGGAAAAACGAAGCCGGAAAACCCTAAAACTGTCAAGTTTCTGTCGAAATTTAAATGAAGTCCAAAAATTTTTCAGGTAAGTTCAGAGAGCTTGAAAAGACACCAGAAGAACACCCAAGAAATTTGAGCTCCTGAATCGGCAACGCGGCCGCGGAACCGCGGCGGGTCGGCACCGATCCGCCGCGCTTCCGCCGCCGAGTTGCCGAGTCAGGAACTCAAATTTCCTGTGCTGCTTCTCTGTGTTATTTGGGATTTTCTGGGATATTTAATATTTGCTCAGGTTTCAGTTTTACAGAGCAGTTTTTGGAGCAATATTAAAGATGTTTAATCGATCGAAATTGTACAGTATTTGCATATTGGGTTATATCTGTGATTGTTTAATGTGTTCGTAAACCTCCCCTAACTGCTAGTATGTCGGTTGGCAAGGGGTTGCACATTTCTGTAATGGTTTTATCTGTTTGTGCATATGAACTGTATTGGACTATTGTGGTGTATAGCCGGGGTTATGCAATGGGTTATTATTTAATTCATTTGTTGTAATATTATTTTGCGGGGCACATCCAGGTTGCGGTTGTAGCCACCGTTGTATTATTTCTTTTTACTGTTTTTGCTCCTAGGACAGATCCAAGGTGGGGTACACAAACTGCCGGGCGGGTAGTTTGCCGTATCCGTAGGGATCTTGGGTGGGGTAACGGCTATTCATCACAACTGTGTAATCTGTCTTTTCTTGCAGGCTCAAAAGAAATACAGATTGCTTGCAAATCCAATATTGTTTATCTGTGTTCTGGAATGTATATCACTGCGTCAGACGAATGTAAAATATCTATATATATGATAGCTATTTAGACGTCACTTATGTTTTACACCCGCGCTAGCCCAGCCCCCGCTCTGTCGTTAGTTAAGTAACCTAACGGGTGATGACGGGACCCAGTGGCGAATGCAGATGGCATAAGAGGACGTCATATTTTCGTTGTTTTCTGCAATGATAGGTTAATGATGGGACGCATTATCTATAATGCAAAGAAAATAAACCAAGTTTAAATCGTTGGAACAATTTAAAAGAAACCACTCGGTTATTTTAAAAACAGATATTTTTAAATGCGGAGCTTTAACCACTCCTTTTAAAAAGCTATCAGGTTCCTTCGGTTATATCAAGTTCACTACGTTCACGGTTTCGCCAAAACCATTCGTAGCCCTCCGTCATTTCATTTGGGTATTCAGTAGTATTCAAGCTATGCATTTTGGCCAAAGTCAAGGCATAGTGTTTGGTAGCTACTGGGTTTTCATTTGTTGCATAAGATAGATGAGTTGGTTTGGGACAGTCGTATTACCATTTGACCAAAGTCAGGGGTATATACGGATGGGTTCAAATTGACAAGATAATGATGGGTAGAACTTGACATGTGACTTATGACATTTTGACCAAAGCCAAGGTCATAAGAGCATGGGGCAAAAACTTATATCGGGAATTTCTAAAGAAACTGAAATTTGCAAAGAGATGCATACCATTTGGAGTTTGATGAATGTTGGTAGCACTCCTTCAATATTATCATACGATGATATTTGGATCCCGATCCTACTGTGAGTATATGCTACTTATCAGGATATTCGTCACTTAACGATCAATGCTATAAACCTAGTAGGTGTCCAGAAAGGTGTCAGCGGGGTTACGCCCCCAGAGAAAAGAGGTTATTTAATTAAGGAACTTCGCGAAAGCGTTGGAAAACCTCCCTCGAAGTATCGACACTGGCCTGGCTGAACGGTTAAGCAAGTATTGTACGGTGAGAATAGTCCTGGCTAATTCTTCTTTTATGGTTTGAGGAAGGATTCGAGAAACAGTGGGAGTCATCCAGTTTAGATAAACTAAAAACCACTCTAAACTTGCAAGAGCATCATGCTAATGAGTTTTCTTCTCTCTCTCCTAATTGCAGCGACCCTGAAAATGACTGGACTTAAGTTACTTTTAGAGAAAAATATACTGACAGGGCCAAACTATAAAGATTGGCTGCGGAATGTCAAAATGGCTTTGACCTATGACAAATTGGGGTACATCCTCACCGCTACGGCACCTGCTGTCCCTGGTCCCAAATCCAGCAATGCGGATAAGGAAATCCGCAAAACCTGGGATTTAGATTGCGCGAGAGCCAAGTGCATCGTGCTTGCCTCAATGAACAATGAACATCAGAGGAGGCACGAGGATATGTCCCTAGATGGCATATTTCTCCATACAAAGGAACTTTATGGAGAGCAATCTCGTATAGCAAGATACGAGACCTCTAAAAACTTGTTTCGAGCGAGGTTGGCTGTCGGGTCATCGGTAGGAGAACATGTCCTAAAGATGATCGGCTATATTGAAGAGCTCGCAGACCTTGGGACGACTTTGGATAATGAGCTGCATACAGACCTTATTCTCCAGTCCCTTCCTCCCACCTACGCCCAGTTTATCCTCAACTTCAACCTTCAAGGAAAAGAAGTTGAACTTGCGGAACTCCTGAACATGTTAAGGAGTGCAGAGGGCACCTTGCAGAAGGCAAGGGAAACACCCGCTATGTTTGTTGGCGGTGCATCTTCTTCCGGGTCCAAGGCTAGGGCCAAAGGAAGGAAGAAGAAGTCCGCACCCAAACCTAGAGGAGGTGTTAGTAAGGTGGGAAAGAAGGGAAAGAAAAAGTTTGCGGTACCGGTAGTGGGCCAGGATGAGTGCTTCCATTGTCACAGGAAAGGGCACTGGAAGAAGGATTGCAAGGCGTGGAACGCCAAGAACCAGGAACCGAAGCAAGCTGTGGCTTCGACTTCAGGTGTGTTTGTAATTGAGAATTGTCTGTCGATCAACTCTACTTCCTGGGTATTAGATACCGGATCAGGATCTCATATTTGCAATTCTTTGCAGGCACTGAGAAACCGTAGAGTGCTGAAGGAAGGTGATATGACCCTAAAGGTTGCTAACGGAGCTAGCGTGGGAGCTGCGTCCGTCGGGGATTATCACCTAGGATTGACGAGTGGACACATTTTGGTTTTGCATAACTGTTATTTTGTACCAAGCTTAACGTGTAATATCATATCAGTTTCCTTGTTATCAAATAAAGGTTATGATTTCACGTTTGTAAGAGATGTTGTTAACATCCACCTTAATCATGGTTTGATTGGGTCAGGTACTCTAAATAACGGTATATATGTTTTAAACCAACTCCAAATTTTCAATGTCCAGAACACACTAAAAAGAAAGTCTCCAGATTTAAATAAAGCTTTCTTATGGCATTGTAGACTGGGTCACATCAATGAGAGAAGGTTGACTAAGTTGCATAGAGAAGGATATTTGGACTCGTTCGAATATCAAACTTATGACACTTGTCAATCTTGTCTCAAAGGAAAGATGACAAAGACTCCATTCACTGGACAAGGAGTAAGAGCGAGCGAGCTCTTAGGACTCATACACAGCGATGTATGTGGTCCAATGTCTACACATACGAGAGGTGGTTATTCCTACTTCATTACTTTCACGGATGATTACTCAAGATACGGATTCATTTATCTGATGAAACATAAATCCGAGGCTTTTGAGAAATTCCAAGAGTATAAGAATGAAGTAGAAAACCAAACAGGCAAAAGTATTAAGACACTGAGATCTGATCGAGGTGGAGAATACTTAAGTGCCGAGTTCCTAGGTTACCTAAAAGAGAAAGGAATTCTCTCTCAGCTTACTCCTCCATACACTCCACAGCATAACGGTGTATCGGAGAGACGGAATCGAACCCTATTGGATATGGTACGATCCATGATGAGTAATGCTGAGTTACCGCGATCTTTCTGGGGTTATGCGCTAGAATCAGCGGCATATCTTTTGAACAGGGCTCCTACCAAGACTGTGCCTACCACTCCATATCAGATGTGGACTGGGAAGAAACCCCATCTTCAACATATAAAGATTTGGGGATGTCCAGCTTTTGTTAAAAAGCAGCATGTGGACAAGCTCGAGGCACGATCAGTAAAATGTATGTTTGTGGGATATCCAAAGAACTCCAAGGGATATTATTTCTATTACGCAGAGGAACAAAAGGTTTTTGTTTCTCGTAATGCCCATTTTCTGGAAAATCAGTTTTTAGAAAAGGAAATAAATGGGAGCGAAATAGAACTGGAAGAAATTCCAGAACCACAAACTGCTACTGAAAGTTTGGTAGAACCAGGAGTTCAAGAAGAACAGGACATTCCCGCACCCCTCCGCAGGAGTAGTAGGCCGTCTCATCCGCCTGAGAGATACTACGGTTTTCTCATAGATGGGGATAGAGAGGATTGCATCATAGATGATGATGAACCTACTGACTTCCAGCAGGCCATCCAGAGCGGCGACTCGGTACGATGGCTAGATGCAATGCGGACCGAAATGGAGTCCATGTACACCAACAAAGTATGGACTTTGGACTTTGGACTTTGCTCCAGATGGGGTAAAACCCATAGGATGCAAATGGATCTTCAAGAAAAAGATTTGTGTAGATGGACAGGTGGAAACCTATAAGGCTAGACTTGTTGCAAAGGGTTTTCGTCAAAGACCTGGTTTGGACTATGACGAAACTTTTTCTCCAGTGGCTATGCTCAAATCCATTCGGGTCCTTCTTGCTATTGCTGCCTTCCATGATTATGAAATCTGGCAGATGGACGTAAAGACGGCTTTTCTGAATGGAAATTTAGAAGAAAGCGTCTACATGGATCAGCCAGAGGGTTTCAATCAGAGTGGGAGCAGCGGGAAAGTATGCAAGCTGCTTAAGTCCATTTATAGACTAAAGCAGGCATCGCGGAGTTGGAACATCTGTTTTGATGAGACAGTCAAAGAATATGACTTTATCAAAAATCCAGATGAACCATGCATATATAGTAAAGTTGTAGCCAGAAGTGTTGTATTCCTCGTCTTGTACGTGGATGACATTCTATTGATAGGAAATGACATTCCTATGCTACAATCAGTCAAAGGATTCTTGTCACACAGGTTCTCCATGAAAGACCTGGGTGATGCCTCGTACATTCTGGGGATCCGGATCTATCGTGATAGATCCAAGAGGATGTTGGGACTTTCGCAGTCCAGGTATATCGACACTGTACTGAAAAGATTCAGTATGGAAGATTCTAAGCGCGGTAATCTACCGGCTTGTCAAGGAATCACCCTCTCCAAAGAGATGTCTCCCAAGACTGATTTGGAAAGGGAATGCATGGCTATTATACGCTACGCTTCTGCGGTAGGCTCTATAATGTATGCGATGTTGTGTACCAGACCAGATGTAGCTTACGCACTGAGCGTGGTAAGCCGGTATCAGTCAGACCCAGGAGAGAAGCACTGGATAGCAGTAAAGAACATTCTCAAGTACCTGAGGAGGACTAAGGATATGTTCTTGGTTTACGGCGGAAAAGACCTCAGGTTGGAGGCCTTTGCTGATTCCGGCTTCCAGAGTGATAAGGACGATTCCAAGTCCATGTCGGGTTATGTCTTTACCCTCAATGGAGGGGCGGTGTGCTGGAAGAGCTCCAAGCAGGACACCGTTGCTGACTCGACGATGGAAGCGGAGTATATAGCTGCTTGCGATGCCGCAAAAGAAGCAGTCTGGATGAAGAAGTTCCTAACAGAACTTCAGGTGGTTCCTACCATTGTTGATCCAATACCTCTGTATTGCGACAACAACGGAGCTATAGCTTTAGCGAAGGAACCAAGGTCCCATCAAAAGTACAGACACATCTTAAGGCGGTATCACCTGATCAGGGAGATCATTGATCGTCAGGAGATCGAGGTTCGGAGAGTTGCTTCTGAAGAGAACATTGCCGATCCATTCACGAAGGCCCTACCCCAGATTCAGTTCGAGAGGCTACTCGAGATCATTGGTCTACGATACGCCAGTACATGGCCCTAGTGCAAGTGGGAGATTGTTAGTGTTTATGCCCTAGAAGGCCATTACTGTATCATACTAGTTTGTATATTACTTAATGGAAGCTTGGGATATTCACATGTATATAACAGTCTTGCTAAACATGGTAGTATGCTACTTGGTTTTTCTATCTTAATATGTGAGTGTACGTATTGATAGAGCTCTTAGGATCTTGCTTGTCTACCAGCGTTGTGATGGCAGTCACACTAGTGGGGACTGGGTAGTCTACAAGCACATCCTTATTCAGGTCCCTGGTCGTTGGATTATCGAGACAGAGCATCGATACTCCGGAGTAGACTAGTGTGAATGCTTCTCATCCCAGTTGGGGAGATGGTCTGTCCCACAGCCGTCAGTACGTCGTACTGGAGATAGTATGCAGGTGCTCGTTAGGTTACGGGTACACCGGACAGGACTCACAGGGAACTGTTGGTTGGTTTTATACCAGTCGTCAGTGAACAGTTCCCAGGTGACATGAGTACAGCATAGTCCGCAGACTTGACACTGCTACTTCGCCTCGAGTGTGTCCCACTGTTCTTAGATTGCTACCCTACCACGGCTCAAAGGAGTCGTGCAAACAGGTAGCAGTTGGGTACAGTCCCGAGCACTTGGAGGCAGTGGCGGTTAGACAGGATTCGTCCCTCCCGGTATTGGGAGTAGATATCGCGCTGTGTCAGAAAGCCATTACGCAAATTCCCTGGCCAGGGCAAGCGAGATTTGCTGGTAGGTTCCAGTAGTTTCTCAGGGTGTAATGGGCTTCGCTCCGACACGACTTATACCGCTATTAGGGGACTGACGCTTGCCGCCCCCCTAGGCCCGATATGCGATAGTATTGGACGAACGGACCGGACTGTATAGAGATTGTCACAGCAGGCTCAGTAGGAGTTCGGATGGGTTTCCTCATCGGCCTTCTTATCGACAACTACCTGGGGACCGTTACGTACAGCTAGTGCCTCTTGCGGTCTGTGGTTAAACCCACTGCCAGCGTAGTAGTCGAGTCTCTAGAGTCCCACACAGAGAGTTTCCTATTCCAGGCGAAACGATATAGAGGTCGTATGGTTTTACGACAAGGGTTCGGACGCATACGTGCGTTTACGCGCGTACGACTTTCGGACAGTTTTTACCAGTCGGCTTTGGTTTAAGCCAGTTACTGGTATCCGGTTATTGGATTTTTACAGTCTAAAGTTTTTCCGTATTTTTGCGGATTGGAGGGGCGTTCTCGTAATTGTGCGAGAAGCTTCTAGAAGTGGTGACTAAGGAGGTTTAGGTGTCATATGCATTGAATGAGATTAGTGAGTCATGAGAGTGATTCATCATGGTCATTAATGCATCATAAATGCTTAATGACTCATGACAATGAATCACCATTAGATATTTGTGAAGCATGCTTATTCATCACTTATTTTCTTTTCTTGATAAAAAAGAATGCTTCATTTATATTATGATAACTTACTATTCTCACTTCATAATATTATTCACATTCTCTCTCCTCAAGCTCACTCTCTTCAAAAGACTAATCCTCACCCCTCATGTGTTGAGATCTAGGATTAGTTAGACTAAACAATCCATAACCATCACTCTATCTCAATCTATCTTCTTTGATTAGCAATCCAAGAAGGTTAGTTGCCTCAAGTTTAGAGGCTAAGCTTGGAGTTTTACTCTCGGGTGGATCGTCTACTACTTCGAGAAGGCCGAGGAGAACAAGGAGTTCGTAAAGACGAAGGAGTTGGTTCATTAGGTATAATCCCTAAACACAGTAGTTTAGAAACACTTTGTGTTTGGTTATTTATAGTTTAGCTTCGATTCAAGCGGTTAGTCGATGTTCGTTCACTAAACAAGTTCGTTTTTGAAAATTCCGCCTCCCCACAAGTATTGGGCTGTAGTACATCGACTTACAAGGCATGCGATGTCTAAAGAGATTGCGGATTCCAACTGTTGTAGTTTTACACTTTCTTTTCTGCGACCGTAAGTGTAATATATGATATCGCCGGTTTCGTTGCTATATGTCAACGACAATCGGGATACGCATACTTGCTTACGTTGATGATATGAGATATTATGTGTTGCTGTGATATGTTATATTGGATCGTCGTGTCTGAATAGCCGGGGTTTTTATGTGAGATAAGAGTTTTTCTTTTTCATTCATGTAAAATTCATTTGTATGTAATATTCTTTTGTTGGGGCACTTCCGGGTTGAGGATGATGTCACCATTGTATATTATTTACTTTTCCGCATTAGGTAAACCCAAGGCGGGGAGCACAAGTAACCGGGTTCTAGGGTCCAGTGGGAGACCATCTCGAGGAGTCGAGTCCGGGTCTCCTAACCATAGAATTGGCAGAGTTACTTCCCGCTCTCATAGAGTTCTAGAGATGTGGGTTTGGCTATTCATCGCGACCGTGTAATCCGTGTTTTATACTGGCTCGTATTGAAAACACGGACGTCCTAGTATATCCAATATTTCATATATGTTTCTTCTGCTGCGATATCTGTGATGTGATCATTTGATATGTTGCGATAGATACTGTATATAGTATATATGATATATTATATAGACGTTACTTATGTTTTACACCTGCGCTAGCCCTGCCCCGCTCTGTCGTTAGTTACCTAACCTAACGGCGCACGAGGGGACATCGAGGCGAATGCGGATGGCATAAGTGTACGTCATATTTATCTGTGATGTTTAGCTGACTTAAATGATAGGACTTCATTAATGAGATTAATGAAATAAAAGAAACCTAAAGATGTCGTGGAATTGAATTTTCAAAAACAGGTAGCTCCAGTTCTTGCTTTGCATCGCGGTGTTCCTTGTAGAACATCCTGCACCTTATTCGATAAGGAAAGGGCCGAGATCCCTTCACCGGGAGTGACCTCTTTAGCAATAATTGGCAGATTCTACACCCCTCGGTTTGTCTTTTGATTGCTTTTGGAGTTTTTGCTTTGCATAGTGATATATATGATATATCCTGCACTTTATTCGATGAGGAAAGGGCCGACGATCCCTTCACCGGGAGTGACCCCTTTAGCAAAACTAGAAAAGCCTAAAAAACACTCCATTTTAAAATCATTTGATTCTACGACGATATTAAGTTTATTACGCAATAGGTTTTCAGAAAAACCTGTCGTAGCCCTCCGTCATTTCAGATAAGGACTGTTTAGTATTCGTGCTACGTTTGTTGGCCTTTGTCAAGGCGTAGTGTGCGGTAGCTGAATAGTACTTATCTGCTTATGCATATGATGCAGATTGGATTAGGGTATCGTGCGACCTTGTTGGCCTTTGTCAAGGGCCGTGCGGGTGGGTTTAATTCAATCAAGAAATGACGGGTTGAACTTGACTAGCAGCCTATGGTTTATTGGCCTTTGTGAAAGGTTCCTAGGCACCCTAGTGGGTTCTCACAAGGCATTGAACATGCCAAATTAAAATTTTTAGTGCCGAGAAACCGTAGACTACGGATCTTTAACTAGATGTTTAGGCGAAATAGAAAGCTAGTTAACAGTTAACTACTATGATACGGATATACAACCTTTGTAGATCCGGATTTCCACCTCCACGGCTCCGCAACGTCATGTCCTCGCTGTCCATCATGAATCCTCGACTCGATCATCGGCTTCATCGGGAAAGCAAGCGGAATAGCTCGTCGGCTTTGTGTCAAAGACGATCTACGTCGAGGTTGCACAAACTCAAGCTCCGACTTCACAAACTTGTGAAACTTGTGAAGTAAACACCCAAAACAACTTGGCAAGAGGTAGAGGGTGAAGAAATAGGAGGTGGGTTCACTTTGGATTTGGATTTAACTCACTAAAGCTCAAGTTGCCATTGGAGTAGCAAGCTTGAAGAAGAAGAAGAAGATGAGCTCTAGAAAAATTATGATAAGTGTTATCTTAAAAATAAATATAAAACAAATACTTATCATAACTTGAACTAGGGTTAAGTGTAGAGAATTAACCATGGTCACTTTGATGGGTTAGGGTTAAGCATGAAGATAAGGATGGTTAGCAAAGTCAAAGCTTCATGAAGCTTCAACAAAATGACAAAGAAAGCCACCATACTCATCTTATTCTTTTCCAAATAAATAAATAAACAAATAAATAAATAAATGAAAATGCAAAACCCTAATTATCATATTAACCATGGATTAATTTTATACACTTAACTAAATGATCAAGTATCATCAAACATGATACATAAAAGTGCACGAAAGTATATCACATATACAATGTGCAATCCAAGTGAGAAAAATCCGTTTAAAGTGAACCAATACTAGTTAATGCAAAGTAATATATCAAATATATAATTATACATTAAATCATTAAATCAACACTTGATTCAATGATCCGGTCATGTCGCACATAACCGACTAGTATTCAATGCATCGATTTATCGAATCAATGATTCGATAACTAGGTCATATCGAATATAACCATTCGAAACATATATCGCGAGAATGAAATGCGGTATCACATACACGCATTATTCTCGGTCCTGCACATATCTCATATGCGCTCCTATTTCGTTTCGCTTGAGCCAGGAAACCTCTGTGTAGGACTCTAAAGACTCGTCAATACGCCGGTAGCAGATGATGATCATATCAAGCACCCACAAGCCGCAAGCGGTCTGCTAAACGTAACGGCCACCCGGGTATTGAGCGATCAGAAGATCGACGAGCTGGCCCGCTCACACTCCTGCGAATCCGACCAGTAACACTTACCATACAGTCAAGTCTCTTCGTCAGATACGTCGCATATCAAGTCTAGGGGTGGTATACGTCAGACCCCAATAACCCGATAAGTCGTGCTGATATGAGGCTCGTAACGGGTCGAGAAACTACTGGTAACACTTACCAGCAAATCTCTGATCAGCCCTGGCCAGGGACTTCCCTGTTACGGCCAATCGAGCACTGCGCAACATCAACTCCCAATACCGGGAGAGACGAAACCCCTCCTATCGCTCATTGCCTCCATGTGATTCGGGACTGTACCCAAAGACCACCGTTTTGCACGCCCTCATGGACGTGGTAAGGTGGAGATCAAAGCACAGTGGGAATCACACAAGACTCTATGACGATCTCGGGTCTACAGACTAATCTGTACAAGTGTCACCTGAGAACTGCCATCTGACGTGAGGTATAATACCATCTGGGAGTTCTCGGCGAGTCCGTCCAGTGTACCCAGTTTCCACTGAGCACCCGTATACCATCTCTGATGTCAAACACCAATGGATATGGGATCATCCATCGCCCATCACATGGGTCGAGAAGCGTATACGCTAGTCTACTCTGGTAAATCGATGCCCCGTATCGAGATACCCACGACTAGGGACCTTGAAGGATGTACTTATGGACTACCATGTTCCCACTAGTATGATCTGCATCATAGTCTAGGTAGTCAAGTACAAATCCTAAGGGCTTTACCAACATGTAACTATAAGACAGTATAAAGAGACTAGTGTACATGTTAAGATAAATGGCAACCAGATAGCATACTATCATGTCGAGCAAGAAAGTCATCTCTATATATGTCCAAGCATCCAATATAATATACATCATCTGTACAATACTGGCCTCTAGGGCATACATACAACTAACAATCTCCCACTTGCACTAGGGCCAGCTGCTGTAGTATCTCATACCGAGCATCCCGAAGAGTCTCTCAAACTGTATCTGGGGAATGGCCTTCGTGAGTGGATCCGCCGTGTTGTTCTTCGTGTCAACTCTCCTGACCTCGATCTCCCGGCGATCAACTATCTCCCGGATCAGGTGATACCGCCTCAGAATATGCCTGGACCGCTGATGGGACCTGGGTTCCTTGGCCAAAGCCACCGCTCCATTGTTATCGCAATACAAAGGTATTGGATGCTCAATGGATGGAACCACTCCAAGTTCAGTAATGAACTTCTTGATCCAAACAGCTTCTTTAGCAGCATCGTTGGCAGCGATGTATTCAGCCTCCATCGTCGAGTCTGCCACGGTTTCCTACTTGGAACTCTTCCAGCTAACCGCCCCTCCGTAAAGGGTAAAGACAAAACCCGACTGCGACTTAGAGTCGTCCTTATCACTCTGGAAGCTGGAATCGGTAAAGGACTCCACTTGGAGTTCTCCGTTACCATACACCAAGAACATATCTCTAGTCCTTCGCAAGTACTTGAGAATGCTCTTCACAGCTGTCCAGTGACTCTCTCCAGGATCAGCTTGATACCTGCTCACTACACTTAGTGAGTATGCTACATCGGGTCTGGTACATAGCATCGCATACATGATAGAGCCTACTGCCGAAGCATAGGGTATCCCTTGCATGCGAGCTCTCTCCAAATCAGTCTTGGGAGACATCTCTTTGGAGAGAGTGACTCCAGAGATCGTGGGTAAGTTCCCACGCTTGGACTCTTCCATACTAAACCTCTTTAGTATGGTGTCAATGTACCTGGATTGGGACAATCCCAAAATCCGTTTGGATCTATCTCTATAGATCCTGATCCCCAATATGCAGGAGGCATCACCAAGATCTTTCATTGAGAATCTTTGTGATAAGAAGAGCTTGACCGATTGCAGCATAGGAATGTCATTTCCTATCAAGAGTATGTCGTCCACGTACAATACGAGGAAGACAACCTTACTCTCTGCCACCTTCTTGTAGATACAAGGTTCATCTGGATTTTTGACGAAATCAAACTCTTTGATAACGACGTCAAAGCAGATGTTCCAACTCCGCGATGCTTGCTTTAATCCATAAATGGATTTAAGCAGCTTGCACACCTTCCCGTTGCTCCCACTGTCTACGAAGCCCTCTGGCTGAGTCATGTACACGCACTCTTCTAAATCACCATTTAGAAAGGCGGTCTTAACATCCATTTGCCAGATTTCGTAGTCATGAAAGGCAGCAATGGCAAGCATGATTCGGATGGATTTAAGCATAGCTACTGGAGAAAAGGTCTCGTCATAGTCCACACCTGGTCTTTGACGAAAACCCTTTGCTACAAGTCTAGCTTTGAAAGTCTCCACTTTCCCATCTACACCAAGTTTCTTCTTGAAGATCCACTTGCTCCCAATGGGTTTTACCCCTTCAGGAGCAACTTCCAAAGTCCATACTTTGTTGGTGTACATGGAATCCATCTCGGACCGCATAGCATCCAGCCATTTCACTGAGTCCCCACTCGTGATGGCCTGCTCGAAGCTAGTTGGGTCATCATCCTCCATGATGCAATCCTCGCTCCCACCATCCATGAGAAAACCGTAGTATCTCTCAGGCTGGCGAGGAACCCTACTAGATCGGCGGAGAGGCTGAGGTTCATTGGGAGCTACTGAATCTTCTGGTTCCACTAAATCTTCAGTTACTGTTTGTGTATCTGGAACCTCTTCCAGCTCTACCACTTTGCCACTAATTTCTTTTTCAAGAAATTCCTTTTCTAAAAAGGTGGCATATTGAGAAACAAACACTTTTTGTTCTTCAGCATGGTAGAATAAATATCCTTGGGAATTCCTAGGATATCCCACAAACTTGCAAAGAACTGACCGTGCCTCGAGTTTGTCTGGATTTTGTCTTTTGACATAGGCCGGACAACCCCATATTTTAACTCGTTTAAAATATGGTCTCTTCCCACTCCATATCTCATATGGTGTGGTAGGTACAGATTTAGATGGAACTTGATTCAATAGGTATGCTGCTGTCTCCAGCGCATAACCCCAGAAGGAAATAGGCAACTCAGCTATGCTCATCATAGAGCGCACCATATCTAATAGGGTGCGGTTCCTCCGCTCCGATACACCGTTGTGCTGTGGTGTATATGGAGGAGTTAGCTGAGAGAGAATCCCATTCTCTTTTAGGAAGTCCAGGAATTCATTGCTCAAGTATTCACCTCCCCGATCTGATCGAAGGATTTTAATACTTTTTCCGGTTTGGTTCTCGACTTCTTGTTTATATTCTCTAAATTTCTCAAAAGCTTCTGATTTGTGTTTTATCAGGAACACATATCCGAATCTAGAGAGATCGTCAGTGAATGTAATGAAGTACGAAGAACCATCCCTGGCATGTGTAGACATGGGACCGCATACATCACTATGTATCAGTCCTAAGAGTTCGGTAACTCTTTCTCCGTGTCCCGTAAACGGAGTCTTGGTCATCTTGCCTTTGAGACATGACTGACAAGTGTCATAAGATGAAAATTCGAAAGGTTTCAAATATCCATCTTTATGCAACTTAGCCAGTCGTGTCACATTGATGTGACCCAGTCTACAATGCCACAAGAAGGATTCGTTGAGTTCAGAACTCTTCCTCTTGTGTGTGTTTGTTATGCTCAGGACTGTTGATTGGTTTAGAACGTAAATGCCATTGCACAACGTGCCTGATCCAACCAACTTTTGGTTATGGAAAATGTTCATAACATTGTCCAGTAATACAAAATTATATCCCTCTTTACTTAATAAAGAAACCGATATAATGTTGCATATCAGGTTCGGCATGTAATAGCATTCGTTCAGAACCAATGTATTACCTGTTGGTAATACAAGGTGATATTCCCCGACAGTCTTAGCTGCAACAATTGCACCATTTCCAACTCTTATGTCTTTATCACCTTCTCCAAGTTCTCTACCTTTCCTAAGCCCATGTAACTGATTACATATATGGGATCCTGACCCGGTATCCAATACCCAGGACGTAGAGCAAATGGAGAAACAGTTCTCAGTAACGAACACACCCGAAGAAAATGCATCATCATGTACTTTCTTCATTCGGGTGGCATGGGAATCCTGGTATTCCCCTATATCCTGTTCATTCCTATAACTCTTATAAGAATGAACGGAGCCAACGTTCCCCAGCACAGTATAACATGCGGGTTCGGTCAATACATCCATTTTATTATCTTTATTAAGGCATGAAATGGTCGCTACCTGGAGAGAGAGAGAAGAAAACACTTTAGCGTAAGCTCGTGCAAGATCAGATTGGTTTTTATCTTATCTAATCAGGATGGCTCCCACTGCTTTTTATCAAATCTTCCTCCAAACCCTAAAAGGAAAGACTAGCCGGGATTAATTACACACTACAAGTTCGCCAATCTTTCAGCCAGGCCAGTGTCGGTACTTTGAGGGAGGTCCCCCGTGCTTTCGCACGAACCTAATTAATGTAAACCTCGTTTTCCCAGAGGCGTAACCTCGTTAACACCTTTCTAGACACCTACTTGATCGGCTAATTGCAATGTGTAAAACTCTCCCAGGAGTAACTCTTACTCGCAGCGGGTATCGGGATCCAACTATCTCATAGAAGGTATGCAATCTCATTGCAAATTTCAACACTTGAAATTCCCGATAATATTTTGCCCCTAGCAGCTATATGACCTTAACATAGTCAACAAATCATAAGTGCTAGTCAAGTTCAACCCGTCATTTCCCGATTGAATTAAACCCACCCGCACGACCCTTAACATAGTCAACAAAGTCGCACGACTACCCTAATCCAATCGCATCATATGCTTATACAGATAAGCACTAATTAGCTACCGCACACTACGCCTTAACATAGTCAACAAACGTAGCACGAATACTAACCAGTACTTATCTGAAATGACGGAGGGCTACGCAGGTTTTCATAAAACCATGAGCGTAATGAACTTGATATCGTTGTAGAATCAAATGAAGTTTTGAAATGGAGTGATTTTGAGGCTTTTCTAGTTTTGCTAAAGGAGTCATTCCCGGTGAAGGGTTCTCGGTCCTTTCCTCGTCGAATGAGGTGCGGGATATATCATATATATCGCTGTGCAAAGCAAAAACGCAAAAGCAGTCAAAAGCAAACCGAGTATGTAGCATCTGCCAGTTATTGCTAAAGGAGTCACTCCCGGTGAAGGGATCTCGGTCCTTTCCTCGTCGAATGAGGTGCGGGGTATATCGTATATACCGCTGTGCAAAGCAAAAACTGTAGCTACCTGTTTTATTTAAAATCTGATTCTATAACATCTTAGGTTTCTTTTCTTTCATTAATCACATTAATGAAGTCCCATCATTTAATACCTAAACATCTCAGATAGATATGACGTACACTTATGCCATCCGCATTCGCCTCGATGTCCCCTCGTGCACCGTTAGGTTAGGTAACTAACGACAGAGCAGGGCAGGGCTAGCGCGGGTGTAAAACATAAGTAACGTCTATATAATATATCATATATACTATATACTATATCCATCACATCAATCACATCACAGATATCGCAGCAGAATAAACATATGAAATATTGGATATACTAGGACGTCCGTGTTTTCAATACGAGCCAGTATAAAACACGGATTCCACGGTCGTGATGAATAGCCAATCCCACACCCCTAGACCCCTACGAGAGCGGCAAGCAACCCTGCCAATTCTAGGGTTAGGAGACCCGGACTCGACACCTCGAGTTGGTCTCCCACTGGACCCCAGAACCCGGTTACTTGTGCTCCCCTCCTTGGGTCTATCCTAGTGCAGAAAAGTAAATAATATACAAAGGGTGACAACTCCCGCATCCTGGAAGTGCCCCGAATAAAAGAATATTACATACAAGTTTTTACATGAATGAAAATGAAAAACACTCATCTCACATAAAAACCCCCGGCTATTCGAACACGACGATCCAATATAACATATCCAGCAACACATAACATCACATGTCATCAACGTAAGTAAGTATGCATACCCCAATTGTCGTTGACGTATAGCAACGAAACCGGCGATATGAACATACTACACTTACGGTCACAGAAAAGAAAGTATAAAACTACAACAATTGGAATCCGCAACCTCTTTAGACATCGCATGCCTAACAGATATAAATCCCGCATTTTAGTCCCATTATCGAAAACTCTTTTCGATATCCAATGAAACTAAACCGCTAGATTTATAACATCCATCCAGTTATCTCATAACCTTTTTGTGAATTCCAATTATTGTATCCAGTTCCGGATAAATAGAATATATCAAACTTTCCGATCGAACATTCGAACACCCAAGTTTTCCCGACACCGATCATCACATGAAATAGGCTCAAAGACATTCACTTCATACCTCAGTACCGACGGTCCAGCCGTAGAAGGGTCAAGCCAACGCCTCACATGTGGCACGCCGTACTGCCCCAAACCCGAAGGTTCAAAGGGCAGTTCAAGACGGTCACATAATCGAGTTAAGGTTTGTGTCTTCTAGAGGGACCATCGCGTTACTTGCACTACTTAGAACGTCTTTTAACCACACAATAATCCAACACTTGGATATTTTGGCAGGGGAAAACCTGGGTATTTATATCCGGTCGAACTCTTTAACATATTCTACAATTATCTGGAAAAACACTTAGACAAAGTTTGATATTCCGATCGAATTCATCGATTCCCAATATAACTCCAGAGCACTCAACACTTAAATAAATTTAAAAATATCCAGAAAACTCAGGGGAATTTATCAGGTATTACTGTGCTTTTAAATAGGGCTGACGTCACCATGTGGCCGCGGAAGGGCGGCAGAAAGCATGCTTCTGCCGCGCTTCCGCGGCAGAATGAACAGTTCAGGGAATCGTTTTGCACAGTAATGCTTAGAATTCTATGCTGAATTTTTTAGACATTTTTAATATCAAAAATTCCCAGATTTATGAAAATGTCCAGAGAGCTCTAAAATTCTAGGGTTTCGAGTTCGTTCGGACTTCAAACGTCGTCGGGACTTCGCCTAAGGCTCTAGCTTGTCTCTGATACCAGTGAAAGGTTCCTAGGCACCCTAGTGGGTTCTCACAAGGCATTGAACATGCCAAATTAAAAATTTTAGTGCCGAGAAACCCTAGACTACGGATCTTTAACTAGATGTTTAGGCGAAATAGAAAGCTAGTTAACAGTTAACTACTATGATACGGATATACAACCTTTGTAGATCCGGATTTCCACCTCCACGGCTCCGCAACGTCATGTCCTCGCTGTCCATCATGAATCCTCGACTCGATCATCGGCTTCATCGGGAAAGCAAGCGGAATAGCTCGTCGGCTTTGTGTCAAAGACGATCTACGTCGAGGTTGCACAAACTCAAGCTCCGACTTCACAAACTTGTGAAACTTGTGAAGTAAACACCCAAAACAACTTGGCAAGAGGTAGAGGGTGAAGAAATAGGAGGTGGGTTCACTTTGGATTTGGATTTAACTCACTAAAGCTCAAGTTGCCATTGGAGTAGCAAGCTTGAAGAAGAAGAAGAAGATGAGCTCTAGAAAAATTATGATAAGTGTTATCTTAAAAATAAATATAAAACAAATACTTATCATAACTTGAACTAGGGTTAAGTGTAGAGAATTAACCATGGTCACTTTGATGGGTTAGGGTTAAGCATGAAGATAAGGATGGTTAGCAAAGTCAAAGCTTCATGAAGCTTCAACAAAATGACAAAGAAAGCCACCATACTCATCTTATTCTTTTCCAAATAAATAAATAAACAAATAAATAAATAAATGAAAATGCAAAACCCTAATTATCATATTAACCATGGATTAATTTTATACACTTAACTAAATGATCAAGTATCATCAAACATGATACATAAAAGTGCACGAAAGTATATCACATATACAATGTGCAATCCAAGTGAGAAAAATCCGTTTAAAGTGAACCAATACTAGTTAATGCAAAGTAATATATCAAATATATAATTATACATTAAATCATTAAATCAACACTTGATTCAATGATCCGGTCATGTCGCACATAACCGACTAGTATTCAATGCATCGATTTATCGAATCAATGATTCGATAACTAGGTCATATCGAATATAACCATTCGAAACATATATCGCGAGAATGAAATGCGGTATCACATACACGCATTATTCTCGGTCCTGCACATATCTCATATGCGCTCCTATTTCGTTTCGCTTGAGCCAGGAAACCTCTGTGTAGGACTCTAAAGACTCGTCAATACGCCGGTAGCAGATGATGATCATATCAAGCACCCACAAGCCGCAAGCGGTCTGCTAAACGTAACGGCCACCCGGGTATTGAGCGATCAGAAGATCGACGAGCTGGCCCGCTCACACTCCTGCGAATCCGACCAGTAACACTTACCATACAGTCAAGTCTCTTCGTCAGATACGTCGCATATCAAGTCTAGGGGTGGTATACGTCAGACCCCAATAACCCGATAAGTCGTGCTGATATGAGGCTCGTAACGGGTCGAGAAACTACTGGTAACACTTACCAGCAAATCTCTGATCAGCCCTGGCCAGGGACTTCCCTGTTACGGCCAATCGAGCACTGCGCAACATCAACTCCCAATACCGGGAGAGACGAAACCCCTCCTATCGCTCATTGCCTCCATGTGATTCGGGACTGTACCCAAAGACCACCGTTTTGCACGCCCTCATGGACGTGGTAAGGTGGAGATCAAAGCACAGTGGGAATCACACAAGACTCTATGACGATCTCGGGTCTACAGACTAATCTGTACAAGTGTCACCTGAGAACTGCCATCTGACGTGAGGTATAATACCATCTGGGAGTTCTCGGCGAGTCCGTCCAGTGTACCCAGTTTCCACTGAGCACCCGTATACCATCTCTGATGTCAAACACCAATGGATATGGGATCATCCATCGCCCATCACATGGGTCGAGAAGCGTATACGCTAGTCTACTCTGGTAAATCGATGCCCCGTATCGAGATACCCACGACTAGGGACCTTGAAGGATGTACTTATGGACCACCATGTTCCCACTAGTATGATCTGCATCATAGTCTAGGTAGTCAAGTACAAATCCTAAGGGCTTTACCAACATGTAACTATAAGACAGTATAAAGAGACTAGTGTACATGTTAAGATAAATGGCAACCAGATAGCATACTATCATGTCGAGCAAGAAAGTCATCTCTATATATGTCCAAGCATCCAATATAATATACATCATCTGTACAATACTGGCCTCTAGGGCATACATACAACTAACACTTTGTCAAGGTCATAGGACGGTAGGGGTAAAATATTATCGGGAATTTCAAGTGTTGAAATTTGCAATGAGATTGCATACTTTCTATGAGATCGTTGGATCCCGATACCCACTACGAGTAAGAGTTACTCCTGGGAGAGTTTTACACATTACAATTAGCCGATCAAGTAGGTGTCTAGAAAGGTGTCAACGGGGTTACGCCTCTGGGAAAATGAGGTTGACTTTAATTAGGTCCATGCGAAAGCATGGGGAACCTCCCTCAAAGTACCGACACTGGCCTGGCTGAAAGATTGGAGAACTTGTAGCGTGTAATTAATCCCGGTTAGACCGGTCCTTCACTTCTATAGCTCCGTGTAGTAGTCCCTTCGCTGCATGTAGTGAACTCCCGGACTCTTGAAAGGGTTCACTTGTAGAAATGAACGAGCTTGCTCAATGTCTTCGAGGCCGAAGATGATCTACATCGAGGAGACTCAAGCTCATGCTACCTCTTCACTAATGGTGAAATTAGTGAAGCAAACACCCTAAACTAAATGGCTAATAGTAAAGGATGATGAAGTAGGAAATGGGCTCACTTTAGATTTATTTTTCTCACAATATTTCATCACTTAGAAAAAGATAGCAAGCTTTTTCTCAAATGAGGAAGAAGATTATGAATGAAAACTCATGAGGTTAGAAATGCAACTGTCACGACCCGAAAATGGCACATGATGGCTCTTAAACTACGCAACGTCTACAGGCGTAACGCAATTTAAATAAGCCGAAAACCCAGCAATCTAAACCAACAAAAGTAGTAAGAATTGATAGCATTTTCAAAACCTTTGAAATCTCAACCCAAATTCTTTAAAAGTCCAACTTTATTTTCTTTAAAATTTTGGCAGCACCTCCTTTGTAAAAACCAGCCCCATAAATGGGTACAACATAAATATAAGTAAAGCATCCCCAAACGGGAGCAAAAACACGCCCAAAGGCGGAAAACAACCATCACAACAGATATACGACGCCGTAGCGAAGAAATAAAACACGATAAAAAGGAAACTGTATAAAAGACAACCAAGTCACAAAATACTATACAATATCGTCTTCACATCAAGTCTCTAAGTCATACAAGATAATAGTAGATGGAGAGTACATAGATACAACGAATATACAATGAACGAAATGGATAACCACAAAATCCACTTAAGCAAAACTGCACACTATGAGCCGATGTGGTATCCGCAGCAAAAGATGATAAGATAGATGAATAGCCTGCCTAGACTACTCTGGGGAAACAACCTGCAAAACAAACTGTGGCACAACGGGGGTGAGTTGCCAACTCGTGAATAGTAAATAACATATGCAGGTAATCGCAAGTATGCACGTACATCGCGAATCTAACATATGTTGGTTAAAAGCAGTAACAGGTCATATGAATGCAATAGTCATGAAAGGTACACTAACGGGTATTACAAATACATGAGCAATAATATGACAATCGGTATGTAATAATCATGCAATAATGATATGAAGATGTATATATGCAACAGTCATGAAAGGTACTCTAGCAGGTACAACTAACACATGAAACAATACATATAAAATAAAGTATGTAAATGCAACAGTCAGGAAAGGTACGCTAACAGGTACTACTAATACATGAAGCAGTGCATAAACAATAAATGTGGAGTATGGGGTGAAACATATCATTTCCACGGAATCCTGACATTGTGGTAGGACTAAAATCCATCAAGACAATCCAAATCCCAATTTTCCCAAATCAGCCCCCAAATTGGCTCTCATATCATGTAAGTCTCACAAATCCTGAATGTACAAAATCAAGTAATCTCATACATATCCTGTATCCAATATCAAATGAATCACATATATCCCAAATCTAATATCAAGTAAATCTCTTATATCCAAAGTATAATTGCATGAATAATTATGATGAAGTATATGAATTTATATGTATACATATATATTAGCGTCCCATTCCACTAATATATATATATATATATGCATATATAACAGCGTCCCATCCCACTGTTATATATACTTAGGAGTAAAAATATCATGAAAACAATGTGTCAAGCATCGACACAGAATTGCTGATCTATCAGGTGCTGTCACCACGACTGGCACCCTGATAGGTATGTATCATACGCTATACCGAAAGCTCGAGTGCCTAGCTCTGACTCTCGTCTCTCGACGTATCCATACACACATGACTCCCATCGGTATCCCCCACGATAACCGCCGAGTCATTGGTAATGTCATCGGTAGGTATGATTCCCCTACTAACTCATCTCCTCACAGAGATTCTTGCCCCGGGGTACCTCCGGCCCCCACCATGTACCCGCACATGGACCCCTCCTTTCCTCGCGTGGGGTATATATATCCGAACTGATAAAACTCATGGTGGGTGATGAAATATCATATCAAGGAAAACCGGGTTTTTCAAATAATGCATAATTTCATGAAACTACCACGGTCCCCAAATTCAAAAAACATCATGAAAAAATCCATATCTCAATGCGAAAATCCATGAATGTAATATACGCAACATAAAACTGAAATGCGAGCATATAAAGGAAAAGCCACTATTTAACTGCAATAAGTTAATATAAATATCATACGATTCCTAATTTCTCCAAGTCTATATAACATCAAATAAAGGTAAACATGTAGCTAAAGCCAAATATATGTGTAAACATAAAAGTATAGCAAGGTATACATGTAGCTATGCCATTATGTTTGTATGTACCTATCGCTAATGGTACAATACCATATAGGTATCTGGTATCTAGCATGTAAGCATGTCAAGGCATATGTGTAAGCATGTAGGTATACAGGTATGCTATATGTCATATGCATAAAGAAATATGAATCAATGTCTCAATGTCCCTAACCAAATAATATCATATCTATATGTGGGTTGTGCGTGTCATGGCAATTATTGACGGTGTGTGTGGCATACAATCAGTGCTCGTGCAACATGAGCCGTCAATAATAGTGCAGTGTCCTAAGGATACTAGTCCAAGCACAACAAGTAACTAAGCAATAAGGTGTATGCGCAACTCTAAATATGAAATAGAATATGCGACAAGTCAAGTCATCTCTAGCCCAGACGTATAACGCCATGCAGGCGATTCCTTTGTAGATGTTAAATCTACCCACCAACGCTCCTGGCTAAGTGAAGCCAACCACCTATTTTCCCTTTTATAACAGCGTCCGAAGTCCCCGCCTGCGAACCTAAAACAATAAAACGACAAAACAAGTGTATATTAGCAATAGACCCAAAACACGTACAAACTACATTAGACCGACGCAACAACACAAAACTTACTCTCAAGTGTCCGTATTGTGGCTAACGTGCGTAGCGACATGACGAAAACAACTCAAGAGCAAAACCACCCAAAGTGCACGATCTGTGTCATATAACGTATCGCGCTTAGACGAAACACAAGAAACTACCTAGATGATCCCAGATTTTGTATACTGAGAAAACTCAACAACCAAACAAGACCAAATACACCTAAACCACTGCAGACACCTACCCACAAAAACCCAAATCCCAACTCAACCCAGGGGCTGAGGTCGCCGGATCTCCCTTCAGACGTCGCCGGCCAAGGTCCGAGCAAGGGTGTTCGTGCTTGAGGTGATGTCCTATGGTCTCAGGTACAACACAACTACATTGTTTGGTTTTCTAGTAAACTCTCCGGGTCACAGCAGATTATAGATGTCACAAACTGACACTAAAAATACGATATTTGCACATAACTTAACTTTAAACATTCTAAACTAAAACTACAAGTCTACACAACACAAAAACAACATAAGGAACATATATAGATCATCACCTATTCAAAAGAACTCAAAGATCCAAGCTTTGCAAGCTCCAAGGCATCCAAGAGGCAAATCCAAGAAAAAGATGTGATTTTTGTGATATTTGTGAAGGATTTGAGATGAATTAATGTAGAACTTGATAGTGTTCAGTTGTGATAAGGGAGAGGGATGAGAATATAAGAAAGTGATAGAGAAAAAGAGAGAGAGTGAATGATGAGAGAGAGTGAATGATGAGAGAGAGGGAGGTGAGGTTAAGGGGTAAGAGCACCTTGCATTAAAACACCATTAATGCATTCATACCACTCATCATGCCACCTCACACACCCAAAGAAATATCCTCTCTTCTCACTCAAAATATCTAGGAAAAGATTAAGGATTAGGGTTAAGACAAAGGATTAAGCAAAGATTAGATAAATGGTTAAGTGTCAAGGTTGCTAAGAACTAGATTAGCATAAACAAACCCTCACATTAACGTGCACACATGCGTGCATGCCATAACTAATAATAATAAAATTATTAATTAAATGTTATGAAATGTGAGGAACCCGAATTGGTAAACTTTTTACAGTAAACCCGCATTAACGTCTAAACTAACACTAACCGAAATTTAAGGCGTTACAATCTCCCCCCTTAAAAAAATTCGTCCCGAATTTAAAATTTTCACTAAGCTTACCTTCAAAGAGAAGAGTACAGAACTCTCATATCTCGCTCGCAGCCTTTCCAAGTGATCACCTCACTATACGGCTACGCCTAAGAAAACTCTCCACAGATGGTAAGACCCTTGACCGAAGTTTCTCCACCTGCCGAGCCATTAACACAATTGGCTGCCGGTGAACGAAAAGATCGCGTCCAAGCTAAATTGTCTGGTGCTGAATCATGTGAGAAAGTCATGAAGGAAATTGCAAAGTATCGACACAAGGAATACGGGGTGAATTCTCAATAATCTGGATGGAAGTGCCAAATTATAGGCAATGGAACTAACTCGCTTCAAGGATCTCAAAAGGACCTACAATTCTGGGATAACTTCCCTAAAACTCAACACATCATTCATCGGAAAAATCTGTAGGAATACATGATCTCTCACTGCGAACTCATGTCTGCGACCACCACGGTCGGCATAAGACCTCTGTCTACACTGGGCTGTCATCATCCTGACCTGAACCAACTGGATCATCACCGAAGTTTCTAGACTAGCTGGGGTCCAAAAATCCTACCCATACAGAGTCAGAAAAATAGAATGGCGATCGACATGACCTACCAAACAAACCTAAAGGTTGCCAATTGGAGTGTCTCCTGATAACTGCTATCGAAAGAGAATCCTAACAATGGCAAGTGACGATCCCAACTGCCGACAACAATTAGTACGTACGCACAAGCATATCCTCTAGAGTCTGTATAGTCCATTCTGTCTAACCATCAGCCAATAGATGGAAAGTGAAACTAAAGCTCAAACGGTACCTAAGGCTTCCTGAAACTTCTGCCCAAGACGGCAAGCGAACAGGGTGCCTCAATTAGATACAACACAAGAAGGAACTTCGTGCAAACGCACAACTTAACAAAGAACAACTGAGCAAACAGAGCATAACCGGACAACAAACACCCAAATGGAGTCACACCCTGTCTAAACCTGGGTAGATGCCACAACGAATATTCATGGAGATCTGCTCCCACTCCCACTTCGGAACGGTTAAAGGTTGCAACTCTCCAGCCGGTCTCAGATGCTCAACCAAAACTCACAACAAGACAGACACCTTGAAACGAAATCTGAAACATCACTCTTCATCCCTGTCCACCCGTAACTATCTCACAAGTCACGTCACATATTGGTGGACTTGAATGAACACAGGAAGCTGACTGATGTGCCTGCTCTAGGATTTCACGTCTCTAACCATCAGTATCAGGTACACAAACGCGTCCCTAAACGTAGCATACCTTGGCCACAAATCAAGGACTCCGAATCATTACCCAGCCGAGTATGCTTAAGAATCTCTGACGAATGAGCATCGGCGGGCAGTGCCTCGCGAAAGCGATTAAAGAAAAGTGGACGGACGCGTACATGAGCAAGCTATCCCTTCAGTAGAGGCGAACTTAAGCTGTACTCAACGATCGCACAAGAACTGTAAATCTGCAGAAGACTGTCTCAACAATCAAAACCCGCTGCAGGAAGATGTTCATTAAGCTCTGGTGTTCCGTGAAAATCTGGCACGACTCTCCGAACAAGAAGTGTCTCCAAATCTCCAACGCACGACCACCGCGGCCATCTCCAGATCATCAATGGGATATCCTGCTTGTACTTCCTCCAACTGTCGGGAAGCAAAAGCGATAACTCTATAGTGTCTCCTCAGTACACAATCGAGCCCCACTCGCGAAACATCATAGTTAAACAACAAAGTCGCCCGAACCAAAAAGCAAAGAAAGAACTGGTGCAGTTGTCAACCGAGTCTTCAACTGCCAAAACCTCCGCACGCATGCCTCGGTCCAAAGAAAGGAACCTCCTTTCCGGTCAGTCCAGTCAACGGTGCAGCAATACTCTAAAAATCCTGCATGAAACGACGGTAAAAATCTGCTAAGCCCAAAATCTGCAGACCTCCGTCCGTACACAAGTCTGGGTCAAAGCTGTACGGCATCGATCTTCCTCGGAACCATACAAAAACTGTCTCCCGTAACTACAAGACCTAGGAGCAACACAATCAAGCCTGAAGGAACACTCCAAGAATCTAGCAAACAGCTGGCACTCTCCCAATGTCTGCAAAACAAATCCTCAAGTGCTACTCCTATTCCTCACGACACATTGGAAAAGACCAGAATGTCATCAATGACACAACAATAACTGGTCGAGGAACGGCCTGAAGAAATCTGGTTCATCACATCACGAATGCTGCTAGGGCATTGGTGAGTCCAACGACACCGCCAAAACACACACTGCCCATAGCACGCACAAAAGCACTATTCAGAATGCCTTCACTCCGAACCCGGAACCAATGATGATCTGATCCCAAACAAACTTAGAAAAAGTCTCGCACTCTGGAGCTGATCGAAGAAATCGTCAATGCGAGGTAAAGGATACCTATCCGCACCATAACTCGGTTCAATTGACGATCAATCGATACACAACCTCAACTGCCGTCCTTCTCCTTGACGAACAGAATAGGAGCTCCCCAAAGCGAAACACTCAAACGCAAACGCCCCCCAACAAAAAACTCTGCAGCTGATCCTTAAGCTCCCTAAGCTTCGCCGGCTCACCTGGAACAACGTCGGAAAACTCTCGCATGTTAGAAACCCGGTCTAACAAACCCACTGTGGCTCCGGTATCATGAATGAACGCCAAGAATCCTCGACATCTTATCCTCCAAAGCCGACTAGCGAAAAAAGCTGAATTCAAGTTGTGAGAGGCGGCACCACTGTCCCTCTGCACAACAAGAACTGACTCGCCGGGAAAACAAAACCTAACTGTTTTCTCGCGGTAGTCCACAGACGCCTAGCACGTAGTTGACCAGTCCGTGCCCAGGAAAACGTCAAATCCAACATCTCTAGTGGGATCACAACGACGGACGAATCTCTATCTCCTATCCGATTGGCACACGACTGAAATACGTGTTGCGCAACAAAAGAATCGCTGACAGAAGTTAACACAACAAACGACTGATCTAGCTAACACGACTCTCGTCCCAACCATGGCACAAAGTGTGTAAAACAAACAAGTGCATCAAAAGAACATACGAATTATGAATACCTGAAAACTCTGCATTGGACACCCGCGTGTCCCGATGAGTAGAAGCAAACTCTCGTGTCTGCCTCTTACCCGCAACTGGCTGAAATCTTCCTCTGCCAACCTGTCCCCTCTGAGTGAACCTTCCGCGTCAATGACCTCTCTGAATATGACCCTGACGCAGTGCTAAGGAACAATCCCTGATGAGGTGATGAAGGCTCCCGTGTAGGGTTGCTGGGAACACGCACAAGGGTCTAAGAGGTATCAACCATACCCGATTAAAAATTTAGCAGTGCCGAACAACCCTTAACAAGATCTTTAAACTAGAGATTAGGCGAAACAAAGCATGTTAAACACTTTAACACTAAGTGAGAGGGATTACAACCTTTGTAGATCCGGTCCTTCACTTCTAAAGCTCCATGTTGAGGTCCTTTCGCTGTGATTATCGTGTCCCGGACTCTCGAGAGGCTCCGAGAAGAGAAAGATGCAAGCTTGCTTCCGATCTTCGATAACAAAGATGATCTACCTTGATGTTTCATTAACACAAGCTAACACTCACTAAATGAAGTGAACACTCTCATCTAAAGGGCAAGGGTAGATGAGGATGATGAAGTAGGATTTTATCACTCATTTATAATCTTTTTCTCACACATAATCATCACTTAGAAAAAACTAGAAAGCTTTTTCCATGAAGAACTCAAGGAAGAAGATGAATGAATAATAGATCAATCTTTTGTGATGAATAATGAAAAGATGATAATGATGAATAATGCAACCATGGTTAACTAAACCTTTGTAGAGATTTAACTAAGGCTAGGGTTTGGGTTGGGTTAAGTATGAGTCACTTGAAAATATCTTACACAAAACAAAAAGGAAAACCTTCTAGAAGGTTCATGAATGAACTAACCCAAATCAAACCCTAATCTTGTTTAATCTCCACTAAACATGTTGCATTAGTAATCATATCATGTTATAATATTATATATCACATATATAATATTTATTGTAACAAAATAAAATAATACAATTAACATATATCGCATATATATCAATGTATTACCCGAGTGAGAAAAAGAATCTTTTAGTGAGCTAATATTAGTTAATGTAATTTAATATATCATATATATTATTATACATTAAATTATCGAATCAACACTGTAGGGTTCCTAGGCACACTCATGAGGTTCTACAAGGCATCAACTATGCCAAAATCAAATTTTTTTGTGCCGAACAACCCTATGCAAGATCGTATACTAGAGATTAGGCGAAACTAAAAGCAAGCAAACTACTTTGCTACTAAGTGAAAGGGATAACAACCTTTGTAGATCCGGTCTTTCACTTCTAAAGCTCCGTGTTGACGTCCCTTCACTGCGATCATCGCGATCCCGGACTCTAGCGATGGTTTCTTCGGAGAAATGAGCGGGCTAGGTCGTTGACTTCAAGACCGAAGATGATCTACGTCGAGGAGACTCAAACTCAAGCTCCATCTTCACTAGGTCAAGAACTTTGTGAAGAGAACGCCCTAAACTAAATGGCAAGTAGTAGAGGATGATGAAATAGGAAATGGGTTCACTTTAGATTTGGATTTCTCACTCTAAATCTTCACTTGAAAATTTCTAGAAAACTTTTCCTCACTTGAAGAAGATGAAGAAGAAAAGATATGAATAATGAATTAATAAAATGAATAATCAAGTGAAGTCTATCATAATGCAACCATGGGTGAGTTAACCTTTATAGAGACTAAACCCTAGTTTTAGTTAATGGTTAGGTTAGTGAAAATCTCATGCAAAACAAAATGGTTAGACTTTGTCAAAGATGCTTAAAAGCTTCATGAAGCTTCAAGCAAAAAACAAAGAAAGCCACCATTTTGTTTTTTCCAAAATAAATAAAATAAATAAAACCCAACCATTAACCTAAACATGGTGTAAGTCATACACACACCCAAGTTTGCATGTATCATCAATCATGATACAAACTAGTGCACAAACATATATCATATATACAACTTGTGCACATCAAGTGAGAAAATCAATCATAAGTGAACAAATACTAGTTAATGTAAAATAATATATTAAATATATAATTATACATTAAATCATTAAATCAATACTTGATTTAATGATCCGGTCATATCGCATATAACCGACTAATATCTAGTGTATCAATATATCGAATCAACATTTGATTCGGTAACCCGGCTATATCACATATAACCGTCCGATGATACAAATCGCGAGAATAGAACACAGTATCACATACTGGTATTATTCTCAGTCCCGCACATATCTCATATGCGCTCCTATTTCGTTTCGCTTGAGCCAGGAAACCTCTGTGTAGGACACTAAAGACCCGTCAATACGCCGGCAGTAGGTGGTGATCATATCAATCACCCACAAGCCACAAACGGTCTGCTAAACGTAACGGCCACCCGGGTATTGAGCGATCAGAAGATCAACGAGCAAGCCTGCTCACATTCCTGCGAATCCAATCAATAACACTTACTGTACAGTCCGGTCTGTTCGTCTGATATGTCGCATATCTCGCCTAGGGGTGGTAAACGTCAGACCCCAGTAGCTTGATAAGTCATGCCGATGTAAGGTCCATAACAAGCATGAAACTACTGATAACACTTACCAGTAAATCAGTGCAACCCTGGCCAGGGATTTCCAGTTATGTCCAGTCGAGCATAGCGCAACATCAACCCCCAATACCGGGAGAGATGAATCCCCTCCTATCGCTCATTGCCTCCATGTGAATCGGGACTGTACCCAAAAACCACCTGTTTGCACGACTCAGTAGAGCCGTGGTAGAGTGGAAATCAAAGCACAGTGGGAGACACACAAGACTCTATGACGATCTCGGGTCAACAGACTAAGCTGTACCAGTGTCACCAGAGAACTGCCATCTGACGTAAGGTATAATACCATCTGGGAGTTCTCGGCGAGTCCGTTCAGTGTACCCAGTCACCACCGAGCACCCGCATACCATCTCTGATGTCAAACACCAATGGATATGGGATCATCCATCGCCCATCACATGGGTCGAGAAGATATACGCTAGTCTACTCTGGAATATCGATGCCCCGTCTCGATATTCCCACGACTAGGAACATTGAAGGATGTACTCATTGACTACCCAGGCCCCACTAGTATGATCTACATCATAGTCCTGGAAGTCGAGTACACATCCTAAGGGCTTTATCAACATGTAATAGAGAGACAGCAAGTATACATGTTAAGATAAAGAGCAACCAGATAGCGTACTATCATGTCGAGCAAGAAAGTCCTATCTATATATGTCCCAGCATCCACTACAATATACATCTCATGTACAGTAATGGCCTCTAGGGCATACATATAACAAACAATCTCCTACTTGCACTAGGGCCATCTGTAGCAGTGGTTGTAGTATCTCATACTTAACCATCCCATAAAAGTCTCTTTCTGGGAAAAGGCCTTTGTGAGTGGATCCGCCGTGTTGTCCTCTGAGTCTACTCTCCTAACCTCGATCACCCTGGAGATCAACTATCTCGTTGATCAGGTGATGCTGCCTCAGAATATGTCTGGGTCACTGATGGGACCGGGGTTCCTGGGCCAAAGCCACACTTCCATTGTCACACAATGGTAGGAACCTAGTTCATCTCATGAACTAATATACACCCAAACTGCCTCTTTGGTAGTATCTTTGATAGCGATGTCACTAGCCTTTATCATCTAGTTTGCCACGGTATCCAGCTTGGAACTCTTCCAACATACCGTCCCTCCACTGAGGGTAAAGACAATGCCTGCGACTGACATTCAGTCGTCCTTATCATCCTGGAACTTTTCCAGTGATTCTCCCCAGGATCAATTGATACCATCTCACTACACCTAGTGAGAATCCTAATATCCATTTAGATCTATCTCATAGATATAAAATCTAAGATTTAGGAGGTATCACATAGATCCTATATGGAGAATCCTTGTGATAAGCGGAGATTGACCGAGCGTAGCATAGGAAACTCTTTTCCTATCAAGAGTATGTTGTCCACGTACAATACGAGGATGACCACCTTACTCTCTACTACCTTTTTGTATGTATAAGGTTCATCTTCCATTTTGATGAAGTCAAACACTTTGACTACCACATCAAAACAGACGTTCCAAGTCCGCGATGCCTGCTTTATTCTGTAAAGCATTTTGCACACGTTTCCGCTGCTCCCACTATTTACGAAGCTATCTGGCTGTGTTCTTATAGGCGCTCTCTTCTAAATCAGTATTTAGAAAAGCAGTCATGACACCCAACCGCCAGATATCGTAGTCATGGTATGTAGCCATGGTAAGTAGGATCTGGATGGACTTAAGCACAGCTACTGGAAAAGGTTTCATCATTATCCATGCCTGGTCGATGACGAAAACCACTAACAAGTCTAGCTTTGAAAGTCTCAACTTTTCCATCTACACCAAGTAATCTTCTCAAGATATACTTGCTTCTGATGGGGATTTAACCCTTCAGATATAGCATCCAAAGTCCATACTTTGTTGGCATACATGGATTCCATCTCAGATCGCTAAGCATCTAGCCATTCTTACGGAGCCCCCACTCTTGACGGCCTGCTCGAAACTAGCTGGGTCATCATCTCATGATGCAATCCTCGCTCCCACTGTCAGCGAGAAACCGAAGTATCTCTCAGGCGGATGAGGAACCCTACTAGATCGGCGGAGAGGCTGAGGTTTGTCGGAGACTATTGAATCCTTTGTTCTATCAAATCATCAGCTTTAGTTTGTATAGCTGGAAATCTTTCCAGTTCTACAGAACTGACCTTGCTTCGAGCTTGTCCGGATTTTGCTTTTGACATAGGCCGGACAACCCCAAACCTTAACTTGATTAAGAGATGGGCTCTTCCCATACCATATATCATATAGAGTGGTAGGCAGTGATCTGATTCAAACCTAATTTAATAGGTATGCAGCTTCTTAAGTGCATAACCCCCAAAAGGAAACAGGTAACTCAGCAATACTCATCATAGAGCGCACCATATTATATAGGGTGTGATTTCTCCTGTTGGAGATAGTGCCCTAAGAGTCAATTATTGGATCACAGGCACGTAATTGCAATGATTGAGGGATGACCTGTCACAGTAGGACAGTCTTACTCAAGATGATAGTATGCTATCTGGTTTACATTTATCATCGTGTACTGCTTCAGGTGACCTTACAGGTCACTATTGCACATTGATAGAGCCCTTAGGATTCTTTCTTGACTACCAGCAGTATGAGGGCGATCATATACGTGGCTGCTGGGGTCTATAAGCACATCCTTAAAAAGTCCCTAGTCGTGGGAGTTTTGAGACAGGGCATCGATACTCCAGAGTAAACTAGTGTATACAGTCGAGACCCCGACGAGGGGCGGTGGCCGGTCTCACAAGACACTGGTGTCAGTTGGTTCACCTAAGATGTATACAGGTGCTCATTGGGTTATGAGTACACCGGACAAGACTCGCCGGGAACCTGCTAGTTGGGATTATACCAGACGTTAGATAGCAGTTCCCTGGTGACATGTGTATAGGTTAGTTCATCGACCTGAGATCATCATTTGTCTCGTGTGAGTTCCCACTGTGCTTTGATTACTACTCTACCACGCTCAAATGAGACGTGCAAACAGGTTTTAGTTGGGTACAGTCCCGAGCCAAATGGAGGCAGTGAGCGGATCTGCAGGGGTTCGTCTCTCCCGATATTGGGGGTGAGGTCGTGCTGTGTCTAGGAGAGCCAGTAGATGAAAGTCCTTGGCCAAGGCAGGAGATTTGCTGGTAGGTATTCCAGTAGTATCTCAGGGTGTTCTGGGCTGCACTCCGACACGACTTTTACCACTTTTAGGGGTCTGACTTTTACCAACCCGCTAGGCCCGCCATGCGATACTCATAGACGAACGGACTGGACTGTACGAATATTGTCACTGACAGGCTCAGTAGGGTGTCAGGATGAGTTCGCTCATCGACGTCCCTTTTGGTCAATACCTGGTAGCCCGTTACGTATTGGCTAATACCTCTGACATGCTAGTGGTTAAATCCGCAACCAAAGTATTGACGAGTCTTTAGAGTCCCCCACAGACCAGTTTCTCAAGTTTCGGGCGAAACGCTGTAGAGGCCGTATGGAGATATGGCAGGGTTCGATCAGATACGTACGGTATTGCATGGATCATGATTGGACGGATAATACTAGCGGGCTTTGGTTTAAGCCGGATCCTAGTATTGTACCGTGTAGATTTTGTCTCATTGCATTTGTATTCAGTGGGAATACAAATGCGGGCATGTATATGCACTCGCGGGGTTTTCTTGTAATTTATTACGGGATCGGTTTTCTGAAGTTGCCAGTTTGCATTCCGTTCCGGCCAGTTTTCCTTTGTTCCTTCACGGCCGGATTTTTCCGATGGAGGGGCTAATTTGCAATTGTGCAAATTAGTATTTATGGAGGGGGTCCTTTGTAAATGTGTGGCTTCATGATGGTTCTACCATCATGAGATTCTCTTTGCATCTTTTCACTTGCATTTATTGGTGATAGGATTGAGTTGGATGTAGAGTTGATTTTGTGGTGACCATTTTCTCATTTTTTTTCACTTCTCCTCTTGCATTATTCTATGGTTCTTTTTTCCCCACCATGAGGGAGGCCGGCCACATGAGGAGAGGTGAGAGGGAGTTCATTTTTGAGTGTGGGAAATTTACATCTCTCATTTTTCATGCTTGAAAAATATACACCATCCTTCTCCAAAAGTTCTTTCATTCCTCCATCAAGGCAACATCTACCCCAAAGAGACAAAGTGTTCTACACTAGCCTACAGCACTTCTTGAGCACGTCGGCTCGCCAACTTCGTGCCCGAGTTGCCTCGGTCCAGAGGTGGGAGCCCATAAAAGAACCCGGCGATGTGGTGCTCGTTTCGACGAGGAGGCGACGACCGGAGATTCCGCGAGGTGATCGGAGTGGAAGCGAAGACCGAAGGACATGGATCGCTTGGTATAGCTTCTCTACTCTTATTCTAGTTTGCTAGTGTTAGGTTAATGGCCCGATCAGGGTTTTATAGTGTGCGGTGGTGCCGGTTCTAGTTTATAGAAAAGTTTTCGTTTCCGCATTCCGGCGTCGGATTGACGGCCGGGGCGCCGCCGTGCACTTACATTGGTATCAGAGCCACGCCATTAACCTAGTTTAGCTTGCTCTAGTATGTTTAGAACTCGATCGAACAAAAATCCCAAAAACCGTATTTTCTAGTGCATCAGGTTTCTGTCGATTTTGTTTTGGCTCGAATTTTTTTTCAGTACATTGCAGAACCATGTGTAGGAAATTATAAGCATTCTGCAGAAATTTGGTTGGGTAATGCTTCAGTTCGATCGCGGAAACGCGGCCAAACCCTTAGTTTTTCCGCTGTTCCGCGATGGAAGAAAGTCAACGCCGTACCAAAATTTTACAGAGGGCTTTCTACATGGAAATAGGGTATTTGGAATATTCTGTTAGGGCCCAGATTTTTCTGAGTACTGGGTATTGTGCTTGGGGCCCACTTCGGTAAATTTGGTCGATAGAAAATTTTAAACATGTTAGTTCACAGTATTTACATTATATCTGCGACCGTGAATGTCATTTGATCGGTAAATCCTGTCTAACTGCTATAGCCCTTTTAGACGGATTTGCGAACGTGACATTCACGTTGATATTCTGTGTTGTGCTGTGATGTTGCGGATTGGTCGTGGGGATAGCCTGGATGCAATGGTAGTACAGTTTGGTTTATTATGTACATTTGTTATTGCGGGGCGAGCGTCCGACATGTGGACTGCCGTCACTGCCTGTCTGTATATTATTCTTTTTGGGCACGACCAGGTCGAGGTCGATGTACCCGTTGAATATTTTACTTTCTGTACTAGGATTGCCCCGCGGAGGGGGTGCACGAATAGCCGGGTTCTAGAGGGCAACGAGCCCGCATCTCATGGCATTGAGACAGAGGGGGCTTCACTCTAGAATTGGCGGGCTATTCGCCGCACTCGTAGGGGGTATAGGTTGACCCAGGAGGGGTGCCCAAGTTACCGGATTCCGTGAAGTGCTGGGTGGTCCATTCACGTTGCTGAAGGGGGCTGCCTCGCTTCAGGTTTTGACGGGTAACTTGCCGTGCCCATAGGGGTCTAGGATTTCATTGCACAGGCTATCCACACGACCAGGGGAACGTCGGGTTTCAGTAATCCGGGGATCCCAGATATCTGTATTGTTCTGTGATGCTTATTACATTTCTGTGACGTTGCATTTTATCACGCCTTGAGCGATATTATATATTGATATATATACTAGTAGATGTTGTATATGTTTTGCATCCGCGCTAGTCCAGTCCCCGCTCTGTCGTTAGTTAAGTAACCTAACGGGTGATGACGGGACCCAGTGGCGAATGTGGATGGCATATACGTACATCATTATTTTCGTTCTTTATTGGTGTGATCAATTGATGGGACTGCGTTGATTCAGATCAATGCAAGCTAAACAAACCTATTCTGATGTTGTTGGAACATTTTTCAAAAAGCTGTTATTGCAAGGACGATTACTTTTGCTTTGCATCGTGGTATTCAGTTGGAATATCCTACTCCTCAGTCGACGAGGCAAGGGCCGAGATCCCTTCACCGGGAGTGACCCCTTGGACAGAAGTTTGCGTCAGGGAAATAACTTCACTATAGCCGATTACATTTGCTTTGCGTCGTGGTATTCAGTTGGAATATCCTGCACCTCATTCTACGGGGAAAGAGCCGAGATCCCTTCACCGGGAGTGACCTCTTTAGCAAAGGTTTTCGTCACTATATTTTTACAAAGCTATCCAGTTCCTTCAACGATATCAAGTTCATTACGTTAAAGGTTTTTCGCCAGAAACCATTCGTAGCCCTCCGTCATTTCAGATGGGTAGCACGTAGTATTCATGCTATGTTTGTTGGCCTTAGTCAAGGCATAGTGTATGGTAGCTGCTTGTTATCTTTCTGCTGCATAGATAGATGCGTTGGTTTGGGACAGTCGTATAGCCTTGTTGGCCCTAGTCAAGGGCTTGTACGGGTGGGTTCAAATTAACCTGGACAATGACGGGTAGAACTTGACATGTGGCTTATGATTTGTTGGCTTTAGTCAAGGTCATAAGAGCATGGGGCAAAAATTACATCGGAAGTTTCTAAAGAAACTGAAACTTGCCAGATATGCGCATACCTTCTGGAGTGTGATAACGTGAGCGGATTCCGTCACGTTATCATGCGATGATAGTTGGATCCCGATTCCCACTGATGAGTTGGTTTACTCCTCGGGTGATCCCGACTAATTCTTCTTTCGGGTTTGGAGAAGAATTTGAGGTTACAGTGGGAGGTTTCCTGATTAGATAAAGTGATAACCATTCTGATCTAGGTTAGAGTGCACGCTGAGTGTTTCTTTTCTCTCTCTCTTTGGCAGCGACCATGACCCGACCCTTGACTACGACTCAGTGACCAAAATTGACCGAACCTTCTTAAACATTGGCTTTTGGATTATCAGAGTTTCAAACCTCATTGCCACTCCTACTTTTACCCTTTTCTCCAGGACATCCCGTATTACTACGAACGTCCACTTCCATTGGAAAAAACCATCATATGGTTATATACGAACTCGAAGGAATTCGAGGATGGTTTCCGGTTCTGGAGAAAACGAATAGGACTATTCAGTTGTCTTTTCGTTTTACCTTCTCTCAGGTTGCGAGTGCTCCTTGGATTAGGACAGTACACCTATTACGAAAATTGGATAGTTTTCTTCCAAACTATAGGCAGGTGCCAACCAGTAGGGAATGAAGAAAACCAATTAGCCTAAACGGTGTACAGAAGGTATTAAGTTAAGACAAAGAAAGGGATTAGAAGGAGGGCAAAGTAAATTGCGACTGATATTCACGACCAAACCAAGTATTTCATTACCACTCCCTCTTCACCTTTGTATTTCTCCAGGACACTCCGTATCACTATGAAGATCCACAGTTTATTGGATACTCCATCATATGATTATATACGAACTCGAAAGGAACTTGTTCCAGTTCGAGAATAGATTCTGGTTCAGGAGAAATATGAATAAGGTTTATTCAGGTGTCTTTTATCTTCACCTTCTCTCGCATTGCGAGTGCTCCTAGGATTAGGACAGTACACCCATTATGCTTATTGGATAGTCTTCTTCTAAACCATAGGCTGGTGCCGAACGGTAGGGAATGAAGAAAACCATTTGGCCTAAAGGGGTGTGCAGAAGGTAACGACTAAAGACATATAAAGGGATTTGGAGAGGTGGCAAAGAAATATACGGTTACAGTTGTGAATCTGGATAATGGAAGAGGCATTACTAAGAATACCCGGATACCCCATCGAAACATTTTAATGTTTCAGTTTCACTGTGTACTGTTAAAAGAAAACTGATTTCCCAATTAGACACTTGCTCCAGGGTATGTATTTACCAGGTATGATTCTCACATCTGTATGGTTTTACAGATGATGAGTGGGAGTAAGTTATTGGGAATTAGGTGATCATCCTCATTATATCGGAATTCGTTGTAATTGGTGATATTTGAGGAAATCGCCTGGGTTGTTTGCCGGACGGCAAATATTTGGTTTTGAATATCCGTTGTTATGCATCAATTTCAAATTGATATATCTGTACGTCTATTTTCATAGAGTGAGATATACCTTTTTGAAATTATGTCCATGACATTTACCTATATCAGTGGATGGTTAGGTAAGGAGCATTAAACAGCGGTGTAATTCTTCTTAACCATAAGTACGGTTTTCAACCTACGACACACAGGAAATGAGTTATTAGACTCACGGGACTTATACAGAGTATTGTATGTTGTCCAGTGTCCATTAGGACAGAGGGGTTGGTACTCGTACTATATTCTGTTTACTTTTGACTTCTCTAGTTCTTAGACATGTGTTTCGTAGAAATGCAGGTTCTGAGTTTTGAGAAGTTATAGGTATAAGAGTAAAGTAGAGAACCAGGCGTTGCAAGTATCGGGATTCTTCAAGGTGATCGAAGATGTAGATACTTGTGAATGGTATTCAGTTGATAGTAATGATTAAGAGAACTTGCTTCTCTTTCAGGTTACTCATAATTGGAAGTACTCCTAAGTTGAGTAATGCTGATCGGCTTCTCTCCATTTAGTTGACATGCACTGGAGACAGCTGCATGATTTGAATCTGGTTCAATTAAATCAGTGCCACTGTTTCTGTATTGGATATAGAACAGTTCATATCTTAACGATGTTAAGGTACGGGGAGTTGTCCGGCTTATGCTTAAAACCAGACTCCGAATAACTCGAGGCACGTTTCTGTAATGGCTGTTTGTGGGTTGACCCGAGCTATGACGAGGGTTGATTTTCTACCATCTGGAAGATCAATAGTGATATTGTTCTTGACTCGCCACAGTTTTAACAAAAATGGATTTTTTCAGAAAACAGATATGGGAGTATGGTAGAACTGGAAGTGATTCCAGAACCGCAAACGATTACTGAAGATTTGATAAGAACCTAAAGATTCAATCTGGTTTGACATTCCATTGGCCACTCCGCAGATATGGTGGGTAACCTCAGGCGCTCGAGAGGTACTTCGGTATGCTCAAGGACGGTGGCAGGGAGGTTCTTGTTTACCCAGACTTGCCATCGCTGTTGTTCCAGACTGTGAGATCCAGCAGGAGGATGAGTATAGCGTCATTCTAAACTGGCTTTAGAAGTGTACGTCTATATGTCTCTGCCAGAGGGTTGTCGTGGTCAGTGGGAGCAGCGGAAGCATGGTGGACAAGTGGCTTATGTCTATTTATAGACTAAAGCGGATATAGCGGAGATAGATCATCTATTTCTGATGTGACAGTCTTAGGTTTGACTTCATCAGAATAGGGGATGGATCTGTTAAGAAGGTAGTAGGGTGTGATGTCCTGGTATTTGGATGAAATACACAGAGTAGGAAGTGAGATTCCTATACTACGATTGGTTATACTTTAGTTGTCACACAGTGGTTTCTCCAGATAGGATATTAATCCATGTTGCGCCACGGCAGCGCCCCGGCCTCTTTCTCGAGGCCAAAATGCGGAATAAAATTTTTTCCCTAACTCGGAAACCGGCGCTACCGCGGACAAAGAATACCCGGATCGAAACCATTAACCTATACTAGCTAACTAGAGAGATAGGGTGAGAAGTATACCGAGCGATCCGTGTCCTTCGGTCTTCATCTCCACTTCGATCTCTTGCGGAATCTCCGTCACCTCCTCGCTCGTCGGAAAAGGGCACCACGTAGCCGGAATCTTTTACGGGCTCCCGCCTCTTGACCGAGGCAACTCGGGCGCGAAGTTGGCTAGCCGACGCGTCCAAGGCTTGCTATAGAATAGTGTAGTGGGCATGTCTTTGGGGTTTCATGAAGTTGCCATGATGAAAGAATGGGAGGAGGAGAAGAAAGCAACTAAAGGAATGTCCTTTAGAATTTTGGTAGCATGAAATATGATATGAAACTTTTCCTCACTCATAATGAAAACCCCTCTTCTCTCTTGGAATAGTGGCCGGCCTCCCTCTCAAGAAAATGAGATTGGAGAGAGAAAAAGAAATGCAAGAAAGAATATATCAACAATAATAGAAATTGGTCACTCTCATTTCTTATCTAAATCCTTTCTACCATCCATCACAATGAAAGCAAGTGAGAAGACCAAAAAAGGATCTCATGATGAAATAGCAATCATGATGCCACAAATATGCAAAGAAACCCCTCACAAAATGTTAATTGCAAACTTGCAATTAACACCCTCCATCACAAAGCCCGGCCGAGAAGGAATGAAAGAAAACCGGCCGAAACGGAATGCAAACTGGCAACTTCAGAAAAACTGATCCCGTAATAAAATACGGGAAAACCCCACTAGTGCAAATACATGCCCGCATTTGTATTCCCACTGAACACAAATGCAAAGAGACAAAACTACACTATCTAATACTAGAATCCGGCTTAAGCCAAAGCCGGCTAGTAAAAACCGTCCGATCACGATCCGTGCAATACCGCACGTATCTGATCGAACCCTGCCATATCTCCATACGGCCTCTACAGCGTTTCGCCCGAAACTTGAGTAACTGAAACTGAGTGTGGTGGACTCTAAAGACTCGTCAATACCTTGGCTGTGGATTTAACCACTAGCACGTCAGAGGTATAAGCCAATACGTGACGGGCCACCAGGTATTGACCAAATGGGACGTCGATGAGGAAGCTCACCCCGACACCCAACTGAGCCTGTCAGTGACAATATCCGTACAGTCCGGTCCGTTCGTCTATGAGTATCGCATGGCGGGCCTAGGGGGTTGGTAAAAGTCAGACCCCCAAAAGCGGTACAAGTCGTGTCGGAGCGTAGCCCAGAACGCCCTGAGATACTACTGGAATACCTACCAGTAAATCTCCTGCCTCGGCCGAGGGCTTTGCGTAATGGCTCTCCTAGACACAGCGCGACCTCACCCCCAATACCGGGAGAGACGAACCCCTGCAGATCCGCTCACTGCCTCCATGTGGCTCGGGACTGTACCCAACTAAAACCTGTTTGCACGACTCCTTTGAGCCGTGGTAGGGTAGTAATCAAAGCACAGTGGGAACTCACACGAGACAAATGACGATCTCAGGTCGATGAACTAACCTGTACACATGTCACCAGGGAACTGCTATCTGACATCTGGTATAAGACCAACTAGCAGGTTCCCGGCGAGTCCTGTCCGGTGTACTCATAACCCAATGAGCACCTGTATACATCTTAGGTGAACCAACTGACACCAGTGGCTTGTGAGACCG
This sequence comes from Agapanthus africanus, assembly GCA_030015575.1. Lineage (NCBI taxonomy): Eukaryota > Viridiplantae > Streptophyta > Magnoliopsida > Asparagales > Amaryllidaceae > Agapanthus > Agapanthus africanus. Next base: position 358,804,397 of record CM057343.1, read on the forward strand.
GCCACCGCCCCTCGTCGGGGTCTCGACTGTATACACTAGTCCACTAACGGAGTATCGATGCCCTGTCTCGAAACTCCTACGACTAGGGACCTTTTAAGGATGTGCTTATAGAACACCAGCTCCCACGTATATGATCGCCATCATACTGCTGGCAGTCAAGCAAGAATCCTAGGGGCTCTATCAACGTGTAATAGCGACATGTCAGGTCACCTAAAGCAGTACACGATGATAAAGATAAACCAGATAGCATACTATCATCTCGAGTAAGACTGTCCTACCGGGATAGGTCCTCCCTCAATCATTGCAATCACGTGCCTGTGATCCAATAATTGACTCTGAGGGCACTAACTCCAACAATCTCCCACTTGCACTCAAGGCTAATTATTGCGATGTCGCATACTCACAGCCCGTGTGATACCGAACACCCAACTCCTCTACTAGTCAGTCTCACAAAGCTCGTTTGCGAAACTATTGCGTTCGAGGAATAGCCTCAGTGAGTGGATCCGCTGTGATGTTTCTTTCTATGTCTCTCTATATCTCAAGTTCGCGGAGAAAGCCATCTCCCGAAATGAGCAATACCTGTCTTAGAATGTCTGGATGTCTGATGGGACTTAGCTCATAAATGAACTCCAAATCCAAACTTCTTAGACTGTATCGTCAACTGAACTTAATCAGTATCCTGCGCCATGCCGCCCTCAATATTGCCTTGGACCACCTGTCCAAAATACTGCCCCTCGTCAGAAGGAAAACTATAACTCTGACAACCTCCTTGTCGTCCATGTCACCTTGGAAGCCTGGAGTGATAACCGTCTCCTAAAGGAGGCTGTCGTTATCATATCCCTAGAACATTCACTTATGTTCTAAAACTGCTTCCGACTGTTCCTCCAGGATTGGATCAATATCAACTTATTGCATCTAGTGCAAGAACAACATCTGGTGTGGTACTTGACATCTCATGATTGACTCAATTGCCTAAGCAAGTGATCTGCCAATCATGAGTATCCCTCTCCCCTTTAGTCTATAAGACACCTTTAGAGAGGGTGACTCCATCAACTGCAGGTGCACTACCATGCCAGGAGTCGTCCATTCTAAATACTCATAGAATGCTGTCAAGGTACCCAGATTGGGAAACCACCCAAATCTAGATCTAAAACCATAGATCTAGTAACCAGAATGTCTGATATAATATCCAAGTCCTGTGTGGAGAAACCACTGTGTGACAACCAAAGTATAACCGATCGTAGTATAGGAGTTTCCTTTCCTACTCTGTGTATGTCATCCAAATGCCATGACATTACACCCTACTACCTTCTCAACAGATCCATCCCCTATTCTGATGAAGTCAAACCTATGACTGTCACATCAGAAATAGATGATCTATCTCCGCTGTATCTGCTTTAGTCTATAAGTAGACATAAGCCTGAAGTCCACCAATGCTTCCGCTGCTCCCACTGACTACGACAACCCTCTGCCAGAGTCATATAGACGTGCACTTCTAAAGCTAGTTTAGAACGACGCTATACTCATCCTCTCACCGGGTCTCGCAGCCTGGAACAACAGCAATGGCAAGTGTGGGTAAACAAGAACTTCCCTGTCACCGTCCTTGAGGCTACCGGAGTACCTCTCGGGTGCCTGAAGTTACCCACCGTATCTGCGGAGTGGCCAATGGAATGTCAAAACAGATTGAATCTTTAGGTTCCTTATCAAATCTTCAGTAATCGTTTGTGGTTCTGGAATCACTTCCAGTTCTACCATACTCCCACTACTTTTTCTGAAAAATCCATTTTTAATAAAAACTGTGGCGAGTCTAGAACAATATTTCTACTGTTCATCCAGATGGTAGAAAATCAACCCTCGTCATAGCCTGGGTCAACCCACAAACAGCCATTACAGAAACGTGCCTTGAGTTGTCCAGTGTCTGGTTTTAATCATAAGCCGGACAACTCCCCGTACCTTAACATCGTTAAGATATGAACTGTTCTATATCCAATATAGAAACAGAGGCACTGATTCAATTGAACCAGATTCAAATCATGCAGCTGTCTCCAGTGCATGTCAACTAAATGGAAGGAGGCCGATCAGCGTTACTCAACTTAGGAATGCTTCCAATTATGAGTAACCTGAAAAAGAAGCAATTTCTCTTTATCATTACTATCAACTGAATACCATACGCAAGTATCTACATCTTCGATCACTTTGAAGAATCCCGATACTTGGTATACCTGGTTCTCTACTTTATTCAAATACCTATAACTCCTCAAAACATAGACCCTGTGTTTCCATGAAACACATGTCTAAGAACTAGAGAAGTTAAAAGTAAACAGAATATAGTATGAGAACCAACCCCTCTGTCCTAATGGACACTGGACAGCATACAATACTCTGTATAAGTCCGCTGAGTCTAACAACTCTTTCACTGTGTGTCGTAGGTTGAAAACTGTACTTATGGTTAAGAAGAATTACACCGCTGTTTAATGCTCCTTACCTAACCATCCACTGATATAGGTAAATGTCATAGACATAATATCAAAAGGTATATCTCACTCTATGAAAATAGACGTACAGATATATCAATTTGAAATTGGTGCATAACAGCGGATATTCAAAACCAAATATTTGCCGACCGGCAAACAACCCAGGTGACTTCCTCAAATATCACCGATTACAACGAATCCCGATATAATGAGGATGATCACCCAATCCCCAATAACTTACTCCCACTCAGCATCTGTAAAACCATACAGATGTGAGAATCCAACCTGGTAAATACATACCCTGGAGCAAGTGTCTAACTGGGAAATCAGTTTTCCATTAACAGTACACAGTGAAACTGAAACATTGAAATGTTTCGTTGGGGTATCGTGGTATTCCTAGTAATGCCTCTTCCATTATCCAGATTCACAACTGTAACCGTATAATTCTTTGCCACCTCTCCAAATCCCTTTATGTGTCTTTAGTCATTACCTTCTGTACACCCCTTTAGGCCAAATGGTTTTCTTCCTTCCCTACCGTTCGGCACCAGCCTATGGTTTGGAAGAAGACTATCCGAAAAGCATAAAGGGTGTACTGTCCTAATCCTAGGAGCACTCGCAACGCGAGAGAAGGTGAAGATAAAAGACACCTGAATGTACTTTATTCCTATTTCTCCTGAACCAGGATCCATCCCCGAACTGGAACAAGTTCCTTTCGAGTTCGTATATAACCATACGATGGATTATCCAATAAAATGGGATCTTCGTAGTGATACGGAGTGTCCTGGAGAAATACAAAGGTGATTTAGGATTGGCGAAGAAATACTTGGTTTGGTCGTGAATAGTAGTCGCAACTTACTTTGCCCTTTTACTAATCCCTTTCTTTGTCTGAACTTAATACCTTCTGTACACCGTTTTAGGCTAACTGGTTTTCTTCATTCCCTACCGGTCGGCACCAGCCTATGGTTTGGAAGAAGACTATCCAATTTGCGTAATAGGTGTACTACTCCTAAACTAAGGAGTACTCGCAACCTGAGAGAAGGTGAAAAGAAAAGACAACTGAATAATCCTATCCATTTTCTCCAGAACCAGAAACCATCCTCGAAGTCCTTCGAGTTCGTATATAACCATACGATGGTTTTGTCCAATGGAAGTGGACGTTCGTAGTAATACGGGGTGTCCTGGAGAAAAGGGTAAAAGTAGGAGTGGCAATGAGGTTTGCAACTCTGACATTCCAAAAGCCAGTGTTAAGAAGGTTCGGCAACTTGGTCACTGAGTCATAGTCTTAGGGTCGGGTCAATGGTCGCTGCCAGAGAGAGAGAAAAGAAACACTCAGCGTGCACTCTAACCTAGATCAGAATGGTTATCACTTTGTCTAATCTGGAAACCTCCCACTGTATCTCAAATTCTCCTCCAAACCTAAAAGAAGAATTAGTCGGGGTCATCCGAGGAGTAAACTAACTCATCAGTGGGAATCGGGATCCAACTCTCATCGCATGATAACGTGACGGAATCCACTCACGTCACCACACTCCAGAAGGTATGCGCATGCCTGGCAAGTTTCAGTTCTTTTGAAACTCCCGATGTGAGTTTTACCCCTAGGACTCAAGTGACCTTGACACAGTCAACAAATCAAAGAGTCCTAGTCAAGTTCAACCCGTCATTATCCTGGATTGCATTAAACCCACCCGTACGAGCCCTTGACACAGTCAACAAGGCCGCACGACTGTCCTAACCAATCCCATTTATATGCTGCAAACAAACACTACTTAGCTACCGCACACTACGCCTTGACACAGTCAACAAACGCAGCACGAATACTAAGTAATATTTGTAAGAAATGACGGAGGGCTACGTCTAGTTTTTGGCGAAAAACTTTTAACGTAATGAACTTGATATCGTTGAAGGAACTGCATAGCCTTTTATAAAATATAGTGACGAAAACCTTTACTAAAGAGGTCACTCCCGGTGAAGGGATCTCGGCTCTTTCCCCGTAGAATGAGGTGCAGGATATTCCAACTGAATACCACGATGCAAAGCAAAAGTAATCGGCTATAGTGAAGTTAATGCCCTGACGCAAACTTCTGTCCAAGGGGTCACTCCCGGTGAAGGGATCTCGGCCCTTGCCTCGTCGACTGAGGAGCAGGATATTCCAAACGAATACCACTATGCAAAACAAAAGTGAACGTCCTTGCAATAACAGCTTTTTTTGAAAAATGTTCCAACAACATCAGATTAGGTTTGTTTATCTTGCATTGATCCGAATCAACGCAGTCCCATCAATTAATCACACCACAAAGAACGAAAATATACTGACGTACGTATATACCATCTGCATTCGCCACTGGGTCCCGTCATCACCCGTTAGGTTAGCTAACTAACGGCAGAGCGGGGACTGGACTAGCGCGGATGTAAAACATATACAACGTCTACTAATATATATACCAATATATAGTATTTCGCTCAAGGCGTGAATAAAATGCAGCAACACAGAAATGTATAGCAACACAGAACAATACAGATATCTGGAAGCCCCGGGTTTCACAGAGCCGCTGCTGAAACCCGACGTTCCCCTGGTCGTGTGGATAGCCTGTGCAATGAAAATCCTAGACCCCTACGGGCGCGGCAAGTCACCCGCCAAAACCTGAAGCGAGGCAGCCCCCTTCAGCTCCGTGAATGGACCACCCAGCACTCCACGGAATCCGGCAACTTGGGCACCCCTCCTGGGTCAACCTGTACCCCCTACGAGTGCGGCGAATAGCCCGCCAATCCCAGAGTGAAGCCCCCTCCGTCTCAATGCCATGAGATGCGGGCTTGTTGCCCTCCAGAACCCGGCTATCCGTGCACCCCTCCTGGGGTAATCCTAGTACAGAAAGTAAAATATACATACACCGGGTACATCGACCGCAACCAGGTCGTGCCCCAAAAGAATAATACAAACAGGCAGTGACGGCAGTCCACATGTCGGACGCTCGCCCCGCAATATCAAATGTACATAATACAACAAAACTGTACTAGCATTGCATCCAGGCTATCCCCCACGACCGATCCGCAACATCACAGCATAAACATAGAACATCAACGTGAAAGTCACGTTCGCAAATCCGTCTAACCGGGCTATAGCAGTTAGACTGGATTTACCGATCGAGTGACATTCACGGTCGCAGATATAATGTAAATACTGTGAAATAATGTGTTTAAAATTTTCCGATTTACCAAAAATTAACAAGTGGGCCCCCAACCAATACTGTAGCAGTTACAGAAAACCTGGGCCCAAATTTAATATCCCAAAACCCACAAAATAAGTCCAGAAGCCCACTGAAAAAAGATGAGGCAATGACCCCACTAACTTGCGGCGGAAGCGCGGCCAAAAGGTGGTTTTGGCCGCCCTTCCGCGGTCGTGATAGGGGTTCACTGTCTCGTTTTTTTTCAGTGTTCTTATAACTCCCTGCACATCTTTCTGAGATCACCTGAAAAATTTTTAGAGACCAAAAAAATCCAACAGAAAACTGATGTGAAGGAATATGTGGTTTTTGGAATTTCGGTCGATCGGATAAGCAAAACACATTAGAACAAGCTAGGTAAGGTTAATGGCGTGGCTCTGATACCATGTTGCGCCACGGCAGCGCCCCGGCCTCTTTCTCGAGGCCAAAATGCGGAATAAAATTTTTTCCCTAACTCGGAAACCGGCGCTACCGCGGACAAAGAATACCCGGATCGAAACCATTAACCTATACTAGCTAACTAGAGAGATAGGGTGAGAAGTATACCGAGCGATCCGTGTCCTTCGGTCTTCATCTCCACTTCGATCTCTTGCGGAATCTCCGTCACCTCCTCGCTCGTCGGAAAAGGGCACCACGTAGCCGGAATCTTTTACGGGCTCCCGCCTCTTGACCGAGGCAACTCGGGCGCGAAGTTGGCTAGCCGACGCGTCCAAGGCTTGCTATAGAATAGTGTAGTGGGCATGTCTTTGGGGTTTCATGAAGTTGCCATGATGAAAGAATGGGAGGAGGAGAAGAAAGCAACTAAAGGAATGTCCTTTGGAATTTTGGTAGCATGAAATATGATATGAAACTTTTCCTCACTCATAATGAAAACCCCTCTTCTCTCTTGGAATAGTGGCCGGCCTCCCTCTCAAGAAAATGAGATTGGAGAGAGAAAAAGAAATGCAAGAAAGAATATATCAACAATAATAGAAATTGGTCACTCTCATTTCTTATCTAAATCCTTTCTACCATCCATCACAATGAAAGCAAGTGAGAAGACCAAAAAAGGATCTCATGATGAAATAGCAATCATGATGCCACAAATATGCAAAGAAACCCCTCACAAAATGTTAATTGCAAACTTGCAATTAACACCCTCCATCACAAAGCCCGGCCGAGAAGGAATGAAAGAAAACCGGCCGAAACGGAATGCAAACTGGCAACTTCAGAAAAACTGATCCCGTAATAAAATACGGGAAAACCCCACTAGTGCAAATACATGCCCGCATTTGTATTCCCACTGAACACAAATGCAAAGAGACAAAACTACACTATCTAATACTAGAATCCGGCTTAAGCCAAAGCCGGCTAGTAAAAACCGTCCGATCACGATCCGTGCAATACCGCACGTATCTGATCGAACCCTGCCATATCTCCATACGGCCTCTACAGCGTTTCGCCCGAAACTTGAGTAACTGAAACTGAGTGTGGTGGACTCTAAAGACTCGTCAATACCTTGGCTGTGGATTTAACCACTAGCACGTCAGAGGTATAAGCCAATACGTGACGGGCCACCAGGTATTGACCAAATGGGACGTCGATGAGGAAGCTCACCCCGACACCCAACTGAGCCTGTCAGTGACAATATCCGTACAGTCCGGTCCGTTCGTCTATGAGTATCGCATGGCGGGCCTAGGGGGTTGGTAAAAGTCAGACCCCCAAAAGCGGTACAAGTCGTGTCGGAGCGTAGCCCAGAACGCCCTGAGATACTACTGGAATACCTACCAGTAAATCTCCTGCCTCGGCCGAGGGCTTTGCGTAATGGCTCTCCTAGACACAGCGCGACCTCACCCCCAATACCGGGAGAGACGAACCCCTGCAGATCCGCTCACTGCCTCCATGTGGCTCGGGACTGTACCCAACTAAAACCTGTTTGCACGACTCCTTTGAGCCGTGGTAGGGTAGTAATCAAAGCACAGTGGGAACTCACACGAGACAAATGACGATCTCAGGTCGATGAACTAACCTATACACATGTCACCAGGGAACTGCTATCTGACATCTGGTATAAGACCAACTAGCAGGTTCCCGGCGAGTCCTGTCCGGTGTACTCATAACCCAATGAGCACCTGTATACATCTTAGGTGAACCAACTGACACCAGTGGCTTGTGAGACCGGCCACCGCCCCTCGTCGGGGTCTCGACTGTATACACTAGTCCACTAACGGAGTATCGATGCCCTGTCTCGAAACTCCTACGACTAGGGACCTTTTAAGGATGTGCTTATAGAACACCAGCTCCCACGTATATGATCGCCATCATACTGCTGGCAGTCAAGCAAGAATCCTAGGGGCTCTATCAACGTGTAATAGCGACATGTCAGGTCACCTAAAGCAGTACACGATGATAAAGATAAACCAGATAGCATACTATCATCTCGAGTAAGACTGTCCTACCGGGATAGGTCCTCCCTCAATCATTGCAATCACGTGCCTGTGATCCAATAATTGACTCTGAGGGCACTAACTCCAACAATCCAGTCATGGAGAAACATTCGGATGCAGTTTTAGAACATAAGTTGATGTTCTAGGGAAATGATAACGGCAGCCTCCTTTGGGAGACAGTTATCATTCCAGGCTTCCAAGGTGACATGGATGACAGAATGACTGTCAGAGTTATAGTTTTCCCTCTGAAGAGGGGCAGTATTTGGACAGGTGGTCCAGGTAGATACTGAGGGTGACATGGCGCAGGATACTGATTAAGTTCAGTTGACGATACAGTCTAAGAAGTTTGGATTTGGAGTTCATTTATGAACTAGGTCCCATCAGACATCCAATCACATTCTAAGACAGGTATTGCTCATTTCAGGAGATGGGTTTCTCCGCGAACCTGAGATAAAGAGAGACATAGAAAGAAACATCACAGCGGATCCACTCACTGAGGCTATTCCTCGAACGCAATAGTTTCGCAAACGAGCTTTGTGAGACTGGCTAGTAGAGAAGTTGGGTGTTCGGTATCACACGGGCTGTGAGTATACGACATCGCAATAATTAGCCTTGAGTGCAAGTGGGAGATTGTTGGAGATAGTGCCCTCAGAGTCAATTATTGGAGCACAGGCACGTGATTGCAATGATTGAGGGAGGACCTGTCATAGTAGGACAGTCTTACTCAAGATGATAGTATGCTATCTAGTTTACCTTTATCATCGTGTACTGCTTCAGGTGACTGTTCAGACCATAATATTGCATTTATCATTCCCCTATTCTTATCCATTTTATAAATAAACAGGTACTCTTGATGCACTTTTGTTGCATGTTACAGGATACAGGGCTTGGATGCAAATACAGTGAAAAAGACGAAAGCTGATGCAGAAAAGGGACTTTTGACCACAAGTAGACGGATCCTAGTCAAGCCTAGTCAAAGAACAGTGCAAGGTCCAAAAAGTCAAGTGAACGGTCAAAAGATACGAACAAGTTTTCACTGAAGATCTGGAGAAGAAACAGAAGCCCAAAGAGCCAAGGAAAGAGCACAAAAAAAGTACAGAGCCTGACTCCTCAGTTTGGCCGCGGAACCGCGGCCAAACCCATGCTGGCGCCGCGGTTCCGCGGCCATTTGATGCCCGTGTCGGCGCAAAGTTGCTGAGTCGGTGCGTCGGTGCGGGGGTTTGGATTTTCAGTGGGCAAATATGTATTTTCACATGTGCGAGAGTCTGTAACCCTAATTCTTCTATTTACTTATAAATTGTAATCTAAAATTGTAAAACCCGATGCCTCTTTTCAATCAATAAATTTCAGAATTTCTGAGAGATAAATTCAGATCTGTTCTTCTTGTTTGGAGGGAGCCGTCAACTTAGGAAGGTATGTTATTTCTGTTTCTTTTAATTAAAATGTTTTCTCATCCCCTAATGAGCGACTAATCTTCTCGCTTGTTAGGGTTAGCCTTAGGGAAAGGGTTGAGAGATGAGATCTCTCACCCCTTTCAATGCCACTTTCACCTAATGAATTAGAACTCCACGCATACGAGCACAACCGCTCCCTGCGGCATCCTACCCATCGAGGTAACGATGAACCGTAGTATAAAGGGCCGGTTGCGCGCGTTTTCCGTGGGGGTTAGGGCAATTATCAACAAAGGAAGGATACAAATCTAGAGGAAGAAACATCTTCCCAAAAGATTTGGATCCACTTTATTAATAATTACCTTAACATCTAATAGATCTAAAAAATAAAGCATTGAAAGCGGTGAGGATAAATGTTAATCTCCAAAACTTCCCCTAAGCCTAACCCTAGCAAGACTCTTAATTAGATTAATTAGATCCAGTTTTTATAGATTTTTATAAACCAACCAAAACGACATTTTGAATCAACTCGTTAAAACACATAAAAGAAATTTACCCGTCTCTGTGGATCGACCCGTACTCACCGGCTAGCTGCGAAGCGACGCCGTTTCTGATTGCGGTAAACATATTATATTTTTGACAATAATCAGTGACCTTACAGGTCACTAATGCATGTTGATAGAGCCCCTATGATTCTTTCTTGACTACCAGCAGTATGAGGGCGATCATATACGTGGGAGCTGGGGTCTATAAGCACATCCTTAAAAGGTCCCTAGTCATGGAAGTTTCGAGACAGGGCATTGATACTCCAGAGTAGACTAGTGTATACAGTCGAGACCCCGACGAGGGGCGGTGGCCGGTCTCACGAGCCACTGGTGTCAGTTGGTTCACCTAAGATGTATACAGGTGCTCATTGGGTTATGAGTACACCGGACAGGAGTCGCCGGGAACCTGCTAGTTGGGATTATACCAGACGTCAGATAGCAGTTCCCTGGTGACATGTGTACAGGTTAGTTCATCGACCTGAGATCGTCATTTGTCTCGTGTGAGTTCCCACCGTGCTTTGATTACTACCCTACCACGCTCAAAGGAGACATGCAAACAGGTTTTAGTTGGGTACAGTCCCGAGCCACATGGAGGCAGTGAGCGGATCTGCAGGGGTTCGTCTCTCCCGGTATTGGGGGTGAGGTCGCGCTGTGTCTAGGAGAGCCAGTACATGAAAGTCCTTGGCTAAGGCAGGAGATTTACTGGTAGGTATTCCAGTAGTTTCTCAGGGTGTTCTGGGCTGCACTCCGACACGACTTGTACCGCTTTTGGGGGTCTGACTTTTACCAACCCCCTAGGCCCGCCATGCGATACTCATAGACGAACGGACCGGACTGTACGGATATTGTCACTGACAGGCTCAGTAGGGTGTCAGGATGAGTTCGCTCATCGACGTCCCTTTTGGTCAATACCTGGTAGCCCGTTACGTATTGGCTAATACTTCTGACGTGCTAGTGGTTAAATCCGCAGCCAAAGTATTGACGAGTCTTTAGAGTCCCCCACAGACCAGTTTCCAAAGTTTCGGGAGAAACGCTGTAGAGGCCGTATGGAGATATGGCAGGGTTCGATCAGATACATGCGGTATTGCACGGATCATGATCGGACGGATAATACTAGCGGGCTTTGGTTTAAGCCGGATCCTAGTATTGTACCGTGTAGATTTTGTCTCATTGCATTTGTATTCAGTGGGAATACAAATGCGGGCATGTATATGCAGTCACGGGGTTTTCCTGTAATTTATTACGGGATCGGTTTTCTGAAGTTGCCAGTTTGCATTCCGTTCCGGCCAGTTTTCCTTTGTTCCTTCATTGCCGGATTTTTCCGATGGGGGGGCTAATTTGTAATTGTGCAAATTAGTATTTGTGGAGGGGGTCCTTTGTAAATGTGTGGCTTCATGATGGTTCTACCATCATGAGATTCTCTTTGCATCTTTTCACTTGCATTTATTGGTGATAGGATTGAGTTGGATGTAGAGTTGATTTTGTGGTGACCATTTTCTCATTTTTTTTCACTTCTCCTCTTGCATTATTCTATGGTTCTTTTTTCCCCACCATGAAGGAGGCCGGCCACATGAGGAGAGGTGAGAGGGAGTTCATTTTTGAGTGTGGCAAATTTACATCTCTCATTTTTCATGCTTGAAAAATATACACCATCCTTCTCCAAAAGTTCTTTCATTCCTCCATCAAGGCAACATCTACCCCAAAGAGACAAAGTGTTCTACACTAGCCTACAACACTTCTTGAGCACGTCGGCTAGCCCACTTCGTGCTCGAGTTGCCTCGGTCCAGAGGTGGGAGCCCGTAAAAGAACCCGGCGATGTGGTGCCCGTTTCGATGAGGAGGCGATGACCGGAGATTCCGCGAGGTGATCGGAGTGGAGGCGAAGACTGAAGGACACGGATCGCTTGGTATAGCTTCTCTACTCTTATTCTAGTTTGCTAGTGTTAGGTTAATGGCCCGATCCGGATTTTATAGTGCGCGGTGGTGCCGGTTCTAGTTTATAGAAAAGTTTTCGTTTCCGCATTCCGGCGTCGGATTGACGGCCGGGACGCCGCCGTGCACTTACAGCTCCGCCCCGATACACCAACGTGCTGTGGTGTATACGGAGGAGTAATGCTGAGAGAGAATCTCATTCTCCTTTAGAATAGTCCAGGAAAACCGTGCTCAAGTATTCTCCTCCCTGATCACATCAAAGGACATAATACTTATACCCGTTTTTGGTTCTCTACTTCTGACTTATATTCGGTGATTATCTCAAAAGTTTCGGACTTATGTTTCAACAGGAACATATGTCTGAATCTAGAGAGATCATCAGTGAATGTAATGAAGTACAAAGAACCGGTCCTGGCATATATAGACTGGGGACCTTCACACATCACTACGTATCAGTCCCAAGAGTTCACTAACTTTTTCTCTGTTTCCAGTAAACGGAGCTATGGTCATCTTATCTTTATGACATGACTGGCAAGTTTCATAAGATGTAAATTTAAACTGATTTAAATATGCATCTAAATGTAACTTAGCTAGTCGGGTCGCATTGATATGACCTAGTCTACAATGCCTCAAGAAGAATTCGTTCATTTCTGAACTCTTCCTCTCGTGTGTGTTCTATATACTAAGAACTGTAGTTTGATTTAGAACGTCAATGCTTTTAGATAACGTGCCTGAACCGATCAACTCTTGATATAGGAAATGTTCAAAACATTATCCAACAATACAAAATTATATCCTTTCTTTACTAATAAAGAGACTGATATGATGTTGTATATCAGCTTCGGTATCTAATAATATTCGTTCAGAATCAATGTATTCTGGTAATACAGGGTGATAGTGATCAACAGACTTGGCTGCAACACTTGCACTATTTTCTGTCTCATGAAACTTATCACCCGCTCTCAGTTCTCTACCTTTCTGTAGCCCATGTAACAGATTACATTTGCAGGATCCTGATCCGGTATCTAATACCCAGGACGTAGAGGATACAGAGAAACAGTTCTTTGTAATGAACACACCCGAAGAAAATGCATCATCATGCACTTTCTTCATTTGGGCGGCATGGGAATCCTGGTATTCCCCTAATTCCTGCTCGGTCTTATAACAATTATAAGTGGGAGCGGGGCCAACGTTCCCCAGCTCAGTATAACAAGCGGGTTTGGTCAATACATCCATATTATTATCTTGATTAAGGCGTGACATGGTTGCTACTTGGAGAGAGAGAGAAGAAAACACTCTGCATGCGCTCTTGCAAGATTAGATTGATTATATATTTTATCTAATCAGGATGGCTCCCACTGTTTCTATCAAATCTTCCTTCAAACCCTAAAAGGAAAGACTAGCCGGGATTAATTACACTCTACAAGTTCGCCAATCTTTCAGCCAGGCCAGTGCCGGTACTTTGAGGGAGGTTCCCCGTGCTTTCGCACGGACCTAATTAAAGTAAACCTCGTTTTCCCAAGGGCGTAACCCCGTTGACACCTTTCTAGACACCTACTTGATCGGCTAATTGCAAAGTGCAAAACTCTCTCAGGAGTAACAATTACTCGCAGTAGGTATCGGGATCCAACTATCATATAGAAGGTATGCAATCTCATTGCAAATTTCAACACTTGAAATTCCCGATAAAGGTTTTTACCCCTAGCACTTATGACCTTAACTATGGTCAACAAATCATAAGCACTAGTCAAGTTCTACCCGTCATTTCGTGATCAAATATATAATTATACATTAAATCATTAAATCAATACTTGATTTAATGATCCGGTCATATCGCATATAACCGACTAATATCTAGTGTATCAATATATCGAATCAACACTTGATTCGGTAACCCGGCTATATCACATATAACCGTTCGATGATACAAATCGCGAGAATAGAACACAATATCACATACTGGTATTATTCTCGGTCCCGCACATATCTCATATGCGCTCCTATTTCGTTTCTCTTGAGCCAGGAAACCTCTGTGTAGGACTCTAAAGACCGGTCAATACGCCGGCAGTAGGTGGTGATCATATCAATCACCCACAAGCCGCAAGCGGTCTGCTAAACGTAACGGCCACCCGGGTATTGAGCGATCAGAAGATCAACGAGCAAGCCTGCTCACACTCCTGCGAATCCAATCAGTAACACTTACCGTACAGTCCGATCTGTTCGTCTGATATGTCGCATATCTCGCCTAGGGGTGGTAAACGTCAGACCCTAGTAGCTTGATAAGTCATGCCGATGTAAGGTCCATAACAAGCATGAAACTACTGATAACACTTTCCAGTAAATCAGTGCAACGCTGGCCAGGGATTGTTAGTGTATATGCCCTAGAGGCCATTACTGTATCATACTAGTTTGTATATTACTTAATGGAAGCTTGGGATATTCACCTTGTATAAACAATCTTGCTCAATATAGTAGTATGCTACTTAGTTTGTTTCTACTTCAATGTGTACATGTGTTTATTTTGCGATATCACCTATACGCATTAGTGGAGCCCTTAGGATCTTTGCTTGATTACCAGCGTTGTGATGGCAGTCACACTAGTGGGGGCTGGGTAATCTATAAGCACATCCTTATACAGGTCCCTAGTCGCAGGACTATCGAGACAGGGCATCGATACTCCGGAGTAGACTAGCGTATGCGCTTCTCATCCCAGTGTGGGAGATGGTCTGTCCCACAGCCATCAGTACGTCGTACTGGAGATAGTATACGGGTGCTCGTTGGGTTATGAGTACACTGGACAGGACTCGTCGGGAACTGACAGGTTGGTATTATACCTATCGTCAGTTATCAGTTCCCAGGTGACATGAGTACAGCTTAGTCCGCTGACTTGACACTGGCACTTCGCCTTGAGTGTGTTCCCACTGCACTTTGATCACTACCCTACCACGGCTCAAAGGAGTCGTGCAAACAGGTAGTGGTTGGGTGCAGTCCCGAAGCACTTGGAGGCAGTGACGGTTAGACAGGATTCGTCTCTCCCGGTATTGGGGGTTGACATCGCGCTGTGTCTAGGAGAGCCATTACACGAGTAGTCCCTGGCCAGGGCAAGCGAGATATACTGGTAGGCTTCCAGTGTTATCTCAGGGTGTTTTGGGCTTCACTCCGACACGACTTGTACCGCTATTGGGGGACTGACGCTTTACCGCCCCCTAGGCCCGACATGCGATGTATCAGACGAACAGACCGGACTGTACGGAGAATGTCACATTCAGACTCAGTAGGAGTTCAGATGGGGTTCACCTCGTCAGCCTTCTTGTCGGCATCTACCTGGGGACCGTTACGCACAGCTAGTGCCGCTTGCGGTCTGTGGTTAAACCCACTGCCAGCGTAGTGTCGAGTCTTTAGAGTCCCACACAGAGGGTATTCGCCTCTGGGCAAAATGAGTAGAGGTCGCATGGTTTTGCGGCAGGGTTCGTTCTCATCCGCGCACTTGTGCACGTTTGGAGTCCGGACGGATATTGCCAGCGGGCTCTGGTTTGAGCCGGATACTGGTATATGTTTTGGGGTTGCTTTTATCTCTCGGTATTCTTGTTCCTCGGAACGAGAATACAGGTGTGTATGCACAGTTGTTTGAGGCGGAAGAAGAGGTTTTTCATTAGGGTTTCGGAACGGGTGCGCATGCACAGTTGACAGTCGTCTTTTTTTCCAAACCCTAATGAATTAGTGAGATATCTATTAATAATAGTAATTAAATGAAATTATGTTATGGTTGGTTTTGTTGACTTGTTGACCATGGTTGACTTGTTGACCATGGTTGAATGTTTGACCATCATCATTATTTTGCAAGGATGCTCCTTGATTCTTGCCAACATTCATTTAATGAAGTATGATAGTGGTCATTCCAAAACAACCATCAACTATTCTCATTTGAATTATTATTACTAATTAGATAATTCTTTTTCTTTTGATATGGTTGCAAAAAGGAAAAAGAAAGCTCATTCTATGATTTAGCTTCTCTCTCCTCACTTCATCTTCTTCTTCCTCTAGCCAAAGGAGAATCATTCTCATGTGTTGAGAATCCCTCTCCTTAAAAGAAAAGCACCCCTTAGACACTCTCTACTCACTCTAGGATCAAGGGTTTAGCAAGCCGGAGATTCTAGTTCACTCAAAGTTCGAGAAAGAGTCCGAAGGTTGAACCCTCAGGTGGATCCATCTTCGACGGAAGAAGGCGACGAGAAGAGAACCATCAACCTCTACAAGGTTTCAAGAAGAAGGAGTTCAAGTTTAGGTATAACCATCTTTCCGAGTAGCTAACTCTCTTTAGCTTGTTTGCTAGCTTTAGTTTAGGAAAAGATCCCGACTTTGTTAGTCCATGTTGCCCCATGCGCTAAAAATTTGATTTTTATACCGTTTCCGCCTCCCCGTAAGAACCGGGGGTCGCAACGTGGACTTACAGTGGTATCAGAGCCTAACTAAACTTAAACTAGCTTGGTAGTGAAGTGTAACGAAGTTCGGAACCGAAAAAATCCAAAAACCAAACTTTTGCAAAACCCTAGTTTCTGTTAAAATTTTTTCTGGTCAAAACAAGATTTGTTATACACCTAAATTCGGCTCAGGGTTTTGTGTGAACACCCAAGAAAAATGATCCCCTAATTCCTTCAAACCGCCGCGGATCCGCGGCCTCACCTATTCTTAGCGCCGCGGATCCGCCGCCGTTTAGGGTCTTCTGGTGATCGGGTTTCGTGCAGTGTGTCTCTGTGTTGGTTTTGGGATTTTTAAAATATATTATATGTGCCCAGATTTTCCAGAACAGAAATTTGCTTTTGGGGTCCTATAATTCCGTATTTTTTTCCGAACTTCACCGCACTTTGACTATGATGGTTATATCTGTGATGTTTGCATGTATTGAACGTCGGCTAATCGCTATAAGTCGATTAGTCGGGGTTATACATCTCTGTGATCTGTGTTTGATGTTGGAATGTGTATATGAATGTGTTGGACTGTCGCGGGTGAATAGCCGGGGTGGATGTGAGATGAGCTTTTGTTTTTCTTTCATTCATTTGTAAATGTAAATTGATGTAATAATATTATTTGTATGGCCGCACAACCGGGTCGGGGTTGTAGCCGTCATTGTATAATTCTTTTTACTGTTTCTGCTCCTAGGATAGACCCATGGAGGGGTGCACAAACTACCGGGTTCTTGGCGGGTAGTTTGCCGCACCCGTAGGGGTCTTGGGTGGGGTATTTGCTATTCACCGCGACCGTATAATCCGCTTTTCGTTGCAGGCTCGAACGGATTGCGGATTGCTAGTATATCCAATGTATTCATCTGTGATCTGTAATGTCTATCATTGCTTTATATTTAGGCGTTGCTTATGTTTTACAGCCGCGCTAGCCCAGCCCCCGCTCTGTCGTTAGTTAAGTAACCTAACGGGTGATGACGGGACCCCGTGGCGAATGCGAATGGCATAAGCGTACGTCATATTTTGGTTGTTTTCTGCAATGGTAGGATTAAATGATGGGACGCATTAAAAGAACTAATGCAAGAATATCACGCATTAAAAGAACTAATGCAAGATAATAAACCAAGTTAAAGTCGTTGGAACACTTTCGAAAAACCACTCGGTTCTTTTCAAAACTAACTTTTAAATGCGGAGCTTGAGCCACTCCTTCTAAAAGCTATCTCGTTCCATCGATTATATCAAGTTCACTACGTTCACGGTTTTACCAAAACCATTCGTAGCCCTCCGTTGTTTCACATGAATAGTCAATAGTATTCAAGCTGTGTTTGTTGGCCAAAGTCAAGGCATAGTGATTGGTAGCTATTGGATATTCATGTGCAGCATAGATAGATGCGTTGATTTGGAACAGTCGTACTGCCTTGTTGGCCAAAGTCAAGGGTATGTACGGGTGGATTCAAATTAACCTGGAGAACGACGGGAAGAACTTGACATCTGACTTATGATTTGTTGGCCAAAGTCAAGGTCATAAGAGCATGGGGCAAAAATACACATCGGGAGTTTCATAAGTACTGAAACTTGCTAGATTTGCATACCATTTGGAGTGTGATGATTCTGGTAGGATTCCTTCAGTTTCGTCACGCGATGATATTTGGATCCCGATCCTACTGTGAGTATATGCTACTCCTCGGGAAATTTCTCACTAAACGATCAATGCTATAAACCTAGTAGGTGCCTAGAAAGGTGTTAGCGGGGCTACGCCCCCAGGGAAAAGAGGTTCTTAAATTAAGGAACTTCGCGAAAGCGTTGGAAAACCTCCCTCGAAGTACCGACACTGGCCTGGCTGAACGGTTAAGCAAGTATTGTGCGGTGGGATTGATCCCGGCTAATTCTTCCTTTGTGGTTTGAGGAGGGATTCGAGAGACAGTGGGAGCCATCCTGTTTAGACAAATTAAAAACCATTCTAAACTTGCAAGAGCATCGTGCTAAGTGTTTCTTCTCTCCCCTTGCAGCGACCAAATCGAAATGACTGGACTTAAGTTACTTCTAGATAAAAATATACTGACAGGGCCAAACTACAAAGATTGGCTCAGGAATGTCAAAATGGCAATCACTTACGACAAGCTGGGGTATCTTCTTACCACCAAAGCTCCCCCCGTCCCAGGTCCCACCTCCAGCGTCGCGGATAAGGAAATCCGTAAGACTTGGGAGATTGATTGCGCGAAGGCCAGGTGCCTCGTGCTTGCCTCTATGGACAACGATCACCAGAGGAGGCACGAGAATATGGACTTGGAGTCCATATTTCTCCATACAAAAGAACTGTATGGAGAGCAGTCTCGTATCGCAAGATACGAAGTGTCGAAGAAGTTATTTTCGACAAAGTTGGCCGTCGGATCATCGGTAGCGGACCACGTGCTTAAGATGATTGGCTACACTGAGGAGCTCGCGGAACTTGGGACCACGTTGGACAGTGAACTCTATACGGATTTAATTCTCCAGTCCCTTCCATCCACTTACGCCCAGTTTATACTGAACTTCAACTTACAAGAAAAGGAAGTTGAACTTTCAGAACTCCTCAACATGCTGAGGAGCGCAGAGGGCACCCTACAGAAGGGTAGGGAAACACCCGCTTTGTTTGTAGGAGGATCTTCTTCCTCTAGGTCCAAGGCGAAAGCCAAGGGAAAGAGGAAGAAAGCCCCCGCCAAACCAAGAGGCGGTGTTAGTAAAGTGGGTACGAAGGGAAAGGAAAAGGCAACAAAGATAGCGGGGAAGCTTGTGGGTAAAGAGGAATGCTTCTATTGTCACAAGAGTGGACACTGGAAGAAAGATTGCAGGGCTTGGAAGGCCAGGACACAGGAACTGAAGCAGGTTGCGGCTTCAGCTTCAGGTGTGTATGTTATTGAGAACTGTCTTTCTATAAACTCTACTTCCTGGGTATTGGATACCGGATCAAGATCTCATATCTGTAATTCTTTGCAGGCGTTGAGAAACCGTAGGTTTTTGAAGGCAGGTGACATGACCCTCAGAGTTGCGAACGGAGCTAGCATGGATGCTAAAGCCGTGGGGGACTATCACCTGGGAATGTCAGATGGGCATGTTTTGGTTTTGCGTAATTGCTTTTTTGTACCCAACGCAACTTGTAATATCATTTCTGTATCTTTGGTTTCTAAAGAAGGTTATGAATTTGCGTTTGTAAGTAATGTTGTAAACATTCACCTTAATTAAGTTCTGATTGGGTCAGGTACACTGAGCAATGGTATATACGTATTAAACCAACCACAGATTTTCAATGTCCAGAATACACACAAAAGAAAGTCTCCAGATATCAATCAGACTTTCTTATGGCATTGTAGACTGGGTCACATCAATGAGAGAAGGTTGGCTAAGTTACATAAAGAAGCATATTTGGATCCGTTCGAATATCAATCATATGCCACTTGTCAATCCTGTCTCAAAGGAAAGATGACAAAGACACCGTTCACTGGACACGGAGTAAGAGCGAGCGAGCTCTTGGGACTCGTACACAGCGATGTGTGCGGTCCAATGT
The DNA here is from genome assembly GCA_030015575.1 of Agapanthus africanus. NCBI lineage: Eukaryota > Viridiplantae > Streptophyta > Magnoliopsida > Asparagales > Amaryllidaceae > Agapanthus > Agapanthus africanus. The sequence goes on from CM057343.1 coordinate 358,824,389, forward strand.
CTACACATGCGCGAAGCGGTTATTCTTACTTCATTACTTTTACGGATGATTTTTCAAGATACGATTATGTCTTCTTAATGAAACATAAGTCCGAAGCTTTTGAAAAGTTCCAGGAATATAAGAATGAAGTGGAAAAACAGACCGGCAAAAGTATCAAGATTCTAAGATCGGATCGAGGTGGAGAATACTTAAGTGCCGAGTTCCTGAATTACTTAAAAGAGAATGGAATTCTCTCTTAGCTTACTCCTCCATACACTCCGCAACACAACGGTGTATCGGAGAGACGGAACCGAACCCTATTGGATATGGTACGGTCCATGATGAGTAACGCTGAGTTACCGCGATCTTTCTGGGGCTATGCACTAGAATCAGCTGCATACCTTTTGAACCGAGTTCCTACTAAGACTGTGCCTACTACACTATATGAGATGTGGTGTGGGAAGAGGCCCCATCTCAGTCACATTAAGACTTGGGGATGTCCAGCTTTTGTTAAAAAGCAGCATGCGGACAAGCTTGAGGCACGCTCAGTACAGTGCAAGTTTGTGGGATATCCAAAGAACTTCAAGGGATATTTCTTCTACTGTGAAGAGGAACAAAAAGTTCTTGTTTCTCGTCATGCCTACTTCTTGGAAACTGAGTTTTTGGAAAACCAGATAAGTGGGAGCACAGTAGAACTGGAAGAAATTCCAGAACCTCAGACTATTACTGAAAGCTTAGTGGAACCAGAGGGTTCGAAAGAACAGGACATTCCTACGCCGCTCCGCAGGAGTAGTAGGCAGTCTCATCCGCCCAAGAGATACTACAGTTTTCTCATAGACGGGGATAGAGAGGACTGCATCATAGATTATGATGAGCCTACTAGCTTCCAGCAGGCTGTTCAGAGCGTTGACTCGGTAAAATGGCTGGATGCAATGCGGACCGAAATGGAGTCCATGTACACCAACAAAGTATGGACGTTGGACATTGCTCCAGACGGGGTAAAACCCGTAGGATGCAAGTGGATCTTCAAAAGGAAGATTGGTGTAGATGGACAGGTTGAGACCTATAAAGCTAGACTTGTAGCAAAGGGTTTCCGTCAAAGACCTGGCTTGGACTATGACGAAACCTTTTCTCCAGTGGCTATGCTGAAATCCATTCGGATCCTTCTTGCCATTGCTGCCTTCCACGATTATGAGATTTGGCAGATGGACATAAAAACCGCTTTTCTAAATGGAAATTTAGAGGAGTGTGTCTATATGGATCAGCCAGAGGGTTTCATTCAGAGTGGGAGCAGTGGAAAGGTGTGCAAGTTGCTTAAGTCTATCTATGGACTAAAGCAGGCATCGCGGAGTTGGAACATCTGTTTTGATGAGACGGTCAAGGAATTTGGCTTTATCAAAAATCCAGATGAACCATGCATCTATAGTAGATTTGTAGCGAGAACTGTAGTATTCCTCGTTTTATACGTGGATGACATTCTCTTAATAGGAAATAACATTCCTATGCTACAATCTGTCAAGGGGTTCTTGTCACACAGGTTCTCCATGAAAGACCTGGGTGATGCCTCCTACATCCTGGGGATCCGGATCCATCGTGATAGATCCAAGAGGATATTAGGACTTTCACAGTCCAGGTACATCGACACTATACTGAAAAGATTCAGTATGGAAGATTCCAAGCGCGGTAACCTACCGGCTTGTCACGGGATCACCCTCTCCAAAGAGATGTCTCCCAAGACTGATTTGGAGAGGGATCGCATGTCTATTATACCCTACGCATCTGCGGTAGGCTCTATAATGTATGCGATGTTGTGTACCAGACCAGATGTAGCTTATGCACTGAGTGTAGTAAGCCGGTATCAGTCAAACCCTGGAGAGAAACACTGGATAGCAGTAAAGAACATTCTCAAGTACCTAAGAAGGACTAAGGAGATGTTCTTGGTGTATGGCAGAAAAGACCTCCAGATCGAGGCCTTTGCTGACTCCAGCTTCCAGAGTGACAAGGATGATTCCAAGTCCATGTCGGGTTTTGTCTTTACCCTCAATGGAGGGGCGGTGTGTTGGAAGAGTTCCAAACAGGAAACCGCTGCAGACTCGATGATGGAAGCGGAATACACCGCTGCATCTGATGCCGCAAAAGAAGCTGTCTGGATAAGGAAGTTCTTGAAAGAACTTCAGGTGGTTCCGTCCATTGTTGACCCAATACCTCTGTATTGCGACAACAACGGGGCTATAGCTTTAGCAAAGGAACCCAGGTCCCATCAGAGATCCAGGCACATCTTGAGGCGGTATCACCTGATCAGGGAGATCGTGGATCGTAAGGAGATCGAGGTTCGGAGGGTTGCTTCAGAAGAAAACACTGCAGATCCATTCACCAAGGCCCTACCCCAGACTCAGTTCGAGCGGCTGATCGAGATGATAGGTCTTCGATACACCAGTACATGGCCTTAGTGCAAGTGGGAGATTGTTAGTGTATATGCCCTAGAGGCCATTACTGTATCATACTAGTTTGTATATTACTTAATGGAAGCTTGGGATATTCACCTTGTATAAACAATCTTGCTCAATATAGTAGTATGCTACTTGGTTTGTTTCTACTTCAATGTGTACATGTGTTTATTTTGCGATATCACCTATACGCATTAGTGGAGCCCTTAGGATCTTTGCTTGATTACCAGCGTTGTGATGGCAGTCACACTAGTGGGGGCTGGGTAATCTATAAGTACATCCTTATACAGGTCCCTAGTCGCAGGACTATCGAGACAGGGCATCGATACTCCGGAGTAGACTAGCGTATGCGCTTCTCATCCCAGTGTGGGAGATGGTCTGTCCCACAGCCATCAGTACGTCGTACTGGAGATAGTATACGGGTGCTCGTTGGGTTACGAGTACACTGGACAGGACTCGTCGGGAACTGACAGGTTGGTATTATACCTATCGTCAGTTATCAGTTCCCAGGTGACATGAGTACAGCTTAGTCCGCTGACTTGACACTGGCACTTCGCCTCGAGTGTGTTCCCACTGCACTTTGATCACTACCCTACCACGGCTCAAAGGAGTCGTGCAAACAGGTAGTGGTTGGGTGCAGTCCCGAAGCACTTGGAGGCAGTGACGGTTAGACAGGATTCGTCTCTCCCGGTATTGGGGGTTGACATCGCGCTGTGTCTAGGAGAGCCATTACACGAGTAGTCCCTGGCCAGGGCAAGCGAGATATACTGGTAGGCTTCCAGTGTTATCTCAGGGTGTTTTGGGCTTCACTCCGACACGACTTGTACCGCTATTGGGGGACTGACACTTTACCGCCCCCTAGGCCTGACATGCGATGTATCAGACGAACAGACCGGACTGTACGGAGAATGTCACATTCAGACTCAGTAGGAGTTCAGATGGGGTTCACCTCGTCAGCCTTCTTGTCGGCATCTACCTGGGGACCGTTACGCACAGCTTGTGCCGCTTGCGGTCTGTGGTTAAACCCACTGCCAGCGTAGTGTCGAGTATTTAGAGTCCCACACAGAGGGTATTCGCCTCTGGGCAAAATGAGTAGAGGTCGCATGGTTTTGCGGCAGGGTTCGTTCTCATCCGCGCACTTGTGCACGTTTGGAGTCCGGACGGATATTGCCAGCGGGCTCTGGTTTGAGCCGGATACTGGTATATGTTTTGGGGTTGCTTTTATCTCTCGGTATTCTTGTTCCTCGGAACGAGAATACAGGTGTGTATGCACAGTTGTTTGAGGCAGAAGAAGAGGTTTTTCATTAGGGTTTCGGAACGGGTGCGCATGCACAGTTGACAGTCGTCTTTTTTTCCAAACCCTAATGAATTAGTGAGATATCTATTAATAATAGTAATTAAATGAAATTATGTTATGGTTGGTTTTGTTGACTTGTTGACCATGGTTGAATGTTTGACCATCATCATTATTTTGCAAGGATGCTCCTTGATTCTTGCCAACATTCATTTAATGAAGTATGATAGTGGTCATTCCAAAACAACCATCAACTATTCTCATTTGAATTATTATTACTAATTAGATAATTCTTTTTCTTTTGATATGGTTGCAGAAAGGAAAAAGAAAGCTCATTCTATGATTTAGCTTCTCTCTCCTCACTTCATCTTCTTCTTCCTCTAGCCAAAGGAGAATCCTTCTCATGTGTTGAGAATCCCTCTCCTTAAAAGAAAAGCACCCCTTAGACACTCTCTACTCACTCTAGGATCAAGGGTTTAGCAAGCCGGAGATTCTAGTTCACTCAAAGTTCGAGAAAGAGCCCGAAGGTTGAACCCTCAGGTGGATCCATCTTCGACGGAAGAAGGCGACGAGAAGAGAACCATCAACCTCTACAAGGTTTCAAGAAGAAGGAGTTCAAGTTTAGGTATAACCATCTTTCCGAGTAGCTAACTCTCTTTAGCTTGTTTGCTGGCTTTAGTTTAGGAAAAGATCCCGACTTTGTTAGTCCATGTTGCCCCATGCGCTAAAAATTTGATTTTTATACCGTTTCCGCCTCCCCGTAAGAACCGGGGGTCGCAACGTGGACTTACAGGGATTTCCAGTTATGGCCAGTCCAGCATAGCGCAACATCAACCCCCAATACCGGGAGAGACGAATCCCCTCCTATTGCTCATTGCCTCCATGTGAATCGGGACTGTACCCAAAAACCACCTGTTTGCATGACTCAGTAGAGCCGTGGTAGGGTGGAAATCAATGCACAGTGGGAGACACACAAGACTCTATGACGATCTCGAGTCAACATACTAAGCTGTACCGGTGTCACCAGAGAACTGCCATCTGACGTAAGGTATAATACCATCTGGGAGTTCTCGGCGAGTCCGTTCAGTGTACCCAGTCACCACCGAGCACCCGCATACCATCTCTGATGTCAAACACCAATGGATATAGGATCATCCATCGCCCATCACATGGGTCGAGAAGATATACGCTAGTCTACTCTGGAATATCTATGCCCCGTCTTGATATTCCCACGACTAGGAACATTGAAGGATGTGCTCATTGACTACCCAGGCCCTACTAGTATGATCTACATCATAGTCCTGGAAGTCGAGTACACATCCTAAGGGCTTTATCAACATGTAATAGAGAGACAGCAAGTATACATGTTAAGATAAAGAGCAACCAGATAGCATACTATCATGTCGAGCAAGAAAGTCCTAGCTATATATGTCTCAGCATCCACTACAATATACATCTCATGTACAGTAATGGCCTCTAGGGCATACATATAACTAACAATCTCCCACTTGCACTAGGGCCATCTGTAGCAGTGGTTGTAGTATCTCATACTCAACCATCTCATAAAAGTCTCTTTCTGGGAAAAGGCCTTTGTGAGTGGATCCGCCGTGTTGTCCTCTGAGTCTACTCTCCTAACCTCGATCACCCTGGATATCAACTATCTCCTTGATCAGGTGATGCTGCCTCAGAATATGTCTGGGTCACTGATGGGACCGGGGTTTCTGGGCCAAAGCCACACTTCCATTGTCACACAATGGTAGGAACCTAGTTCATCTCATGAACTAATATACACCCAAACTGCCTCTTTGGTAGTATCTTTGATAGCGATGTCGCTAGCCTTTATCGTCTAGTTTGCCACGGTATCCAGCTTGGAACTCTTCCAACATACCGTCCCTCCACTGAGGGTAAAGACAATGCCTGCGACTGACATTCAGTCGTCCTTATCACCCTAGAACTTTTCCAGTGATTCTCCCCAGGATCAATTGATACTATCTCACTACACCTAGTAAGAATCCTAATATCCATTTAGATCTATCTCATAGATATAAAATCTAAGATTTAGGAGGTATCACATAGATCCTATATGGAGAATCCTTGTGATAAGCGGAGATTGACCGAGCATAGGAAACTCTTTTCCTATCAAGAGTATGTTGTCCACGTACAATACGAGGATGACTACCTTACTCTCTGCTACCTTTTTGTATGTACAAGGTTCATCTACCATTTTGATGAAGTCAAACACTTTGACTACCATATCAAAACAGACGTTCCAACTCCGCGATGCCTACTTTATTCTGTAAAGCATCTTGCACACTTTTCCGCTGCTCCCACTGTTTACGAAGCTATCTGGCTGTGTTCTTATAGACGCTCTCTTCTAAATCAGTATTTAGAAAAGCAGTCATGACACCCAACCGCCAGATATCGTAGTCATGGTATGTAGCCATGGTAAGTAGGATCTGGATGGACTTAAGCACAACCACTGGAAAAGGTTTCATCATTATCCACGCCTGGTCGATGACGAAAACCACTAACAAGTCTAGCTTTGAAAGTCTCAACTTTTCCATCAACACCAAGTAATCTTCTCAAGATATACTTGCATCTGATGGGGATTTAACCCTTCAGATATAGCATCCAAAGTCCATACTTTGTTGGCGTACATGGATTCCATCTCAGATCGCTAAGCATCCAGCCATTCTTACAGAGTTCCCACTCTTGATGGCCTACTCGAAACTAGTTGGGTCATCATCTCATGATGCAATCCTCGCTCCCACTATCATCGAGAAACCAAAGTATCTCTCAGGCGGATGAGGAACCCTACTAGATCGGCGGAGAGGCTGAGGTTCGTCGGAGACTATTGAATCCTTTGGTTCTATCAAATTATCAGCTTTAATTTGTATAGCTGGAAATCATTCCAGTTCTACAGAACTGACCTTGCCTCGAGCTTGTCCGGATTTTTCTTTTGACATAGGCCGGACAACCCCAAACCTTAACTTGCTTAAGAGATGGGCCCTTCTCATACCATATCTCATATGGAGTGGTAGGCAGTGATCTGATTCGAACCTAATTCAATAGGTATGCAGCTTCTTAAGTGCATAACCCCCAAAAGGAAACATGTAACTCAGCAGTACTCATCATAGAGCGCACCATATCATATAGGGTATGATTGCTCCGCCCCGATACACCGACGTGTTGTGGTGTATACGGAGGAGTAATGCTGAGAGAGAATCTCATTCTCCTTTAGAATAGTCCAGGAATCCCGGGCTCAAGTATTCTCCTCCCTGATCACATCAAAGGACATAATACTTATACCCGTTTTTGGTTCTCTACTTCTGACTTATATTCGGTGATTATCTCAAAAGTTTCGGACTTGTGTTTCAACAGGAATATAGAGACAATCAGAGTACATGTTAAGATAAAGTACAACCAGATAGCATACTATCATGTCGAGCAAGAAAGTCCTCCCTATATATGTCCTAGCATCCATTACAATATACATCGTATGTACAGTAATGGCCTCTAGGGCATACATATAACTAACAATCTCCCACTTGCACTAGGGCCATCTGTTGTGGTATCACATACCCAACAATTAGTTGTGGTTGAAGTATCTCATACTCAAACATCCCATAAAAGTCTCTACTGGGAAAAAAGGCCTTTGTGAGTGGAACCGCACTGTTGTCCTCTGTGTCTACTCTCCTAATCTCGATCTCCCTGAAGATCAACCATCTCCATGACCAGGTGATACTGCCTAAGAATTATATCTGGATTTCTGATAGGACGGGGGTTCCTTGGCATAAGCCACAACTCTATTGTCAGACAATGGTAGGAACGAAGTTCATCTCATGAACTTATATATCCAGACTGCCTCTTTGGTAGCATCCTTGGTAACGATGTATCTTACCTTTAATCGTCTAGTAAGTCACGGTATCTAGCTTAGAACTCTTCCAACATACCGTCCCTCCACTGAGGGTAAATACAATGCCTGCGACTGACATTAAGTCGTCCTTATCACCCTGGAACCTTTCCAGTTATTCTCCCTAGGATCGATTGATACCATCTCACTACTAATAGTGAGTATCCTAACATCCAATTAGATCTATCTCATAGATCCAAAACCCAGGATTTAGGAGGTATCACTTGATCCTATATGGAGAATCCTTGTGATAAGCGGAGATTGACCGAGCGTAGCATAGGAAACTCCTTCCCTATCAAAAGTATGTCATCCACGTACTCTACGAGGATCACCACCATACTCTCTACTACCTTTTTGTATATACAAGGTTCATCTACCATTTTGATGAAGTCAAACTCTTTGACTACCACATCAAAACAGATGTTCCAACTCCGCGATGCCTGCTTTATCACATAAAACATCTTGCACACGTTTCCAGTGCTCCCACTGTCTACGAAGCCCTCTGGCTGTGTACTTATAGACGCTCTCTTCTAAAACATCATTTAGAAAAGCAGTCATGACACCCAACCACCAGATATCGTAGTCATGGTATGTAGCTGTGGCTAGTAGGATCTGGATGGACTTAAGCATAGCTTTGAAAGTCTCAACTTTTCCATGTACACCAAGTAATCTTCTCAAGATATACTTGCTCCTGATGGGGATTTAACCCTTTAGATAAAGTAACCAAAGTCCATACTTTGTTGGTGTATAAGGATTCCATCTCAGATCGATAAGCATCCAGCCATTCTTACAGAGTCCCACTCCTGATGGCCAGCTCGAAACTAGTTGGGTCATTATCTAATGATGCAATCCTCGCTCCCACTGTCATAGAGAAAATGAAGTATCTCTCAGGTGGGTGAGGAACCCTACTAGATCGGCGGAGAGGCTGAGCTTCATTGGAAACTATTGAATCTTTTGGTTCTACCAAATCATCAGCTGCAGTTTGTATAGCTGGAACTTCTTCCAGTTCTACCTCATGACCAATAATTTCTTCACAAGAAATTCCCTTTCACAAAGGTGGCATGTTGAGAAACAAAACATCTTTTGTTCCTCGGTTAGGTAGAAGATATTCCCTTGCATATGCTTGGGATATCCAACAAACTTCTACAGAACTGACTTTGCCTCGACCTTGTCCGGATTATGCTTTTAGACATAGGCTGGATAACCCCAAATCTTAACAAACTTAAGATATGGGCTCTTCCCATTCCATATCACATATGAAGTAGTAGGCAACTGATTTGATTGGAACCCTATTCAATAGGTATGCAGCTTCTCAAGTGCATAACTCCCAAAAGGAAATAGGAAACTCAGTAGTACTGATCATAGAGCACACCATATCAAATAGGGTGTGATTGCTCCGCCCCGATACACCGTGGTGCTGTGGTGTATACGGAGGAGTAATGCTGAGAGAGAATCTCATCATCCTTGATCTCATCCTTCAGAATAGTCCAGGAATCCCGTGCTCAAGTATTCTCCTCCTTGATCTCATCAAAGGACATAATACTTATATCCGTTTTCGGTTCTCTACTTCTAACTTATATTCTGTGAATATCTCAAAAGCTTTGGAGTTGTGTTTCAACAGGAACATATGTCTGAATCTTAAGAGATCAATCAGTGAATATAATGAAGTACTAAGATCCAGTCTTGGCATTTGTAGACAGGGGACTTTCATATATCAGCATGTACCAATCCTAAGAGTTCAGTAACTCTTTCTCTGTTTCCAATAAACAGAGCTGTGGTCATCTTATCTTTGTGACATGATCGGCAAGTTTCACAAGATGTAAATTCAAACTAATTTAAATATGCATCTATATGTAACTTCAGCTAGTCGGGTCGCATTGATATGACCTAGTCTACAATGCCTCAAGAAGGATTCGTTCATTTCTGAATTTTTCCTCTTGTGTTTGTTCCGTATACTGAGAACTGTAGATTGATTTAGAACGTCAATGCTTTTAGATAACGTGCTTGAACCGATAAACTCTTGATATAGGGAATGTTCAAAACATTATCCAACAATACAAAATTATATCCTTTCTTTACTAATAAAGAGACTGATATGATGTTGTACATCAGGTTCGGTATCTAATAACATTCGTTCAGAATCAATGTATTCTGGTAATATAGGGTGATAGTGACCAACAGACTTGGAAGCAACACTTGCACCTTTCTATCTTATGAAACTTATTACCCGTTCTCAGTTCTCTACCTATCTGTAGCCCATGTAACAAATTATATCTGCGGGATCCTGATCTGGTATCTCATACCTAGGACGTAAATGATACTGAGAAACAGTTCTCTGTAATGAACACACCCGAAGATGATGCATCAGCATGCACTTTCTTCGTTTAGGTGGCACGGGAAATCTGGTATTCCCCAATTTCTTGCTCTGTCTTCTAACAATTATAAGTTGGAGCGGGACCAACGTTCCCCAGCTCAGTATAATAAGCGGGTTCGGTCAATACATCCGTATTATTATCTTGATTAAGGCGTGACATAGTCGTAACCAGGAGAGAGAGAAGAAAACACTCAGCGTGCGCTTTTACAAGATTAGATTGGTTATTAATTTATCTAATCAGGATGTCTCCCACTGTTTTAGTCAAATCTTCCTTCAAACCCTAAAAGGAAAGACTAGCCGGGATTAATTACACCCTACAAGTTCGCCAATCTTTCAGCCAGGCCATGTAGGGTTCCTAGGCACACTAATGAGGTCTCACAAGGCATCAACCATGTCAATTTCAAATTTTACGGGTGCCGAGAGACCCTAATACGGATCGTTAACTAGAATTTTAGGCGAAAGAAGCAGCTAGTTAACAACTTAACTAAAAGAACGGAAATACAACCTTTGTAGATCCGGTCCTCCACCTCCATAGCTCCGCAATGAAGTCTCCTCGCTGTCCAAATGGAATCCCGGGCTCTAGCGTCGGCTTCATCGGAGAAATGGGCAGGCAAGGTCGTCGGCTTTGTGCCGAAGATGATCTACGTCGAGGCATCACAAGATCAAGCTCCCACTTCACCAAGTCATGAAACTTGTGAAGAAAACACCCTATACTACTTGGCAAGAGGTAGAGGATGAAGAAATAGGAAGTGGATTCACTTTAGAATTGGATTTCTCACTCATTTCATCAAGTCACCATTGATGAAGTCATGCTTTCTTCATTGAAGAAGATGAAGAAGAAGAAGAAAGAATATTATGATAAGTTATTTTAAAAACAAAATAAAATCCACACTTATCATATCTTAACCAAGGTCAAGTGTAGAGAGTTAACTTGAGTTAGGTTGAATGGTTAGGGTTAGAGAAGAAAACAAGAATGGTTGCTTTGGTCAAAGCTTCATGAAGCTTCAACAAGCTTCATGAAAGAATGAAAGAAACCACTTTTGTTTTTCTTTTATCTATTTCTCAAAAATGAATAGATAAATAAATAAATGAATAAAACCAAAACCCTAACCATTAACATAACAATGGTATAAGTCTTTACACAAACCCTAGCTATCATGTATCATCAATCATGATACAATCAAGTGCACAAAAAATATATCACATATACGATGTGCACATGCGAGTGAGAAAATCCATCTTAAGTGAACCGATACTAGTTAATGCAAAGTAATATATCAAATATATAATTATGCATTAAATCATTAAATCAACACTTGATTTAATGATCCGGTCATATCGCATATAACCGACTAATATCAATAGTAACAACTTATCGAATCAACACTTGATCCGATAACCCGGCTATATCGCATATAACCGATCAATGTTACATATCGCGAGAATCAAATACAGTATCACATACTGGTATTATTCTCGGTCCCGCACATATCTCATATGTGCTCCTATTTCGTTTTGCTTGAGCCAGGAAACCTCTGTGTAGGACTCTAAAGACTCGTCAATACGCCGGCCAGGGATTTCCGGTTATAGCCAATCGAACACAGCGCAACATCAACTCCCTATACCGGGAGAGACGAATCCCCTCCTATTGCTCATTGCCTCCATGTGATTCGGGACTGTACCCAAAAACCACCGTTTTGCACGCCCTCTTGGACGTGGTAAGGTGGAAATCAAAGCACAGTGGAAACCACACAAGACTCTATGATGATCTCGGGTCAACAGACTACTCTGTACCAGTGTCACCAGAGAACTGCCATCTGACGTAAGGTATAATACCATCTGGGAGTTCTCGGCGAGTCCGTCCAGTGTACCAAGTCTCCACTGAGCACCCGTATATCATCTCTGATGTCAATCACCAATGGATATGGGATCATCCATCGCCCATCTGTATGGGTCGAGAAGGTACACGCTAGTCTACTCTGGTATATCGATGCCCCTTCTCGATACACCCACGACTAGGGACTTTGAAGGATGTACTTATGGACTACCATGTCCCCACTAGTATGATCCGCATCATAGTCCAGATAGTCAAGTACACATCCTAAGGGCTTTACCAACATGTAACAGAGAGACAATCAATGTACACGTTAAGCTAAAGAGCAACCAGATAGCATACTATCATGTCGAGCAAGAAAGTCCTCCCTATATATGTCCCAGCATCCAGTACAATATACATCCTATGTACAGTAATGGCCTCTAGGGCATACATATAACTAACAATCTCCCACTTGCACTAGGGCCATCTGATAGCAGTGGTTGTAGTATCTCATACTCAACCATCCCATAATAGTCTCTCTCTGGGAAAAGGCCTTTGTGAGTGGATCCGCCATGTTGTCCTCTGAGTCTACTCTCCTAATCTCGATCACCGTGGAGATCAATCATCTCCATGATCAGGTGATACTACCTTAGAATATGTCTGGATCACTGATGGGACCGGCGTTCCTTGGCATAAGCCACAACTCCATTGTCTCACAATGGTTGGAACGTAGTTCATCTCATGAACCAATATACACCCAAACATCCTCTTTGGTAGCATCTTAAGTAGCGATGTATCCTGCCTTTATCGTCTAGATAACTACGGTATCTAGCTTGGAACTCTTCCAACATACCGTCCTTTTACTGAGGGTAAAGACAATGCCTGTGACTGACATTCAGTCGTCTTTATCACCCTGGAACCCTTCCAGTGATTCTCCTCAGGATCGATTGATACCACCTCACTACATCTAGTGAGTATCCTAACATCCAATTACATCTATCTCATAGATGAAAACTCAGGATATAGGAGGTATCACTTTGATCCTATATGGAGAATCCTTGTGATAAGCGGGGATTGATCGAGCGTAGCATAGGAAACTCCTTCCCTATCAAGAGTATGTCATCCACGTACTCTACGAGGATCATCACCATACTCCCTACTACCTTTTTGTATATACAAGGTTCATCTACCATTTTGATGATGTCAAACTGTTTGACTACTACATCAAAACAGATGTTCCAACTCCGCGATGCCTGTTTTATCACATAAAACATCTTGCACACGTTTCCGCTGCTCCCACTGTCTACGAGGCCCTCTGGCTGTGTACTTATAGATGCCCTTTTCTAAAACAACATTTAGAAAAGATGTCATGACACCCAACCACCAGATATCGTAGTCATGGTATGTAGCCGTGGCAAGTAGGATCTGGATGGACTTAAGCATAGCTCCTTAGAAAAGGTTTCATCATTATCCACGCCTGGTCGATGACGAAAACCTTTAACAAGTCTAGCTTTGAAAGTCTCAACTTTTCCATCTACACCAAGTAATCTTCTCAAGATATACTTGCTTTTGATGGGGATTTAACCCTTCAGATATGCAACCAAAGTCCATACTTTGTTGGTGTACATGGATTCCATCTCAGATCACTAAGCATCCAGCCATTCTTACAGAGTCTCACTCCTGATGGCTAGGTCGAAACTAGTTGGGTCATCATCTCATGATACAATCCTCACTCCCACTGTCATAGAGAATCTGAAGTATCTCTCAAGTGGGTGAGGAACCCTACTAGATCGGCGGAGAGGCTGAGGTTCGTTGGTAACTATTGAATCCTTTGGTTTTATCAAATCATCTGCTGTAGTTTGTATAGCTGGAACCTTTCCAGTTATACATAACAGACCTTGCCTCGAGTTTGTCCGGATTTTGCTTTTAGACATAGCCCGGACAACCCCAAATCTTAACCAACTTAAGATATGAGCTCTCCCCTTATCATATTACATATGAAATGGTAGGCAACTGATTTGATTTGAACCCTATTCAATAGGTATGCAGCTTCTCAAGCGCATAACTCCTAAAAAAGAAACAGGTAACTCAGTATTACTCATCATAGAGCACACCTTATCACATAGGGTGTGATTGCTCCGCCTCGATATACCATCTTGCTATGGTGTATACGGAGGAGTAATGCTGAGAGAGAATCTCATTCTCCTTTAGAATAGTCCAGGAATTCCGTGCTCAAGTATTCTCCTCCCTGATCACATCAAAGGACATAATGCTTATACCCTTATTGGTTCCCTACTTCTAACTTATATTCTGTGAATATCTCAAAAGGTTCGGACTTGTGTTTCAACAGGAACATATGTCTGAATCTTGAGAGATTATCAGAGAATGTAACGAAGTACAAAGAACCAGTCCTGGCATATGTAGACAGGGGACCTACATACATCAACATGTATCATCCCAAGAGTTCACTAACTCTTTCTCTGTTTCCAATAAACAGAGCTATGGTCATCGTATCTTTGTGACATGACCGTCAAGTTTCACAAGATGTAAATTCAAACTAATTTAAATATGCATCTAAATGTCACTTCAGCCAGTCGGGTCGCATTGATATGACCTAGTCTACAATGCCCCAAGAAGAATTCATTCATTTCTGAACTCTTTCTCTTGTGTGTGTTCTATATACTAAGAACTGTAGTTTGATTTAGAACATTAATGCTTTTAGATAACGTGCCTGAACCGATCAACTTTTGATATAGGAAATGTTCAAAACATTATCCAACAATACAAAATTTTATCATTTCTTTACTAATAAAGAGACTGACATGATTTTGTTTATCAGGTTCGGTATCTAATAACATTCGTTCAGAATCAATGTATTGGTAATACAGGGTGACAGTGACCAACAGACATGGCTGCAACTCTTGCCCCGTTTTCTGCCTCATGAAACTTATCACCCGTTCTCAGTTTTTTACCTATCTGTAGCCCATGTAACATTTTACATATGCGGGATCCTGATCCGGTATCATATACCCAGGACGTAAAGGACACTGAGAAACAGTTCTATATATATAATGAACACACCCGAAGATGATGCATCAGCATGTACTTACTTCGTTTGGGCGGCACGGGAATTCTGGTAATCCCCAATTTCCTGCTCTGTCTTATAACAATTATAAGTTGGAGCGGGACCAACGTTCCCCAGCTCAGTATAACAAGCGGGTTCGGTCAATATTGCGTATTTTTATCTTGATTAAGGCGTGATATGGTCGCTACCTGGAGAGAGAGAGAAGAAAACACTCAGCGTGCGCTCTTGCAAGATCAGATTGGTTATTATTTTATCTAATCAGGATGGCTCCCACTGCTTTTTATCAAATCTTCCTTCAAACCCAAAAAGGAAAGACTAGCCGGGATTAATTGTAGGGTTCTTAGGCACACTAAAGAAGTCTCACAAGTGATCAAATATGCACAAATCAAATTTTACGGGTGCCTACAAACCCTAATACGGATCGTCAACTAGATATATATAGGCGATGCAAGCAAGTAAACGGAAATATAGCTAAAGGGAAGGGGCTACAACCTTTGTAGATCCGGTCCTCCACCTCCTAGGCTCCGTGATGAAGTCCCCTCGCTGTCCAAATCATATCTTGGGCTCTAGCATCGGCTTCATCGAAGAAATGGGCGGGCTTGGTCGTCGGTTCGATGCCGAAGACGATCTACGTCGAGGCATCACTAGATCAAGCTCCACCTTCACCAAGCCATGAAAACTTGTGAAGGAAACACCCTATACTACTTGGCAAGAGGTAGAGGATGAAGAAATAGGAAGTGGGTTCACTTTAGAATTGGATTTCTCACACTTTTTCATCACTTTCCATTGATGTAGCAAGCTTTCTTCATGGAAGAAGAAGATGAAGAAGAAGAAATGATAAGTGTTAAAGAAAAATGAAAAAGAATTAATTCTTATCATCTTCTAACCTTAGTTAAGTGTAGAGAATGAATTAGGGTTAGTTTAAATGGTTAGGGTTAAGTAAAAGACAAGAATGAAGACTAAGTCAAAACTTCATGAATGTTCAATTAAAAACAAAACAAGTAACCATTCATTTATCCTTTTCATTTTCCAAAATGAATAAATAAATAAGATAAATGAATAAGTAATTAAGTAGACAAAACCCTAATCATTAACTTAACCATAGTTTAATTCTTTACACTTAACCAAATAAGCATGTATCATCAAACATGATACAATCATGTGCACAAAAGTATATCACATATACAACTTGCACAATTCAAGTGAGAAAATCCTTTTAAAGTGAACCAATACTAGTTAATGCAAAGTAATATATCAAATATATAATTATACATTAAATCATTAAATCAACACTTGATTCAATGATCCGGTCATGTCGCATATAACCGGCTAGTATCCAATGTATCGGCTTATCGAATCAATCCTTGATTCGATAACTAGGTTATATCGCATACAACCATTCGACACATTCATCGCGAGAATAAAATACGGTATCACATACACGCATTATTCTCGGTCCCGCACATATCTCATATGCGCTCCTATTTCATTTTGCTTGAGCCAGGAAACCTCTGTGTAGGACTCTAAAGACTCGTCAATACGCCGGCAGCAGGTGATGATCATATCAAACACCCACAAGCCGCAAGCGGTCTGCTAAACGTAATGGCCACCCGGGTATTGAGCGATCAGAAGATCGACGAGCAAGCCCGCTCACACTCCTGTGAATCCAACCAGTAACACATACCGTACAGTCCGGTCTGTTCGTCTGATATGTCGCATATCTCGCCTAGGGGTGGTAAACGTCAGACCCCAGTAGCTCGATAAGTCATGCCGACGTGAAGTCCATGACATGTGTGAAACTACTGATAACACTTACCAGTAGGTCACTGCAACCCTGGCCAGGAATTTCCTGTTATGGCCAGTCGAGCATAGCGCAACATCAACCCCCAATACCGGGAGAGACGAATCCCCTCCTATCGCTCGTTGCCTCCATGTGAATCGGGACTGTACCCAAAAACCACCTGTTTGCACGACTCAGTAGAGCCGTGGTAGGGTGGAAATCAAAACACAGTGGGAGACACACAAGACTCTATGATGATCTCGGGTCAACAGACTAAGCTGTACCAGTGTCACCAGAGAACTGCCATCTGACGTGAGGTATAATACCATCTGGGAGTTCTCGGCGAGTCCGTTCAGTGTACCCAGTCTCCACTGAGCACCCGTATACCATCTCTGATGTCAAACACCAATGGATATGGGATCATCCATCGCCCATCACATGGGTCGAGAAGATATACGCTAGTCTACTCTGGAATATCGATGCCCCGTCTCGATATTCCCACGACTAGGAACAATGAAGGATGTACTCATTGACTACCCAGGCCCACTAGTATGATCTACATCATAGTCCTGGAAGTCGAGTACACATCCTAAGGGCTTTATCAACATGTAATCAGAGAGACAGAAAGTATACATGTTAAGATAAAGAGCAACCAGATAGCGTACTATCATGTCGAGCAAGAAAGTCCTACCTATATATGTCCCATCATCCACTACAATATACATCCAATGTACAGTAATGGCCTCTAGGGCATACATATAACTAACAATCTCCCACTTGCACTAGGGCCATCTGTAGCAGTGGTTGTAGTATCTAATACTCAACCATCCCATAAAAATCTCTCTCTGGGAACATGCCTTTGTGAGTGGATCCGCTGTGTTGTCCTCTGAGTCTACTCTCCTAACCTCGACCACCTTGGAGATCAGTCATCTCCATGATCAGGTGATACTGCATTAGAATATGTCTGGATCACTGATGGGACCGGCGTTCCTAGTCATAAGCCACAACTCCATTGTCTCACAATGGTTGGAACGTAGTTCATCTCATGAACCAATATACACCCAAACAGCCTCTTCGGTAGCATCTGAAGTAGCGATGTATCTTACCTTTATCGTCTAGTATGTCACGGTATCTAGCTTGGAACTCTTCCAACATACTGTCCCTTTACTGAAGGTAAAGACAATGCCTGTGACTGACACTCAGTCGTCTTTATCACCCTGGAACACTTCCAGTGATTCTTCCCAGGATCAATTGATACCATCTCACTACAACTAGTGAGTATCCTAACATCCATTTAGATCTATCTCATAGATCCAAAACCCAGGATTTAGGAGGTATCACTTTGATCCTTTATGGAAAATCATTGTGATAAGCGGAGATTGATCGAGCGTAGCATAGGAAACTCCTTCCCTAACAAGAGTATGTCATCCACGTACTCTACGAGGATCGTCACCATACTCCCTACTACCTTTTTGTTTATACAAGGTTCATCTACCATTTTGATGATGTCAACTTATTTGACTAATCCATCAAAACAGATGTTCCAACTCCGCGATGCCTGCTTTATCCTATAAAGCATCTTGCACACGTTTCCGCTGCTCCCACTGTCTACGAGGCCCTCTGGCTGTGTACTTATAGACGTTCTCTTCTAAATCAATATTTAGAAAAATAGTCATGGCACCCAACCACCAGATATCGTAGTCATGGTATGTAGCCGTGGCAAGTAGGATCTGGATGGACTTAAGCATAGTCCCTGGAAAAGGTTTCATCATTATTCGTGCCTGGTTGATGACGAAAACCTTTAACAAGTCTAGCTTTGAAAGTCTCAACTTTTCCATGTACACCAAGTAATCTTCTCAAGATATACTTGCTCCTGATGGGGATTTAACCCTTCAGATATAGCAACCAAAGTCCATACTTTGTTGGTGTATAAGGATTCCATCTCAGATCACTAAGCATCCAGCCATTCTTACAGAGTCCCTACTCTCGATGGCCTGCTCGAAACTGGTTGGGCCATCATCTCATGATGCAATCCTCGCTCCCACTGTCATCGAGAAACCGAGGTATCTCTCAGGCAGGCGAGGAACCCTACCAGATCGGCGGAGAGGCTGAGGTTCGTCGGGGACTAGAGAATCCTTTGGTTCTGTCAAATCTTCAGCTGTAGTTTCGTATAGCTAGAACCTTTCCAGTTCTACAGAACTGACCTTGCCTTGATCTTGTCCGGATTTTGCTTTTGACATAGGCCGGACAATCCCAAATCTTAACTTACTTAAGAGATAGGATCTTCCCACACCATATCTCATATGGAGTGGTAGGCACTGATTTGATTCGAACCTAATTCAATAGGTATGCAGCTTCTCAAGCGCATAACTCCCAAAAAGGAAATAGGTAACTCAGTAGTACTCATCATAGAGCACACCTTATCATATAGGGTGTGATGCCCCGATATACCATCGTGCTATGGTTTATACGGAGGAGTAATGCTGAGAGAGAATCTCATTTTCTTTTAGAATAGTCCAGGAATGCCATGCACAAGTATTCTCCTCCCTGATCTCATCATAGGACATAATACTTATACCCGGTTGTTGGTTCTCTACTTCTAACTTATATTCTGTGAATATCTCAAAAGGTTCGGACTTGTGTTTCAACAGGAACATATGTCAGAATTTTGAGAGATCATCAGAGAACGTAATGAAGTATAAAGAACCAGTCCTGGCATGTGTAGACAGGAGACCTTACATACATCATAATGTATCAGTCCCAAGAGTTTACTAACTCTTTCTCTGTTTCTAACAAACAGAGCTATGGTCATTTTATCTTTATGACATGACTGGCAAGTTTCACCAGATGTAAATTCAAACTGATTTAAATATGCATCTAAAATGTAACTTCAGCCAGTCGGGTCGCATTGATATGACCTAGTCTACAATGCCTCAAGAATGATTCATTCATTTCTGAACTCTTCCTCTTGTGTGTGTTCTGAATACTAAGAACTGTAGTTTGATTTAGAACGTTGATGCTTTTAGATAACGCGCCTAAACCGATCAACTTTTGATATAGGAAATGTTCAAAACATTATCCAACAATACAAAATTTTATCATTTCTTTACTAATAAAGAGACTGATATGATTTTGTATATCAGGTTCGGTATCTAATAACATTCGTTCAGAATCAATGTATTGATAATACAGGGTGACAGTGACCAACAACTTGGCTGCAACACTTGCCCCGTTTTCTGCCTCATGAAACTTATCACCAGTTCTCAGTTTTTCTACCTTTTTGTAGCCCTATGTAACAGATTACATATCTGGGATCCTGATCCGGTATCAGATACCCAGGATGCAGAGGATACTGAGAAACAGTTCTTTGTAATGAACACACCCAAAGGAGATGCATCAGATGCACTTTCTTTGTTTGGGCGGCATAGGAATTCTGGTATTCCCCAATTTCCTGCTCTGTCTTATAACAATTATAAGTTGGAGCGGGACCAACGTTCCCCAGCTCAGTATAACAAGCGGGTTCGGTCAATACATCCATTTTATTATCTTGATTAAGGCGTGATATGGTCGCTACCAGGAGAGAGAGAGAGAAGAAAACACTCTGCGTGCGCTCTTGCAAGATTAGATTGGTTATGTATTTTATCTAATCAGGATGGCTCCCACTGTTTTTATCAAATCTTCCTTCAAACCTTAAAAGGAAAAACTAGCAGGGATTAATTACACTCTACAAGTTCGCCAATCTTTCAGCCAGGCCAGTGTCGGTACTTTGAGGGAGGTTTCCCGTGCTTTCGCACGGACCTAATTACAGTAAACCTCGTTTTCCCAGAGGCGTAACCCCGTTGACACCTTTCTAGACACCTACTTGATCGGCTAATTGCAAAGTGCAAAACTCTCCCAGGAGTAACAATTACTCGCAGTGGGCATCGGGATCCAACTATCATATAGAAGGTATGCAATCTCATTGCAAATTTCAACACTTGAAATTCCCGATAAATATTTTTACCCCTAGCACCTATGACCTTAACTATGGTCAAAAAATCATAAGTACTAGTCAAGTTCTACCCGTCATTTCGTGATTAATTAGACCCACCCACATGACCCTTAACTAAGGTCAACAAACTCACGCGACTGTCCTAACTAATCGCATCATATGCGGTGTAGGAAGACATCACTTAGCTACCGTACACTGTGCCTTGACTATGGTCAACAAACACAGCACGAATACTAAGTACTCTACTTCCTAAAATGACGGAGGGTTGCGAATGGTTTTTGTGAAAACCTTTAACGCTTTGAACTTGATCTCGTTGCGGAATCAAATGGTTTTTAAATGGAATGTTTTTGAAGCTTTTCTAGTTTTGCTAAAGGGGTCACTCCCGGTGAAGGGATCGTCAGCCCTTTCCTCGTCGAATGAGGTGCGGGATATATCATATATATCACTGTGCAAAGCAGAAACTATAGAAGCAATCAAAGGACAAACCGAGTGTGTAGCATCTGCCAGTTATTGCTAAAGGAGTCACTCCCGGTGAAGGGATCTCGGTCCTTTCCTCATCGAATAAGGTGCAGGATGTTCTATAATGAACACCGCGATGCAAAGAAAGAACTGTAGCTACCTCTTTTTATTTTGAAATTCGATTCCACAACATCAATTAGGTTTATTTTCTTTCATTAATCTCATTAATGAATATCCCATCATTTAAGTCCACCTAAACATCACAGATAAATATAACGTACGCTTATACCATCCGCATTTGCCTCGATGTCCCGTCTGCACCGTTAGGTTAGGTAACTAACGCCAGAGCGAGGCAGGGCTAGCGCGGGTGTAAAACATAAGCAACGTCTATATAATATATCATATATACTATATACAATATCTGTCACAGAACATCACATGATCACAGCACAGATAAATCACAGCAGAAGAAACATATGAAATATTGGATATACTAGGACGTCCGTGTTTTCAATACGAGCCAGTATAAAACACGGATTCCACGGTCGTGATGAATAGCCAAACCCACACCCCTAGACCCCTACGAGAGCGGCAAGCAACCCTACCAATTCTAGGGTTAGGAGACCCGGACTCGACTCCTCGAGATGGTCTCCCACTGGACCCTAGAACCCGGTTACTTGTGCTCCCCTCCTTGGGTCTATCCTAGTGCAGAAAAGTAAATAATATACATCAACGGTGACAACTTCCGCAACCTGGAAGTGCCCCAATAAAATAATATTACATACAAGTTTTTACATGAATGAAAATGAAAAACACTCATCTCTCATAAAAACCCCCCGGCTATTCAAACACGACGATCCAATATAACATATCCAGCAACACATAACATCACATGTAATCAACGTAAGTAAATATGCGCATTCCAATTGTCGTTGACATATAGCAACGAAACCGGCGACATCATATATTACACTTACGGTCACAGAAAAGAAAGTGTAAAACTACAACAGTTGGAATCCGCAACCTACATAGACATCGCATGCCCAATCAAATGAATTCCTTAGACATCGCATGCCTAACAATTATAAACCCCACATTTTAGTCTCATTATCGAAAACACTTTTCAATATCAAGTCGGGCAATTCAATAGGATTCCCGACATCCTGATCGAATGCTCGTCGCAAACTTTAGTAGGCGGCCGCACCCCCGATGCTGTCGACGAAGTGCACCAAGGCGGAACAACGCTGCCGCGAGCACCCGAACGGATGCTTTCGGCGACGGGGTTCTCCTACAGTCACTTGGTCGGGGCTAAGGAGCGAGGCTGTCTATTAAGTTTACCCGGCGAGTATCCGCGTACGCTACGTGATTGCGACGGACTTTTGATCACATCAAAATTCTGTGGCAACCGATCAAGTGAGACTAAACTGCTATGTTTATAACATTCATTCAGTTATCTCATAACTTATTATGAATTACAATTATTGTATCACATTCCGAATAAGATAGAAAATGTTAAACTTTCCGATCGAACAATCGAACACCCAAGTTTTCCCGAAACAGCTCAACTCATGAAATAAGTTCAAAGACATTCAATTCGTGCCTCAGTACCAACGGTCCAGCCGTAGAAGGGTCAAGCCAACGCCTCACATGTGGCACGCCGTACTCTCCCAAACCCTAAGGTTCAAAGGGCAGTTCAAGACGGTCACATAATCGAGTTAAGGTTTGTTGTCTTCTAGAGGGTCCATCGTGTTACTTGCACTACTTAGAACGTCTTTAAACCACGGAAAAATCCAATACTTGGAAATTTTCCGGCAGGGGAAAAATTGGGTATTTATATCCGGTCGAACTTTTTAACATATTCATAAATTATCCGGAAAGCCACACAGACAAAATTTGATAATCCGATCGAACATTCGAATCCCCAAAACAACCCAGAAAATTAAAACTCTGGAATAAATATTAAAATATTCCCAGGAAAACCAGCACTGGTTACTAAGAATTACGGTGCAAACTTCGATGCACAACAAGACAAAACTGCCGCGGATCCGCGGCGCCTTTAAGGAATTAGGCCATCGAATTTTGCAGTAACCCTTACAATCACCTGCTGATTTTTCTGCATATTTTTAATCTACAAAAATCCACATTTTACAGAATTGTCCAGAGAGCATTTTAAAGTCGGGGTTTTGGGTCGATCGGACTTCTAACTCCGTCTAAGCATCGCCTAAGGCTCTAGCTAGGCTCTGATACCACTGTAGGGTTCTTAGGCACACTAAAGGAGTCTCACAAGTGATCAAACATGCACAAATCAAATTTTACGGGTGCCTACAAACCCTAATACGGATCGTCAACTAGACATATATAGGCGATGCAAGCAAGTAAACGGAAATATAGCTAAAGGGAAGGGGCTACAACCTTTGTAGATCCGGTCCTCCACCTCCTAGGCTCCGTGATGAAGTCCCCTCGCTGTCCAAATCATATCTTGGGCTCTAGCATCGGCTTCATCGAAGAAATGGGCGGGCTTGGTCGTCGGTTCGATGCCGAAGATGATCTACGTCGATGCATCACTAGATCAAGCTCCACCTTCACCAAGCCATGAAAACTTGTGAAGGAAACACCCTATACTACTTGGCAAGAGTTAGAGGATGAAGAAATAGGAAGTGGGTTCACTTTAGAATTGGATTTCTCACACTTTTTCATCACTTGCCATTGATGTAGCAAGCTTTCTTCATGGAAGAAGAAGATGAAGAAGAAGAAATGATAAGTGTTAAAGAAAAATGAAAAAGAATTAATTCTTATCATCTTCTAACCTTAGTTAAGTGTAGAGAATGAATTAGGGTTAGTTTAAATGGTTAGGGTTAAGTAAAAGACAAGAATGGAGACTAAGTCAAAACTTCATGAATGTTCAACTAAAAACAAAACAAGTAACCATTCATTTATCCTTTTCATTTTCCAAAATGAATAAATAAATAAGATAAATGAATAAGTAATTAAGTAGACAAAACCCTAATCATTAACTTAACCATAGTTTAATTCTTTACACTTGACCAAATAAGCATGTATCATCAAGCATGATACAATCATGTGCACAAAAGTATATCACATATACAACTTGCACAATTCAAGTAAGAAAATCCTTTTAAAGTGAACCAATACTAGTTAATGCAAAGTAATATATCAAATATATAATTATACATTAAATCATTAAATCAACACTTGATTCAATGATCCGGTCATGTCGCATATAACCGGCTAGTATCCAATGTATCGGCTTATCGAATCAATCCTTGATTCGATAACTAGGTTATATCGCATACAACCATTCGACACATTCATCACGAGAATGAAATACGGTATCACATACACGCATTATTCTCGGTCCCGCACATATCTCATATGCGCTCCTATTTCGTTTCGCTTGAGCCAGGAAACCTCTGTGTAGGACTCTAAAGACTCGTCAATACGCCGGCAGCAGGTGATGATCATATCAAACACACACAAGCCGCAAGCGGTCTGCTAAACGTAACGGCCACCCGGGTATTGAGCGATCAGAAGATCGACGAGCAAGCCATCTCACACTCCTGTGAATCCAACCAGTAACACTTACCGTACAGTCCGGTCTGTTCGTCTGATATGTCGCATATCTCGCCTAGGGGTGGTAAACGTCAGACCCCAATAGCTCGATAAGTCATGCCGACGTGAAGTCCATGACATGTGTGAAACTACTGATAACACTTACCAGTAGGTCACTGCAACCCTGGCCAGGGATTTCCTATTATGGCCAGTCGAGCATAGCGCAACATCAACCCCCAATACCGGGAGAGACGAATCCCCTCCTATCGCTCATTCCCTCCATGTGAATCGGGACTGTACCCAAAAACCACCTGTTTGCACGACTCAGTAGAGCCGTGGTAGGGTGGAAATCAAAGCACAGTGGGAGACACACAAGACTCTATGACGATCTCGGGTCAACAGACTAAGCTGTACCAGTGTCACCAGAGAACTGCCATCTGACGTGAGGTATAATACCATCTGGGAGTTCTCGGCGAGTCCGTTCAGTGTACCCAGTCTCCACTGAGCACCCGTATACCATCTCTGATGTCAAACACCAATGGATATGGGATCATCCATCGCCCATCACATGGGTCGAGAAGATATACGCTAGTCTACTCTGGAATATCGATGCCCCGTCTCGATATTCCCACGACTAGGAACAATGAAGGATGTACTCATTGACTACCCAGGCCCCACTAGTATGATCTACATCATAGTCTTGGAAGTCGAGTACACATCCTAAGGGCTTTATCAACATGTAATCAGAGAGACAGAAAGTATACATGTTAAGATAAAGACCAACCAGATAGCGTACTATCATGTCGAGCAAGAAAGTCCTACCTATATATGTCCCAGCATCTACTACAATATACATCCAATGTACAGTAATGGCCTCTAGGGCATACATATAACTAACATTAATTACACACTACAAGTTCGCCAATCTTTCAGCCAGGCCAGTGTCGGTACTTTGAGGGAGGTTCCCTGTGCTTTCGCACGGACCTAATTAATGTAAACCTCGTTTTCCCAGAGGCGTAACCCCATTAACACCTTTCTAGACACCTACTTGATCGGCTAATTGTAATATGTAAAACTCTCCCAGGAGTAACTCTTACTCGCAGCGGGTATCGGGATCCAACTATCTTATAGAAGGTATGCAATCTCATTGCAAATTTCAACACTTGAAATTCCCGATAATATTTTGCCCCTAACGTGCTATGACCTTGACGAAAGCCAACAAACCATAGCCCGCTAGTCAAGTTCAACCCGTACATTTCTTGATTGAATTAAACCCACCCGCACGACCCTTGACGAAAGCCAACAAAGCCGCACGACTACCCTAATCCAATCACATCGTATGCAGCAGATAAGCAGCATATAGCTACCGCACACTGCACCTTGACGAAAGCCAACAAATGCAGCACGAATACTATATACAACTTATCTGAAATGACGGAGGGCTACGACAGGTTTTTCTGAAAACCTATTGCGTAATGAACTTGATATCGTTGTAGAATCAAATGATTTTAAAAATGGAATGTTTTTTGAGGCTTTTCTAGTTTTGCTAAAGGAGTCACTCCCGGTGAAGGGATCGTCGGTCCTTTTCTCGTCGAATGAGGTGCGGGATATATCATATATATCACTGTGCAAAGCAGAACTCTTAAAAGCAATCAAAAGACAAACCGAGTGTGTAGCATCTGCCAGTTATTGCTAAAGGAGTCACTCCCAGTGAAGGGATCTCGGTCCTTTCCTCATCGAATAAGGTGCAGGATATATCACATATACTGCTATGCAAAGTAAGAACTGTAGCTACCTGTTTTTATTTTTGAAATTCGATTCTACAACATCTTAGGTTTCTTTTATTTCATTAATCATATTAATGAAGTCCCATCATTTAAATACCTAAACATCACAGATAAATACGACGTACACTTATGCCATCCGCATTCGCCTCGATGTCCCCTCGTGCACCGTTAGGTTAGGTAACTAACTGCAGAGCGGGGCAGGGCTAGCACGGGTGTAAAACATAAGTAACGTCTATATAATATATCATATATACTATATACTGTATCTATCACAGAACATATCACATGATCACATCACAGATATCGCAGCAGAAGAATCATATGAAATATTGGATATACTAGGACGTCCGTGTTTTCAATACGAGCCAGTATAAAACACGGATTCCACGGTCGCGATGAATAGCCAAACCCACACCCGTAGACCCCTACGAGAGCGGCAAGCAACCCTACCAATTCTAGAGTTAGGAGACCCGGACTCGACTCCTCGAGTTGGTCTCCCACTGGACTCCAGAACCCGGTTACTTATGCTCCCCTCCTTGGGTCTATCCTAGTGCTGAAAAGTAAATAATATACAAAGGGTGACATCTTCCGCATCCTGGAAGTGCCCCAATAAAAGAATATTACATACAAGTTTTTTACATGAATGAAAATGAAAAACACTCATCTCACATAAAAAACCCCGGCTATTCAAACACGACGATCCAATATAACATATCCAGCAACACATAACATCACATGTCATCAACGTAAGTAAATATGCGCATCCCAATTGTCGTTGACATATAGCAACGAAACCGGCGATATCACATATTACACTTACGGTCACAGAAAAGAAAGTGTAAAACTACAACAGTTGGAATCCGCAACCTCCATAGACATCGCATGCCTAATCAAATGAATTACTTAGACATCGCATGCCTAACAATTATAAACCCCGCATTTTAGTCTCATTATCGAAAACACTTTTCAATATTAAGTCGGGCAATTCAACAAGATTCCCAACATCCTGATCGAATGCTCGTCGCAAACTTCAGTAGGCGGCCGCACCCCCGACGCCATCGACGAAGTGCACCAAGGCGGAACACCGCTGCCGCGAGCACCCGAACGGATGCTTTCGGCGGCGGGGTTCTCCTAAAGTCACTTGGTCGGGGCTATGGAGTGAGGCTGTCTATTAAGTTTACCCGGCGAGTATCCGCGTACGCTACGTGATTGTGACGGACTTTTGATCACATCAAAATTCCGTGGCAACCGATCAAGTGAGACTAAACTGCTATGTTTATAACATTCATTCAGTTATCTCATAACTACTTGTGGATTCCAAGTATTGTATCACATTCCGGATAAATAGAAAATGTTAAACTTTTCGATCGAACAGTCAAACACCCAAGTTTTCCCGAAACAGATCAACACATGAAACAAGTTTAAAAACATCCAGTTCATGCCTCAGTACCAACGGTCCAGCCGTAGAAGGGTCAAGCCAATGCCTCACATGTGGCACGCCGTACTGCCCCAAACCCTAAGGTTCAAAGGGCAGTTCAAGACGGTCACATAATCGAGTTAAGGTTTGTTGTCTTCTAGAGGGACCATCGCGTTACTTGCACTACTTAGAACGTCTTTAAACCACGGAAAGATCCAACACTTGGAAATTTCCCGATAGGGGAAAAGGTGGGTATTTATATCCGGTCGAACTTTTTAACATATTCTAAAATATCCGGAAAGCCACATAGACAAAATTAGACAATCCGATCGAAACACCGAGTCCCCAATACAACCCAGAAAACTCAACTCTTGAGTTCAGAAAAAAAATATCCCAGGAAAACCAGCACTGCAAAATAGGAATTACTGTGCAAAATTCAATGGGAGAAGAGACAAAATGGCCGCGGAACAGCCGCATTAGCACGCTAATGCCGCGGTTCCGCCGCACTTTAGACAGATCATTAGGTAATTTTTGCACCGTAATTCTTAGAATTTCCTGCTGAATTTTCTGCATATTTTTAATCTTGAAAAAACCCAATTTTTGGAAAAAGTCCAGAGAGCAAATTTGTGTTAGGGTTTCGGTTTAATCGGACTTCAAACTCCGTCTACGCATCGCCTAAGGCTCTAGCTAGGCTCTGATACTACTGTAGGGTTCCTAGGCACACTAATGAGGTCTCACAAGGCATCAACCATGCCAATTTCAAATTTTACAGGTGCCGAGAAACCCTAATACGGATCGTTAACTAGAATTTTAGGCGAAAGAAGCAGCTAGTTAACAACATAACTAAAAGAACGGAAATACAACCTTTGTAGATCCGGTCCTCCACCTCCATAGCTCCGCAATAAAGTCTCCTCGCTGTCCAAATGGAATCCCGGGCTCTAGCGTCGGCTTCATCGGAGAAATGGGCGGGCAAGGTCGTCGGCTTTGTGCCGAAGATGATCTACGTCGAGGCATCACAAGATCAAGCTCCCACTTCACCAAGTCATGAAACTTGTGAAGAAAACACCCTATACTACTTGGCAAGAGGTAGAGGATGAAGAAATAGGAAGTGGGTTCACTTTAGAATTGGATTTCTCACTCATTTCATCAAGTCACCATTGATGAAGTCATGCTTTCTTCATTGAAGAAGATGAAGAAGAAGAAGAAAGAATATTATGATAAGTTATTTTAAAAACAAAATAAAATCCACACTTATCATATCTTAACCAAGGCCAAGTGTAGAGAGTTAACTTGAGTTAGGTTGAATGGTTAGGGTTAGAGAAGAAGACAAGAATGGTTGCTTTGGTCAAAGCTTCATGAAGCTTCAACAAGCTTCATGAAAGAATGAAAGAAACCACTTTTGTTTTTCTTTTATCTATTTTTCAAAAATGAATAGATAAATAAATAAATGAATAAAACCAAAACCCTAACCATTAATATAACAATGGTATAAGTCTTTACACAAACCCTAGCTATCATGTATCATCAATCATGATACAATCAAGTGCACAAAAAATATATCACATATACGATGTGCACATGCGAGTGAGAAAATCCATCTTAAGTGAACCGATACTAGTTAATGCAAAGTAATATATCAAATATATAATTATGCATTAAATCATTAAATCAACACTTGATTTAATGATCCGGTCATATCGCATATAACCGACTAATATCAATAGTAACAACTTATCGAATCAACACTTGATCCGATAACCCGGCTATATCGCATATAACCGATCAATGTTACATATCGCGAGAATCAAATACAGTATCACATACTGGTATTATTCTCGGTCCCGCACATATCTCATATGTGCTCCTATTTCGTTTTGCTTGAGCCAGGAAACCTCTGTGTAGGACTCTAAAGACTCGTCAATACGCCGGCAGCAGGTGATGATCATATCAAACACCCACAAGCCGCAAGCGGTCTGCTAAACGTAACGGCCACCCGGGTATTGAGCGATCAGAAGATCGACGAGCAAGCCCGCTCATACTCCTGTGAATCCAACCAGTAACACTTACCGTACAGTCCGGTCTGTTCGTCTGATATGTCGCATATCTCGCCTAGGGGTGGTAAACGTCAGACCCCAATAGCTCGATAAGTCGTGTCGATATGAGGTCTATAACAGTTCGAGAAACTACTGGTAACACTTACCAGTAAATCTCAGCAACCCTGGCCAGGGATTTCCGGTTATAGCCAATCGAACACAGCGCAACATCAACTCCCTATACCGGGAGAGACGAATCCCCTCCTATCGCTCATTGCCTCCATGTGATTCGGGACTGTACCCAAAAACCACCGTTTTGCACGCCCTCTTGGACGTGGTAAGGTGGAAATCAAAGCACAGTGGAAACCACACAAGACTCTATGATGATCTCGTGTCAACAGACTACTCTGTACCAGTGTCACCAGAGAACTGCCATCTGACGTAAGGTATAATACCATCTGGGAGTTCTCGGCGAGTCCGTCCAGTGTACCCAGTCTCCACTGAGCACCCGTATATCATCTCTGATGTCAAACACCAATGGATATGGGATCATCCATCGCCCATCTGTATGGGTCGAGAAGGTACACGCTAGTCTACTCTGGTATATCGATGCCCCGTCTCGATACACCCACGACTAGGGACTTTGAAGGATGTACTTATGGACTACCATGTCCCCACTAGTATGATCCGCATCATAGTCTAGATAGTCAAGTACACATCCTAAGGGCTTTACCAACATGTAACAGAGAGACAATCAATGTACACGTTAAGGTAAAGAGCAACCAGATAGCATACTATCATGTCGAGCAATAAAGTCCTCCCTATATATGTCCAAGCATCCACTACAATATACATCCTATGTACAGTAATGGTCTCTAGGGCATACATATAACTAACAGGCCAGTGTCGGTACTTTGAGGGAGGTTCCCCGTACTTTCGCACGGACCTAATTAAAATAAACCTCGTTTTCCTAGGGGCGTAACCCCGTTGACACCTTTCTAGACATCTACTTGATCGGCTAATTGTAATGTGTAAAACTCTCCCAGGAGTAACTCTTACTCGCAGCGGGTATCGGGATCCAACTATCTCATAGAAGGTATGCAATCTCATTGCAAATTTCAACACTTGAAATTCTCAATAATATTTTACCCCTAGCGTCCTATGACCTTGACGAAGGCCAAAATACCCATAGTCCGCTAGTCAAGTTCAACCCGTCATTTCCTGATTGAATTAAACCAACCCGCACGACCCTTGACGAAGGCCAAACTACGCCGTACGAATACCCTAATCCAATCGCATCGTATGCTAGCAGATAAGCACTAGTTAGCTGCCGTACACTATGCCTTGACAAAGGTCAAACTACCGCAACACGAATACTAAGTAGTACTTATCTGAAATGACAGAGGGCTACGACAGGTTTTTAAGAAAACCTTTTGCGTAATGAACTTGATATCGTTGTAGAATCGAGTGATTTTAAATGGAATGTTTTTTAGGCTTTTCTAGTTTCGCTAAAGAGGTCACTCCAGGTGAAGGGATCTCGGCTCTTTCCTCATCGAATAAGGTGTAGGATATTTCATAAATACCGCTATGCAAAGCAAGAAATATAGAAGCAATCAAAAGACAAACCGAGTGTGTAGCATATGCTAGTTTCACTAAAGAGGTCATTCCCGGTGAAAGGATCTAAGCACTTTCCTTATCGAATAAGGTGCTGGATGTTCTACAAGGAACACCGCTATGCAAAGCAAGAACTAGAGCTACCAGTTTTTAAACAAGTTTTTACAACATCTTTAGGTTTCTTTTAGTTTCATTAATCTCATTAATGAAGTCCCATTTTATTATGCTTCACAAGCATCAAATTTGAAACGAAATCTGCAATATAACATATATCTCATATATATAATATAAACATTCGTCTCAGGCAGTAATATGATCTCATCACAGAACATTGCAGCAGAAGAACATATATGAAATATTTGATATACTAGGACGTCCGCGTTTTAATACGAGCCTGTATAAAACACGGATTCCACGGTCGCAATGAATAGCCAAACCCACATCCCTAGACCCCTACGAGAGCGGCAAGCAACACTGCCAATTCTCGAGTTAGGAAACCCGGTCTCGACTCCCCGAGATGGTCTCCTACTGGACCCTAGAACCCGGTTACTTGTGCTCCCCGCCTCGGGTCTACCTAATGCGGAAAAGTAAATAATATACAATGGTGACATAATCCTCAGCCCGGAAGTGTCCCAATAAAAGAATATTACATACAAATGAATTTTACATGAATGAAAATAAAAACCCTCATCTGACATAAAACCCCCGGCTATTCAAAACGCGACGATCCAATATAATATATCACAGCAACACATAATATCTCATATCATCAACGTAAGCAAGTATGCGTATTCCGATTGTCGTTGATGTATAGCAACGAAGCCGGCGATACACCACATACTATGCTTACGGTCACAGAAAAGAAAGTGTAAAACTACAACAGTTGGAATCCGCAACCTACTTAGACATCGCATGCCTAACCAAATGAATTCCTTAGACATCGCATGCCTAACAATTATAAACCCCGCAATTTAGTCTCGTTATCGAAAACTCTTTTCAATATCAAGTCGGGCAATTCAACAAGATTCCCGACATCCTGATCGAATGCTCGTCGCAAACTTTAGTAGACGGCCGCACCCCCAGATGCCGTCGACGAAGTGCACTAAGGCGGAACACCGCTGCCGCGAGCACCCGAACGGATGCTTTCGGCGACGGGGTTCTCCTACAATCACTTAGTCGGGGCTATGGGGCGTGGCTATCTATTAAGTTTACCCGGCGAGTATCCGCGTACGCTACGTGATTGCGACAGACTTTTGATCGCATCAAAATCCCGTGGCAACCGATCATTTGAGACTAAACTGCTAGATTTATAACATTCAAATTAGTTATCTCATAACTTCTTGTGGATTCCAAATATTGTATCACATTCCAGATAAATAGACAGTGTTAAACTTTCCGATCGAATAATCAAACACCTAAGATTTCCCAAATAGCTCAACACTTGAGCGGTGTTCAAAAAGTATCCATCACATGCCACAGTACCAATGGTCCAGCCGTAGAAGGGTCAAGCCAACGCCTCACATGTGGCAACGCCGTACTGCCCCTAACCCTAAGCTTCAGAGTCGGTTCAGACGGCCACATAATCGAGTTAAGGTTTGTTGTCTTCTACAGGGTCCACCGCGTCACTTGCATGATTTTCTGGAAGTTTCAAACTCGAGAAAAAATCCAACTTTTGAAAAAATTTCCGACAGGGGAAAAAGTGAATTATTGATATCCGTTCTAACTTTTTAACAGTTTCTAAAAATTATCCGGAAAAACTTAAACGAAGTTAAATTATCCGATCGAATCAACGAGTCCCCAATACAACCCAGAAAACTCAACTCTTGAGTATAATTAAAAATTCCCAGAAAAAAATGAAAATAAAGGACCTAAGAATAAATATATGAAGTACCAGGGACCAAATCAAAATTTTGGCTGCGGAACCGCCGCCAAACCCTTGGTTTGGCCGCGGTTCCGCGGTCACATGAGCGCATTAATGGGCCGTACTTCACAGTTATTCTTAGTTTTTCCTGCTCAATTTTCTGAGTATTTTTAATACATAAAAAATCAACAGTTTGAAAAAATATCCAGAGAAGGGTGTAAACGGGTGTTTCGAAGTTCGATCGGACTTTAAACTTCGCCTAGACTTCGCCTAAAACTCTAGCTTGGCTCTGATACCACTGTAGGGTTGCTGGGCATACGCATAAGGGTCTACGAGGCATCAACCATGCCCGATTAAAAATTTAGCCGTGCCGAACAACCCTTAACAAGATCTTTAAACTAGAGATTAGGCGAAACAAAGCATGTTAAACACTGTAACACTAAGTGAGAGGGATTACAACCTTTGTAGATCCGGTCCTTCACTTCTAAAGCTCCGTGTTGAGGTCCCTTCGCTGCGATCATCGTGTCCCGGACTCTCGAGAGGCTCCGCGAAGAAAAAGATGCAAGCTTGCTTCCGATCTTCGATAACAAAGATGATCTACCTTGATGTTTCATTAATACAAGATAACACTCACTAAATGAAGTGGATACTCTCATCTAAAGGGCAAGGGTAGATGAGGATGATGAAGTAGGATTTTAGCTCTCATTTATAATCTTTTTCTCACACATAATCATCACTTAGAAAAAACTAGAAAGCTTTTTCCATGAAGAACTCAAGGAAGAAGATAAATGAATAATAGATCAACCTTTTGTGATGAATAATGAAAAGATGATAATGATGAATAATGCAACCATGGTTAACTAAACCTTTGTAGAGATTTAATTAGGGCTGGGGTTTGGGTTGGGTTAAGTATGAGCCACTTGAAAATATCTTACAAAAAACAAAAAAGGAAAACCTTCTAGAAGGTTCATGAATGAACTAAACCAAATCAAATACTAATCTTGTTTAATCTCCACTAAACATGTTGCATTAGTAAT
Organism: Agapanthus africanus; assembly: GCA_030015575.1. Classification (NCBI taxonomy): domain Eukaryota; kingdom Viridiplantae; phylum Streptophyta; class Magnoliopsida; order Asparagales; family Amaryllidaceae; genus Agapanthus; species Agapanthus africanus. The sequence continues at coordinate 358,858,846 of CM057343.1, forward strand.
CATATCATGTTACATTATTATATATCACATATATAATATTTATTGTAACAAAATAAAATAATACAATTAACATATATCGCATATATATCAATGTATTACCCGAGTGAGAAAAAAAATCTTATAGTGAGCTAATATTAGTTAATGTAATTTAATATATCATATATATTATTATACAGTAAATTATCGAATCAACACTTGATCCGACAATCCGGCTATTTCACAAATAACCGACTAATATAACATTTACCGATTCATCAAATCAACACTTGATCCGATGACCCGGCTGATATCAAATATCGCGAGAATAGAATACGGTATCCTCAGTCCCGCACATATCACATATGTGCTCCTACTCCGTTTTTCCTGAGTCAAGAAACCTCTGTGTAGGACTCTAAAGAATCGTCAATACGCCAGCAGTAGGTGATGATCATATCAAACACCCACAAGCTGCAAGCGGTCAGCTAAACGTAACAGCCACCCAGGTATTGAGCGATCAGAAGATCAACAAGCAAGCCTGTACATTCTTCTGCGAATCCAATCAGTAACACTCTCGTACAGTCCGGTCTCGTCGTCTGATATGTCGCATATCTCGCCTAGGGGTGGTAAACGTCAGACCCCAGTAGCTTGATAAGTCGTGTTGATATGAGGTCTATAACAGTTCGAGAAACTACTGATAACACTTACCAGTAAATCTCAGCAACCCTGGCCAGGGATTTCCAGTTTTAGCCAATCGAACACAGCACAACATCAACTCCCTATACCGGGAGAGACGAATCCCCTCCTATCGCTCATTGCCTCCATGTGATTCAGGACTGTACCCAAAAGCCACTTTTTTGCACACCCACTTGGACGTGGTATGATGGAAATCAAAGCACAGTGGGAATCACACAAGACTCTATAACGATCTCGGGTCAACAGACTACTCTGTATCAGTGTCACCGGAGAACTGCCATCTGACGTGAGGTATAATACCATCTGGGAGTTCTCGGCGAGTCCGTCCAGTGTACCCAGTCTCCACTGAGCACCCGTACACCATCCTTAATGTCAAACACCGATGGATATGGGATCATCCATCGCCCATCATATGGGTCAAGATGCGTATACCCTAGTCTACTCTGGCGTATCGATGCCCTGTCTCGATACACCCTCGACTAGGAACAGTTATAGGATGTACTCATCGACTACCGTGGCCCCACTAGTATGATCTCATCATAGTCCCAGTAGTCGAGTACATATCCTAAGGGTTTTATCAACATGTAACATAGAGACAATCAGAGTACATGTTAAGATAAAGTACAACCAGATAACATACTATCATGTCGAGCAAGAAAGTCCTCCCTATATATGTCCAAGCATCCATTAAAATATACATCGTATGTACAGTAATGGCCTCTAGGGCATACATATAACTAACATCCCGCACCAGAAACATCCACGCGATGACTGCTGACCCTCCTGGGAATGAGAGCTGAACGACTGTTCTCGTCCTAAGCCTCTGCTACTCCCACGACGGTCACGAAATCTGTCTCGACGACTAGGCCACTGTCTCTGAGTTGGTACACCGGTACGAGTCCTCCATTGTTCCGGAACTCCCAAAGTCTCTGGAAGACGTGCCTCGTCAACTGGGGCTGTATCCACTGGTGTTATGTAGGTGACGGAATGCTGTGTGTTGATCGCAAGGAACAACTGGGTAACAGGGGTGATAACTTCCTGTCGCTGCGCTCGAACGGCCTCAACCAATGAACTCATCGTCTGGCGCATGTCTTGCATCTCTGCCACAAGCCTAGCGATACTATTTATCGAAGGCGGATCTGTCTGCTCCTGTGCAACGAGAGCGCTATCCTGGTCAGTTCTCGTCCTACCCGAGTCAATCCTGACCTCGGCCCTCGCTGCATCACTCTGAGTCCCCATAGTCATCGACGGCAAAGGATATAAATGGAAATAAGATTCGCTAAGAACACGGAAATCGAATCACAAGGGTATGAATCAAGGAAGGAATTTCAAGCAATTTGTACTTAGGTCACTTTAGGCGGAGTACCGCATCTACTTACTCTGCTTTAAGCTACTTACTCCATCATACCAAGGTCATCCTACACTCCGAAAGGTAAAACCTAGCGCTCTGATACCAACTTTGTCACGACCCGAAAATGGCACGTGATGGCCCTTAAACTACGCAACGTCTACATGCATAACGCAATTTAAGTAAGCCGAAAACCCAGCAATCTAAACCATCAAAAGTTATAAGAATTGATAGCATTTTCAAAACCTTTGAAATCTCAACCCAAATTCTTTAAAAGTCCAACTTTATTTTCTTTAAAATTTTGGCAGCACCTCCTTTGTAAAAACCAGCCCCATAAATGGGTACAACATAAATATAAGTAAAGCATCCCCAAACGGGAGCAAAAACACGCCCAAAGGCGAAAAAAACCACCACAACAGATATACGACGCCGTAGCGAAGAAATAAAACACGATAAAAAGGAAACTGTATAAAAGACAACCAAGTCACAAAATACTATACAATATCGTCCTCACATCAAGTCTCTAAGTCATACAAGATAATAGTAGATTGAGAGTACATAGATACAACGGATATACAATGAACGAAACGGATAACCACAAAACCCACTTAAGCAAAACTGCACACTATGAGCCGATGCGGTATCCGCAGCAAAAGATGATAAGATAGATGAATAGCCTGCCTCGACTACTCTGGGGAAACAACCTGCAAAACAAACTATGGCACAACGGGGGTGAGTTGCCAACTCGTGAATAGTAAATAACATATGCAGGTAATCGGAAGTATGCACGTACAGCGCGAATCTAACATATGTAGGTTAAAAGCAGTAACAGGTCATATGAATGCAATAGTCATGAAAGGTACACTAACGGGTACTACAAATACATGAAGCAATAATATGACAATCGGTATGTAATAATCATGCAATAATGATATGAAGATGTATATATGCAACAGTCATGAAAGGTACTCTAGCAGGTATAACTAACACATGAAACAATGCATATAAAATGAAGTATGTAAATGCAATAGTCATGAAAGGTATGCTAATAGGTACTACTAATACATGAAACAGTGCATAAACAATAAATGTGGAGTATGGGGTGAAACATGCCATTTCCACGAAATCCTGATATCGTGGTAGGACTAAAATCCATCAAGACAATCCAAATCCCAATTTCCCCAAATCAGCCCCCAAATTGGGTCTCATATCATGTAAGTCTCACAAATCCTGAATGTACAAAATCAAGTAATCTCATATATATCCTGTATCCAATATCAAATGAATCACATATATCCCAAATCTAATATCAAGTAAATCTCTTATATCCAAAGTATAATTGCATGAATAATTATGATGAAGTATATGAATTTATATGTATACATATATATTAGCGTCCTATTCCACTAATATATATATATATATATATATATATATAACAGCGTCCCATTCCACTGTTATATATACTTAGGAGTAAAAATATCATGAAAACAATGTGTCAAGCATCGACATAGAAATGCTGATCTATCAGGTGCTGTCACTACGACTGGCATCCTGATAGGTACGTATCATACGCTATACCGAAAGCTCGAGTGCCTAGCTCTGACTCTCGCCTCTCGACGTATCCATACGCACATGACTCCCATCGGTATCCCCCACGATAACCGCTGAGTCATTGGTAATGTCACCGGTAGGTATGGTTCCCCTACTAACTCATCTCCTCACTGAGATTCTTGTCCCGGGGTACCTCCGGCGCCCACCATGTACCCGCACACGGACCCCTCCTTTCCTTGCGTGGGGTATATATATCCGAACTGATAAAACTCATGGTGGGTGATGAAATATCATATCAAGGAAAACCGGGTTTTTCAAATAATGCATAATTTCATGAAACTACCACGGTCCCCAAATCCAAAAAACATCATGAAAAAATCCATATCTCAATGCGAAAATCCATGAATGTAATATACGCAACATAAAACTGAAATGCGAGCATATAAAGGAAAAGCCGCTATTTAACTGCAACAAGTTAATATAAATATCATGCGATTCCTAATTTCTCCAAGTCTATATAATATCAAATAAAGGTAAACATGTAGCTAGAGCCAAATATATATGTAAACATAAAGGTATAGCAAGGTATACATGTAGCTATGCCATTATTTTTGTATGTACCTATCGCTAATGGTAAAATACCCTATAGGTATCTGGTATCTAGCATGTAAGCATGTCAAGGCATATGTGTAACCATGTAGGTATACAGGTATGCTATATGTCATATGCATAAAGAAATATGAATCAATGTCTCAATGTCCCTAACCAAACAATATCATATCTATATGTGGGTTGTGCGTGTCATGGCAATTATTGACAGTGTGTGTGGCATACAATCAGTGCTCGTGCAACATGAGCCGTCAATAATAGTGCAGTGCCCTAAGGATACTAGTCCAAGCACAACAAGTAACTAAGCAATAAAGTATATGCGCAACTCTAAATATGAAATAGAATATGCGACAAGTCAAGTCATCTCTAGCCCAGACGCATAACGCCATGCAGGCGATTCCCCTATAGATGTTAAATCTACTCACCAACGCTCCTGGCTAAGTGAAGCCAACCACCTGTTTTCCCCTTTGTAGCAGCGTCCGAAGTCCCCGCCTGCGAACCTAAAACAATAAAACGGCAAAACAAGTGTATATTAGCAATAGACCCAAAACACGTACAAACTACATTAGACCGACGCAACAACATAAAACTTACTCTCAAGTGTCCGTATTGTGGCTAACGTGCATAGCGACACGACGAAAACAACTCAAGAGCAAAACCACCCAAAGTGCACGATTCGTGTCATATAACGTATCGCGCTTAGACGAAACACAAGAAACTACCTAAGTGATCCCAGATTTTGTATACTAAGAAAACTCAACAACCAAACAAGACCAAATACACCTAAACCACTGCAGACACCTACCCACAAAAACCCAAATCCCAACTCAACCCAGGGGCCGAGGTCGCCGGATCTCCCTTCAGACGTCGCTGGCCAAGGTCCGAGCAAGGGTGGTCGTGCTTGAGGTGATGTCCTATGGTCTCAGGTACAACGCAACTACATTGTTTGGTTTTCTAGTAAACTCTCCGGGTCACAACTGATTACAGATGTCACAAATTGACACTAAAAATATGATATTTGCACATAACTTAACTTTAAACATTCTAAACTAAAACTACAAGTCTACACAACACAAAAACAACATAAGGAACATATAGAGATCATTACCTACTCAAAAGAACTCAAAGATCCAAGCTTTGCAAGCTCCAAGGAATCCAAGAGGCAAATCCAAGAAAAAGATGTGATTTTTGTGATATTTGTGAAGGATTTGAGATGAATTGGTGTAGAACTTGATAATGTTCAGTTGTGATAAGGGAGAAGGATGAGAATATGAGAAAGAGATAGAGAAAAAGAGAGAGAGTGAATGATAAAGAGAGAGGGAGGTGGGGTTAAGGGGTAAGAGCACCTTGGATTAAAACATCATTAATGCATTCATACCACTCATCATGCCACCTCACACACCCAAAGAAATATCCTCTCTTCTCACTCAAAATATCTAGGAAAATATTAAGGATTAGGGTTAAGACAAAGGATTAAGCAAAGATTAGATAAATGGTTAAGTGTCAAGGTTGCTAAGAACTAGATTAGCACAAACAAACCCTCACATTAACGTGCACACGTGCGTGCATGCCATAACAAATAATAATAAAATTATTAATTAAATATTATGAAATGTGAGGAACCCGAATTGGTAAACTTTTTACAGTAAACCCGCATTAACGTCTAAACTAACACTAATCGAAATCTAAGGCGTTACAGCGACCATGGTGAGTATATCACATACACTAACCCTTGTAGAAACTAAACCATGGTGTAGGGGAATGGTTAGGTTAATAAATATCTTAATCATGACAAAACAAGAGGGCTAAGTCAATGTTCTACAAGTTTCCACTAATCAACCATGACAAATTCCATTTGTTTTGAATTACTTAAAAACAAATAAAACCTCACCTTAACCCTAAGCATGGTGTGAGTCTCATACATCCATGTTGCATGTGTAACCTTGCATGACACACTAATATATATCACATATATATTTTGTGTGCTAAGAAAGAAAACAATACAATTAATATATATCACATATAATTAATGTATCAAAAGTGAGAAAGAGAAATGCTTAAGTGAGCTAATATTACTTAATGTAATTTAATATATCAAATATATAATTCTACATTAAATTATTAAATCAACACTTGATTTAATAATCCGGCTATATCACATATAACCGACTAATATCAAATGTAACAACTTATCGAATCAACACTTGATCCGATAACCCGGCTATATCACATATAACCGACCGATGTCATATATCGCGAGAATAGAATGCGGTATCACATACGCGTATTAATCTCGGTCCCACACATATCACATATGTGCTCCAACTCCATTTCGCATGAACCAGGAAACCTTTGTGTAGGACTCTAAAGACTCGTCAATATGCCGGCAGTAGGTGATGATCATTTCAAACAACCACAAGCCGCAAGCGGTCTGCTAAACGTAACGGCCACCCGTGTATTAAGCGATCAGAAGATCAACAAGCAAGCCTGCTCATACTCATGCGAATCCAATCAGTAACACTATCGTACAGTTCGGTCTCTTCGTCTAATATGTTGCATATCTCGCCTAGGGGTGGAAAACGTCAGACCCCAATAGTTTGATAAGTCATGCCGATGTGAGGTTCATAATGGGTCGAGAAACTACTGATAATACTTACCAGTAAATCTCAGAAACAGCCCTGGCCAGGGACTTCCTGTTATAGCCAATCGAGCACAGTGCAACATTAACCCCCAATACCGGGAGAGACGAAATCCCCTCCTATCGCTCATTGCCTCCATGTGACTCGGGACTGTACCCAAAAACCACCATTTTGCACGTTCTCTTGAATGTGGTAAGGTGAAAATCAAAGCACAGTGAGAATCACACAAGACTCTATGACGATCTCGAGTCGACAAACTAACCTGTACCAGTGTCACCAGAGAACTGCCATCTGACGTAAGGTATAATACCATCTAGGAGTTCTCGGCGAGTCCGTCCAGTGTACCCAGTCTCCAATGAGCACCCGTATATCATCTCTGATGTCAAACACCAATGGATATGGGATCATCCATCACCCATCTATATGGGTCGAGAAGGTATACGCTAGTCTACTTTGGTATATCGATGCCCCGTCTCGATACACCCACGACTAGGGACCTTAAAGGATGTACTCACGGACTACCTTTGTCCTGCTAGTATGATCCGCATCATAATCCAGGTAGTCAAGTAAACATCCTAAGATCTTTATCAACATGTAACAGAGAGACAATCAGTGTATATGTTAAGATAAAGAGTAACCAGACAGCACATTATCATGTCGAGCAAGAAAGTCCTCCCTATGTATGTCCAAGCATCCACTATAATATACATCATATGTACAATAATGGCCTCTAAGGCATACATATTGAAGGGTTCCTATCGACGGTAACAAGGTTTTAGGAGGCATCGTCCATGCCATTTTCAAAATTTTTCCGTTTCAAGGAACTCTAAACTAGAATCGATAACTAGAAAACAATACGTAAACTAATGTAAACCATTTACATCTAAGTGAAATAGAAATATAACCTTTGTAGATCGATCCTTCACTTCATAAGCTCCTTGTAGTAGTCCCTTCGCTACGTTGATGGAACTCCCGGACCCTTGCATGGCTTCACAAGGCGAATGGAACGTTCTTGCTTGAAGTCTTCGAGGCCGAAGATGATCTATGTCGAGGGAATACTTGCTCAAGCTTCTACTTCACTAACTAAAGGATTAGTGAAGCAAACACCCTATACTAAAGTGCTAATCTAGTAGAGGATGAGGAAATAGGAAGTGTGCTCACTTTAGAATTATTTTTCTCACAATACTTTCTCACTATTTCAAACCCTAGAAAGCTTTTTTAGCTTAAGGAAGAAGATGAAAAATGATAAGAGAATGAAATGATCAAGTGAGAGAGTGAACCATGGTGAGTGAGTATACTAACTCATGTAGAGACATAACCATGGCTAATTAAAATGGTTAGGTTAACAAATATCTAAAGTAAAACAAAGTTAGTGGACTTTGTCAAAGCATCCACAAGCTTCTACAAGCTTCATGCACAAAACAAATAATACACTAATTTTGATTTACTTTAAACATTAAAAGCCCACCACTTTAATTAGTATGGTGTATGTCTCATACACCCGTGTAGTGTGTATCAACAACCATGACACACACACACAAAATAAATAATGCACATCAATATATATCACATATATATAACATGTACACACAAGTGAGAAAAGAATGCTTAAGTGTGATAATGTTAGTTAATGTAAATTAGTATATCAAATATATAACTATATATTAAATTATTAAATCAACACTTGATTTAATAATCCGGCTATATCACATATAACCGACTAACACTAAATGTACCATCTTATCGAATCAACCCTTGATTCGATAACCCGGCTATATCACATATAACCGACCGATACAAAAGTCGCGAGAATAGAATACGGTATCACATACACGCATTATTCTCGATGCCGCACATATCACATATGTGCTCCTATTTCATTTTTCCTAAGCCAGTAAAACCTCTATGTAGGACTCTAAAGACTCGTCAATACGCCGGCAGTAAGTGATGATCACATCAAGCATCCAAAAGCCGTCATCGGTACTAGCTGGACGTAACGGCTACCCAGGTATTGAGAGATCAGAAGATCAGCAAGCAAGCCCGCTCCAACTCCTGCAAAAGCTTGACGGTAACACTTACCGTACAGTCCGGTCTCCTCGTCTGATATGTCGCATATCAAGTCTAGGGGCGGTAAACGTCAGACCCCAATAACCGATAAGTCATGCCGATGACGGGTCGAGAAACTACTGGTAACACTTACCAGTAAATCTCTAAATCATCCATGGCCAGGGACTTCCCTGTTATGGCCAATCGAGCACAGCGCAACATCAATTCCCAATACCGGGAGAGACGAAACCCCTCCTATCGCTCATTTCCTCCTTTTGACTCGGGACTGTACCCAAAAACCACCGTTTTTCACGCCCTCTTGGACGTGGTAAGGTGAAAATCAAAGCACAGTGGGAATCACACAAGACTCTATAACGATCTCGGGTTTACAGACTAACATGTACAAGAGTCACCAGAGAACTGCCATCTGACGTGAGGTATAATACCATCTGAGAGTTCTCGGCGAGTCCGTCCAGTGTACCCAGTTTCCACTGAGCACCCGTATACCATCTCTGATGTCAAACACCAATGGATATGGGATCATCCATCCCCCATCTCATGGGTCGAGAAGCGTATACGCTAGTCTACTCTGGTATATCGATGCCCTGTCTCGATACACCCACGACTAGGAACGTTAAAGGATGAACTTATGGACTACCATGGCCCCACTAGTATGATATGCATCATAGTCCTGGCAGTCAAGTACATATCCTAAGGGCTTTACCAATATGTAACCATAAGCCAGTATCAAGAGACAAGTATACATGTTAAGATAAAGAGCAACCAGATAGCATACTATCATATGGAGCAAGAAAGTCCTCTCTATATATGTCCAAGCATCCAATATAATATACATCATATGTACAATATTGGCCTATAGGGCGTACATACAACAAACAATCTCCCACTTGCACTAGGGCCAGCTGCTGTAGTATCGCATACCAAGCATCCCGAAGAGTCTCTCAAACTGTATCTGAGGAATGGCCTTCGTGAGTGGATCCGTTGTATTGTTCTTCGTGTCAACCCTCCAGACCTCGATCTCTCGGCGATCAACTATCTCCCGGATCAGGTGATACCGCCTCAGAATATGCCTGGATCGCTGATGGGACCTGGGTTCCTTAGCCAAAGCCATCGCTCCATTGTTATCACAATACAAAGGTATTGGATCCTTAATGGATGGAACCACTCCAAGTTCAGTTATGAACTTCTTGATCTAGACAGCCTCTTTGGTAGCATCGTTGGCAGCGATGTATTCAGCCTCCATCGTCGAGTCTGCCATGGTTTTCTGCTTGGAACTCTTTCAGCATACCGCCCCTCCATTGAGGGTAAAGACAAATCCCGAGTACGACTTAGAGTCGTCCTTATCACTCTGGAAGCTCGAATCGGTAAAGGACTCCACTTGGAGTTCTCCGTTACCATACACCAAGAGCATCTCTTTAGTCCGTTGCAAGTACTTGAGAATGCTCTTCACAGCTATCCAGTGATTCTCTCCAGGATCTGCTTGATACCTCCTCACTACACTTAGTGAGTGTGCTACATCGGGTCTGGTACATAGCATCGCGTACATGATAGAGCCTACTGCCGAAGCATAGGGTATCCCTTGCATGCGAGCTCTCTCCAAATCAGTCTTGGGAGACATCTCTTTGGAGATCCAGAGATCATGGGTTAAACCCACGCTTGGATTCTTCCATACTAAACCGCTTTAGTATGGTGTCAATGTACCTGGATTGGGACAATCCCAGTATCCGTTTAGATCTATCTCTATAGATCTTAATCCCCAAGATGTAGGAGGCATCCCCTAGATCTTTCATTGAGAATCTTTGTGATAAGAAGAGCTTGACCGATTGCAGCATAGGAATGTCATTTTCTATCAAGAGTATGTCGTCCACGTACAATACGAGGAAGATAACCTTACTCTCTGCCACCTTCTTGTATATACAAGGTTCATCTACGTTTTTGACGAAATCAAAATCTTTGATAACGACATCAAAGCAGATGTTCTAACTCCGCGATGCTTGCTTTAATCCATAAATGGATTTAAGCAGCTTACACACCTTCGCACTGCTCCCACTAGCTACGAAGCCCTCTGGCCGAGTCATGTACATGCTCTCTTCTAAGTCACCATTTAGAAAGGCGGTCTTAACATCCATTTGCCAGATTTCGTAGTCATGATATGCAGCGATGGCAAGTATGATCCGGATGGATTTAAGCATAGCCACTGGAGAAAAGGTTTCGTCATAATCGACACCTGGTCGTTGACGAAAACCCTTTGCAACAAATCTAGCTTTGAAAGTCTCCACTTTCTCATCTACACCAAGTTTTTTCTTGAAGATCCACTTGCTCCCAATAGGTTTTACCCCTTCAGGAGCATCTTCCAAAGTCCATACTTTATTGGTGTACATGGATTCCATCTCGGACCGCATTGCATCCAGCCATTTCACTGAGTCACTACTCGTGATGGCCTGCTCGAAGCTAGTTGGGTCATCATCCTCCATGATGCAATCCTCGCTCCCACCATCCATGAGAAAACCATAGTATCTCTCAGGTGGGTGAGGAACCCTACTAGATCGGCGGAGAGGCTGAGGTTCGTTGGGAAGTACCAAATCCTCTGGCTCCACCAAATCTTCAGTCGCAGTTTGTGCTGCTGGAACTTCTTCCAGCTCTACCTCTTTGCCACTAATTTCTTTTACAAGAAATTCCTTTTCTAAAAAGGTGGCATATTGAGAAACAAACACTTTTTGTTCCTCAGCGTGGTAGAAAATATATCCTTGTGAATTCTTTGGATATCCCACAAACTTGCAAAGAACTGATCGTGCCTCGAGTTTGTCCTGATTTTTCCTTCTGACATAGGCCGGACAACCCCATATCTTAACTCGTTTAAAATATGGTCTCTTCCCACTCTATATCTCATATGGTGTGGTAGGCACTGATTTAGATGGAACTTGATTCAATAGGTATGCAGCTGTCATAAGTGCATAGCCCCAGAAGGAAATAGGTAACTCAGCTGTGCTCATCATAGAGCGCACCATATCTAATAGGGTGCGGTTCCCCCGTTCCGATACACCGTTGTTCTGTGGTGTATATGGAGGAGTTAGCTGAGAGAGAATCCCATTCTCTTTTAGGAAGTCCAGGAATTCATTGCTCATGTATTCACCTCCTCGATCTGATCGAAGGATTTTAATACTTTTCCCGGTTTGGTTCTCGACTTCTTGTTTATATTCTCTAATTTTATCAAAAGCTTCAGACTTGTGTTTTATTAAGAACACGTGTCCGTATCTTGAGAGATCGTCAGTGAATGTAATGAAGTACGAAGAACCATCTCTGGCATGTGTAGACATGGGACTGCATACATCACTATGTACCAGTCCCAAGAGTTCCGTAACTCTTTCTCCGTGTCCTGTAAACGGAGTTTTGGTCATCTTACCTTTGAGATATGACTGGCAAGTGTCATAAGATGAGAATTCGAACGGATTCAAATATCCATCCTTATGCTGTTGGTTATGTATACGCCGTAGAGGCCATTGTTGTACATATGATGTATATTATGATGGATGCTTGGATATATATAGAGAGGACTTTCTTGCTCGCCATGATAGTATGCTATTTGGTTATCCTTTATCTTAACATGTTGACTTGTATTGGTTTCTTGTCTTTCTCTCACATGTTGATAAAGCCCTTAGGATCTGTACTCGACTACCGGGACTATGATGAGATCATACTAGTGGGGCCATGGTAGTCGATGAGTACATCCTATAACTGTTCCTAGTCGAGGGTATATCGAGACAGGGCATCGATACACCAGAGTAGACTAGCATATACACATCTTGACCCATATGATGGGCGATGGATGATCCCATATCCATCGGTGTTTGACATCAGAGATGGTGTACGGGTGCTCAGTGGAGACTGGGTACACTGGACGGACTCGCCGAGAACTCCCAGATGGTGATATACCACACGTCAGATGGCAGTTCTTCGATGAAACTGGTACAGGGTAGTCTGTAGACCCGAGATCGTCATAGAGTCTTGTGTGATTTGTTGGAGATAGCGCCCTCAAAGTCAATTATTGGATCGCAGGTACGTGATTGCAATGATTGATGGAGGACCTATACCGATATGACAGTCTTGCTCGAGATGATAGTATGCTATCTGGTTTGTCTTTATCATCGTATACATGCTTTAGTTCTCTATTGTATGATGATAGTGCCCATAGGATTCTTGCTTGATTGCCACCAGTATGATGGCGATCATATACGTGGGAGCTGGGATCTATAAGCACATCCTTAAAAGTGTCCCTAGTCGTGGGAGTTTCGAGACAGGGCATCGATACTCCAGAGTAGACTAGTGTATGCAGTCGAGACCCCGACGACGGGCGGTGGCCAGTCTCACAAGCCACTGGTGTCAGTTGGATCACCTAAGATGTATACAGGTGCTCATTAGGTTATGAGTACACCGGACAGGACTTGCCGGGAACATGCTAGTTGGTATTATACATATCGTCAGATAGCAGTTCCCTGGTGACATGTGTACAGGTTAGTTTGTCGACCTGAGATCGTCATTTGTCTCGTGTGATTTCCCTCTGTTCTTTGATTTCTACCCTACCACGGCTCAAAGGAGTCATGCAAACAGGTCTTTTTTGGGTACAGTCTCGAGCCACATGGAGGCAGTAAGCGGATCGTCGGGGATTCGTCTCTCCCGGTATTGGGGATTGATGTCGCGCAGTGCACGGGTGGCCATCACTAGAAATCCTCGACCGAGGTAGTGGAGAATTACTAATTTGGATCAGTAGTTTCTTAGGTGGTGATGGGCTTCATGCCGACACGATTTATCGTGTTATTAGGGGTCTGACTTTATCCACCCCCTAGACTCGATATGCGATACTCTTTAGACGAACGGACCGGACTGTACGGATATTGTCACTGTCAGGCTCAGTAGGGTTTATGGATGAGTTCGCTCGTCAGCTTCCCTTGCAATCAATACATTGGCAAACCGTTACGTACATTTTTTACCTCTGACGTGCTAGTGGTTATACCCAGTGCCAGTGTGTTGATGAGTCATTAGAGTCCCCCACAGACACTTTTCCAAGTTCGGGCGAAACGTTGTAGAGGTCGTATGGTTTTATGGCAAGGTTCGGAAAATGCACGTGCGTTTTCGCACGTGTCATTTTTCGGGCAGATAATACTGGTTGGCTTTAGTTTAAGCCGGATCCGAGTATTATACTGTGTAGATATAATATCTTTGTCTCAGATGCATTTGTATTCAGTCGTAATACAAATGCGGGTATGTTTATACCATTACGGGATTATCCTAAAATTCGTTTCAGGATCGCTTTTGGAAGTTGCCAGTTTTCCAGTTTTCTATCGCCCGTCTTTAACATTTGGTTAAAGACAGATTTATCTTTTCTTGAGATGAGTGTGGAAGCTTCTAGATGGTGACTAGGATGATGAGGTGGCTTGTGACTCATTTGTTCATTAATGGTGCATTAATGAAAGGGTGACTAAGGTTAATGAGTCATTCTTTACATTAATGTGTTCATACTAAGTGTTTAAGTGAGTTATTGTTATGATAAGCTTTATCTTTATGGTCACCATTTCTTCTCCTACACTCACCCCCTCACCTCCCTCCTCACATATATATGGCCGGCCCCTTGCTTGTGAAGGTGGTAGTTGTTGTTTTGAGAAAAGATTATAGTTTATGTGTATGGAAATTTCATAGCTCTTTTCATTCCATCACAGTTTCAAATGGCAACTTCATTAACCGTTCGTCCGTGACATTGGACGTAATGAGACAAAGTGTTCTACTCATTCTCTACATCATCTTGGTCGTCTCTTTTAGCAAACTTGACGACCGAGTTGCCTCGGTTCAGAGGCGGGAGCCCGTTTAGAGATCCGTCGACGTGGTGCCACCTGGACGAGAAGATTGGAGATTCAGGAGATCGGAGCAGCCGCAACAAAGCGTGGGATGATGGTTGAAGACCGAAGGACCCGGATCGTTCGGTATAACATTTCTACCCACTTTGTAATTTGTTAGTTTAGCTTTAATGGCAGATCCGGGTTATAGTACGCGATAGCGCCAGTTGTAAAAAGTTTTTGTTCCGCATTTGGAGTCTGTTAGACGGCCGGGGCGCTACCGTGGACTTACATGATTCCCACTGTGCTTTGATTTCCACCTTACCACGTCCAAGAGGGCGTGCAAAATGGTGGCTTTTGGGTGCAGTCCCGAATCACATGGAGGCAATGAGCGATAGGAGGGGATTCGTCTCTCCCGGTATAGGGAGTTGATGTTGTGCTGTGTTCAATTGGCTATAACTTAAAGTCCCTGGCCAGGGCTGATATAGAGATTTACTGGTAAGTGTTACCAGTAGTTTCTCGACCTGTTATGAGCCTCACATCGACACGACTTATCGGTTACTGGGGTCTGACGTATACCAGCCCTAGACTTGATATGCGACATATCAGACGAAGAGACCGGACTGTATGGGAGTGTTACTGATTGGATTCACAGGAGAACGTACATGCTAGCTTGTTGATCTTCTGACCACTCAATACCTGGGTGGCTGTTACGTTTAGCTGACCGCTTGCAGCTTGTGGGTGTTTGATATGATCATCACCTGCTACCGGCGTATTGACGATTCTTTAGAGTCCGACACAGAGGTTTCTTGGCTCAGGAAAAACGGAGTAGAGGCATATATGTGATATGTGCAGGACCGAGGATAATACGATATGAGATACCGTATTGTATTCTCGCGATATTTAGATATGAACCGGGTCATCGGATCAAGTGTTGATTCGATGAATCGGTACATGATATATTAGTCGGTTATATTCGATATAGCCGGATCGTCGGATCAAGTGTTGATTCGATGATTTAATGTATAATATATATGATATATTTTATTACATTATCTAATATTGGCTCACTTTATTTTTTCATTTTCTCACCGGATAATACATTGATATATATGCGATATATGTTAATTGTATTATTTTCTTTTGTTGCAAATATATAATATATATGTGATATATATTATAGTGACATGATATGATTAATAATGGAACATGATTAGTGGAGATTAAACAAGGTTAGGGGTTGATTAGGGTTAGCTCCTTCTTGCACCATCTAGAAGCTTTCCTTTTGTCATGAGTTAGATATTATGCTTAATATTTATCTATGACTCATTCCTTAACCTAACCAAACCCTAGCCCTAGTTTATTCTCTACAAAGGTTATCCTAGTCATGATTGACCATGGTTCCATGATTAATCATATACTCTTTTCATTATTCATCACAAAAGGATTATTCTCATTATTCATCATCTTCTTCTCTCTTGAGCTTTGAGAAAGCTTGCTTGATTTTCCTTTTGTGATGATTTCTTGTGAGAATATGATATAAAAGGAAAGCATAAATACTACTCTATCATCCTCATCTAATCTAGCCCATTAGATTAGGGTGTTCACCTCATTAGAGTGAGAGAGCTTGAGTTATAGCAACTTCGACGTAGATCATCGGAGAAACGGAACACTACAAGCTAGCATAGATCGTTCGAGTCGTGGAGCCTCTCTTGAGTCCGGGAGATCGTTGATCGTGGTGAAGGGACTTCTACTCGGAGCTTATGAAGCGAAGGAGCGGACTACAAAGGTTGTAATCCCTTACACTTAGTAGTAAAGATGTTTACTTGCATGTTAAACCCTAATAATCTAGCAAAGATCCCGGCTTTGGGTTGTTTGGCACGTCTAAAATTTTATTCGGGCATGGTTGATGCCTTATGAACCCTCACAAGAGTGCCTAGGAACCCTACATATGCAACTTAGCTAGCCGTGTCGCATTGATATGACTATGTCTACAATGCCACAAGAAGGATTCCTTCATTTCTGAACTCTTACTCTTGTATGTGTTTGTTATGCTCAGAACTGTAGATTGATTTAGAACATAAATGCCATTGCACAACGTGCCTGATCCAACCAACTTTTGGTTCAGGAAAATTTTCATAACATTATCCTGTAATATAAAATTATATCCCTCTTTACTTAATAAAGTGTTAGTTATATGTATGCCCTAGAGGCCATTACTGTATATGAGATGTATATTGTAGTGGATGCTGGGACATATATAGATAGGACTTTCTTGCTCGACATGATAGTACGCTATCTGGTTGCTCTTTATCTTAACATGTATACTTATTGTCTCTCTGTTACATGTTGATAAAGCCCTTAGGATGTGTACTCGACTTCCAGGACTATGATGTAGATCATGTAAGTCGATGTAGTACACCCCAGTACTTGTGGGGAGGCGGAATTTTCAAAAACAATCAAGTTTAAAGAACGAACATCGACTAACCGCTTGAATCGAAGCTAAACTATAAATAACCGTACACAAAGTGTTTCTTAACTATTGTGTTTAGGGATTATACCAAATGAAACTAGTCCTTCGTCTTTACGATCTCCTTGTTCTCCTCGGCCTTCTCTAGGTAGTAGACGATCCACCCGAGAGCAAAACTCCAAGCTACACCTCTAACTTGAGGCAACTAATCTACTTTGATTGCTAATCAAAGAAGAAAGGATGATATAGAGTGAAGGTAATGGATGTTTAAGTCTAACTAAACCTTTGATCTCAACACATGAGGATTAAGGATTAGTCTCTTGAAGATGAGAGCTTGAGGAGAGAGAATGTGAGATGAGATAATGAGATGAGAGAGAGTGTATCATAATATATTATGAAGCATTCTTATTTTAGAATAATGAATAATAGAAATGAATAAGCATGCTTCATAAATGAAAAGAGGTGATTCATTAACATGAGTCATTAAGCATTTATGGTGCATTAATGACCATGATGAATCACCCTCATGACTCACTAATCTTATCCAAAGCTTATGTCACCTTAACCTCCTTAGTCACATCTTCTAGAAGCTTCTCGTATAATTACGAGAACGCCCCTCCAATCCGCAAAAATACGGAAAAACTTTTAGACTGTAAAATCCAATAACCGGATACCAGTAACTAGCTTAAACCAAAGCCGACTGGTAAAAACTGTCCGAAAGTCGTACGTGCGTAAACGCACGTATGCGTCCGAACCCTTTGTCGCAAAACCATGCAACCTCTATATCGTTTTGCCTGGAGTAGGAAACTCTCTGTGTGGGACTCTAGAGACTCGACTACTACGCTGGCAGTGGGTTTAACCACAGACCGCAAGCGGCACTAGCTGTACGTAACGGTCCCCAGGTAGTTGTCGATAAGAAGGCCGATGAGGAAACCCATCCGAACTCCTACTGAGTCTTATATGACAATCTCCATACAGTCCGGTCCGTTCGTCCAAGACTATCGCATATCGGGCCTAGGGGACGGCAAGCGTCAGTCCCCTAATAGCGGTATAAGTCGTGTCGGAGTGAAGCCCATTACACCCTGAGAAACTACTGGAACCTACCAGCAAATCTCGCTTGCCCTGGCCAGGGACTTTGCGTAATGGCTCTCTGACACAGCACGATATCTACTCCCAATACCGGGAGGGACGAATCCTTTCTAACCGCCACTGCCTCCAAGTGCTCGGGACTGCACCCAACTGCTACCTGTTTGCACGACTCCTTTGAGCCGTGGTAGGGTAGCAATCTAAGAACAGTGGGACACACTCGAGGCGAAGTGGCAGTGTCAAGTCTGCGGACTACGCTGTACTCATGTCACCTGGGAACTGCTTACTAACGACTGGTATCAAACCAACCAACAGTTCCCTGTGAGTCCTGTCCGGTGTACCCGTAACCTAACGAGCACCTGCATACTATCTCCAGTACGACGTACTGACGGCTGTGGGACAGACCATCTCCCCAACTGGGATGAGAAATGTACACACCAGTCTACTCCGGATATCGATGCTCTGTCTCGATAATCCAACGACCAGGGACCTGAATAAGGATGTGCTTGTAGACTACCCAGCCCCCACTAGTGTGACTGCCATCACAACGCTGGTAGACAAGCAAGATCCTAAGAGCTCTATCAATACGTACACTCACATATTAAGATAGAAAAACCAAGTAGCATACTACCATGTTTAGCAAGACTGTTATATACATGTGAATATCCCAAGCTTCCATTAAGTAATATACAAACTAGTATGATACAGTAATGGCCTTCTAGGGCATAAACACTAACAATCTCCCACTTGCACTAGGGCCATGTACTGGCATATCGTAGACCAATGATCTCGAGTAGCCTCTCGAACTGAATCTGAGGAAGGGCCTTCGTGAATGGATCAGCAATGTTCTCTTCAGAAGCAACTCTCCTTACCTCGATCTCCTGACGATCAATGATCTCCCTGATCAGGTGATACCGCCTCAAGATGTGTCTGGACTTCTGATGGGACCTTGGTTCCTTCGCTAAAGCTATAGCTCCGTTGTTGTCGCAATACAGAGGTATTGGATCAACTATGGTAGGAACAACCTGAAGTTCTGTTAGGAACTTCTTCATCCAGATTGCTTCTTTTGCGGTATCGCAAGCAGCAATATACTCCGCTTCCATCGTTGAGTCGGCAACGGTGTCCTGCTTGGAGCTCTTCCAACACACCGCCCCTCTATTGAGGGTAAAGACATAACCCGACATGGACTTGGAATCGTCCTTATCACTCTGGAAGCCGGAATCAGCAAAGGCCTCCAACCTGAGGTCTTTTCCGCCGTAAACCAAGAACATCTCCTTAGTCCTCCTCAGGTACTTGAGAATGTTCTTTACTGCTATCCAGTGTTTCTCCCCTGGGTCTGACTGATACCGGCTTACCACGCTCAGTGCGTAAGCTACATCTGGTCTGGTACACAACATCGCATACATTATAGAGCCTACCGTAGAAGCGTAGGGTATAATAGACATGCGTTCCCTTTCCAAATCAGTCTTGGGAGACATCTCTTTGGAGAGGGTGATTCCGTGACAAGCCGGTAGATTACCGCTCTTAGAATCTTCCATACTGAATCTTTTCAGTACAGTGTCGATATACCTGGACTGCGATAGTCCCAACATCCTCTTGGATCTATCACGATAGATCCGGATCCCCAGAATGTACGAGGCATCACCCAGGTCTTTCATGGAGAACCTGTGTGACAAGAATCCTTTGACAGATTGTAGCATAGGAACGTCATTTCCTATCAATAGAATGTCATCCACGTACAAGACGAGGAATACGACACTTCTGGCCACAACTTTACTATATATACACGGTTCATCTGGATTTTTGATAAAGTCATACTCTTTGACTGTCTCATCAAAACAGATGTTCCAACTCCGCGATGCCTGCTTTAGTCCATAGATAGACTTAAGCAGCTTGCATACTTTCCCGCTGCTCCCACTCTGATTGAAACCCTCTGGCTGATCCATATAGACGCTCTCTTCTAAATTTCCATTCAGAAAAGCCGTCTTTACGTCCATCTGCCAGATTTCATAATCATGGAAGGCAGCAATAGCAAGAAGGACCCGAATGGATTTGAGCATAGCCACTGGAGAAAAAGTTTCGTCATAGTCCAAACCAGGTCTTTGACGAAAACCCTTTGCAACAAGTCTAGCCTTATAGGTTTCCACCTGTCCATCTACACCAATCTTTTTCTTGAAGATCCATTTGCATCCTATGGGTTTTACCCCATCTGGAGCAAAGTCCAAAGTCCATACTTTGTTGGTGTACATGGACTCCATTTCGGTCCGCATTGCATCTAGCCATCGTACCGAGTCGCCGCTCTGGATGGCCTGCCGGAAGTCAGTAGGTTCATCATCATCTATGATGCAATCCTCTCTATCCCCGTCTATGAGAAAACCGTAGTATCTCTCAGGCGGATGAGACGGCCTACTACTCCTGCGGAGGGGTGCGGGAATGTCCTGTTCTTCTTGAACCTCTGGTTCTACCAATCTTTCAGTAACAGTTTGTGGTTCTGGAATTTCTTCCAGTTCTACTATGCTCCCACTCTTCTGATTTTCCAAAAATTCAGTTTCTAAGAAGCGGGCATGTCGAGAAACAAAAACCTTTTGTTCCTCTGCGTAATAGAAACAATATCCTGTAGAGTTCTTTGGATATCCCACAAACTTACACTCTACTGAGCGTGCCTCGAGCTTGTCCGGATGCTGCTTTTTTACAAAAGCTGGACATCCCCATGTCTTCAGGTACTGAAGATAGGGTTTCTTCCCACTCCATATCTGATATGGTGTGGTAGGCACAGTTTTGGTTGGAACTCTGTTCAAAAGATGTATCGCTGATTCTAGCGCATACCCCCAGAAAGATCGCGGTAACTCAGCATTACTCATCATGGATCGTACCATATCCAATAGGGTTCGATTCCGTCTCTCCGATACACCGTTATGCTGTGGAGTGTATGGAGGAGTAAGCTGAGAGAGAATTCCTTTCTCTTTTAGGTAACCTAGGAACTCGGCACTTAAGTATTCTCCACCTCGATCAGATCTCAGTGTTTTAATACTTTTGCCTGTTTGGTTTTCTACTTCATTCCTATACTCTTGGAATTTCTCAAAAGCCTCGGATTTATGTTTCATCAGATAAATGAATCCGTATCTTGAGTAATCATCCGTGAAAGTAATGAAATAGGAAAAACCACCTCTCGCATGTGTAGACATTGGACCGCATACATCGCTGTGTATGAGTCCTAAGAGCTCGCTCGCTCTTACTCCTTGTCCAGTAAATGGAGTCTTTGTCATCTTTCCTTTGAGACAGGATTGACAAGTGTCATAAGATTGATATTCGAACGTGTCCAAATATCCTTCTCTATGCAACTTAGTCAACCTTCTCTCATTGATGTGACCCAGTCTACAATGCCATAAGAAAGCCTTATTTAAATCTGGAGACTTTCTTTTTAGTGTGTTCTGGACATTGAAAATTTGGAGTTGGTTTAACACATATATGCCGTTATTTAGAGTACCGGACCCAATCAAACCATGATTAAGGTGGATGTTGACAACATCTCTTACAAACGTGAAATCATAACCTTTATTTGATAACAAGGAAACTGATATGATATTACACGTTAAGCTTGGTACAAAATAACAGTTATGTAAAACCAAAATGTGTCCACTCGTCAATCCTAGGTGATAATCCCCGACGGACGCAGCTCCCACGCTAGCTCCGTTAGCAACCCTGAGGATCATATCACCTTCCTTCAGCACTCTACGGTTTCTCAGTGCCTGCAATGAATTGCAAATATGAGATCCTGATCCGGTATCCAATACCCAGGAAGTAGAGTTGATTGACAGACAATTCTCAATTACAAACACACCTGAAGTCGAAGCCACAGCTTGCTTCGGTTCCTGGTTCTTGGCGTTCCACGCCTTGCAATCCTTCTTCCAGTGCCCTTTCCTGTGACAATGGAAGCACTCATCCTGGCCAACTATCGGTACTGCTATCTTTTTCTTTCCCTTCTTTCCCACCTTACTAACACCTCCTCTAGGTTTGGGTGCGGCCTTCTTCTTCCTTCCTTTGGCCCTAGCCTTGGACCCGGAAGAAGATGCACCGCCAACAAACATAGCGGGTGTTTCCCTTGCTTTCTTCAAGGTGCCCTCTGCACTCCTTAACATGTTTAGGAGTTCCGCAAGTTCAACTTCTTTTCCTTGAAGATTGAAGTTGAGGATAAACTGGGCGTAGGTGGGAGGAAGGGACTGGAGAATAAGGTCTGTATACAGCTCATTATCCAAAGTCGTCCCAAGGTCTGCGAGCTCTTCAATATAGCCGATCATCTGTAGGACATGTTCACCTACCGATGACCCGACAGCCAACCTCGCTCGAAACAAGTTCTTAGAGGTCTCGTATCTAGCTATACGAGATTGCTCTCCATAAAGTTCCTTTGTATGGAGAAATATGCCATCCAGGGACATATCCTCGTGCCTCCTCTGATGTTCATTGTCCATAGAGGCAAGCACGACGCACTTGGCTCTCGCGCAATCTAAATCCCAGGTTTTGCGGATTTCCTTATCCGCATTGCTGGATTTGGGATCAGGGACAGCAGGTGCCGTAGCGGTGAGGATGTACCCCAGTTTGTCATAGGTCAAAGCCATTTTGACATTCCGCAGCCAATCTTTATAGTTTGGCCCCGTCAGTATATTTTTTTCTAAAAGTAACTTAAGTCCAGTCATTTTCAGGGTCGCTGCAATTAGGAGAGAGAGAAGAAAACACTTTAGCATGATGCTCTTGCAAGTTTAGAGTGGTTTTTAGTTTATCTAAACTGGATGGCTCCTACTGTTTCTCGAATCCTTCCTCAAACCATAAAAGAAGAATTAGCCAGGACTATTCTCACCGTACAATACTTGCTTAACCGTTCAGCCAGGCCAGTGTCGATACTTCGAGGGAGGTTTTCCAACGCTTTCGCGAAGTTCCTTAATTAAATAACCTCTTTTCTCTGGGGGCGTAACCCCGCTGACACCTTTCTGGACACCTACTAGGTTTATAGCATTGATCGTTAAGTGACGAATATCCTGATAAGTAGCATATACTCACAGTAGGATCGGGATCCAAATATCATCGTATGATAATGTTGAAGGAATCCTACCAACATTCATCAAACTCCAAATGGTATGCATCTCTTTGCAAATTTCAGTTTCTTTAGAAATTCCCGATATAAGTTTTTGCCCCATGCTCTTATGACCTTGACGTATGCCAACAAATCATAAGTCACATGTCAAGTTCTGCCCATCATTATCTTGTTAATTTGAACCCACCCGTATATACCCTTGACGTATGCCAACAAGGTAATGCGACTGTCCCAAACCAACACATCTATCTATGCAACAAATGAATACCCCAGCAGCTACCAAACACTATGCCTTGACGTATGCCAACAAGCATAGCTTGAATACTACTGACTATCCATAAGAAATGACGGAGGGCTACGACTGGTTTTGGCGAAACCGTGAACGTAGTGAACTTGATATAACCGAAGGAACCTGATAGTTTTTAAAAGGAGTGGTTAAAGCTCCGCATTTAAAAATATCTGTTTTAAAAATAACCGAGTGGTTTCTTTTAAATTGTTCCAACGATTTAAACTTTGGTTTGTTTTACTTTGCATTATAGATAATGCGTCCCATCATTAACCTATCATTGCAGAAAACAACGAAAATACAACGTCCTCTTATGCCATCCGCATTCGCCACTGGGTCCCGTCATCACCCGTTAGGTTACTTAACTAACGACAGAGCGGGGGCTGGGCTAGCGCGGGTGTAAAACATAAGTGACGTCTAAATAGCTATCATATATATAGATATTTTACATTCGTCTAACGCAATGATATTCATTCCAGAACACAGATAAACAATATTGGATTTGCAAGCAATCTGTATTTCTTTTGAGCCTGCAAGAAAAGACAGATTACACAGTTGTGATGAATAGCCGATACCCCACCCTCGACCCCTACGGGTACGGCAAACTACCCGCCCGGCAGTCTGTGTACCCCACCTTGGGTCAGTCCTAGGAGCAAAAACAGTAAAATGAAATAATACAACGGTGGCTACAACCGCAACCACCGTTGCGGTTATTTATAGTTTAGCTTCGATTCAAGCGGTTAGTCGATGTTCGTTCAAAAACAATCAAGTTTAAAGAACGAACATCGACTAACCGCTTGAATCGAAGCTAAACTATAAATAACCGTACACAAAGTGTTTCTTAACTATTGTGTTTAGGGATTATACCAAATGAAACTAGTCCTTCGTCTTTACGATCTCCTTGTTCTCCTCGGCCTTCTCTAGGTAGTAGACGATCCACCCGAGAGCAAAACTCCAAGCTACACCTCTAACTTGAGGCAACTAATCTACTTTGATTGCTAATCAAAGAAGAAAGGATGATATAGAGTGAAGGTAATGGATGTTTAAGTCTAACTAAACCTTTGATCTCAACACATGAGGATTAAGGATTAGTCTCTTGAAGATGAGAGCTTGAGGAGAGAGAATGTGAGATGAGATAATGAGATGAGAGAGAGTGTATCATAATATATTATGAAGCATTCTTATTTTAGAATAATGAATAATAGAAATGAATAAGCATGCTTCATAAATGAAAAGAGGTGATTCATTAACATGAGTCATTAAGCATTTATGGTGCATTAATGACCATGATGAATCACCCTCATGACTCACTAATCTTATCCAAAGCTTATGTCACCTTAACCTCCTTAGTCACATCTTCTAGAAGCTTCTCGTATAATTACGAGAACGCCCCTCCAATCCGCAAAAATACGGAAAAACTTTTAGACTGTAAAATCCAATAACCGGATACCAGTAACTGGCTTAAACCAAAGCCGACTGGTAAAAACTGTCCGAAAGTCGTACGTGCGTAAACGCACGTATGCGTCCGAACCCTTTGTCGCAAAACCATGCAACCTCTATATCGTTTTGCCTGGAGTAGGAAACTCTCTGTGTGGGACTCTAGAGACTCGACTACTACGCTGGCAGTGGGTTTAACCACAGACCGCAAGCGGCACTAGCTGTACGTAACGGTCCCCAGGTAGTTGTCGATAAGAAGGCCGATGAGGAAACCCATCCGAACTCCTACTGAGTCTTATGTGACAATCTCCATACAGTCCGGTCCGTTCGTCCAAGACTATCGCATATCGGGCCTAGGGGGGTGGCAAGCGTCAGTCCCCTAATAGCGGTATAAGTCGTGTCGGAGTGAAGCCCATTACACCCTGAGAAACTACTGGAACCTACCAGCAAATCTCGCTTGCCCTGGCCAGGGACTTTGCGTAATGGCTCTCTGACACAGCACGATATCTACTCCCAATACCGGGAGGGACGAATCCTTTCTAACCGCCACTGCCTCCAAGTGCTCGGGACTGCACCCAACTGCTACCTGTTTGCACGACTCCTTTGAGCCGTGGTAGGGTAGCAATCTAAGAACAGTGGGACACACTCGAGGCGAAGTGGCAGTGTCAAGTCTGCGGACTACGCTGTACTCATGTCACCTGGGAACTGCTTACTGACGACTGGTATCAAACCAACCAACAGTTCCCTGTGAGTCCTGTCCGGTGTACCCGTAACCTAACGAGCACCTGCATACTATCTCCAGTACGACGTACTGACGGCTGTGGGACAGACCATCTCCCCAACTGGGATGAGAAATGTACACACCGGTCTACTCCGGATATCGATGCTCTGTCTCGATAATCCAACGACCAGGGACCTGAATAAGGATGTGCTTGTAGACTACCCAGCCCCCACTAGTGTGACTGCCATCACAACGCTGGTAGACAAGCAAGATCCTAAGAGCTCTATCAATACGTACACTCACATATTAAGATAGAAAAACCAAGTAGCATACTACCATGTTTAGCAAGACTGTTATATACATGTGAATATCCCAAGCTTCCATTAAGTAATATACAAACTAGTATGATACAGTAATGGCCTTCTAGGGCATAAACACTAACAGATCATACTAGTGGGGCCTGGGTAGTCAATGAGTACATCCTTCAATGTTCCTAGTCGTGGGAATATCGAGACGGGGCATCGATATTCCAGAGTAGACTAGCGTATATCTTCTCGACCCATGTGATGGGCGATGGATGATCCCATATCCATTGGTGTTTGATATCAGAGACGGTATGCGGGTGCTCAGTGGAGACTGGGTACACTGAACGGACTCGCCGAGAACTCCCAGATGGTATTATACCTTACGTCAGATGGCAGTTCTCTAGTGACACTGGTACAGCTTAGTCTGTTGACCCGAGATCGTCATAAAGTCTTGTGTGTCTCCCACTGTGCTTTGATTTCCACCCTACCACGGCTCTACTGAGTCGTGCAAACAGGTGGTTTTTGGGTACAGTCCCGATTCACATGGAGGCAATGAGCGATAGGAGGGGATTCGTCTCTCCCGGTATAGGGAGTTGATTTGCGCTATGTTCGACTGACCATAACTGGAAATCCCTGGCCAGGGGTGCACTGATTTACTGGTAAGTGTTATCAGTAGTTTCATGCTTGTTATAGACCTTACATCGGCATGACTTATCAAGCTACTGGGGTTTGACGTTTACCACCCCTAGGCGAGATATGCGACATATCAGACGAACAGACCGGACTGTACGGTAAGTGTTACTGATTGGATTCGCAGGAGTGTGAGCAGGCTTGCTCGTTGATCTTCTGATCGCTCAATACCCGGGTGGCCATTACGTTTAGCAGACCGCTTGCGGCTTGTGGGTGTTTGATATGAGCATCACCTACTGCCGGCGTATTGACGAGTCTTTAGAGTCCTACACAGGGGTTTCCTGGATCAAGCGAAACGGAGTAGGAGAACATATGTGATATGTGCAGGACTGAGATTAATATGATATGAGATACCGTATTCTATTCTCGCGATTCGTGACATTGATCGGTTGTATGCGATATAGCCGGGTTATCGGATCAAGTGTTGATTCGATAAGTTGTTACTTTTGATATTAGTCGGTTATAGACGGATTATTAAATCAAGAGTTGATTTAATAATTTAATGTATAATTATATATTTGATATATTACATTACATTAACTAGTATTAGCTCACTTAAGATTTATTTTCTCACTAGTTTGTGCATAAGTGTATGTGTGATATATATTTGTATACATATGTTTGTATCATACTTGATGATACACACAAGATGGGTGTATGAGACTTATATCAAGATTAGGTTTAAGATTAGGGTTATTGTTTTATCTTAAGATTTAACAAAAGAATTAAACTTGGTCAAAGTTATCAAGCTTGAAGAAGCTTGGAGAAACTTTAACAAAGTCCACTCTTTTGTCATTTCTCTTGATATTCTTTAACCTAACCCTTAACCTAATACCTTGGTCAATTCTCTACATGAGTTAAGCATGAGGGCTTAACTCAACCATGGTGCCATAATTAAAAGGATAAGTTTTCATTTGGATGAACTATCCTTTCATCTTCTTCTTCATCAAGCTCCATGAAAAGCTTGATAGCTCTAATGGTGCCATGAGGAAAAATGTGAGAAAATCAATTCTAAAGTGAGCTCACTTCCTACTTCTTCATCCTCTACCACTTGCCATGTAGTATAGGGTGTTCTCTTCACAAAGTTCATGACCAAGTGAAGGAATAGCTTGAGTTTGAGTCTCCCCGACGTAGATCATCTTCGGCCTCGAAGTCAACGACCTAGCCCGTTCATTTCTCTGAGGAAACCGTCACAAGAGTCCAGGATCGCGATGATCGCAGCGAAGGGACGTCAACACGGAGCTTTAGAAGTGAAGGACCGGATCTACAAAGGTTGTAATCCTTTTCACTTAGTAGCAAAGTAGTTTACTTGCTTTTTGTTTCGCCTATCCTCTAGTATACGATCTTGCATAGGGTTGTTCGGCACATAAAAATTTGATTTTGGCATGGTAGATGCCTTGTAGAACCTCATGAGTGTGTCTAGGAACCCTACAGTGGTATCAGAGCCTAGCTAGAGCTTTAGGCGAAGTGTTGACGAAGTTAGAAACCCGATCGAAACCCGAAACCCTAATCAAAACCCTTCTCTGTACATTTTTTAAAACTGTGGATTTTTACTAATTAAAAATGCTCAGAAAATAGAACAGGGAAATATAAGGATAACTGTACAAAATGAATCCCTAACTCTACTGTAGCGCCGCGGAACCGCGGCCTTACCCTGCTTTTGGCGGTGGTTCCGCGGCCGTATGTAATGGTCAGGGATCCGTTTTCCTACAGTAATGCCCGTAGCAGTTTCCTGTTTCTTCTGGAAATTTTTAATCTACACTCAACAGTTGAGTTTTCTGGGTTGTATTGGGAGTTCGTCGATTCGATCGGAAAGTTTAACTTCGTCTATGTGTTTTTCCGGGTAATTTTAGAAAGTGTTAAAAAGTTCGACCGGATATCAATATCTCATTTTTCCAAGTATTGGATTTTTCCGTAGTTTAAGAACGTTCTAAGTCGTGCAAGTAATGCGATGGACCCTCTAGAAGACAACAAACTTTAACTCGATTATGTGACCATCTTGAACTGCCTTTTGAACCTTAGGGTTTGGGGCAGTACGGCGTGCCACATGTGAGGCGTTGGCTTGTCCCTTCTACGGCTGGACCGTTGGTACTGTGGCATGAAATGGATATTTTTAAACTCCCCTCAAGTGTTGAGCTATTGGGAAAACTAGGGTGTTTGATTATTCGATCGGAAAGTTTAACATTGTCTATTTATCTGGAATGTGATACAATATTTGGAATCCACAAATAGTTATGAGATAACTGATTTGAATATTACAAACATAACACTTTAGTCTCAATTGATCGGTTGCCACAGAATTTTGATGTGATCAAAAGTCTGTCGCAATCACGTAGCGTACGCGGATACTCGCCGGGTAAACTTAATAGACAGCCACGCCCCATAGCCCCGACCAAGTGACTGTAGGAGAACCCTGTCGCCAAAAGCATCCGTTCGGGTGCTCGCGGCAGCGGTGTTCCGCCTTAGTGCACTTCGTCGACGGCATCCGGGGGTACGGCCGTCTACTAAAGTTTGCGACGAGCATTCGATCAGGATGTCGGGAATCTTGTTGAATTGCCCGACTTGATATTGAAAAGAGTTTTCGATTTTGAGACTAAAATGCGGGGTTTATAATTGTTAGGCATGCGATGTGTAAGGAATTCATTTGATTAGGCATGCGATGTCTAAGGAGGTTGTGGATTCCAACTGTTGTAGTTTTACACTTTCTTTTCTGCGACCGTAAGTGTAATATGTGATATCGCCGGTTTCGTTGCTATATGTCAACGAAAATTGGGATACGCATGTTTACTTACGTTGATGACATGTGATGTTATGTGTTGCTGGATATGTTTTATTGGATCGTCGTGTTTGAATAGCCGGGGTTTTTATGTGAGACGGGTGTTTTTCATTTTCATTCATGTAAAAACTTGTATGTAATATTATTTTATTAGGGCACTTCCGGGTTGAGGATGATGTCACCATTGTATATTATTTACTTTTCCGCATTAGGATAGACCCAAGGAGGGGAGCACAAGTAACCGGGTTCTAGGGTCCAGTGCTAGACCATCTCGAGGAGTCGAGTCCGGGTCTCCTAACTCTAGAATTGGTAGGGTTGCTTGCCGCTCTCGTAGGGGTCTAGGGGTGTGGGATTGGCTATTCATCACGACCGTGGAATCCGTGTTTTATACAGGCTCAAAATAAAACACGGACGTCCTAGTATATCCAATATTTCATATGATATTTTCTGCTGCGTTATCTGTGATATGATCATGTGATTTGTTCAGATAGATATTGTGTAGGGTTCCTAGGCACACTCAAGAGGTTCCACAAGGCATCAACCATGCCAAAATCAAATTTTTCTATGTGCCGAGAAACCCTAATGAAGATCGTTAACTAGAGGATAGGCGAAAAAACAAGCAAGCAAACGACTTTGCTAATAAGTGAAAGGGATTACAACCTTTGTAGATCCGGTGCTCCACTTCAAAAGCTCCGTGATGACATCCCTCCGCTGCGATCATTGGAATCCCGGACTCTAGCGATGGTTTCGTCGGAGAAATGATCGGGCTAGGTCGTTGACTTGGATGCCGAAGATGATCTACGTCGAGGCGACTCAAAATCAAGCTCCATCTTCACTTGGTCATGAACCTTGTGAAGAAAACACCCTATACAACATGGCAAGTGGTAGAGGATGAAGAAATAGGAAGTGGGTTCACTTTGGATTTGGATTTCTCACTTGATTTCATCACTTAGAATTTTCTAGCAAGCTTTTCTTTTCTTCATGAAGAAGAAGAAGAAGAAGAAAAGAATTAATGAATAATCAAAATAGAAAATCAAGTGATGCTTATCATAATGCAACTATGGGTGAAGTAACTTGTGTAGAGAATAAACTAAGGTTTAGGTAAATGGTTAGGTTAAGGAATAAAAACAAAATGGTTTAGACTTTTCAAAGATGCTAGAAAACAACATGAAGCTTCTAGCAAAGAAAAGAAAGAAACCATTATGTTTTTTTATAAAATAAATAAAGAAAACAAAAACCTAACCATTAACTAAACAAAGGTGTAAGTCACACATCCACCCATGTTTGCATGTATCATCAAACATGATACAAACTAGTGCACAAAAATATATCACATATACAACTTGTGCACAAACTAGTGAGAAAAATAATCTTAAGTGAACCAATACTAGTTAATGTAAAGTAATATATCAAATCTATAATTATACATTAAATCATTAAATCAACACTTGATTTAATAATCCGGTCATATTGCATATAACCGACTAATATCAATAGTAACAACTTATCGAATCAACACTTGATCCGATAACCTGGCTATATCGCATATAACCGATCAATGTCACAAATCGTGAGAATCGAATTCAGTATCACATACTGATATTATTCTCGGTCCCGCACATATCTTATATGCGCTCCTATTTCGTTTCGCTTGAGCCAGGAAACCTCTGTGTAGGACTCTAAAGACTCGTCAATACGCCAGCAGTAGGTGATGATCATATCAAACACCCACAAGCCGCAAGCGGTCTGCTAAACGTAACGGCCACCCGGGTATTGAGCGATCAGAAGATCAACGAGCAAGCCCGCTTACACTCCTGTGAATCCAACCAGTAACACTTACCGTACAGTCCAGTCTCGTCGTCTGATATGTCGCATATCTTGCCTAGGGGTGGTAAACGTCAGACCCTAATAGCTCGATAAGTCGTGTCGATATGAGGTCTATAAGAGTTCGAGAAATTACTGGTAACACTTACCAGTAAATCTCAGCAACCCTGGCCAGGGATTTCCGGTTATAGCCTATCGAACACAGCGCAACATCAACTCCCTATACCAGGAGAGACGATTCCCCTCCTATCTCTCATCGCCTCCATGTGATTCGGGATTGTACCCAAAAACCACCGTTTTGCACTTCTTCTTGGACGTGGTAAGGTGGAAATCAAAGCACAGTGGGAATCACACAAGACTCTATGACGATCTCGGGTCAACAGACTACTCTGTACCTGTGTCACCAGAGAACTGCCATCTGACGTGAGGTATAATACCATCTGGGAGTTCTCGGCGAGTCCGTCCAGTGTACCCAGTCTTCATTGAGCACCCGTATATCATCTCTGATGTCAAACACCAAAGGATATGGGATCATCCATCGCCCATCTGTATGGGTCGAGAAGGTATACGCTAGTCTACACTGGTATATCGATGACCCGTCTCGATACACCCATGACTAGGGACCTTGAAGGATGTACTTATGGACTACCATGTCCCCACTAGTATGATCCGCATCATAGTCCAGATTGTCAAGTACACATCCTAAGGGCTTTACCAACATGTAACAGAGAGACAATCAGTGTACACGTTAAGATAAAGAGCAACCAGATAGCATACTATCATGTCGAGCAAGAAAGTCCTCCCTATATATTTCCCAGTATCCACTACAATATACATCCTATGTACAGTAATGGCCTCTAGGGCATACATATAACTAACAATCTCCCACTTGCACTAGGGCCATCTGTAGCAATGGTTGTAGTATCTAATACTCAACCATCCCATATAAGTCTCTCTTTAGGAAAAAGCCTTTGTGAGTGGATCCGCCGTGTTGTCCTCTGAGTCTACTCTCCTAACCTCGATCACCCTGGAGATCAACCATCTCCATGATCAGGTGATACTGCCCAAGAATTATATCTGGATTTCTGATGGGACGGGGGTTCCTTGGCATAAGCCACAACTCCATTGTCACACAATGGTAGGAACGAAGTTCATCTCATGAACTTATATATATATATATCTAGACTGCCTCTTTGGTAGCATCCTTGGTAACGATGTATCTTGCCTTTAATCGTCTAGTATGTCACGGTATTTAGCTTGGAACTCTTCCAACATACCGTCCTTTTACTGAGGGTAAAGACAATGACCGTGACTGACATTCAGTCGTCCTTATCACCCTGGAACCCTTCCAGTGATTCTCCTCAGGATCAATTGATACCATCTCACTACATCTAGTGAGTATCCTAACATCCAATTAGATCTATCTCATACTACCAAAATCCTGGATTTAGTAGGTATCATCTAGATTATATATGGAGAATCATTGTGATAAGCGGAGATTGACCGAGCGTAGCATAGGGAACTCCTTCCCCATCTAGAGTATGTCATCCACCGTCGAATTTGACTTTGAGTTTTCAAAGGAAAATCGACTTTCGATCATTATATACGATGCATTTAATATCAATATCATGGTTTTTGTTTTGGGTTTTCGATTTTCGGTTCAGGGGGAAATGGAGGGAAAGGGTATGGATAGATTTCGGAAATTCGATCAAATTGGTTGGGACTTTAGTCACCGATTCAACATAGCTCCCAGGGTTTAGAAATAGTGAAAATGAAAGAATAGCAATATCCCTTTTCAAACCTCATAAGAGGCAGAGATTAGCAAGTTCCCCACCAACTGTAGCCGCACCATCCGCTAAAATTTGTCCATTTTTAATGCATTTACCCTGCCGAACCTGAGGTTTTTGAAGCGAAGCGGAACGGATAGGCAGTCGAACAAGTGGAGCGAAGGAAGGAACTGACGGAGCGGAACGATAGGGAACTCTGTTAAACAACTCTGTCCAGTGGGCCCGGTGAGCCCGGTGAGCTCGGCGAGCCTGGTGAGCCCGGACCAGTAAGGGATTCCCGAGTCGGGGATCATGAACGAATCCCTGAGGTGGATAAGTGCGACGACTCAGCAGCAGTGCGGAATTTCGTTTTTGCTCCCCTTTATTTGAATACCCACCTACGGCTTTGATTGTTATTACTTCTGCAGGAGCTATGACGTCATTCCGGGGTTATGCTGGAAGGTAGCAAGTATGGAAGGTGGCGCGGGGTATAGAAAGCCTATCCGTTACGTTCGTTCGGAAAGCATTCATCGAGCAAAGACTCCTATTGAAGCAACTTACCTTACAAGTAAGCAAGTAAACTACCAGCAAGAAAACTCCTACAGCGCTAGCGCACTGTTCAAACATATGGTGAAGTTGCATGGAGTTCCTAAAACAATTGTGTCCGACAGAGATGTCAAATTCGTAAGTTCAGTTCAATCACTCAGAAGACAATCCTTGTTGCTTGGTACATGAAAGTGCAAGATAGCACCTGAGACCTCTAGGCTCTAGATCTGGTGCTTGAAAAAAATGGATCGCGGTCTCACGCACTAATCCCTACAGGTGCCCATAGTAGACCGGCCGCCCTACCTAAACCAATCATCATATCGTATTTCCCTCTCTTTCTTTGGCGTAGAAGCATCAGTTTGATAATCCAGTTCTGCACTTCTTGCTTTTCCGCTCCATCACTTCACTCCATACACGGCTTAAGGCCAAGGAAAAGCAGGGGAAGTGGTCAGCCAGCCAGCCCGGGAGGGATTGTAGGAATTCGAGAAGTGATGAATGATGATCGCGTGGTATTGACTGGGAAAGCCCCGATTTGGCTCATTCTATGTTGCCTGGCCCCTCTCATAATGAACATCAACCGCACGAACCTTCAGCTGAGTCATCGTCAGCGCCTTCCGCGTCTGAATAGTAGGTATGAATCATAGTTCAAATATTTCTTTTCTTAATCTATTTTATAATATTCCGTGCTTCGGATATTAGAATAAATATCCGACGGGGTAGCAACCTTTCTCTCTCGAAAGACATTAACAAGTCGCGGAAAACCTTAACATGCTTCATGGAGTGAAAGGACTTTCCGGGGCGCAAAATGAGGGGTCCGAATTTTTGTCGCTGACCAGAAGTCGATTTCGACTTTCCGGGGCGCCGATTCCGATGCCGCTGATGACAGCATCCCCTGGTGGAAGATGTAGGGTTCTTGGGCACTCTAATGGAGTCTCACAAGTGATCAAACATGCAAATTTCTAAAAATTACGGTGCCGAGAAAACCTAGAACGGATCGTTAACTAGATATTTAGGCAAAGCAAGCAAGTAAACGGAAATATAGAAATAGGGAAGGGGCTACAACCTTTGTAGATCCGGTCCACCACTTCGTGAGCTCCACGATGATCTCCCTCCGCTGTCCAAATCGAACTCACGACTCTAGCATTGGCATCATCGAAGAATGGGCGGGCTTGATCGTCGGTTCGATGCCGAAGATGATCTACGTCGAGGCATCACAAGAACAAGCTCCAACTTCACCAAGCTTTGAAAACTTGTGAAGTAAACACCCTATACAACTTGGCAAGAGGTAGAGGATGAAGAAATAGGAAGTGGGTAGACTTTAGAATTAGATTTCTCACTCAATTTCACTAGTTGCCATTAATGGCCACTACCTTTCTTCATGTTGAAGAAGATGAAGAAGAAGAAGAAGATATGATAAGTTAATTAAAAATGAGATAATTAAATCAATACTTATCATGACTTCAACTATAGTTAAGTGTAGAGAATTA
Organism: Agapanthus africanus; assembly: GCA_030015575.1. Classification (NCBI taxonomy): domain Eukaryota; kingdom Viridiplantae; phylum Streptophyta; class Magnoliopsida; order Asparagales; family Amaryllidaceae; genus Agapanthus; species Agapanthus africanus. The sequence goes on from CM057343.1 coordinate 358,894,046, forward strand.
ACTTGGGTTAGTTAAATGGTTAGGGTTAAGTATAAGACAAGAATGGAGACAAAGTCAAAACTTCAAGAAAGTTCAACTAAAAACAAAACAAGCAACCATTCATTTATCCTTTTCATTTTCCAAAATGAATAAATGAATAAGATAAATGAATAAGTAATTAAGTAAACAAAACCCTAATCATTAACTTAACCATAGTTTAATTCTTTACACTTAACCAAATAAGCATGTATCATCAAACATGATACAATCATGTGCACAAAAGTATATCACATATACAACTTGCACAATTCAAGTGAGAAAATCCATTCAAAGTGAACCAATACTAGTCAATGCAAAGTAATATATCAAATACATAATTATACATTAAATCATTAAATCAACACTTGATTTAACGATCCGGTCATATCATATATAACCGACTAGTATCCAATGTATCGGCTTATCGAATAAATCCTTGATTCGATAACTAGGTTATATCACATACAACCATTCGACACATTCATCGCGAGAATGAAATACGGTATCACATACACGCATTATTCTCGGTCCCGCACATATCTCATATGCGCTCCTATTTCGTTTCGCTTGAGCCAGGAAACCTCTGTGTAGGACTCTAAAGACTCGTCAATACGCCGGCAGCGGATGATGATCATATCAAACATCCACAAGCCGCAAGCGGTCTGCTAAACGTAACGGCCACCCGGGTATTGAGCGATCAGAAGATCGACGAGCAAGCCCGCTCACACTCCTGTGAATCCAACCAGTAACACTTACCGTACAGTCCGGTCTGTTCGTCTGATATGTCGCATATCTCGCCTAGGGGTGGTAAACGTCAGACCCCAGTAGCTCGATAAGTCATGCCGACTTGAGGTCCATAACATTCGTGAAACTACTGATAACTCTTACCAGTATATCACAGCAACCCTGGCCAGGGATTTCCTGTTATGGCCAGTCGTGCATTGCGCAACATCAACCCCCAATACCGGGAGAGACGAATCCCCTCCTATCGCTCATTGCCTCCATGTGAATCGGGACTGTACCCAAAAACCACCTGTTTGCACGACTCAGTAGAGCCGTGGTAGGGTGGAAATCAAAGCACAGTGGGAGACACACAAGACTCTATGACGATCTCGGGTCAACAGACTAAGCTGTACCAGTGTCACCAGAGAACTGCCATCTGACGTGAGGTATAATACCATCTGGGAGTTCTCGGCGAGTCCGTTCAGTGTACCCAGTCTCCACTGAGCACCCGCATACTATCTTCGATGTCAAACACCAATGGATATGGGATCATCCATCGCCCATCGCATGGGTCGAGAAGATATGCGCTAGTCTACTCTGGAATATCGATGCCCCGTCTCGATATTCCCACGACTAGGAACAATGAAGGATGTACTCATTGACTACCCAGGCCCCACTAGTATGATCTGCATCATAGTCCTGGAAGTCGAGTACACATCCTACGGGCTTTATCAACATGTAATCAGAGAGACAGAAAGTATACATGTTAAGATAAAGAGCAACCAGATAGCGTACTATCATGTCGAGCAAGAAAGTCCTACTTATATATGTCCCAGCATCCACTACAATATACATCCAATGTACAGTAATGGCCTCTAGGGCATACATATAACTAACAATCTCCCACTTGCACTAGGGCCATCTGTAGCAGTGGTCGCAGTATCTAATATTCAACCATCCCATATGAGTCTCTCTCTGGGAAAAGGCCTTCGTGAGTGGATCCGCCGTGTTGTCCTCTGAGTCTTCTATCCTAACCTCGATCACCCTGGAGATCAACTATCTCCATGATCAGGTGATGCTGTCTCAGAATTTGTCTGGGTCACTGATGGGACTAGGGTTCCAGGGCCGAAGCCACACTTCCATTATCATACAATGGCAGGAACCTAGTTCATCTTATGAACCAATATACACCCAAACTTCCTCTTTGGTAGTATCTTTAATAGCGATGTTACCAGCCTTTATCGTCTAGTTTGTCACGGTATCTAGCTTAGAAATCTTCCAACATACCGTCTCTTTACCGAGGGTAAAGACAATGCCTGCGACTGACATTCAGTCGTCCTTATCACTCTGGAACCCTTCCAGTGATTCTCCCCAGGATCGATTGATACCATCTCACTACAACTAGTGAGTATCCTAGCATCCAATTAAATCTATCTCATAGATCCAAAGCTTAGGATTTAGTAGGTATCACTTTGATCCTATATAGAAAATCATTGTGATAAGCGGAGATTGATCGAGCGTAGCATAGGAAACTCCTTCCCTAACAAGAGTATGTCATCCACGTACTCTACGAGGATCGTCACCATACTCCCTACTACCTTTTTGTTTATACAAGGTTCATCTACCATTTTGATGATGTCAACTTCTTTGACTAATCCATCAAAACAGATGTTCCAACTCCGCGATGCCTTCTTTATCCTATAAAGCATCTTGCACACGTTTCCGCTGCTCCCACTGTCTACGAGGCCCTCTGGCTGTGTTCTTATAGACGTTCTCTTCTAAATCATTATTTAGAAAAGTAGTCATGGCACCCAACCACCAGATATCGTAGTCATGGTATGCAGCCGTGGCAAGTAGGATCTGGATGGACTTAAACATAGTCCCTGGAAAATGTTTCATCATTATCCGTGCCTGGTTGATGACGAAAACCTTTAACAAGTCTAGCTTTGAAAGTCTCAACGTTTCCATCTACACCAAGTAATCTTCTCAAGATATACTTGCTCCTGATGGGGATTTAACCCTTCAGATATAGCAGCTAAAGTCCATACTTTGCTGGTGTATGTGGATTCCATCTCAGATCGCTAAGCATACAGCCATTCTTACAGAGTCCCTACTCTTGATGGCCTGCTCGAATCTAGTTGGGTCATCATCTCATGATGCAATCCTCGCTCCCACTGTCATCGAGAAACCGAGGTATCTCTCAGGTGGGTGAGGAACCCTACTAGATCGGCGGAGAGGCTGAGGTTCGTCGGAAACTATTGAATCCTTTGGTTCTGTCAAATCATTAGCAGTTTTGTACAGCTGGAACCTTTCCAGTTCTACAGAACTGATCTTGCCTCGATCTTGTCCGGATTTAGCTTTTGACATAGGCCGGACAATCCCAAATCTTAACTAACTTAAGATATGGGCTCTTCCCTTTTCATATCACATATGAAGTGGTAGGCAGTGATTTGATTCGAACCTAATTCAATAGGTATGCAGCTTCTCAAGCGCATAACACCCAAAAAGGAAATAGGTAACTCAGTAATACTCATCACAGAGCACACCATATCTAATATTGTGTGATTGCCCCGCCCTGATACACCGCTGTGCTGTGGTGTATTCAGAGGAGTAATACGGAGAGAGAATCTCATTCTCCTTTAGAATGGTCCAGGAACGCCATGCACAAGTATTCTCCTCCCTGATCTCATCATAGGACATAATACTTATACCCGAATTTTGGTTCTCTACTTCTAACTTATATTCTGTGAATACCTCAAAAGGTTCAGACTTATGTTTCAACAGGAACATATGACTGAATCTTGAGAGATTATCAGAGAATATAATGAAGTATAAAGAACCAGTCCTGGCATGTGTAGACAGGAGACCTTACATACATCATCATGTATCAGTCCCAAGAGTTTACTAACTCTTCCTCTGTTTCTAATAAACAGAGCTATGGTCATCTAATCTTTGTGACATGACTGGCAAGTTTCACAAGATGTAAATTCAAACTGATTTAAATATGCATCTAAATGTAACTTCAGCTAGTCGGGTCGCATTGATATGACCTAGTCTACAATACCTCAAGAAGAATTTGTTCATTTCTGAACTCTTCCTGTTGTGTGTGTTCAGTATACAAGGAACTGTAGTTCGATTTAGAACGTCAATGCTTTTAGATAACGTGCCTGAACCGATCAACTTTTGATATAGGAAATGTTCAAAACATTATCCAACAATACATAATTATATCATTTCTTTACTAATAAAGAGACTGATATGATTTTGTATATCAGGTTCGGTATCTAATAGCATTTGTTCAGAATCAATGTATTCGTAATACAGGGTGACAGTGACCAACAGACTTGGCTGCAACACTTGCCCCGTTTTCTGTCTCATGAAACTTATCACCCGTTCTCAGTTTTTCTACCTTTTTGTAGCCCTATGTAACAGATTACATATCTGGGATCCAGATCCGGTATCATATACCTAGGATGCATAGGATACTGAGAAATAGTTCTTTGTAATGAACACACCCGAAGGAGATGCATCATATGCACTTTCTTCGTTTGGGCGGCAAAGGAATTCTGGTATTCCCCTATTTCCTGCTCTGTCTTATAACAATTATAAGTTGGAGCGGGACCAACGTTCCCCAGCTCAGTATAACAAGCGGGTTCGGTAAATACATCCATATTATTATCTTGATTAAGGCGTGATATGGTCGCTACCAGGAGAGAGAGAGAAGAAAACACTCTGCGTGCGCTCTTGCAAGATTAGATTGGTTATATATATTTTATCTAATCAGGATGGCTCCCACTGTTTTTATCAAATCTTCCTTCAAACCCTAAAAGGAAAGACTAGCCGGGATTAATTACACTCTACAAGTTCGCCAATCTTTCAGCCAGGCCAGTGTCGGTACTTTGAGGGAGGTTCCCCGTGCTTTCGCACGGACCTAATTACAGTAAACCTCGTTTTCCCAGAGGCGTAACCCCGTTGACACCTTTCTAGACACCTACTTGATCGGCTAATTGTAAAGTGCAAAACTCTCCAAGGAGTAACAATTACTCGCAGTGGGTATCGGGATCCAACTATCACATAGAAGGTATGCAATATCATTGCAAGTTTCAACACTTGAAACTCCCGATAAAGGTTTTTACCCTTAGCACCTATGACCTTAACTATGGTCAACAAATCATAAGTACTAGTCAAGTTCTACCCATCATTTCGTGATTAATTAGACCCACCCACATGACCCTTAACTAAGGTCAACAAAGTCACGCGACTGTCCTAACTAATCGCATCATATGCGGTGTAGGAAGACATCACTTAGCTACCGTACACTGTGCCTTGACTATGGTCAACAAACACAGCACGAATACTAAGTACTCTACTTCCTAAAATGACGGAGGGTTGCGAATGGTTTTTGTGAAAACCTTTAACGCTTTGAACTTGATCTCGTTGCGGAATCAAATGGTTTTTAAATGGAATGTTTTTGAGGCTTTTCTAGTTTTGCTAAAAGGGTCACTCCCGGTGAAGGGATCGTCGGCCCTTTCCTCGTCGAATGAGGTGCGGGATATATCATATATATCACTATGCAAAGCGGAAACTATAGAAGCGATCAAATGACAAACCGAGGGTTGTAGCATCTGTCAGTTATTGCTAAAGGAGTCACTCCCGGTGAAGGGATCTCGGTCCTTTCCTCATCGAATAAGGTGCAGGATGTTCTATAATGAACACCGCGATGCAAAGCAAGAACTGTAGCTACCTGTTATATTTTGAAATTCGATTCCACAACATCAATTAGGTTTATTTTCTTTCATTAATCTCATTAATGAATATCCCATCAATTAAGTCCACCTAATCATCACAGATAAATATAACGTACGCTTATGCCATCCGCATTCGCCTCGATGTCCTGTCTGCACCGTTAGGTTAGGTAACTAACGGCAGATCGAGGCAGGGCTAGCGCGGGTGTAAAACATAAGCAACGTCTATATAATATATCATATATACTATATACTACATCTATCTGAACAGAGCACAGAACATCGCATGATCACATCATAGATAACGCAGCAGAAAGAATCATATGAAATATTGGATATACTAGGACGTCCGTGTTTTCAATACGAGCCAGTATAAAACACGGATTCCACGGTCGTGATGAATAGCCAATCCCACACCCCTAGACCCCTACGAGAGCGGCAAGCAACCCTACCAATTCTAGGGTTAGGAGACCCGGACTCGACTCCTCGAGTTGGTCTCCCACTGGACCTCAGAACCCGGTTACTTGTGCTCCCCTCCTTGGGTCTATCCTAATGCGGAAAAGTAAATAATATACATCAACGGTGACAACTTCCGCAACCTGGAAGTGCCCCAATAAAAGAATATTACATACAAGTTTTTACATGAATGAAAATGAAAAACACCCATCTCACATAAAAACCCCCGGCTATTCAAACACGACGATCCAATATAACATATCCAGCAACACATAACATCACATGTCATCAACGTAAGCAAACATGCGTATCCCAATTGTCGTTGACATATAGCAACGAAACCGGCGATATCACATATTACACTTACGGTCACAGAAAAGAAAGTGTAAAACTACAACAGTTGGAATCCGCAACCACCTCAGACATCGCATGCCTGATCAAATGAATTCTTTAGACATCGCATGCCTAACAATTATAAACCCCGCATTTTAGTCTCATTATCGAAAACACTTTTCAATATCAAGTCGGGCAATTCAACAGGATTCCCGACATTCTGATCGAATGCTCGTCGCAAACTTTAGTAGGCGGCCGCACCCCCGATGCCGTCGACGAAGTGCACCAAGGCGGAACACCGCTGCCGTGAGCACCCGGACGGATGCTTTCGGCGACGGGGTTCTCCTACAGTCACTTGGTCGGGGCTATGGAGTGAGGCTGTCTATTAAGTTTACCCGGCGAGTATCCGCGTACACTACGTGATTGCGACGGACTTTTGATCACATCAAAACTCTGTGGCAACCGATCAAGTGAGACTAAACTGCTATGTTTATAATATTCATTCCGTTATCTCATAACTATTTGCGAATTCCAATTATTGTATCACATTCCGGATAAATAGAAAATGCTAAACTTTTCGATCGAACAATCGAACACCCAAGTTTTCCCGATACAGCTCAACACATGAAATAAGTCTAACAACATTCAGTTCGTGCCTCAGTACCAACGGTCCAGCCGTAGAAGGATCAAGCCAACGCCTCACATGTGGCACGCCGTACTGCCCCAAACCCGAAGGTTCAAAGGGCAGTTCAAGACGGTCACATAATCGAGTTAAGGTTTGTTGTCTTCTAGAGGGTCCATCGCGTTACTTGCACTACTTAGAACGTCGTTAAACTACGGAAAAATCCAACAATTGGAAATTTCCCGGCAGGGGAAAAAGTGGGTATTTATATCCGGTCGAACTTTTTAACATATTCTAAGATTTATCCGGAAAAACACACCGACAAAATTAGACAATCCGATCGATACACTGAGTTCCCAATGCAACCCAGAAAATAAAACTCTGGAATAAATATTAAAATATTCCCAGGAAAACCAGCACTGCATACTAAGAATTACTGTGCAAATTTCATCAAATAAAGATACATTATGGCCGCGGATCCGCCGCATAAGCCATGCTTATGCGGCGGAAACGCGGCTCTTTGATGGATACAGGAGCTCGAATTTCACAGTAAGTCTTAGATCTTCCTGCTGATTTTTCTGAATATTTTTAATTCACAAAAAACCACGAATTTCAAAAAAGTCCAGAGAGCATGTTAAAATCGGGGTTTCGGGTCGATCGGACTTCTAACTCCGTCGGGACTTCGCCTAAGGCTCTAGCTAGGCTCTGATACCACTGTAGGGTTCCAGGGCACTCTAATGGAGTCTCACAAGTGATCAAACATGCAAATTTCTAAAAATTACGGTGCCGAGAAAACCTAGAACGGATCGTTAACTAGATATTTAGGCAAAGCAAGCAAGTAAACGGAAATATAGAAATAGGGAAGGGGCTACAACCTTTGTAGATCCGGTCCACCACTTCGTGAGCTCCACATGATCTCCCTCCGCTGTCCAAATCGAACTCACGACTCTAGCATTGGCATCATCGAAGAATGGGCGGGCTTGATCGTCGGTTCGATGCCGAAGATGATCTACGTCGAGGCATCACAAGAACAAGCTCCAACTTCACCAAGCTTTGAAAACTTGTGAAGTAAACACCCTATACAACTTGGCAAGAGGTAGAGGATGAAGAAATAGGAAGTGGGTAGACTTTAGAATTGGATTTCTCACTCAATTTCACTAGTTGCCATTAATGGCCACTAGCTTTCTTCATGTTGAAGAAGATGAAGAAGAAGAAGAAGATATGATAAGTTAATTAAAAATGAGATAATTAAATCAATACTTATCATGACTTCAACTATAGTTAAGTGTAGAGAATTAACTTGGGTTAGTTAAATGGTTAGGGTTAAGTATAAGACAAGAATGGAGACAAAGTCAAAACTTCAAGAAAGTTCAACTAAAAACAAAACAAGCAACCATTCATTTATCCTTTTCATTTTCCAAAATGAATAAATGAATAAGATAAATGAATAAGTAATTAAGTAAACAAAACCCTAATCATTAACTTAACCATAGTTTAATTCTTTACACTTAACCAAATAAGCATGTATCATCAAACATGATACAATCATGTGCACAAAAGTATATCACATATACAACTTGCACAATTCAAGTGAGAAAATCCATTCAAAGTGAACCAATACTAGTTAATGCAAAGTAATATATCAAATACATAATTATACATTAAATCATTAAATCAACACTTGATTTAACAATCCGGTCATATCGTATATAACCGACTAGTATCCAATGTATCGGCTTATCGAATAAATCCTTGATTCGATAACTAGGTTATATCACATACAACCATTCGACACATTCATCGCGAGAATGAAATACGGTATCACATACACGCATAATTCTCGGTCCCGCACATATCTCATATGCGCTCCTATTTCGTTTCGCTTGAGCCAGGAAACCTCTGTGTAGGACTCTAAAGACTCGTCAATACGCCGGCAGCGGATGATGATCATATCAAACATCCACAAGCCGTAAGCGGTCTGCTAAACGTAACGGCCACCCGGGTATTGAGCGATCAGAAGATCGACGAGCAAGCCCGCTCACACTCCTGTGAATCCAACCAGTAACACTTACCGTACAGTCCGGTCTGTTCGTCTGATATGTCGCATATCTCGCCTAGGGGTGGTAAACGTTAGACCCCAGTAGCTCGATAAGTCATGCCGACTTGAGGTCCATAACATTCGTGAAACTACTGATAACTCTTACCAGTATATCACAGCAACCCTGGCCAGGGATTTCCTGTTATGGCCAGTCGTGCATTGCGCAACATCAACCCCCAATACCGGGAGAGACGAATCCCCTCCTATCGCTCATTGCCTCCATGTGAATCGGGACTGTACCCAAAAACCACCTGTTTGCACGACTCAGTAGAGCCGTGGTAGGGTGGAAATCAAAGCACAGTGGGAGACACACAAGACTCTATGACGATCTCGGGTCAACAGACTAAGCTGTACCAGTGTCACCAGAGAACTGCCATCTGACGTGAGGTATAATACCATCTGGGAGTTCTCGGCGAGTCCGTTCAGTGTACCCAGTCTCCACTGAGCACGCGCATACCATCTTCGATGTCAAACACCAATGGATATGGGATCATCCATCGCCCATCGCATGGGTCGAGAAGATATGCGCTAGTCTACTCTGGAATATCGATGCCCCGTCTCGATATTCCCATGACTAGGAACAATGAAGGATGTACTCATTGACTATCCAGGACCCACTAGTATGATCTGCATCATAGTCCTGGAAGTCGAGTACACATCCTAAGGGCTTTATCAACATGTAATCAGAGAGACAGAAAGTATACATGTTAAGATAAAGAGCAACCAGATAGCGTGCTATCATGTCGAGCAAGAAAGTCCTACCTATATATGTCCCAGCATCCACTACAATATACATCCAATGTACAGTAATGGCCTCTAGGGCATACATATAACTAACAGAAGACGTTGTGAAGAATCTTTTTAAATGGATTCGGGTACCATTCTGATCGCCTCTTTCACGATCTTAAGTATAGATTGCGGACTTTCGTTTTCTAATATAGTGAGTTGTTACCTGTTATATGTAAATACAGTGTGTGGTACTTCTTTGAGTCCTTCGGATGGTGGTAAACGTCATGCATCTGAATCGGCATCCCTATCCATATCTTTATGCGCAGGGGCATCCAAATCCGAATCTGTAGAATCAATTGGAGAATCCCCAGGGCTATTTACAACTAGACCCGAATTGGCTAAAGAAAGTCCTCGGGATGCAATTATCAGAATATACGGGATTTGCTCTGTACAAGCGTATATCAGATCAAATCTTACTAAAGGAATCTAGGATAGGACGGTTATATTCAGGCAGCGCGAAAGCCGTTGCGCGGTAGCGCATCCGTCTGCATCCGTCCTAATCCGTTTTCTTGCCAATTGAATCAATGTTATTAGCTGTCAATTCGAACTTTTTGGTCTTTTCTGAAAGGTTCCTAGGCACTCTAGTAAGGTCTCACAAGGCATCGAACATGCCAATTTAAAATTTTAGTGCCGAGAAACCCTAGACTACGGATCTTAAACTAGATGTTTAGGCGAAACGGAAAACTAGTTAACTATTTAACTAAAGTTGAGATGCTACAACCTTTGTAGATCCGGATTTCCGCCTCCTTAGCTCCACGTGGTCATGCCCTCGCTGTCCATCATGAATCCTCGACTCGATCATCGGCTTCATCGGGAAAGCAAGCGGAATAGGTCGTCGGCTTTGTGTCAAAGACGATCTACGTCGAGGTTGCACAAACTCAAGCTCCGACTTCACAAACTTGTGAAACTTGTGAAGTAAACACCCAAAACAACTTGGCAAGAGGTAGAGGGTGAAGAAATAGGAGGTAGGTTCACTTTAGAATTGGATTTATCTCACTTTAACTCAAGTTGCCATTTTTGTAGCAAGCTTGAAGAAGAAGAAGAAGATGAGCTCAAGAAGAGAATATGATAAGTCTTGTGATAAAAATAAATTTAAATCAAATACTTATCATAACTTGAACTAGGGTTAAGTGTAGAGAATTAACCATGGTCACTTGGATGGGTTAGGGTTAAGCATGAAGATAAGGATGGTTGCTAAAGTCAAAGCTTCATGAAGCTTCAACAAATGACAAACAAAGCCACCATTCTCATCTTATTCTTTTCCAAATAAATAAATAAACAAATAAATAAATAAATGAATATGCAAAACCCTAATTATCAAATTAACCATGGATTAATTCTATACACTTAACATAATGATCAAGTATCATCAAACATGATACAAAAAAGTGCACGAAAGCATATCACATATACAATGTGCATCAAGTGAGAAAAATCCGTTTAAAGTGAACCAATACTAGTTAATGTAAAGTAATATATCAAATATATAATTATACATTAAATCATTAAATCAACACTTGATTCAATGATCCGGTCATGTCGCACATAACCGACTAGTATTCAATGCATCGATTTATCGAATCAATGATTCGATAACTAGGTCATATCGAATATAACCATTCGAAACATATATCGCGAGAATGAAATGCGGTATCACATACACGCATTATTCTCGGTCCTGCACATATCTCATATGCGCTCCTATTTCGTTTCGCTTGAGCCAGGAAACCTCTGTGTAGGACTCTAAAGACTCGTCAATACGCCGGTAGCAGATGATGATCATATCAAGCACCCACAAGCCGCAAGCGGTCTGCTAAACGTAACGGCCACCCGGGTATTGAGCGATCAGAAGATCGACGAGCTAGCCCGCTCACACTCCTGCGAATCCGACCAGTAACACTTACCATACAGTCCAGTCTCTTCGTCAGATACGTCGCATATCAAGTCTAGGGGTGGTAAACGTCAGACCCCAATAACCCGATAAGTCGTGCTGATGTGAGGCTCATAACGGGTCGAGAAACTAATGGTAACACTTACCAGCAAATCTCTAATCAGCCCTGGCCAGGGACTTCCCTGTTACGGCCAATCGAGCATTGCGCAACATCAACCCCCAATACCGGGAGAGACGGAACCCCTCCTATCGCTCATTGCCTCCATGTGACTCGGGACTGTATCCAAAGACCACCGTTTTGCACGCCCTCATGGACGTGGTAAGGTGGAGATCAAAGCACAGTGGGAATCACACAAGACTCCATGACGATCTCGGGTCTACAGACTAACCTGTACAAGTGTCACCTGAGAACTGCCATCTGACGTGAGGTATAATACCATCTGGGAGTTCTCGGCGAGTCCGTCCAGTGTACCCAGTCTCCACTGAGCACCCGTATACCATCTCTGATGTCAAACACCAATGGATATGGGATCATCCATCGCCCATCACATGGGTCAAGAAGCGTATACGCTAGTCTACTCTGGTATATCGATGCCCCGTCTCGATACACCCACGACTAGGGACCTTGAAGGATGTACTTATGGACTACCATGTCCCCACTAGTATGATCTGCATCATAGTCCAGGTAGTCAAGTACAAATCCTAAGGGCTTTACCAACATGTAACTATAAGACAGTATAAAGAGACTAGTATACATGTTAAGATAAATAGCAACCAGATAGCATACTATCATGTCGAGCAAGAAAGTCATCTCTATATATGTCCAAGCATCCAATATAATATACATAATCTGTACAATACTGGCCTCTAGGGCATACATACAACTAACAATCTCCCACTTGCACTAGGGCCAGCTGGTGTAGTATCTCATACCGAGCATCCCGAAGAGTCTCTCAAACTGTATCTGGGGAATGGCCTTCGTGAGTGGATCCGCCGTGTTGTTCTTCGTGTCAACCCTCCTGACCTCGATCTCCCGGCGATCAACTATCTCCCGGATCAGGTGATACCGCCTCAGAATATGCCTGGACCGCTGATGGGACCTGGGTTCCTTGGCCAAAGCCACCGCTCCATTGTTATCGCAATACAAAGGTATTGGATGCTCAATGGATGGAACCACTCCAAGTTCAGAAATGAACTTCTTGATCCAGACAGCTTCTTTAGCAGCATCGTTGGCAGCGATGTATTCAGCCTCCATCGTCGAGTCTGCCACGGTTTCCTGCTTGGAACTCTTCCAGCTAACCGCCCCTCCGTAAAGGGTAAAGACAAAGCCCGACTGCGACTTAGAGTCGTCCTTATCACTCTGGAAGCTCGAATCGGTAAAGGACTCCACTTGGAGTTCTCCGTTACCATACACCAAGAACATATCTCTAGTCCTTCGCAAGTACTTGAGAATGCTCTTCACAGCTGTCCAGTGACTCTCTCCAGGATCAGCTTGATACCTGCTCACTACACTTAGTGAGTATGCCACATCGGGTCTGGTACATAGCATCGCATACATGATAGAGCCTACTGCCGAAGCATAGGGTATCCCTTGCATGCGAGCTCTCTCCAAATCAGTCTTGGGAGACATCTCTTTGGAGAGAGTGACTCCAGAGATCGTGGGTAAGTTCCCACGCTTGGACTCTTCCATACTAAACCTCTTTAGTATGGTGTCAATGTACCTGGATTGGGACAATCCCAAAATCCTTTTGGATCTATCTCTATAGATCCTAATTCCCAATATGCAGGAGGCATCACCAAGATCTTTCATTGAGAATCTTTGTGATAAGAAGAGCTTGACCGATTGCAGCATAGGAATATCATTTCCTATCAAGAGTATGTCGTCTACGTACAATACGAGGAAGACAACCTTACTCTCTGCCACCTTCTTGTAGATACAAGGTTCATCTGGGTTTTTGACGAAATCAAACTCTTTGATAACGACGTCAAAGCAGATGTTCCAACTCCACGATGCTTGCTTTAATCCATAAATGGATTTAAGCAGCTTGCACACCTTCCCGCTGCTCCCACTTTCTACGAAGCCCTCTGGCTGAGTCATGTACACGCACTCTTCTAAATCACCATTTAGAAAGGCGGTCTTAACATCCATTTGCCAGATTTCGTAGTCATGAAAGGCAGCAATGGCAAGCATGATTCGGATGGATTTAAGCATAGCCACTGGAGAAAAGGTTTCGTCATAGTCCACACCTGGTCTTTGACGAAAACCCTTTGCTACAAGTCTAGCTTTGAAAGTCTCCACTTTCCCATCTACACCAAGTTTCTTCTTGAAGATCCACTTGCTCCCAATGGGTTTTACCCCTTCAGGAGCAACTTCCAAAGTCCATACTTTGTTGGTGTACATGGATTCCATCTCGGACCGCATAGCATCCAGCCATTTCACTGAGTCCCTACTCGTGATGGCCTGCTCGAAGCTAGTTGGGTCATCATCCTCCATGATGCAATCCTCGCTCCCACCGTCCATGAGAAAACCGTAGTATCTCTCAGGTTGGCGAGGAACCCTACTAGATCGGCGGAGTGGCTGGGGTTCATCGGGAACTATGGAATCCTCTGGTTCCACCAGATCTTCTGTTGTAGCTTCTGCAGCTGGAACCTCTTCCAGTTCTACCTTATGACCACTAATTTCTTTTTCAAGAAATTCCTTTTCTAAAAAGGTGGCATGCCGAGAAACAAACACTCTTTGTTCCTCAGGGTGGTAGAAGATATACCCTTGAGAATTCTTGGGATATCCTGCAAATTTGCATAGAACAGACCGTGCCTCGAGTTTGTCCGGATTTTGTCGTTTGACATAGGCTGGACAACCCCATATCTTAACATAGTTAAGACATGGTCTCTTCCCTTTCCATATCTCATATGGAGTGGTAGGCACAGATTTGGTGGGGACCATATTCAATAGATGTATGGCTGTCTCAAGCGCATACCCCCAGAAGAAAATAGGTAACTCAGCTGTGCTCATCATCATAGAGCGCACCATATCTAATAGGGTGAGGTTCCTCCGTTCTGATACACCGTTGTGCTGTGGTGTATATGGAGGAGTCAGCTGAGAGAGAATCCCATTCTCTTTTAGGAATTCCAGGAATTCATTGCTCAAGTATTCACCTCCTCGATCAGATCGAAGGATTTTAATACTTTTTCCGGTTTGGTTTTCGACTTCTTGTTTATATTCTCTAAATTTCTCAAAAGCTTCAGACTTGTGTCTTATTAAGTACACATGTCCGTATCTTGAGAGATCGTCAGTGAATGTAATGAAGTACGAAGAACCATCCCTGGCATGTGTAGACATGGGACCACATACATCACTATGTATCAGTCCTAAGAGTTCGGTAACTCTTTCTCCGTGTCCCGTAAACGGAGTCTTGGTCATCTTGCCTTTGAGACATGACTGGCAAGTGTCATAAGATGAAAATTCGAAAGGTTTCAAATATCCATCTTTATGCAACTTAGCCAGTCGTGTCACATTGATGTGACCCAGTCTACAATGCCACAAGAAGGATTCGTTGAGTTCAGAACTCTTCCTCTTGTGTGTATTTGTTATGCTCAGAACTGTTGATTGATTTAGAACATAAATGCCATTGCACAACGTGCCTGATCCAACCAACTTTTGGTTATGGAAAATGTTCATAAAATTGTCCTGTAATACAAAATTATATCCCTCTTTACTTAATAAAGAAACCGATATAATGTTGCATATCAGGTTCGGCATGTAATAGCATTCGTTCAGAACCAATGTATTACCAGTTGGTAATACAAGGTGATATTCCCCGACAGTCTTGGCTGCAACAATTGCACCATTTCCCACTCTTATGTCTTTATCACCTTCTCCAAGTTCTCTACCTTTCCTTAGCCCATGTAACTGATTACATATATGGGATCCCGACCCGGTATCCAATACCCAGGACGTAGAGGAAATGGAGAAACAGTTCTCAGTAACGAACACACCCGAAGAAAATGCATCAACATGTACTTTCTTCAATCGGGTGGCATGGGAATCCTGGTATTCCCCTATATCCTGTTCATTCCTATAACTCTTATAAGAAAGAACGGAACCAACGTTCCCCAGCACAGTATAACATGCGGGTTCGGTCAATACATCCATATTATTATCTTTATTAAGGCATGAAATGGTCGCTACCTGGAGAGAGAGAGAAGAAAACACTTTAGCGTATGCTCGTGCAAGATCAGATTGGTTATTATCTTATCTAATCAGGATGGCTCCCACTGCTTTTTATCAAATCTTCCTCCAAACCCTAAAAGGAAAGACTAGCCGGGATTAATTACACACTACAGGTTCGCCAATCTTTCAGCCAGGCCAGTGTCGGTACTTTGAGAGAGGTCCCCCGTGCTTTCGCACGAACCTAATTACTGTAAACCTCGTTTTCCCAGAGGCATAACCCCGTTGACACCTTTCTAGACACCTACTTGATCGGCTAATTGCACTGTGTAAAACTCTCCCAGGAGTAACTCTTACTCGCAGCAGGTATCGGGATCCAACTATCTCATAGAAGGTATGCAATCTCATTGCAAATTTCAACACTTGAAATTCCCGATAATCTTTTGCCCCTAGCGTGCTATGACCTTGACGAAAGCCAACAAACCACAGCCCTCTAGTCAAGTTCAACCCGTACATTTCTTGACTGAATTAAACCCACCCGCACGACCCTTGACGAAAGCCAACAAAGCCGTACAACTACCCTAATCCAGTCGCATCATATGCAGCAGATAAACAGCACATAGCTACCGCACACTACACCTTGACGAAAGCCAACAAATGTAGCACGAATACTATATGTAATTTATCTGAAATGACGGAGGGCTACGCAGGTTTTTCATAAAAACCATGAGCGTAATGAACTTGATATCGTTGTAGAATCAAATAAAGTTTTGAAATGGAGTGATTTTGAGGCTTTTCTAGTTTTGCTAAAGGAGTCATTCCCGGTGAAGGGATCTCGGTCCTTTCCTCGTCGAATGAGGTGCGGGATATATCATATATATCGCTGTGCAAAGCAAAAACGCAAAAGCAGTCAAAAGCAAACCGAGTGTGTAGCATCTGCCAGTTATTGCTAAAGGAGTCACTCCCGGTGAAGGGATCTCGGTCCTTTCCTCGTCGAATGAGGTGCGGGGTATATCATATATACCGCTATGCAAAGCAAGAACTGTAGCTACCTGTTTTATTTAAAATCTGATTCTACAACATCTTAGGTTTCTTATCTTTCATTAATCACATTAATGAAGTCCCATCATTTAAATACCTAAACATCACAGATAGATATGACGTACACTTATGCCATCCGCATTCGCCTCGATGTCCCCTCGTGCACCGTTAGGTTAGGTAACTAACGACAGAGCAGGGCAGGGCTAGCTCAGGTGTAAAACATAAGTAACGTCTATATAATATATCATATATACTATATACTATATCCATCACAGAATCTCAACACAGATATCGCAGCAGAATAAACATATGAAATATTGGATATACTAGGACGTCCGTGTTTTCAATACGAGCCAGTATAAAACACGGATTCCACGGTCGTGATGAATAGCCAATCCCACACCCCTAGACCCCTACGAGAGCGGCAAGCAACCCTGCCAATTCTAGGGTTAGGAGACCCGGACTCGACTCCTCGAGTTGGTCTCCCACTGGACCCCAGAACCCGGTTACTTGTGCTCCCCTCCTTGGGTCTATCCTAATGCGGAAAAGTAAATAATATACAAAGGGTAACAACTTCCGCTACCTGGAAGCGTCCCAAATGAAAGAATATTACATACAAGTTTTTATACATGAATGAAAATGAAAAACACTCATCTCACATAAAAACCCCCGGCTATTCAAACACGACGATCCAATATAACATATCCAGCAACACATAACATCACATGTCATCAACGTAAGTAAGTATGCATACCCCAATTGTCGTTGACGTATAGCAACGAAACCGGCGATATGAACATACTACACTTACGGTCACAGAAAAGAAAGTGTAAAACTACAACAATTGGAATCCGCAACGGCTTTAGACATCACATGCCTAATCAAATATAAATCCCGCATTTTAGTCTCATTATCGAAAACTCTTTTCAATATCATATGGGACTAAATTGCTAGATTTATAACATTCATTCAGTTATCTCATAACTACTTGTGAATTCCAATTATTGTATCACATTCCAGATAAACAGAAAATGTTAAACTTTCCGATCGAACAATCGAACACCCAAGTTTTCCCGACACCGATCAACACATGAAATAGTTTCAAAGACATTCACTTCATGCCTCAGTACCAACGGTCCAGCCGTAGAAGGGTCAAGCCAACACCTCACATGTGGCACGCCGTACTGCCCCAAACCCGAAGGTTCAAAGGGCAGTTCAAGACGGTCACATAATCGAGTTAAGGTTTGTGTCTTCTAGAGGGACCATCGCGTTACTTGCACTACTTCGAACGTCTTTTAACCACAGAAAAATCCAACACTTGGAATTTTTCCGGCAGGGGAAAAGTTGGGTATTTACATCCGGTCGAACTCTTTAACATATTCTACAGTTATCTGGAAAGCCACACAGACAAAATTTGATAATCCGATCGAGTCCATGAAATCCCAAAACAACCCAGAAAAAATCAACTCTGGAAAAAATATTAAAAATTTCCAGAAGACTCAGAACTAAATGAAATGAATTACTGTGTAAACCACTTTTACTAAATCCGTACAGTGGCCGCGGAACCGCCGCTCATCATGTGGTGGGAGCCGCGGTTCCGTGCCTAAATAGTTGACTTAGTCAAACGTGCTTCACAGTAACTTATTAAATTCCCTGCTGAATTTTTTGGTAATTTTTAATCTTGAAAAATCCACGATTTTATAAAAAGTACAGAGAGCATGTTTGTAATGGGTTTTCGGGTTCGTTCGGACTTCAAACTCCGTCTGGACTTCGCCTAAGGCTCTAACCTGGCTCTGATACCATTGAAAGGTTCCTAGGCACTCTAGTAAGGTCTCACAAGGCATCGAACATGCCAATTTAAAATTTTAGTGCCGAGAAACCCTAGACTACGGATCTTAAACTAGATGTTTAGGCGAAACGGAAAACTAGTTAACTATTTAACTAAAGTTGAGATGCTACAACCTTTGTAGATCCGGATTTCCGCCTCCTTAGCTCCACGTGGTCATGCCCTCGCTGTCCATCATGAATCCTTGACTCGATCATCGGCTTCATCGGGAAAGCAAGCGGAATAGGTCGTCGGTTTTTTGTCAAAGACGATCTACGTCGAGGTTGCACAAACTCAAGCTCCGACTTCACAAACTTGTGAAACTTGTGAAGTAAACACCCAAAACAACTTGGCAAGAGGTAGAGGGTGAAGAAATAGGAGGTGGGTTCACTTTAGAATTGGATTTATCTCACTTTAACTCAAGTTGCCATTTTTGTAGCAAGCTTGAAGAAGAAGAAGAAGATGAGCTCAAGAAGAGAATATGATAAGTCTTGTGATAAAAATAAATTTAAATCAAATACTTATCATAACTTGAACTAGGGTTAAGTGTAAAGAATTAACCATGGTCACTTGGATGGGTTAGGGTTAAGCATGAAGATAAGGATGGTTGCTAAAGTCAAAGCTTCATGAAGCTTCAACAAATGACAAAGAAAGCCACCATTCTCATCTTATTCTTTTCCAAATAAATAAATAAACAAATAAATAAATAAATGAATATGCAAAACCCTAATTATCAAATTAACCATGGATTAATTCTATACACTTAACATAATGATCAAGTATCATCAAACATGATACAAAAAAGTGCACGAAAGCATATCACATATACAATGTGCATCAAGTGAGAAAAATCCGTTTAAAGTGAACCAATACTAATTAATGTAAAGTAATATATCAAATATATAATTATACATTAAATCATTAAATCAACACTTGATTCAATGATCCGGTCATGTCGCACATAACCGACTAGTATTCAATGCATCGATTTATCGAATCAATGATTCGATAACTAGGTCATATCGAATATAACCATTCGAAACATATATCGCGAGAATGAAATGCAGTATCACATACACGCATTATTCTCGGTCCTGCACATATCTCATATGCGCTCCTATTTTGTTTCGCTTGAGCCAGGAAACCTCTGTGTAGGACTCTAAAGACTCGTCAATACGCCGGTAGCAGATGATGATCATATCAAGCACCCACAAGCCGCAAGCGGTCTGCTAAACGTAACGGCCACCCGGGTATTGAGCGATCAGAAGATCGACGAGCTAGCCCGCTCACACTCCTGCGAATCCGACCAGTAACACTTACCATACAGTCCAGTCTCTTCGTCAGATACGTCGCATATCAAGTCTAGGGGTGGTAAACGTCAGACCCCAATAACCCGATAAGTCGTGCTGATGTGAGGCTCATAACGGGTCGAGAAACTACTGGTAACACTTACCAGCAAATCTCTAATCAGCCCTGGCCAGGGACTTCCCTGTTACGGCCAATCGAGCACTGCGCAACATCAACCCCCAATACCGGGAGAGACGAAACCCCTCCTATCGCTCATTGCCTCCATGTGACTCGGGACTGTACCCAAAGACCACCGTTTTGCACGCCCTCATGGACGTGGTAAGGTGGAGATCAAAGCACAGTGGGAATCATACAAGACTCCATGACGATCTCGGGTCTACAGACTAACCTGTACAAGTGTCACCTGAGAACTGCCATCTGACGTGAGGTATAATACCATCTGGGAGTTCTCGGCGAGTCCGTCCAGTGTACCCAGTCTCCACTGAGCACCCGTATACCATCTCTGATGTCAAACACCAATGGATATGGGATCATCCATCGCCCATCACATGGGTCAAGAAGCGTATACGCTAGTTTACTCTGGTATATCGATGCCCCGTCTCGATACACCCACGACTAGGGACCTTGAAGGATGTACTTATGGACTACCATGTCCCCACTAGTATGATCTGCATCATAGTCCAGGTAGTCAAGTACAAATCCTAAGGGCTTTACCAACATGTAACTATAAGACAGTATAAAGAGACTAGTGTACATGTTAAGATAAATAGCAACCAGATAGCATACTATCATGTCGAGCAAGAAAGTCATCTCTATATATGTCCAAGCATCCAATATAATATACATAATCTGTACAATACTGGCCTCTAGGGCATACATACAACTAACATTTTCCATTTCTTTGGATGATATTTTCGGAATCTACAAAAACATTAAAGGAGAGGGTTAATAATAAAATCTTCTCAAAGATCACAAGGTGCTGAAGTGGCTGTGCCAGATGCAACAAAAGATTAGTCCTTTTTCCTTCTCGCGAACCACGGGAGCGCCCAGCGCCCAGAAGAGCAAAGCTCATTTTCCTTCCAGGGTAAAGCGGCTGCTCCTATTCCGACCTGCTATCGGGTATGCACTTCGAAATGAAGCAGTTGATGCCCTGATCCTGGGAATAAGAGCACTTTCTCTTCCAGGGATTCACTCATCCCCTCTCAGTGGCAAGAGTTAGTAGATAGCAGAAGTTCTTTCATTCCTCATTCCTGGGATATTAGTGAAGCTCGAGAATTAATGTGTATTCGAATCATAGGAGCTGGTAATCACCGATATGCCAGGAAATCTGTGTAAAATCCCCGTCCGGTGAGCCCGGCCGGTGAGCCCGAACAGTGAGTGGTTGCCCAGTCGGCAAGCACGAACGTCTCCTGTTGCTTGTCCCGCTCAACTCTTCGAGAGCCGGACAAGAAAGGAGTGGTGGTTGGTTCCGATTCGACGAAACTTTAGCTGCGAGCTTCCTTACATCAGGGATCTCCCCAGCGGCGTTTTCAGAGGCCAACTAAAGAGAAATGCAAGTTGGGTTGCTGTTCACTGCATGTTCATTGCTGGCATGAATGAAATTCTTTTACGGACTTCCTCGTGTATTTCCTGTATATGCTTTGCAAAGTCCTGTCCATTTTGGCTAATTCTCACCTGTGATAGTTGGTCACATTGATTCGATGATCGGTAGACGCCAAATTTCCTTCGATAGGAACTATTTGCCAACTCCATGCAACTTCACCATATGTTCGGACACAGTTATTTTAGTAACTCCATGCAACTGGGAATGATTTCACTCCTTTTGCGCGAAAGAGAATCTTGTCCCATAGAATCTGCTGATAGAGTTTCGGAAGTCTAACAGGAATTTCTGGGGCGCAAAACGAGGGGTCCGAATTTTTGTCGCCGTTTGGCACCTCGATGTCGACTCATCACATCCTGGGGTTGAAGAAGGTCCCAAGGGTTCGGTTGTTCGCCGATGATAGATCACCACCATACTCCCTACTACCTTTTCGTTTATACAAGGTTCATCTACCATTTTGATGAAGTCAAACTATTTGACTACTACATCAAAACAGATGTTCCAACTCCGCGATGTCTGCTTTATCCTGCAAAGCAACTTGCACACGTTTCCGCTGCTCCCACTGTTTATGAAGCCCTCTGGCTGTGTACTTATAGACGTTCTCTTCTAAATCATTATTTAGAAAAGCAGTCATGGCACCCAACCACCAGATATCGTAGTCATGGTATGTAGCAATAGCAAGTAGGATCAGGATAGACTTAAGCATAGCCACTGGAAAAGGTTTCATCATTATCCACGCCTGGTTGATGACGAAAACCTTTAACAAGTCTATCTTTGAAAGTATCAACTTTTCCATCTACACCAAGTAATCTTCTCAAGATATACTTGCTCCTGATGGGGATTTAACACTCAGATATAGCAACCAAAGTCCATACTTTGTTGGTGTATAAGGATTCCATCTCAGATCGCTAAGACTCCAGCCATTCTTACAGAGTCCCACTCCTGATGGCCAGTCGAAACTAGCTGGGTCATCATCTCATGATGCAATCCTCGCACCCACTGTCATAGAGAAACCGAAGTATCTCTCAGGTGGGTGAGGAACCCTACTAGATCGGCGGAGAGGCTGAGGTTCGTTGGAATTTACTGAATCCTTTGGTTGTACCAAATCATCTGCTGTAGTTTGTATAGCTGAAACCTTTCCAGTTCTACATAACAGACCTTGCCTCGAGCTTGTCCGGATTTTTGCTTTTAGACATAGCCCGGACAACCCCAAATCTTAACCATCTTAAGATATGGGCTCTTCCCTTTCCATATCACATATGAAGTGGGAGGCAACTGATTTGATTCGAACCCTAATTCAATAGGTATGCAGCTTCTCAAGTTCACAACCCCTAAAAGGAAACAGGTAACTCAGCAGTACTCATCATAGAGCGCACCATATCATATAGGGTGTGATTGCTCCACCCCGATACACCGACGTGCTGTGGTGTATACGGAGGATTAATGCTGAGAGAGAATCTCATTCTCCTTTAGAATAATCCAGGATTTCCATGCTCAAGTATTCTCCTCCCTGATCACATCAAAGGACATAATACTTATACCCGTATTTTGGTTCTCTACTTCTAATTTATATTCTGTGAATATCTCAAAAGTTTCGGACTTGTGTTTCAACATGAACATATGACTGAATCTTGAGAGATCATCAGAGAATGTAATGAAGTACAAAGAGTCGGTCCTGGCATGTGTAGACAGGGGACCTTACATACATCATCATGTATCAGTCCCAAAAGTTCACTAACTCTTTCTCTGTTTCCAATAAACAGAGCTGTGGTCATCTTATCTTTGTGACATGACCGGCAAATTTCACAAGATGTAAATTCAAACTAATTTAAATATGCATCTATATGTAACTTCAGCTAGCCGGGTCGTATTGATATGACCTAGTCTACAATGCCTCAACAAGAAGTCGTTCATTTCTGAACTCTTCCTCTAGTGTGTGTTCTGTATACTAAGAACTGTAGTTTGATTTAGAACGTCAATGCTTTTAGATAACGTACCTGAACCGATCAACTTTTGATATAGGAAATGTTCAAAACATTATCCAACAATACAAAATTATATCCTTTCTTTACTAATAAAGAGACTGATATGATTTTGTACATCAGGTTCGGTATCTAATAACATTTGTTCAGAATCAATGTATTCTGGTAATACAGGGTGACAGTGACCAACAGACTTGGCTGCAACACTTGCACCGTTTTCTGTCTCATGAAACTTATTACCCGTCCTCAGTTCTCTACCTATCTGTAGCCCATGTAACATATTACATATGCGGGATCCTGATCCGGTATCTCATACCGAGGACGTAAAGGATACTGAGAAATAGTTCTATGTAATGAACACACCCGAAGGAGATGCATCATATGCACTTTCTTCGTTTGGGCGGCATGGGAATCCTGGTATTCCCCTATTTCCTGCTCGGTCTTATAACAATTATAAGTTGGAGCGGGACCAACGTTCCCCAGCTCAGTATAACAAGCGGGTTCGGTCAATACATCCATATTATTATCTTGATTAATACGTGATATGGTCGCTACCTGAAGAGAGAGAGGAGAAAACACTCAGTGTATGCTCTTGCATGATCAGATTGGTTATTAATTTATCTAATCAGGATGGCTCCCACTGTTTTTATCAAATCTTCCTTCAAACCCTAAAAGGAAAGACTAGCCGGGATTAATTATACGTTGCAAGTTCGCCAATCTTTCAGCCAGGCCAGTGTCAGTACTTTGAGGGAGGTCCCCCGTGCTTTCGCACGAACCTAATTAATGTAAACCTCATTTTCCCAGAGGCGTAACCCCATTGACACCTTTCTAGACACCTACTTGATCGGCTAATTGTAATGTGTAAAATTCTCCCAGGAGTAACTCTTACTCGCAGCGGGTATCGGGATCCAACTATCTCATAAAACGTATGCAATCTCATTGCAAATTTCAACACTTGAAATTCCCGATAATATTTTGCCCCAAACGATCTATGACCTTGACAATGTCAACAAACCATAGACCGTAAGTCAAGTTCAACCCGTCATTTCTTGATTGAATTAAACCCACCCGCACGACCCTTGACAAGGTCAACAAGGCCGTACGACTACCCTAACCCAATCTGCATCATATGCATAAGCAGATAAATACTGGTCAGCTACTGCACACTGCGCCTTGACAAGGTCAACAAACGTAGCATGAATACTAAGCAGGACTTATCTGAAATGACGGAGGGCTACGACAGGTTTTTCTGAAAACCTATTGCGTAATGAACTTGATATCGTTGTAGAATCAAATGATTTTAAAATGGAGTGCTTCTGAGGCTTTTCTAGTTTTGCTAAAGGGGTCACTCCCGGTGAAGGGATCGTCGGCCCTTTCCTCATCGAATAAGGTGCAGGATATATCATATATATCACTATGCAAAGCAAAAACTCCAAAAGCAATCAAAATACAAACCGAGGGGTGTAGCATCTGCCAGTCATTGCTAAAGGGGTCACTCCCAGTGAAGGGATCTCGGCCCTTTCCTTATCGAATAAGGTGCAGGATGTTCTACTAGGAACACCGCGATGCAAAGCAAGAACTGTAGCTACCTGTTTTTGAAAATTCGATTCCACAACATCTATTAGGTTTCTTTTTCTTTCATTAATCATATTAATGAAGTCCCATCATTTAAGTCACCTAAACATCACAAATAAATACGACGTACACTTATGCCATCCGCATTCGCCTCGATGTCCCCTCATGCACCGTTAGGTTAGGTAACTAACGGCAGAGCGGGGCAGGGCTAGCGCGGGCGTAAAACATAAGTAACGTCTATATAATATATCATATATACTATATACAGTATCTATCACAACATATCAAATGATCACATCACAGATATCGCAGCAGAAGAAACATATATGAAATATTGGATATACTAGGACGTCCGTGTTTTCAATACGAGCCAGTATAAGACACGGATTCCACGGTCGCGATGAATAGCCAAACCCACACCCCTAGACCCCTACGAGAGCGGCAAGCAATCCTACCAATTCTAGAGTTAGGAGACCCGGACTCGACTCCTCGAGTTGATCTCCCACTGGACTCCAGAACCCGGTTACTTGTGCCCTCCTCCTTGGGTCTATCCTAGTGCGGAAAAATAAATAATATACAAATAGTGACATCAACCTCAACCCGGAAGTGCCCCAATAAAAGAATATTACATACAATTTTTTACATGAATGAAAAAGAAAAACACCCATCTCACATAAAAAACCCCGGCTATTCAAACGCGACGATCCAATATAACATATCCAGCAACACATAACATCATATGTCATCAACGTAAGTAAACATGCGTATCCCAATTGTCGTTGACATATAGCAACGAAACCGGCGATATAACATATTACACTTACGGTCACAGAAAAGAAAGTGTAAAACTACAACAGTTGGAATCCGCAACCTCTTTAGACATCATATGCCTAACCAATGAATTCCTTAGACATCGCATGCCTAACAATTATAAACCCCGTATTTTAGTCTCAAAATCGAAAACTCTTTTCAATATCAAGTTGGACAATTCAACAGGATTCCCGACATCCTGATCGAATGCTCATCGCAAACTTTAGTAGGCGGCCGCACCCCCGATACCGTCGACGAAGTGCACCAAGGCGGAACACCGCTACCGCGAGCACCCGAACGGATGCTTTTGGCGACGGGGTTCTCCTACAGTCACTTGGTCGGGGCTATGGGGCGTGGCTGTCTATTAAGTTTACCCGGCGAGTATCCGCGTACGCTACGTGATTGCGACGGACTTTTGATCACATCAAAATCCCGTGGCAACCGATCAATTGAGACTAAAGTGCTATGTTTATAACATTCATATTAGTTATCTCATAACTACTTGTGAATTCCAAATATTATATCACATTCCAGATAAATAGAAAATGTTAAACTTTCCGATCAAACAATCAAACACCCAAGTTTTCCCGAAACAGCTCAACACATGAAATAAGTTTAAAAACATTCACTTCATACCACAGTACCAACGATCCAGCCGTAGAAGGGTCAAGCCAACGCCTCACATGTGGCACGCCGTACTGCCCCAAACCCTAAGGTTCAAAGGGCAGTTCAAGACGGTTACATAATCGAGTTAAGGTTTGTTGTCTTCTAGAGGGTCCATCGCGTTACTTGCACTACTTCGAACGTTCTTAAACTACGGAAAGATCCAACACTTGGAAATTTCCCGACAGGGGAAAAAGTGGGTATTTATATCCGGTCGAACTTTTCAACATGTTCAAAAATTATCCGGAAAAACACGGACAAAGTTAAACTTTCCGACCGAAACATCGAGTCCCCAATACGACCCAGAAAACTCAACTCTTGAGTAAAATTTAAAAATTCCCAGAAAACACAGAACTTGCAGAAAGACATTACTGTGCAAATCACGTGCTATGAATCATCATTATGGCCGCGGAACCGCCGTGCAACCCAGGGTGGGGCCGCGGTTCCGCGGCGCTTTAAACGATCTGGGGGCACGTGAAGCACAGTAATTCCTAGAACAGCCTGCTGAATTTTTTGGATATTTTTAATTCACAAAAATCCACATTTACAGAAAATGTACAGAAAGGGGTATCGATTAGGGTTTCGGGGTTCGATCGGGTTTCTAATATCGTCTACACATCGCCTAAAGCTCTAGCTAGGCTCTGATACCACTGTAGGGTTCCTAGGCACACTCAAGAGGTTCCACAAGGCATCAACCATGCCAAAATCAAATTTTTCTATGTGCCGAGAAACCCTAATGAAGATCTTTAACTAGAGGATAGGCGAAAAAACAAGCAAGCAAACGACTTTGCTAATAAGTGAAAGGGATTACAACCTTTGTAGATCTGGTCCTCCACTTCAAAAGCTCCGTGATGACGTCCCTCCGTTGCGATCATCAGAATCCCGGACTCTAGCGATGATTTCATTGGAGAAATGATCGACTGGGTCGTTGACTTCGATGCAGAAGATGATCTACGTCGAGGCGACTCAAACTCAAGCTCCATCTTCACTTGGTCATGAACCTTGTGAAGAAAACACCCTATACAACATGGCAAGTGGTAGAGGATGAAGAAATAGGAAGTGGGTTCACTTTGGATTTGGATTTCTCACTTGAGTTCATCACTTAGAATTTTCTAGCAAGCTTTTCTTTTCTTCATGAAGAAGAAGAAGAAGAAAAACAGAATTAATGAATAATCAAAATAGAAAATCAAGTGATGCTTATCATAATGCAACCATGGGTGAAGTAACTTGTGTAGAGAATAAACTAAGGTTTAGGTAAATGGTTAGGTTAAGGAATAAAAACAAAATGGTTTAGACTTTTCAAAGATGCTAGAAAACAACATGAAGCTTCTAGCAAAGAAAAGAAAGAAACCATTATGTTTTTTTATAAAATAAATAAAGAAAACAAAAACCTAACCATTAACTAAATAAAGGTGTAAGTCACACACCCACCCATGTTTGCATGTATCATCAAACATGATACAAACTAGTGCCCAAAAATATATCACATATACAACTTGTGCACAAACTAGTGAGAAAAATAATCTTAAGTGAACCAATACTAGTTAATGTAAAATAATATATCAAATATATAATTAAACATTAAATCATTAAATCAACACTTGATTTAATAATCCGGTCATATTGCATATAACCGACTAATATCAATAGTAACAACTTATCGAATCAACACTTGATCCGATAACCCGGCTATATCGCATATAACCGATCAATGTCACAAATCGCAAGAATCGAATTCAGTATCACATACTGATATTATTCTCGGTCTCGCACATATCTCATATGCGCTCCTATTTCGTTTCCCTTGAGCCAGGAAACCTCTGTGTAGGACTCTAAAGACTCGTCAATACGCCAGCAGTAGGTGATGATCATATCAAACACCCACAAGCCGCAAGCGGTCTGCTAAACGTAACGGCCACCCGGGTATTGAGCGATCAGAAGATCAACGAGCAAGCCCGCTTACACTCCTGTGAATCCAACCAGTAACACTGACCGTACAGTCCGGTCTCGTCGTCTGATATGTCGCATATCTTTCCTAGGGGTGGTAAACGTCAGACCCTAATAGCTCGATAAGTCGTGTCGATATGAGGTCTATAAGAGTTCGAGAAATTACTGGTAACACTTACCAGTAAATCTCAGCAATCCTGGCCAGGGATTTCCGGTTATAGCCAATCGAACACACCGCAACATCAACTCCCTATACCGGGAGAGACGAATCCCCTCCTATCGCTCATCGCCTCCATGTGATTCGGTACTGTACCCAAAAACCACCGTTTTGCACATCCTCTTGGATGTGGTAAGGTGGAAATCAAAGCACAGTGGGAATCACACAAGACTCTATGACGATCTCGGGTCAACAGACTACTCTGTACCAGTGTCACCAGAGAACTGCCATCTGACGTGAGCTATAATACCATCTGGGAGTTCTCGGCGAGTTCGTCCAGTGTACCCAGTCTTCACTGAGCACCCGTATATCATCTCTGATGTCAAACACCAATGGATATGGGATCATCCATCGCCCATCTGTATGGGTCGAGAAGGTATACGCTAGTCTACACTGGTATATCGATGCCCCGTCTCGATACACCCACGACTAGGGACCTTGAAGGATGTACTTATGGACTACCATGTCCCCACTAGTATGATCCGCATCATAGTCCAGGTAGTTAAGTACACATCCTAAGGGCTTTATCAACATGTAACAGAGAGACAATCAGTGTACACGTTAAGATAAAGAGCAACCAGATAGCATACTATCATGTCGAGCAAGAAAGTCCTCCCTATATATGTCCCAGTATCCACTACAATATACATCCTATGTACAGTAATGGCCTCTAGGGCATACATATAACTAACATATTGTATATAGTATATATGATATATTATATAGACATTGCTTATGTTTTATACCCGCGCTAGCCCTGCCCCTCTCTGCCGTTAGTTACCTAACCTAACGGTGCAGACGGGAAATCGAGGCGAATGCGGATGGCATAAGTGTACGTTGTATTTATCTGTGATGTTTAGGTGGACTTAAATGATGGGACATTCATTAATGAGATAAATGAAAGAAAATAAACCTAAAAGATGTTGTGGAATCAAATTTCAAAAATCAGGTAGCTCTAGTTGTTGCTTTGCATAGCGGTGTTCCTTGTAGAACATCCAGCACCTTATTCGATAAGGAAAGAGCCGACGATCCCTTCACCGGGAGTGATCTCTTTAGCAATAACTAGCAGATGCTACAACCTTCGGTTTGTCTTTTGACTGCTTTTTCTAGTTCTTGCTTTGCATAGTGGTATTGTGAATATCCTGCACCTCATTCGACAAGGAAAGAGCCGAGATCCCTTCACCGGGAGTGACCTCTTTAGCGAAACTAGCAAAAGCCTCAAAAACACTCCATTTAAAAACCATTTGATTCCGCAACGAGATCAAGTTCAAAGCGTTAAAGGTTTTCTTAATAACCATCCGCAACCCTCCGTCATTTTAGGAAGTAGAGTACTTAGTATTCGTGCTGTGTTTGTTGACCATAATCAAGGCACAGTAT
Organism: Agapanthus africanus; assembly: GCA_030015575.1. Taxonomy (NCBI): domain Eukaryota; kingdom Viridiplantae; phylum Streptophyta; class Magnoliopsida; order Asparagales; family Amaryllidaceae; genus Agapanthus; species Agapanthus africanus. The sequence goes on from CM057343.1 coordinate 358,924,234, forward strand.
ACGGTAGCTAAGTGATGTCTTCCTACATCGCATATGATGCGATTAGTTAGGACAGTCACGTGACTTTGTTGACCTTAGCCAAGGGTCATGTGGGTGGATCTAATTAATCACGAAATGACGGGTAGAGCTTGACTAGTACTTATGATTTGTTGACCATAGCCAAGGTCATAGGTGCTCGGGGTAAAAAACCATTATCGGGAGTTTCAAGTGTTGAAATTTGCAATGAGATTGCATACCTTCTATATGATAGTTGGATCCTGATACCCACTGCGAGTAATTGTTACTCCTGGAAGAGTTTTGCACTTTACAATTAGCCGATCAAGTAGGTTTCTAGAAAGGTGTCAACAGGGTTACACCCCTGGGAAAACGAGGTTTATTTCAATTAGGTCCGTGCGAAAGCACGGGGAACCTCCCTCAAAGTACCGGCACTGGCCTGGCTGAAAGAGGATTTGATAAAAACAGTGGGAGCCATCCTGATTAGATAAAATATATAACCAATCTAATCTTGCAAGAGCGCACACAGAGTGTTTTCTTCTCTCTCTCTCCAGGTAGCGACCATGTTACGCCTTAATCAAGATAATAATATCGATGTATTGACTGAACCCGCTTGTTTTACTGAGCTGGGGAACGTTGGTCCCGCTCCAACTTATAATTGTTATAAGACTGAGCAGGAATTAGGGGAATACCAGATTTCCCGTGCCGCCCAAACGAAGAAAGTGCATGATGATGCATTTTCTTCGGGTGTGTTCATTACAAAGAACTATTTCTCTGTATCCTCTAAATCCGTGGTATTAGACACCGGATCAGGATCCCATAAATGTAATCTGTTACATGGGCTATAGAAAAGTAGAGAACTGAGAGCGGGTGAAAAGTTTCATGAGACAGAAAACGGTGCAAGTGTTGCAGCCAAGTCTGTTGGTCACTATCACCCTGTATTACCAGAATACATTGATTCTGAATGAATGTTATTAGATACCGAACCTGATATACAACATCATATCAGTCTCTTTATTAGTAAAGAAAGGATATAATTTTGTATTGTTGGATAATGTTTTGAACATTTCCTATATCAAGAGTTGATCGGTTCAAGCACGTTATCTAAAAGCATTGACGTTCTAAATCAAACTACAGTTCTTAGTATACAGAACAGACACGAGAGGAAGAGTTCAGAAATGATCGAATTCTTCTTGAGGCATTGTAGACTAGGTCATATCAATGCGACTTGACTAGCTAAGTTACATTTAGATGCATATTTAAATCAGTTTAAATTTACATCTTATAAAACTTTCCAGTCATGTCACAAAGATAAGATGACCATAGCTCCGTTTACTGGAAACAGAGAAAGAGTTAGTGAACTCTTGGGACTGATACATAGTGATGTGTGAAGGTCCCCAGTCTACATATGCCACGACCGGTTCTTTGTACTTCATTACATTCACTGATGATCTCTCTAGATTCAGACATATGTTCCTGTTGAAACACAAGTCCGAAACTTTTGAGATAATCACCGAATATAAGTCAGAAGTAGAGAACCAAAAACGGGTATAAGTATTATGTTCTTTGATGTGATCAGGGAGGAGAATACTTGAGCACGGGATTCCTGGACTATTCTAAAGGAGAATGAGATTCTCTCTCAGCAATAATCCTCCGTATACACCACAGCACGTCGGTGTATCGGGGCGGAGCAATCACACCCTATATGATATGGTGCGCTCTATGATGAGTACTGCTGAGTTACCTGTTTCCTTTTGGGGGTTATGCACTTAAGAAGCTGCATACCTATTGAATTAGGTTCGAATCAGATCACTGCCTACCACTCCATATGAGATATGGTATGGGAAGAGCCCATCTCTTAAGCAAGTTAAGATTTGGGGTTGTCCGGCCTATGTCAAAAGCAAAATCCGGACAAGCTCGAGGCAAGGTCAGTTCTGTAGAACTGGAAGGATTTCCAGCTATACAAACTACAGCTGATGATTTGATAGAACCAAAGGATTCAATAGTCTCCGACGAACCTCAGCCTCTCCGCCGATCTAGTAGGGTTCCTCATCCGCATGAGAGATACTTCGGTTTCTCGATGACAGTGGGAGCGAGGATTGCATCATGAGATGATGACCCAACTAGTTTCGAGCAGGCCATCAAGAGTGGGGACTCTGTAAGAATGGCTGGATGCTTAGCGATCTGAGATGGAATCCATGTATACCAACAAAGTATGGACTTTGGTTGCTATATCTGAAGGGTTAAATCCCCATCAGGAGCAAGTATATCTTGAGAAGATTACTTAGTGTAGATGGAAAAGTTGAGACTTTCAAAGCTAGACTTGTTAAAGGTTTTCGTCATCGACCAGGCGTGGAAAATGATGAAACCTTTTCCAGTGGTTGTGCTTAAGTCCATCCAGATCCTACTTGCCACGGCTACATACCATGACTACGATATCTGGCGGTTGGGTGTCATGACTATTTTTCTAAATACTGATTTAGAAGAGAACGTCTATAAGTACACAGCCAGAGGGCTTCGTAAACAGTGGGAGCAGCGGAAACGTGTGCAAGTTGCTTTACAGGATAAAGCAGGCATCGCGGAGTTGGAACGTCTGTTTTGATGTGGTAGTCAAAGTGTTTGACTTCATCAAAATGGTAGATGAACTTTGTACATACAAAAAGGTAGTAGAGAGTAAGGTGGTCATCCTCGTATTGTACGTGGACAACATACTCTTGATAGGAAAAGAATTTCCTATGCTACGCTCGGTCAATCTCTGCTTATCATAAGAATTCTCCATATAGGATCTATGTGATACCTCTTAAATCTTAGATTTTATATCTATGAGATAGATCTAAATGGATATTAGGATTCTCACTAGGTGTAGTGAGATGGTATCAATCGATCCTGGGGAGAATCATTGGAAAAGTTCCAGGGTGATAAGGATGACTGAATGTCAGTCACAGGTACTGTCTTTACCCTCAGTGGAGGGACGGTATGTTGGAAGAGTTCCAAGCGAGATACCGTGGCAAACTAGACAATAAAGGCTAATGACATCGCTATCAAAGATACTACCAAAGTGGAAGTTTGGGTGTATATTAGTTCATGAGATGAACTAGGTTCCTACCATTGTGTGACAATGGAAGTGTGGCTTTGGCCCAGGAACCCCGGTCCCATCAGTGACCCAGACATATTCTGAGGCAGCATTACCTGATCATGGAGATAGATGATCTCCAGGGTGATCAAGGTTAGGAGAGTAGACTAAGATGACAACACGGCGGATCCACAAACAAAGGCATTTTCCCAGAGAGTGACTTTTATGGGATGGTTGAGTATGAGATACTACAACCACTGCTACAGATGGCCCTAGTGAAAGTGGGAGATTGTTAGTTATATGTATGCCCTAGAGGCCATTACTGTACATGAGATGTATATTGTAGTGGATGCTGGGACATATATAGGTAGGACTTTCTTGCTCGACATGATAGTATGCTATCTGGTTGCTCTTTATCTTAACATGTATACTTATTGTCTCTCTGTTACATGTTGATAAAGCCCTTAAGATGTGTACTCGACTTCCAGGACTATGATGTAGATCATACTAGTGGGGCATGGGTAGTCAATGAGTACATCCTTCAATGTTCCTAGTCGTGGGAATATCGAGACGGGGCATCGATATTCCAGAGTAGACTAGCGTATATCTTCTCGACCCATGTGATGGGCGATGGATGATCCCATATCCATTGGTGTTTGACATCAGAGACGGTATGCGGGTGCTCAGTGGAGACTGGGTATACTGAACGGACTCGCCGAGAACTCCCAGATGGTATTATACCTTACGTCAGATGGCAGTTCTCTGGTGATACTGGTACAGCTTAGTCTGTTGACCCGAGATCGTCATAGAGTCTTGTGTGTCTCCCACTGTGCTTTGATTTCCACCTTACCACGGCTCTACTGAGTCGTGCAAATAGGTGGTTTTTGGGTACAGTCCCGATTCACATGGAGGCAATAAGCGATAGGAGGGGATTCGTCTCTCCCGGTATTAGGAGTTGATGTTGCGCTATGTTCGACTGGCCATAACTGGAAATCCCTGGCCAGGGTTGCACTGATTTACTGGTAAGTGTTATCAGTAGTTTCATGCTTGTTATGGACCTTACATCGGCATGACTTATCAAGCTACTGGGGTCTGACGTTTACCACCCTTAGGCGAGATATGCGACATATCAGACGAACATACCGGACTGTACGGTAAGTGTTACTGATTGGATTCGCAGGAGTGTGAGCAGGCTTGCTCGTTGATCTTCTGATCGCTCAATACCCGGGTGGCCGTTACGTTTAGCGGACCGCTTGCGGCTTGTGGGTGTTTGATATGATCATCACCTACTGCCGGCGTATTGACGAGTCTTTAGAGTCCTACACAGGGGTTTCCTGGCTCAAGCGAAACGGAGTAGGAGCACATATGTGATATGTGCTGGACTGAGATTAATACGATATGAGATACCGTATTCTATTCTCGCGATTCGTGACATTGATCGGTTGTATGCGATATAGCCGGGTTATCGGATCAAGTGTTGATTCGATAAGTTGTTATTTTTGATATTAGTCGGTTATAACCGGATTATTAAATCAAGAGTTGATTTAATAATTTAATGCATAATTATATATTTGATATATTATATTACATTAACTAGTATTAGCTCACTTAAGATTTATTTTCTCACTAGTTTGTGCATGAGTGTATATGTGATATATATTTGTGTACATATGTTTGTATCATACTTGATGATACACACAAGATGGGTGTATGAGACTTATACAAAGATTAGGTTGAAGATTAGGGTTATTGTTTTATCTTAAGATTTAACAAAAGAATTAAACTTGGTCAAAATTATCAAGCTTGAAGAAGCTTGGAGAAACTTTGATAAAGTCCACTCTTTTGTCATTTCTCTTGATATTCTTTAACCTAACCCTTAACCTAATACCTTGGTCAATTCTTTACATGAGTTAAGCATGAAGGCTTAACTCAACCATGGTGCCATAATTAAAAGGATAAGTTTTCATTTGGATGAATTATCCTTTCATCTTCTTCTTCATCAAGCTCCATGAAAAGCTTGATAGCTCCAATGGTGCCATGAGGAAAAATGTGAGAAAATCAATTCTAAAGTGAGCCCACTTCCTATTTCTTCATCCTCTACCACTTGCTATGTAGTATAGGGTGTTCTCTTCACAAAGTTCATGACCAAGTGAAGGAATAGCTTGAGTTTGAGTCTCCCCGACGTAGATCATCTTCGGCCTCGAAGTCAACGACCTAGCCTGTTCATTTCTCCGAGGAAACCGTTACAAGAGTCCGGGATCGCGATGATCGCAGCGAAGGGACGTCAACACGGAGCTTTAGAAGTGAAGGACCGGATCTACAAAGGTTGTAATCCTTTTCACTTAGTAGCAAAGTAGTTTGCTTGCTTTTTGTTTCGCCTATCCTCTAGTATACGATCTTGCATAGGGTTGTTCGGCACATAAAAATTTGATTTTGGCATGGTAGATGTCTTATGGAACCTCATGAGTGTGCCTAGGAACCCTACATAAAGAAACCTATATAATGTTGCATATCAGGTTCGGCATGTAATAGCATTCGTTCAGAATCAATGTATTACTAGTTGGTAATACAAGGTGATATTCCCCGACGGTTTTAGCTGCAACAATTGCACCATTTCCAACCCTTATGTCTTTATCACCTTCTCCAAGTTCTCTACCTTTTCTCAGCCCATGTAACTGATTACATATATGGGATCCTGACCCGGTATCTAATACCCAGGACGTAGAGCAAATGGAGAAACAGTTCTTTTTAACGAACAAACCTGAAGAAATTGCATCATCATGTACTTTCTTCATTCGGGTGTCATGGGAATCCTGGTATTCCCCTATATCCTGTTCAGTCTTATAACTTTTATAAGAAAGAATGGAACCAACGTTCCCCAGCACAGTATAACATGCGGGTTCGGTCAATATATCCATATTATTATCTTGATTAAGGCATGATATGGTCGCTACCTGGAGAAAGAGAAGAAAACACTTTAGCGTATGCTCTCGCAAGATCAGATTGGTTATTATTTTATCTAATCAGGATGGCTCCCACTGTTTTTATCAAATCTTCCTTCAAACCCTAAAAGGAAAGACTAGCCGGGATTAATTACACCCTACAATTTCGCCAATCTTTCAGCCAGGCCAGTGTCGGTACTTTGAGGGAGGTTCCCTGTGCTTTCGCACGGACCTAATTAAAATAAACCTCATTTTCCCAGAGGCGTAACCCCATTGACACCTTTCTAGACACCTACTTGATCGGCTAATTGTCCTGTGTAAAACTCTCCCAGGAGTAACAATTACTCGTAGTGGGTATCAGGATCCAACTATCTCATAGAAGGTATGCAATCTCATTGCAAATTTCAACACTTGAAATTCCCGATAATATTTTTCCCCTAGCAACTCATGACCTTAACATAGTCAACAAATCATAAGCGCTAGCCAAGTTCAACCCGTCATTTCTTGATGTAAGTCCACGTTGCGACCCCCGGTTCTTACGGGGAGGCGGAAACGGTATAAAATCAAAATTTTAACGCAAGAGGCAACATGGACTAAGCAAGGTCGGGATCTTTACCTAAACTAAAACTAGCATACTAAGCTAAAGATATTTAGCTACTCGGATGAAGATGGTTATACCTAAACTTGAACTCCTTCTCTTCAAGCTCCGATGGTGGTTCGATGGCTCCTTCTCATTGTCTCCGTACGCCGAAGATAGATCCACTTGAAAGCTCCAACCTTTTGCTCCTTCTTCGTTCTTTGAAGAAACTAGTTCACTTGGTTTGCTAAACCTAGTGAACTAGAATGAGTAGAGATGATTTAGAATGGGATTTTATCTATGGTTCTTGATTCTCAACTCATGAGACAAGAGAACCATAGATCAAGAGAGGGAGCAAGAGGTTGAGGGTGAGAGCAAGAGGAGAGCTCAAGAACAAGAGAGAGAATGAGCAAGTATTTTGTCTCTCACCCTCTCATAATCCAAAATGATCATAACTCATCATATCAAAAAAGTCTTATGTGATGGTTTGAAGCAACCATAACCTTATCATGTCATGCACTCATTTTACTCAAATGAACAAGCAAGTAAAAGTCTTTGGCATGAAATGATAACCATGGTTATCATGATGGTCAACTAGTCAAGCCTAGTCAACCGGTCAACAAGTCAACAAAAGTCAACAAGTCAACAAAGTCAACAAGTCAACAAAAGTCAACAAGTCAACAACCATATCACCATAATACTTAATTAATATAATAGTTAATCACATATCATATTCTCATTAGGGTTGAGCATAAAGTCAAAAAGTCAACGGTCAACTGTCAACAACCCTAATGAGAATTCTCTGCCTCTGCCTCCCTGTCAACTGTGCATACACACCCGCATCCGCGTTCCGAGGAACACGAATGCAAACTGGATAAATCCAATCCCATAAGGTACACTAGGATCTGGCTTAAACCAAAGCCCGCTAGTGTAAACTGTCCGGACACTGTACGTGCACAAGTGCACGGATGTGACCGAACCCTGTCGCAAAACTATGCGACCTGTCGCAATACCATGCGACCTCTACTCTTTTGCCTAAAGGCGAAAAGCTTTCTGTGTGGGACTCTAAAGACTCGACACTACGCTGGCAGTGGGTTTAACCACAGACCGCAAGCGGCACTAGCTGTGCGTAACGGTCCCCAGGTAATGCCGACAAGAAGACCGACGAGGCGAAACCCATCTGAACTCCTACTGAGCCTGAGTGTGACATTCTCCGTACAGTCCGGTCTGTTCGTCTGATACATCGCATGGCGGGCCTAGGGGCGGTAAACGTCAGTCCCCCAATAGCGGTACAAGTCGTGCCGGAGTGAAGCCCAAAACACCCTGAGATAACACTGGAAACCTACCAGTATATCTCGTTTGCCCTGGCCAGGGACTACTCGTGTAATGGCTCTCCTAGACACAGCGCGATGTCAACCCCCAATACCGGGAGAGACGAATCCTGTCTAACCGTCACTGCCTCCAAGTGCTTCGGGACTGCACCCAACCACTACCTGTTTGCACGACTCCTTTGAGCCGTGGTAGGGTAGTGATCAAGGTACAGTGGGAACACACCCGAGGCGAAGTGACAGTGTCAAGTCAGCGGACTAAGCTGTACTCATGTCACCTGGGAACTGATAACTGACGATAGGTATAATACCAACTAGTCAGTTCCCGACGAGTCCTGTCCAGTGTACCCGTAACCTAACGAGCACCCGCATACTATCTCAAGTACGACGTACTGACGGCTGTGGGACAGACCGTCTCCCACACTGGGATGAGAAGCGCATGCGCTGGTCTACTCCGGAGTATCGATGCCCTGTCTCGATAGTCCTGCGACCAGGGACCTGAATAAGGATGTGCTTATAGATTACCCAGCCCCCACTAGTGTGACTGCCATCACAACGCTGGTAATCAAGCAAAGATCCTAAGGGCTCCACTAATGCGTATAAGTGATATACTGAAATAAACACAAGTACACATTGAAGTAGAAACAAACCAAGTAGCATACTACTATTTGAGCAAGATTGTATATACAAGGTGAATATCCC